>OZ024907.1:58600299-59247621 GCA_964017125.1 Flabesymbios commensalis | reverse complement strand
CAGATTATGAAACAGTTTCATGTTCATTTTCAGACATGTATATGAAATTGTATCTCGCTACAGCGATCCACAACTTCAAGTGACTGAAAATTTGTGAAATTTAAATTATCATATAGCCTACATGTATATAAATGCAGTATCACAGATTTAAAGATATATTTCACTTGCATAAAGTAGTTACAGACAGACTATTATAGAGTGCTTTAGGATCACCTGATCAGATCTCATAGTTATGACTGTCAGGCCCATTCTAACAGATTGGACCTTTTTTCCTTTTTAAGAAAGTATTTATTGGGTCGTAAATTTGTTTTTATCTGACGAGCGCAGTCCACCCCCCCCCCCAGACTAAACCCCCTTGAAATTATACCCGGATATATTCTGAGAGTTCCCTGAATTCACTGTGTGGTAGCCAGCATTCTCAGCATTCAGAATGGGATAAATATTTAACAAGGTGACTTACAGTTGACCATTATCATGAATATGTGAAAAAAAATATATCTAGTCGTCGGTAACCATCAAAACATAAATGTAGACATCCCATTTGCAAAGTTTTTGTTTAATAATAACATCAATTTGTCCTAAATTGTGTGTTTGAAATGCCGTGCCCACCTACTTAGAATATTGATATATTTCGTGTATATATTTCCATCAGAAGTAAATATTTTGAATCAGTGGAGCGAAACGACTGACCTACTTTAATTGTCATTTCCGGCAAGCTTTAAAATGTTGCAGAAAAATGTTTTTAAAATAAAATTCCATAAAATAATTCTACAGATAATCTTTATTTTAGACACATCAAATACTACTTGTATTATGTATTTCTGATAACATCCAATAATCATGTCAGGAAGAACTCTGAATGATCGTACTTATATTCAAGGCGCTGTAAAATGATTTTAGTTTGGCAAAACAATATCACAAAGTACATATCACAATGAGGTGTCCTCTAAATGCTCAGATTACTTTAATTTATTAATTGTCAGTTGGTGTCAAAAGTAATAACTAAAAGAGTACACTTTCTCTGGGCTGGGAGGATCTCACAACTCATGATTTACACACAAACGCTGCCCATTATAGAGGGACATGGCGCAATGGTTAGAGCGTGGCGCTCTGCCGATGTCGCTGCCTGTCGTGCGGTTTCGAATCCCGCTTGGTGCATAATTTTCAGAGAAATATCATGTTTCTTCCCTCTCAATCTTGGGACATTGTTAAGATGGTGTGTCTTTGGGCAACGCACTTCACCCTCAAATGCTTCACTTGACTCAGGTGAAAATGAGTACCTGGTAGGACAGAGATGGCAATGTGTACGATAAGTTCAATGCGCCGAAAAGGCTGCAGGACTGCTCTCCGTGGAGTTGAAATGGCACACGAATGAACAGGTCCAGTGACCAGGGGGTAAGATGTAAAGTCGGATGATAGGTCTTCAGACTTGATATCAGACTATAAACCTGCACCTTTACCTTTTTTTTTATTATTATTTAATCTGTACTAACACTGAAACAGCTTCGGGTTTGTCTGTCTGTCTCAGTCAGTGTCTGTCTCCCATTCATTTCTCTCCAGCGCTTTCGATCGTGTAGGCGGTCAAACACAAAACGTTGACCCAATGTTTAGCTAATGTTGTTCCAACGTCTACAACGCTGACCCAACATTAGCCCAGTATTGGGTTACCATGTCGTGTTTGGTGCCATGCTGAATGTGGGCCAGCGTCACAGACGGCGGGCCAACATTAACCCAGCTTTGGTTCAAAACATCGTGCTGGTACCGCCAGCATGAATTACTGACTAGGGCTGAATGGATACTGCCCAGCACCGGCGACGCTGGCCCAACATTTAACAGTCATTGGATCGGTGTCAGCTTGTACTTTGCGGACACACCACCGCCAACAGGATCCACTTAGCTATCCAGCAAATACGGGGTATTACCACAATGCTGTTTCCATGTTGGCCCACCGTTTTCGACGCTGGCCCAACATCGAAACAACATTGGGTAAATGATCCGTGTTTGCTGGGTATGAGCTATCAACACTTAAGCTGCTGAAGGGGAGACTTCTCCAGTTTTTTGTTTACACAAAAAACTAGACTCTTCTAGTTGATATATGAGTGAAAAATCGCCTTTCTGAAAACAATTGAAAAGTATAAAAAGCTTTAATATAAAGGCAAATAAACCTGTATTTCATGCTAGCCTATGCGCATTAGGTCTTAAAATCACAACAGTATAGGGATATAGGCCGAATTATGTTAGGTGCTTTATTAAAGCACTGATAATTTGTTATTTTTTAACCGACTTCACTTATTCAAGCACACGATACATACATTGGTGCAATGACGATCACCTTCACTTCGAAACGCACAGTATGTTGTTAGTTGATTATTAGCTGGTCCCGGTTTCACCATCTAACTCAGCTATTAAAGTCTCCCTGGATTTGTTTAAGTCAGTCTTAAGATTGATTGAGTCCTGAAGACGTGTTAATAGTTTGACAACATTTTCACTCAGGTAGGTTGGTAAAGCCAGGGCTTTATCACAATAACCCCAGATGCACTTACTATTTTATGATATCAGATAAGCTATGATAATCTTAATTAATGATATATTAACCTATAATATACTCAAACGAAAAAATGCAAAAAAATGCAGTGTGCTTGTTTACATGGTGGTTTTGGTCATATTTTTTTTTTTCTGCGCCTCCAATGTGCCATCCTAGAAAACACGATACGTGGACCCAATGTCGATTTAAGGTTGGGCCAGAGTCGGGAGACGATGGGCCAACATTAAATCAACATTGGCTCAGCTTCTCGTGTTTGCTGGTATACTCTTTCCAATGATTTAATTAAAGTCAATAATGTTTAGATTTTTCAAGTTATATCCCGCCCTAAAACCGCACATTTTGTTTTATACTTAATGGTCTAGCTATCTGGCTCATTTTGCCAGATATCAGGCATATTGAAGGATAATCAGTCATTTTGAATTTGATTGAGCCGAATTTTTTTTCAAGACATACCCACCTTGAAACCGCACATTTTGTTTCATAATGATCTAGCTCAGTGAGTCTAGCTAATCTGCCATTGTTTACCAGATATCAGGCATCTTATAGTTAATTATGGCCAATAGTCGGCCATTGTGAATTTGATCGAGGTGAATTTTTTCAGGGCATACGCACCCTTATTGAAACCGCACATTTTGTTTTATAGTAATGGTCTAATCTTTCTGACACGGTTTGCCAGATATCAATTATATTAGGTTAGTTATGGCTAATAATTGGCCATTTTGAATTTGATGAGGTTGCCATTTTTCAGGGCATATCTGAAGCATACCTGAAACCACACATTTTGTTTTATAGTAATGGTCTAGATATCTGACACGATTTGCCAGATATCAGGCATATTAAAGTTAATTATGCCCGATAGTCAGCCATTTTGAATTTGATTAAGTTGAAATTTTCCAGGGCATAGCCTTACCTGAAACCGCACATTTTGTTTTATATTAATGGTCTAGCTATATGACACGGTTTGCCAGATATCAGATATATTAAAATTAATTATGGCTCATGGTCGACCATTTTGAATTTGATCGATTTGAAATTTTCCAGGGCATATCCCAGCTGAAATCGCACATTTTGCTCTATGGTGATGGTCTAGCTATCTGGCACGGTTTGCCAGATATCAGGCATATTTTAAAGTTATTTATAGTCGTTGGTCAGCCATTTAAGTAGGTCACAGTTCATAAACCCTAAAAGGCACATAGATCTACACTCCCTATCTGCTCCAATAACGAAACGCGGATAGACGGACGGCGGACATCCGACTAAGTCAGGACTATAGCTTTTCCAATAAAAACATTGGGTGATATTTTGACAGAATATGTAGATCGCAGTTTGCGTGCAAGGACCACTGAAACTAAGAGCATGTATACCTGAAAAACTGGACAAAGTGGACCCTGGAGGGACTGGTGTGGATGGGCGTCCGACCCAATTTATCCTTGCCCGGGACACTGGCTTTTTGGTACATTGTATGTCTTGGTATAGAGGGACTGGTGTGGATGAGCGTCCGACCCCATTGATCCTTGCCAGGGACACTGGCTTTTTGGTACATTGTATGTCTTGGTATAGCCTTATGGGAACATTAGGTAGTCCCTCACGCCGGAGGCACCAGTATGTGATTGTTAGGGTCTCCAGTATGGGCTTGTAAGGGTGAACGAGAGAAACTGCCTAACATTCTCCATCATATCGTAAACTTCATCTCCCCGTCGGATCAACGGTTCTAAGTAACTCACAAAACTCCTCTTCTGCTTATCATGTTTATTTGTCTAGACATTTGATAATAGCAACGTACAACCCCGCGCACGACACGTCTAACTGGACTCAGAGCGAGCGACCGGCGGCAGGTCTGCAGTCGCTGAGCGTTCTATCTGAAATGCGGGAAAAGTACCAAGGCCGCATGGGATTCGGCCCTCTGCGCCCGGCACCAAAGTACCAAAACGAGGCAGTCGTCCACAGACTCACGCGTCCGGGAGGGTGGGGACAACTGCCAAATTAAACTAGCGAAGTAGGGATCCTACATTACCCCCGGGTTAGTGATAACGTAGGACCCAACTGACGTGTAGGAGACTGCTTCGTGCAAGTAGCGGGGGTTGTATATAACGTAACCTCTTATAACTAACCAGAGTTTGAAAAATTACAGCGTGGGTGGTTACAGCGTGGGTGGTTGACGTCGCAGCATTATAAATGAAAACATTGTCCCATCCTTTTAACACCGATTGTCCTATCCTCGTAACAACAACTGTCCTATATTTACGTATTTATATGCTGCTAGCTGCGACCAACCGATTCATTTGTTTAACATTCCCATTATAATTTAGCAATTATCTTGCTGAAAAATGTAACTACAATTTACATATTTTACACAATGTTGCCAGGCCTGGCGCATTCATTTACAATTTAAAAACATTATTATTACGGTCCACAGACTCACGCGTCCGGGAGGGTGGGGACAACTGCCAAATTAAACTAGCGAAGTAGGGATCCTACATTACCCCCGGGTTAGTGATAACGTAGGACCCAACTGACGTGTAGGAGACTGCTTCGTGCAAGTAGCGGGGGTTGTATATAACGTAACCTCTTATAACTAACCAGAGTTTGAAAAATTACAGCGTGGGTGGTTACAGCGTGGGTGGTTGACGTCGCAGCATTATAAATGAAAACATTGTCCCATCCTTTTAACACCGATTGTCCTATCCTCGTAACAACAACTGTCCTATATTTACGTATTTATATGCTGCTAGCTGCGACCAACCGATTCATTTGTTTAACATTCCCATTATAATTTAGCAATTATCTTGCTGAAAAATGTAACTACAATTTACATATTTTACACAATGTTGCCAGGCCTGGCGCATTCATTTACAATTTAAAAACATTATTATTACGGTACATGCGGTTGGGCCCGCCATAAATGTCGTTAGGCGCCACTATGGCGTGGACCATCTGCACGAACCGGGCAGGAGTCTGGATTTTTCGTCCGACTCTAGTTTTCCTCACCGTTGCGTCCGTCGAAATTTTGTCGCGATTAACGATATTCGAACGATTTCTTTTATTCGAGTCGATTACGGCGTCAGCTGCACCCGGGGTTTTACCCCGTAGATGTAAAGCTATGCGGGAATACGTTCGCAAACCACCGCCGTTCCCGTTAGCGCGAGATACGGCGGGGGCTCGCGAATGCGGCGCTATATAAGTATTGTCTTTGTTAGACAATTTGACTTTATCATCTAGTTGCTGCGGGACCGTGGCCAATTTGCTACTGCTTCTGACTGCCGTCGACTTTGTCTTTTTAACACTCGTCCTGTTGAACGTCTGAGTGTCCGCACTACCAGGTCTAGGTGGACCCTGTGGATTCCTACTAGAAATCCTGGTAGTCTTCGAGCTCTGTTGTTTGTTTGGCGTAGTACGCTGTATGTTCGTACCTGTCGTAGGCTCGCACTCGAGATGTGCGGGTTTAACTCGATCTAAGGAGACCGTCTCAACCTTGCCTTTCATCAGGATTTTCATGACTCTGCCACTCCTCGCGACAACCTTGTATGGTCCGTCGTAAGGGGCGGTCAGAGGCGGCGCAGTTGCGATTCGGCGCAAGAATACATCTGTACATGTTGCTATTTCCTTGTATTGGAAAATGTTATTCTGTTGTGTGTCACGTGGCGGGACATAGACGGAGACGCGACATGGCCACGCGTAGCTTGTCTGAGTAGTTCTCCAAATCAGTGTTAGCGTCGACGGTGTACTGTTTCGTAAACTCTCCTGGGAGTCTAAGTGTTGTCCCGTATGTCATCTCGGCAGCCGACCTGCCTAGTCTCTCCTGACCTGCGGAACGAACTCCTAAAAGTACAGCGGGTAGAGTAATAGTCCACAGGTTCGGTGATTCGTGCGCCATAATGGCGGCTTTCAATTGACGGTGGAAACGCTCTACCATGCCGTTCGACTGGGGGTGATAACTCATGGTACGATTCCGTATAATCCCTAATTGATTACATAAATTATCCCACAATTTGGACTCGAATTGAGCGCCCCTATCTGTGGTGATAGTGGCTGGAGTACCATAACGTGCTATCCACCCGCTGAAGAAAGCATCAGCGACCGTTTCGGCCCGAATATCTACAATAGGTATGGCTTCCGGCCAACGTGTAAAACGATCGACGCAAGTCAGTAGATATCTAAAGCCATTAGCATAGGATAAAGGTCCGACTATATCGATGTGGACATGATCAAATCGCTCGGTAGGTTCAGTGAACTTCCGTAAACTGGGGTGTTGTGACGGGAAACTTTGGCAGTCTGGCAACCCTTACAGGAACGACACCATCTAGCAATGTCAATATTCATGCCATGCCAGACAAATCGGGTATTAATCAAAGGTTTTGTAGCTCTATGAGATGGGTGGCCTAAACCGTCTAAGCTTGAAAAAACTTTTCGGCGAAATTTCGCGGTAAGGTACGGCCTGTTATGTCCCGTGGACACATCACACCAGATCAATTGATTATCGAATGATTTGAGTAGTTTGAAATTCATAGTGGATGTAGTCGAGTGTCTCAATCTCGTGAATTCCGCGTCCTTGGCTTGGTCGATACTTAACTCCTTATAGTTTATCATTGGTCCATCATTTATCGTGGACACTGATGGTCGTGACAGCGCATCGGCGACGAAATTTTTCTCGCCTTTAACATATCTAATATCGGTTGTGAATTCAGCGATGAAAGCTAAATGTCGTGTTTGTCGTAGGGACGCGCGTTCAGTGACGGATGACATAACAGAAGAGTAGCGTTTGCCAATATTTGTTTTGACTCAGAAAATGCATTTTGATCCCACTTCAAGTCGAAATTTGACTTCGGTGACAGTCTTGTATGGCCTTCGTTGGCAGCTGTCAATAAATTATTTAGTGGTGTCAACTTCGCAGCGCATTGCGGTATGAAACGATGGTAATAATTTACCATTCCCAAATATCTACGCAGTGCTCGTTGCTTTTCGGGCTTTACGAAATTTACGATCGCGTCAACGGCGCTGGGTAACGGCGAAATTCCTTCGGCACAAACGTGGTGGCCTAAAAAATTAATTCAGTTGTACCGAACTGACACTTCTCAGGACCAATTATTATTCCGTATTCGGCTAGTCGGGCAAATAGAGTTCGTAGATGTTTTTTATGCGTTTAATGATCTGGGCTGGTTACCAGTAGGTCATCCAAAAATACAAAAACAAAATCAAGTCCGCGTGTAACGTGGTCTATAAAACGCTGAAACGTTTGACCGGAATTTCGTAGACCAAACAGTGTTGTAGTAAAATTAAATAAACCAAAAGGTGTAGTAACGGTTGTCTTATGTACATCAGACGGTTCCACCGGAATTTGGTAATAAGCTCTGACCAAATCGATCTTTGAAAAAATCTTCGAGCCGGCTAAACGCTGCGTGAAATCTTGGATATGTGGAATCGGATAACGGTCGGGTACAGTCTGGGCGTTTAAGCTGCGGTGGTCCCCACATGGTCTCCAATCGCCATTTTTCTTTGGTACCATGTGAAGCGCTGAGGACCACTCACTGTCGCTAGGTTCAATGACCCCTAATTTTATCATTTCATTTCCAAGGCTGCATGGGATTCGGCCCTCTGCGCCCGGCACCAAAGTACCAAAACGAGGCAGTCGTCCACAGACTCACGCGTCCGGGAGGGTGGGGACAACTGCCACATTAAACTAGCGAAGTAGGGATCCTACAGCCTGTACTGCGGCAGTCAGCAGATAAGAGCCATCGATCAACTGTTGGTTTACTATTGGTCCACCGATGCCGGCCCTACATAACATTAAACCAACATTGGATGTATGTATCATATTTTGTGGGGAGCAATCATAGCTCGATGAATAAACTATAGACCTATTCATGCAATTTCTCTAGCGTCTCTTTCAATCATGCCAGTGAGGCCTAATCAACTAGCTTTACCCGTGCGGAACACGGGTCAAAGCTAGTAGCTATTTATTGTTCATTCATTAAACAGGTCAGTGGTGACACAATTTTGAACGTCGAAATAAAAAATAAGATTAGCTGGTAGCCTCATTTTGGTTGTTAAAAACTTATAGGGCCTACATGTTGACACATGGTTGTGTTACACATGTTTGTGACTTCTTACTATAATCTGTCCACTCAACCGAAACACAATAGGTTGGTCCATACGGTGGTACAACGTTTGCACCAGTGGGCATATGCTGTCGTGCAAAGCCACACGGAAATATCTGTTTATTTACAAGTAAGCGTATTGACCATTTCGGCTTTGCAGAGCAGTATTCTCGTGGTGTTTGTCTGGATATTTTCTGTGAAATTATTGTGACTGAGGCGTCACTGTCACATACATAAACGAGGTGTGTTTAATGTCCCAACAGACGCGTGCCATTCACCCAATGCCGGTTTTATGATGGACCACCCTGACCGTCTGTGATATTGCTATAATATGATATTGTGTTGACTCACGAGATTATAATTAACAGTTAAACTGAAGTTATTATATTATTATCATTATTATTATTATATCTGAACGTTCCGTTTGTAGCGGAACAGTTCAGATCATTTAGGTCATTGGTTGTAACAGTGTTAAAACTATTTTTTGTTGACAGACAGCTTAGTATTCAAAATATTTTCTGTGAGAACGATATTATGATCAAAATCATTTGCACATACACAGCGTACTGAGAGCTTGACACACACTCCACGACCAGTCTTCATAAAGGATCTGTATCATAAAGGATCTGTATCTAACGAGTGTCAGATAGGATCCTTTAGCTCCGAGGCGACGATCTGCATAGAATATGTATCTAGTAGGCCTACATATATATAAGGCCTAGATATTCTATACCTATACACATAACATGTACTGTAGGCCTACTAAGTAGTCCAGTTGCCACCCTTATCAGTTATGTAGTCAACCATGTTGTTGTGAGAAGTGTATTGTTTTTTGATGGTTTTGCAGTCACATGGATGTGTAGAGCAAATTTAGCTTGGTTGCCAGAGAGAAAACCTTGGGGGGGGGGGGGGATTTTTAATTTTCTACAGAATGGTAGCAGATTCGTGATTTTGGTGTTTACGATGGGGTTTTCTGGTATGCCCAACATAGTGGTATGGCCAGAAAATACTTTATGACATTGCATTTTGGGTAAAATCCAAGATGGCCGCCATACGTTTAAGGTCAAACAATAAATTGATATCATTTTCTTCAGAATAGTAGCAGATTCGTGATTTTGGTGTCTACCATGGGATTTTCTGGTACGCCCGACATAGTGGTATGACCAAAACGTACTTTAGGACTGCATTGTGGGTAAAATCCAAGATAGCCGTCATACGTTTAAGGTCAAACAATAAATTGATATCATTTTCTTCAGAATAGTAGCAAATTCGCGATTTTGGTGTCTACCATGGGATTTTCTGGTACGCCCGACATAGTGGTACGGCCAGAAGGTACTTTAGGACATTGCATTGTGGGTAAAATCCAAGAAAGCCGCCATATGTTCAAGGTCAAAACAATAAATTGATATCATTTTCTTCAGAATAGTAGCAGATTCGTGATTTTGGTGTCTACCATGGGATTTTCTGTTACGCCCGACATAGTGGACTGTGGTATGTCCACAAAATACTGTATGACATTCCATTGTGAGTAAATCTAAAATGGCCGTCATAGTTTCAAGGTCAAACAATAAATTGATATAATTTACTTCAGAACAGTGGCAGATTCGTGATTTTGGTGTCTACCACGGGGTTTTCTGAGACGCCGGACATAGTGGTATTGCCATAACTTACTTCAGGACATTGCATTGTGGGTAAAATCCAAGATGGCTAACATATGTTCAAGGTCGAACAATAAATTGATAACATTTTGTTCAGAATAGTAGCAGATTCGTGATTTTGGTGTCTACCATGGGGTTTTCTGGTACGCCCGACAAAGTGGTATGTTCAGAAAATACTTTATGACATTGTATTGCGGGTTAAATCTAAGATGGTCGCGTTTGTTCAAAGTCAATAAATTGATTTCTTCAGAATAGAAGCAGATTCGTGATTTTGGTGTCTAATATAGGGTTTTCAGGAACGCCTGACATGTTAGTCTGGCCACATTAGATATTGTATCATGCATACAATACAAGGTGGCCGCCATTTGTTTAATCTCAAGCTGAAGCAATAATTTAATATAATTTTCCTCAAAATAGAAGTAGATGCATGAGTTTGGTGTCTACGATAAGGCTTGCAGGTATGCCCGACATAGCATAGTGTGGTCAGAAAGATTTTGCAGTATTAATAAAACCAAAGATGGTCGCTATTTGTGCAAGGTCAAACCATAAATTGTTATCATTTTCGACAGAATAGGAGCAGATTTGGTGTCTACCATAGTTTTTGGGCATGCCCGTCATAGTCGTGCGACCAGAAAGTAATATAGACAAGCATCTGTTCAAGGACATGTTTAGCCATGTGAAGGATATGCAAAAAAACATTTATTTTAATCTTGAATTTATATTTGACAAGGTATTAATATACATAAATATGACCAGACAAACATTTATTTTTATGTATTTATTTAATGACAAATTTGAACTTCCACATACGATTACACAAAAGATGGTCGGCAAGTGGTCTCCAAAAATTCTGCCAATATTAAGAATAAGTGGTCTAAGGAACATTTTAACATTTCTATTTCAATGCCAAATAGTAGAAAAAACACTAACATCTCTATATATATAAACTTGACACCAAAAACATTCTGGGATGTTTATTACAAATATATAGGTCTACAACATATCGTCAAGAAAGGAAACTAACACAAGGTCACAAAAATCAACAACACAATTAATTTAATCATATATGCATACTTGTAACAGTATTTAAATTGTCATCAATTTAATGTCGATAAGAAATATATGCAATATTTTGTAAAAAAATGTCACAAAGAAAATATAATGTGATAACGAGAATTCGTTTACAATCAATGAGGAGGTGTTAAGATGTATTATTGTGCAAAGGAGAAGCGTTAAATTTAAAGGGTGACTAAGATGCAGAGGTGTCAAAGGGCGATTGAGAGACAGGGTGCGCTAAAAGGTGACAGAGATGCATTAAAGGGTGATGGGAAAGCGCTGAAGGGCGACGCAGAGGGATTAAATGGGAGGGCGGTGGGGTATGTTTAGGAAGTAGTAAATTATTGTTCTACGTCACTTTCCGGCACTAATAGTCATTTGTAATACGACAAAAACAGTGCAGCCCATTGATAAGATGAATGAATAAAAAATGATGACGTGAGGGTGGGGTGCTAGGGCATGGTGAGTTGTAAGGGGTTCCTTTATGTCTAGATGATTTACCCCAGACATGCCCAGATGTCCATAGGCTCAGGTCAGTTAGTGTCCCATGCAGAGTAACAACAGTTGAGGGTGACTCCATTGGAGACCTAATGTCAAACACTCATTCACCGGTTGTTTAAGGATACATCACTGATGGGTATGTTTAAGAGCGATGAGAAAGGGAGACGTGCAAGTGCAATGAGAAATTGTTAAAGAGCATAAAGGCAACAAGGGCGGTGAAGAGGTGTTAAAGGGTGAAGAAGAGGATTGAAAGCATGAGACCTAATGTCAAACACTCGATCACCGGTTGTTTAAGGATACATCACTGATGGGTATGTTTAAGAGCGATGAGAAAGGGAGACGTGCAAGTGCAATGGGAAAGCGGAAAAGAGCAAAAAGGCAACAAGGGCGGTGAAGAGGTGTTAAAGGGTGAAGAAGAGGATTGATAGCATGTAAAGTGCATTAGAAGATAACGTGGAGGCATAGGCAGGCGTGAAGGGCCACAGAGATTCGCTAAAGGGTGAAAAAAGGCCTTAAATATAGATGGAAGGTGTTAAAAGGCGACGGAGAGGTATTAAAGGACGTCAGAAATGTGCTGAAGACCGATGAGGACGGTGTTAATGGGAAATGGAGAGGAGTTAAAGAATGATATTAAATAGCGACGAAGCGGCGTTAAAGGGTGACTGAGTGGTGTTAAAGGGCATCAGAAAGGTGTTAAAAAGGTGATGGAGAGGTGTAAAAGGCTACGGAGATGCATTAAAATACAAGAGAAAGCGTTACATGGTGACAAAGTGACAGTGAATGACGATAGGGATGTGTTGAAGGGCGATTGGGGGGCGTCAGTGGGCGATGGGAGGTGCTAAAGAGCGATGGAAGGGTGTTAAAGGGTGATGGAGAGGTGCTAAAGGCTGATGCAGAGGCGTTGAAGAGTAACGGAAAAAGTTAAAGGGCAACAGAGAGGCGATAAAGGGTGATGGAGAGGAGTTAAAGGGCAATGAAGAGGAGTTGTGGGACAATGGGAATACTAGTGCTCTACTGTATCTACATAATTTCAAAATGAAGATCTCCCTGTGTATTTTATCTAGACGTAACACATATTGCTACAAAAAAGGGATTGTTCCCGTTAAGAATGACGAAGATGCATCTATAAGATATGGGAAAGGGCAAGGAAGCAATAAAGGACAAGGAATATACACTTGAGTTTCATGAGGAAGAGATAAAGAGCGAAACAGAGGTGTTAAATAATTTTAATTGGCGATGGGAAGGCATTCAACGCGATGGGGAGGCGTTTAAAAGTTACTAGAAGGCCCTTACGGTGATCGAGAGTCATAAAAAGACAACAAGGAAGCGTTAAAGGCTGATGGGGTGGTGTTAATGAGTGAATAGCGAAGCGACGTCAATGTTGAAAAGAAGGCCATTTTAAGTATAGGATAACTCCCGAGGAGCTCTACATTCTTAGCTGTTAAAAAGGTCGAGGCCGAAAGCCGAGGCCTTTTTCACAGCTAATAGTGTCGAACTCTGAGAGTTTTAACTGATTTAAAACACATCCGATCATAATGAGGATCCCTCATAATCAACAGCTCGATCACACCTGATTATTATAGTACCATGGCCTACCATGATAATTGGTTTCTACTTATTCAACAATAACCCTCCATTCTTGGCTTAGAATCTGGTGGTCGGACAAAGAAAATAATGTAGTGGTGTGTTTTGAGAGGCGTTAAATGGCGTTGAAGATGCGTTTAAGAGTGAGGAAAAGGTGTTAAAGGGCGATGGGATGTGTCAAGCGTCGCTGGAGATACACTAAACGGTGATGAGAAGGCCTAAATAAAGCTCAACGAAGAGGCGTTAAAGAGTGACATTACTGCGCCAAATGACGATGGGGATGTTTTGAAGGGGCGATTTGAGTGCGTTAAAGAGCGACGGAAGAAAAGTGTTTGAGGATGATGTGGCTTCAATAAAAGGCGACAGAGAGCCATTGAAGAGCAACGAAAGAACACTAAGGGAGAGGGGATAAAAGGCACTACTGTGTTAATGTATTACATTTTTGGTAAGCATAATTATTGGCGGAAATCCTTGTGGGCATGTTTAATTTTTAAAATATTCCGGAATTTCTGTCGAAAATGATCTCCAATTTATTGTTTGACCCTGCAGAAATGGGACATCCTGTATTTTACTCACAATGCAATGTCTAAAGAACAATATGGTCACACCACTATGTCCGGCATACCCGAGAGCCCATATTGATAGACACCAAAATCGTGAATATGCTTCTCTTCTGTCGAATATGATACTAATTTATTGTTTGAACTTGCACAAATGACGGCCATCTTATATTTTACGCCGCTACTGACAGCTCTTGGACTATGGTTTTGGGTGATAGGAACTAATTAGGTCCTAGTCTGCTAGATGGTTAGGATTGTCTTTCAAGGAAAATAACGAATCTGCTTCTATTCTGTCGGAAATGATTTAAATTATAGTTTGACTTATATAGTACTTTCTGACCACATCACTATGTCGAGCATGCCCGAAAACCCTATTGTCGACAGCAAAAATGATGAATTTGCTTCTATGCTGCCAAAAATGACAGCCATCTTGGATTTTACCCACAATGCAATGCCCAAAGTTTTTTTTTACCACTATGTCGCCCAAAGTTTTTTTTTACCACTATGTCGGGCATGACCGAAAACCTAGTAGTAGACACCAAAATCACGAATCTGCTACTAGTCTAAAGAAAATGATAATAATTAATTGTTTGACCCTGAACATATGGCGGCTATCTTGGATTTTACCCACAATGCAATGTCCTAAAATACGTTCTGGCCATACCACTATGTCGGGCGTCCCAGAAACCCCCATGTGGTAGACACCAAAATCACGAATCTGCTACTATTCTGAAGAAAATGCTATCAATTTATTGTTTGACCTTGAACATATGGCTGCCATCTTGGATTTTACCTACAATGCAATGTCATATAGTATTTTCTGGCCATACCACTATGTCGGGCGTACCAGAAAACACCATAATAGACACCAAAGTCACGAATCTGCTACTATCCTGTAGAAAATTATATCAATTTATTGTTTGACCTTGCACAAATGGCGGCCATCTTGGATTTCGCCGCCATTTTTTAAATTGAGAATATCTAACACATTTTCCTGAAAACTCGTTATTTGAAGAATATCTGTGCCAAATTTCATCTTTTTATGTCAATTTAAAAGTTTTTAGTTACAAAGCCCACCATTACATGTGTCTATAGTATACGTCGTCTGGATTGAAATTTATGCCCAAACCACGGTCATGGCGGCCATCTTGGATTTAAGCAAATGAAAAATTCTCCCCAAGGTTCTCTCTCTGGCAACCAAGCTAAATTTGTTCTACACATCCATGTGACTGCGAAACCATCGAAAAACAATACTTTTCACATGACCGCAAGGTACTAAATTTGGCAACTGGACTAAAGGCCCATTCCGAAGCCTAGGCTACGACATATTATAAGTCTTGGACGAGAATACGGCCCCAGTGGGAGATTTCGTGTATGTAGAGCTATGTAGGCCGACACATGGAATCCTTCATTAGGCCCCTACATTGATGCAGCAGTATACAATTTTGTTGTAAATTCATAGACCCCTACTTTGTGTAGGTCGATGCGGATCACAGCAAGGAACTGATCAAAAATCGTGGAGAAAAAGAGTTTTTTGGGCTTTATTTCTGGTGGTTTCCACCTGAAAATAACATTTTTTGGCAGTTTCAGACCCGCCTGATGCTGGCTACTTTTATGGGATCTATGATGAAAAAATTGTTCTGTCTACAAAATTGTGTTATGACGCATTTTGCAGATATTCAAATGAGTGACTGGCAGCCATTTTTTTTCAATTTTGCTCTTGAAATATCGTGGAGAACGTACATGTTATCTGAATTCTTCTCTATAATAAATCGTCTTGCGTCACACAGGGGTAATTTTGCAGATTATAATCGTCAAGAGAGAATCACATCACGTGAACTATCCATTAATGGCAAAGTAAACATAATTTGTGTTAGCCCTTACAGCGCTATGTACTCTAAAAAAATCACTTGAAGTGGGTGAGAATTGGTCATATTTGTTTAAATCAAGGCCAGTTATTTGCAAATATTTCTGTTTGAACACTCATTTCGCTCCCAATATCAGTGATATCATGGGCAAAAAAAACGGGTTAAAAACGACCATAATCGCGCTTAGCGGTGTAAGTGTTAAAAATAGATTGGGCAGTTGGCTGAATCTCAGTGACATCACAACGAGAGGTATGTTGGCACGGTATAACAGTTGCGCGTAATTATCAAATCACTGGAATGGATTGTTCAAATACTGAAAGCGACACAATCAGGCTATCATAAAAAATCAGTATTTTTATTTTGGCTTCTTCTTATGTCCACAATATGTAAACATGTCCATAGACTAGAATCGCGTAAGTTGTTCTCATTTTGTGTTGCGCATTTTCCAGTTAAGGGAGAAATATGGACGAAATTTAATTTCGGACATGCGTGTCTAAAATAAGAGATACGGGAATATACCTGATAAATGGGGTTTTGGCACACTTGCTACGTTGCCACAGCAGTCCAAAATTTAAAAAGATTTCCGCAATTCTAGTTTATGGACATGTTCAAATATTATGGCCACATTAAAAAGCCAAAATAAAAATACTGATTTTTGATGATTTTAACCTGATTGTATCGCTTCAAATAAACATTAGTAGGTCTAATCTTCCGTTTTTTTGGGATAGCTATATGGGAAAGAAAAGATCAGTAGCTTACTATGTTCTCTATAGCATATAACTATTGACAATTTCAAATAGAATGCGTCTTTATGAGGAGGTAATATAAGTATCTGCAAAATCTGCCGGGCGAAGCGAAAAGGCATTATCTGCTTACTTTACAAGTAAGAGGATACTGCATTACGTAGGGGAATTATAACTCATTTATTTTACATATTACCTACAAAATAAGACAAAATAAAAAATATCACGAGACTGTCACAAAGACCATTAACTCATAGCAGTCTGGCCGTTTTGACATTGGACGTCTGTGTGGTCTGGCCATTTTTGTAATTTTGAGACATATTCTGATACTCCAATAGAAATTTAGAATGATGGCATATGTTTTTCCCATACACCACAGGAACAGACATATAATATATAACCAGAATACACTTCATTTAAATGGCCAATGTAATGTTGCCATGGTAACCGACCGCCATTTTGAATATGCTAATAAGGTAGTCAATTTTTTGGAAATTTTGTTTAAAAATGTTATTTTTGAGATCCACGGAGATTCAGGAGTACAACATTATACCAATTCATATAAAATATATTAAAATACATCACAGAGGGTTCGAATAAGCATTCAATAGGTCTATGCACACAAATTAATAGCGTAAATAATGTATTATCATGGGATATAGTAATCTTTCTGAATTCCCTGAGGGGCATATCATATTTCATATTTTGAGATGACATTTCCATTTCATCTGTAAAATACCGAAAGCCTCTTATTCTGCTGAACCTGGAGTTGTATTTTTAGTTCAGAAACGGTTGTGCCGCAGATAAATCAACCCTTTATGTTCTAGGTTCCCCATTTTGTGTTCATAGTTGCGCAAGTGATGTCATCTAGTGAATGTCTAAGCATTGTTACTAGGTCCGAGCTGGGCTCGGACCTAGACTGCAGCGTCATAAATTCCAGGTCCGAGCTGGGCTCGGACTTAGACTGCTATGAGTTAAACTAATTGCTAATAGCGTGACAGCCACCTTTCCGTTACAAATGTAGTTTTTCGTTACAATATCTAAGCCAGAGAAAATTAAACTAAAAGAGAAAATGAATAATCTTAAAATTACTATTAATTATTAGTATTCAGGCGATGAAGACATTAAATCTATGAAGTACGGGTTAACAATATTATGCAGTATGTATATATATACAGATTATTTATAAATAATACATATTAGAAATGATATCGAGGTGTGCGAGACTACTGAAAAGCATTAACGTTTATGTTGATATGATATAAATTATATCGTAACAATGTGGTATATATCAGACAGCAATTTGTAATTATTTAAAAAATGTGTTTTTGCGTACTCATTAAATCCATTTAAAGAGTGTGGATATTTTGCGTTATTATGTTCTGTTCTGTGTTATTTGCCAAAATTTATATACAATATGTGTGTAGACTGTAAGAATACATTTTTTTAGTGAATTCATAGTTTGTCCTAAGTGATCTGTTATTTGTATTTCTGGTATTGTTTTCTTGTATGGCATGATTGGTGATCATTGGAAATTTTCAAGTAGTTGCATATTGACTAATTTAAAATACAATTTAAGTTGCTGAAGGAGGAATATGATTGTGTTCTAGTTTAATGATTTAATTAATTTTAAATTTAGGGTTTACTGTGCATTGCATAACATTGAATAGATTATATATTTTAGTGTTGGTCCTAGTCTTCACAGCTTATAGTGTATAAAACCATGTGTGGAGGTATTAAAACGTGTTGTAACCCCTCCCCACTGTAAATCCTCGTCCGGCGTATGTAGTCATTGACATTCTCAGGTGGCACCCCTCCCTAACTCATATTATAGGTAAACATGTTATATAGACAGTGCGGTGTATACTCAAGTCATTTTCACAGACTGAAATGCTCATACACTGTGGAACACTGATTCTTTGTTATTCGCGACTTATGATAATAAACAGGAATAACGCATTCTTAGTTTGTTTTCTAATCACATTGCATTTTCATTTAAATTGATGTCATAACAAATAAATAAATAACTCCTGTATATGGACTGTCACAGATTCACATTATCAAAAACTGACAACAAGTTGAACTGATCTGTAATTATATATTAATCCGTCAGAGCAGTATGCACAACATTTGACTGAGTGTCATAATAAATCGTGACGACATGTGAAACACGCAGCGAACCCAATATTTACCAGAATTGTGACTTGTGATAATCAAACATCACTTTGGATACCACGTGCGCCTTCCTGATTTCAGATTAGCTGACACAACCAATCTGTTTGAACACTGCCTCTTCCTGATTTGGGTGAGTAAGCTTCTATTCTATTCTATACATCGTATAATACATGTAAACCTTGAGCAGTTGTAGATTGAATGTGCGATTGGGAACAAGATTACGTTGATTCCAGATTGGCTCAACGTTTTCTGAATGTAGCAGGATCGGGTGACGATCTGTTCAAACTGAGCCGATTAATTTTCTCATTGTAAATGTTATGTTTATTTGAAGCTATATACCTAGCTCCCGTAGGCTCTGCTATAGAGGTAGGAAAATTAACTATATGACTTTATCAAATTTTAAAAATAATCAGTAATAGTTCAGCCGAGCAGAATGTTGTCTTGTACTTTTAAACGTAAATTGACACGATCATCCATAATATCAAGACAAAGCCTCAAGTCAATTATTGAACATTGTTTCTTTTTGGCAGATGCAGTGTGGTTATCTGTAAAATGACTAACCATAATTACCGACTAATCCCTTTCAATTCGTCTTATTAGGCACTGTTATTGGGAATGAAACCAGTGTTTATAGTCCAGTCAATCTAGCACAAAAAATTCGGCGGACCTGGAACTGTCTGCCTTAATTTTTTTGGTACCGAACATGAGTGATACCCAGGAATAACATAATCATTAGTTAGTTATAGAAGGCTGTGTGTGTGGGAAGATACCACAGAACGCTAAATTCACAATGACGTATATATATTTTATGAACAACATTAAAATTTCTTACAAAAAATGATATAAAAATCTGAAAAGACAACTGGTCTGTATCTCACTTGTCTCACTACCTACACAGTGGTTAAAAAATAGCATAATCCAAGATGGTCACCATTCAATTCCAAAATATCTGCTACATTCTATATCTTTCTAAACAATTTTTGTATAAATATGAATAAGGTATCGTTTTTAACATTCTGATTATAAATAGAGCACAACTATGTCTACAGAATAGGAAAAGCCAAGACGGCCACCACCAAATTTTTAAAAAATCTTTTTTTAAATCAGTTGAAAATACATTAAAAAAAATTAGTAATTACCGATGGTACTTATACAACATGTAGTACGCAGTTGAATCAAACTGTTGAGAGTTGTGATCCTTGTAGGCTAATTATCTGTCTCAAAGTTTGTGGTGTCAAACTATTTTTTTTTCAAAGTGACATATTCAGACAAATAGCATATTTTTTATTTTGGCTCTGTAATATCTTTTAGAGTGTTTAAATGTGTGAGTGGCAACATTCCGATGGATTACAACGTTTAAGAGCATGCGTTGGCAACGTACCAGATTATGACAAATGCCCACAGTCCGTGATTACATTTTTATCATTTAGATTGACCCTTTGTACAATGAACATATTTGACAAAAATGGAAATGAGAAACAAATATTATCATTTCCTTCTAAAAATAGTTTTTTTTTATAATTCACTAGCCGTAATCTACGACAAAAAGTTTTTAACTAGTATTAAGAGAAATATGTAATGGCTCCGATGTATTACATCGACAAAGATGTTGCAAGTTTAATTACAACGTCATCGGACCACACAGTTCAGACAGTCAAATAAACTCGGCCAATTAGCATTTTGTAGATACTTGCGGGCATCGTGTACATCGCAAAAATACGCCGGCAATATTCAGGGGATGTTTGTGTCTGGTGTAGTGACAAAATGAATGGGATTTTACTTAGTGTTGACTCTTTCAAAGAAAAAGATAAATCAACATCATACCTTTTATCTAGACCCTCAGCGGACAGGTGAATGGTCAATTCAAATGGAATTTTTGACATGCTTGTCTGAAATTGTATTAATATTCCAGAATATACATTTATCGGGTAGGCCCCTACATATCTTTCAAATGGTGGGTGGAGAAAGATTATATAGATTTACGATGATAAAAGCCTTAATAACACAAATGAGAACTTTGAAACGTCACAAGTTTGGCGCACTTGGTACAGCCCTTTTAACTAATTATACATAATTACTCACTGTCCTCACAAAATTACCACAATAAAAAAAGATTCTGTGAAATAGCTTATTTTTCTCAAAGTCAGTTACACCAGCCACATGTAATGCCTTCATCTCACGCAAGCTTATTATTTACTAGAATATTTTGTTTGAGTGTAGACCGGCATGTATATATAATTATCTATTAAGGAGGGCTTGGTACAGCTGACTGTAGGTGTGATGCAGGGCAATAATTCTTGACTTTGTTTTGCTCTAGATGTGGTGTAAAACTATCTATATTTGCTTCAACAATAAATAAAATAATTAAGATTATCTACATTTTCTATGTGAGGCCAGACATGTTTTATGTGTGGTGCAAAAGGATTTCGTGATGTAACAGAGTATATGATCACAATATGATGCAGAAGGCTCTATGGTTTTTTTAACTTTATTATTTTCAAAAAAAAGTGACGATGTGTAGATTATTAAATTGCTTCAACTTCCAACAACAAATTATTATATTACCTTTAGTTAAGAAATACAAAGTACTTTATTTACAGTATGTTTACCCAATCAGGGAATAATTTGTTCCAGAAACATTGTGTAGCAGATTAACAGCCGTGCATGCGCCAAGGTACTGTAAATAAAAACATGTGACATTTTAATGCCGTTAAGAAATTGGGTGACGGCCAGCTAGGATTTTGCTGTTTTATTGATACAAATATGTTGGAAGTGGAACGATAGTGTAATAAACCATTAAATGGCACTTTAAATATTCATATTTGTAGGCTACAGAAAAAATAAAATATGTTGCAAAAAGTTCCAAATCAAACCGCGTATTGACTGGACTATATGGGGGGGGAAGGGGGTTCTATACAACTTTCTTAAATATTTAAACGTGCGTCTACTGTCTACTGATTACAAATTCGTCCCAGCAGGTTCTTCTGGTCCAGTTTAGCTCATATGTACAGTGTGCATACAAGCTGCTTAATGCTATATTTTCTTAGGGCCGTAGACTGTGGGGGGAGAGGGTATAGCTGCCTCCTGGAAATCGCCTGGGTTACCACTACAAATCTCGAACGACCCCCCTCCTAGCTGCCCCCCCCCCCTCCTGGGTTTTGACCTCGGCTACGCCCCTGTTCTTCACTTATGACATCTTGTTGTGTCAAAGTTGAAAAGCGGACTAGCTCGGAGCATCCACGACAATTTCTCTAAATCATATACTAGTATTATCTTAAATAACCAGTATTAGGTCAGTCATGACAACCATATCAATTATAATTTCCAAATATTGGTTTGCCTTTTTCGCTTATATGGCGCCGCCAGTGAAACATATGAATCGTAACCCCATAGTTTCTTGTTAATGTGATTTAACACAACGACGTTTGTATCTACCCAGCAGGAACAAGACGTTGAATCAATGTTGGTTTACCGTTGGTCTACCGTCTACGACGCTGGACCAACGTTAAACCAACCTTTATTTGACGTCTTTTGTCCACTGGTTATGCTTATCATGTTTTTATTATAATATAGGAACAATAGCTGGATACGATGTGTTTAAACTAATATAAAAAAATGAAATGAAATGAATAGGGCTTAAGGCCACCTTTGTGCACATATAGGCTAAACTGGGCCAGGAGAACCTCCTGAGGGTGGTGAGATGATTGAGATGACACTGCTCTCCAGACACAGAATTCGAAATTCGAGCCCGGGCGGTCTGAGGCCGAGCACGCTACCTCTCGGTCACGGAGGCTCCCCACAATAACGACTTTCACACGTGGATGGGGAAGAAACATATTTTGTTTCTTTAACCGCCGAGACCGGGAACCGAACCCCGAACTCTGGCGTGAAAGGCAGCGGTGCTAACCACTACCCTAGGGCCCCCGCCCTTTAAACTAATATAACCAAGTGAACATAGACTTTTGCCAAGGCTAACAGATGAACACCTAGTATAGATATATAAAGAGCCTAATCATGCCACACCACACAATCGCCGTGCATTATTTGATGTAGTCCCTGAATGTTTTAGTGTAAGTTGGTAGCTTTGCCATATTTCACTTATGGTGACAAATATTTATCATACTTTTTATTATCATAATAGCATAAAAATACAAATACTTTTTAAAACAGTTCATCAGCGAATTGTTTTTATTAGTGCGTGCAGTGCATCCAGCAGTCACGAGACGTTTACTCAAAGCTAGTTTAATGCTGGGTCAGCGTCGCAGATGGTGGGTCAACATTAGACGAGCATTGTGTGAACGTCTCGTGTTTGCTGGGTGCACTGGGTGCACACAGTTATTATCACCAATTAATTTTGGCGTGACCAAGGCATTTCAGAAATTTAAATTGAGGTGCTACTGTATATCAATGCGATACCACATAGGAAAATAGATCTACCGGGTGAGTCGCATTTTGTGCATTTTTTTAAATGTTGAAATATATATATTTAACTTTCAAAATTCCTATTCTAGTTATTAACAATTTTTTTGAATATTTTGAGGTCATGAATTAGACAAATATTATTTATCTAACACATTCTGCTCTACTTGGACATTTATTGAAAGTATTATAGGCCTAGATATCAACCCGAGGTTAGGATAACACTGTTTTCCACTGGAACTTTTTAGGCTTTGTAATCAGAGATCTGGTTGTAAATCCAGAAGGTCTAAGACAGTATTAAGGGTCTACATTGCTTTCTAACGTTCATTAACATCGAAACCAAACATCTATCAATCAGCTCGCCTGTAGGAACAGCAATAGACGTCTATTGGACGTTGGGTCAGTACAGCCACATGACGTTGATAACTTTAAAGTCTTGTCAAATGTTTCACGTAAAATAAATATTCATTACTATTGTGTATAATTTGGGTACATATTGCTTATATTTTTTGTTGACAGGTTTACTAGATGCACTTGTATTTTTATCACTTTTTTGTTTTTTCTTTTTTTCCAAATATAGCGCTATTGTGTGAATAGATACGATATAATATGATACAACAAGAAAACGGCGTGTCATGTCATGATACCAACGTTCTTACAATCATAGTGGTCCAGATTGTTGATCAGGGGCGGATCTAGTTTTTTTTCTGACGGTAGATTTAAAAATTGTCAAAGGAATAGTTCACCCAAAGGGGGTCGAGGGGGGCGCCCACGGGGAATTTTTTTCCTGCAAACTAAGGCATATTGGGCACTGTTTGTCCCTCAGTATATCACCAGTTCATAAGGAAACCATCAAATAAGATGATGATTTTTTCCGAGGGGGGAATTATAGGGGGAGTTTAAAATTTCAATGTTCTGGAAAATTAATGTAGATATTATATATCTTGATATAAATAAATCTATATGTAGTAGCACAAACTCACAACTAACATATATATTTTTTTATCAAGATATATGATGTCTATGCATACATTCCTGAAAATTGCAATTATAAAACATCAAACGTTTAAGAGAACAACCTGTGTCAATATCACGACATAAATATATTGCAAACAATCGGTTTTATGGAAAGTGGTTTCCATGGTAACCATATTAACCTTCAAACTTTGCATTTCCACTCTACTTGTGATCATGTGTGAGGGCAGGGGTACTTATATATTGACATTTTTATGCAAGAAAAAGTTGAAAAACTCTACTGACTGAGACGGTCAGATAAATCGACCTGCCTCCCGGACGAATTAGCTTTGTGGTGTTATTGACAACCCCACCAAATTCCTTGAACGTTGTTCACATTAATATTCTAGTCAACTTAACGCTGAACTCCTGGGCATCTCCATCTCTGAATTCTTGGGAAGGGGGGTTGAAAAAAATCAGAATATTTTGGTCAGATTTGTATGAAGACACCAGCAAGATCTTAGCTTATGGGCAAATAATAACATGAGAACGAATTGTGATTTACTGGTGGATAACACCAAGGTCATGTCAAGGTCACAGCAAGGTCATTTAAGGTCAAACTCGCAAAAAATATTGAAAATACCCACTTTTTATCAATTTACAGCTGTTTAGTATTGCAGTCTTCCATTAGAAAGGTTTGATGGTGACATATACCTGATCGGGTATCATTTCAGCACACCTAGGACAGTGCTGATATTGGGAGGGGTAATGCCCCCATGTTTGCCCTTATTACACCCCCATTCCTCAAGGCTCAATTGAAGAAGCAAAATTACAATTATAAGCAGCAGCGTGTAGCATCAGCTTGGGCTTCCATCACAAACTATTGATACATAAATGGGTATGGAGGTTGACTTGGGTTGAGGTTGTGCTTTACTGCATGGATGCCGCCCAAAATAAACGTGAATGTTATGTCAAGGTCATGTAGAATATTAGATTTATCAGTCTATGGGTGATGTGTACTAAATGCGTAATGATAAATAGGTAATGCGCAATGATTAGGTGTGCAACCATGCAATCCGCACTACTGCGATATCTGTCATCTAAATATTATTATAGCATTTTAAGCATGATGATGATGCCAAAGTAAGCTATGGTTTGTTTATTGTATTCTTTGATAACAAAAATATATGGTTTGGTGAAGAAATCAAGTCTCTTTCTCAATTATTGAGAGAGTTATGATAATTTTATTGATTTTATGGCGGCCATTTTGAATTTTTCGTTCCAAAAGAATCCTTTAAAAATGACAGCTCTACATCGGCCCAGATATTATTATAGAATGCTATCCATGCACAATCAAAAGAGAAACAAACTTTTATCAGCAAAAACAAGACTATCCACATGATTACCGGAGCACATTGATTTTACATAAAAAAAAACACACTCTGCACCCGAGTATACTCGGGGCCGCGACAGGGCCGCGTTTAAAGGGTTAATGCGATTAACTTTTAAAGCACTACATAATACAATTTTAAATTCCACCAAGTGGGGGAAAATCACTCATATTTAAAACCAAATATTTGCAAATATTAAGTCATGCTTCGCGGGGAGAGGGATAAAGCTGTATCTTTACATTGACAGAACATACAAACCTGTCTATTTGGGTTGTGTGGCCCTAAGCGTTTTTGATAGAAACTCGTTGGAAACGTTGAAACAATGCTGTTGTAATGCTGGTCCACCCTCTATGACACTAGACCAACATGAAACCCACTGACCAATTTAAACCAAAGTTGAGTGAACGTCTTCGGTTTGCGGATAATTTACATTGGCCCAGCAAACACGACCCAGTGCTGGTCCACCGTTTACGACGCTGGCCCAGCATTGATCCGACAATGACTGGATGTCTCGTGTTACTTGTGTGCTTTAGACTATTTATATAACCAGCGTTGTGTATTACAGAGCTTGAGTGTCAGATCATATAACCTCCTTGGTCAAACAAGTATATCATGTATATGTGATTGGATTATAGATTACGCTGGCAATCACATAACAGTTCATGCTAATAATAATTGCTTTGTTCATGCGTGTCAAACTGATATTTTAGTAATTTAATTCGCTTGGATCCTTTATGTTTGAAATTAAATTTATAATTTGAAATCAGATTATTCCAGCACTGGAACAGTTTTTCAGAGAGGTGATTGGGCCCTCTTGATGTCAACAATTTAGTTTAGCAAACACTTGCGGATTTGTTTATGTGAATAGGCCGTGTGATAACACGTACAATATACAAAGAGTGGGATCAAAACCAGCACCACACATCCTGAACTAGGGCTGAGGTATATCGTCCGTTGTCATGTCGTTGAAAGCGTCATGTCATTCCCTTTTCTATTTGGACACAAAGGCTATTTGACGGGACTCTTTTTAACATTGATCCAAAACTTTTATTTTGCTGAAAAATAGTAAGAGCGAATTGTAACCCTATCCTGCTGATCACGACTATTGTCGTTTTAAATCTGTTTTATAAATCGAACAAATCACTGTTATTGGGAATGAAATATGTGTCTAAACATCAAGATTTTCAAATATGTGTGCTCAAATTAAACAAGAATGAGTAATTTTTAGCCTCTCGAAGTTGTGGGTCGCGGTAGCGAGACACAGCTTCAAGTGGGTGAAAATTTAAATAAATTAATTTAACGGGATAGGGCTTAATTTAGGCATTTACCACCACAATAAAGTGTTTAACAATCACACAGACGCTATAAGTTATTATAATGATATATTGGCGTAGCGACAATAAATATAATGAGACTCGATTTAAAATAAATTATCCTCATTTCCACTGGGCCTATTTGTAACTTCGTATTACAAGACCTGGTGGTACAGGGGGTGTATAGTACAGTAGAAGGTTTAGGTACTTATGTGTCATCATAAAATCATTTATGTAATGTTACAGTGCCTTGCATAGCCAAGCAGTACATGCAGTATATGTTAAACATGTGCTATAAAAACGTATGTTCGATAAGTAAATCAATACTTAACCCTTTGACTTCCAGGCCGGGGTGCATACCAGGATCTAGATATACTGGTGTAGGAGTTCTATTTTTCGTCATTTGAAGCTGGAATTGCTAACGCAATTTCCAGCTTCAAATGACGAAAAATACATCAATGTAGTATATATTTGACGAAAATTTGTGTCATTTTATGGTTACGTTCATTGACGAATGACGACGGAAATTTCCGTCATGTATGGTAGTGAAAAGGTTAAGTAACGAGTTACGGGGTCGTAAACATATAATAAATGCTCATGAACTGGTGTATGTTCATCCGTACTCACATAGAATGCATATTTTAAACACGAAGTAGTAGACTGCCAGCTGTTTAGTACTTGATCCTCAAAATATGATTAAATATTGTCATTAATCTGCACAGAAGAATTTACAACATCAATGACTACCACACTCATAGTCTCCTATTCATGTTATGTATAGGAGCTCTCGTATAAATCCTATCAAATTCCACAAATGTTTTTATCCGTGACATAGATGTGTACACGTACACAGGGGCTGAGAGGCTGATACCCAGTTTAACCCTCTGAAATATGTGTGTATAAACCATGGAGACCAAAGGTTTTTTTGAATTGGAAATCATCATAAATGTCTTAGTTAGCTTTTTCCGTTTCGTCTGAATAACTATGTTATTATAATTTTCTGACTATTTTAATAACCAGTAACAAGTATTTATTTCTGATGACCTCCAGAGAGGCAAGACAGACATATAAGCTAAAGGTATACATATGTCAAGAGAGCGCTGGCGTCAATTACACGTACATTTTGTTTAGATATACAACGTATATATACATACACATACACACATTTTTCGCGTGTTTAAATTTTTGCGAATTTCTGATTTTGGGACTTTTCACGAAGTTTAGAATATGCGATTTTTTTTTTTGTAGCGCAAATATAATAATAAATTTCGCGAGATTCTTGAATTCGCGAATTTGTCCACAGTAATATTCAATTATAATTAGGGCCTACTATAATTACTACATGAAAATTTTGATAACATAAATTTACCCCAAAACATAGCTTTCTGAGACTTACATAATTTACATTTGTCATTGTTTTTTCCATTTGTATATCTGATGTTTTTTGCCAAAACCTAATCGTGTAAATAATCGTATTTTAAGATTATGAAGCCGACAATCGACATAAAAGGGTATAGTCTGAGACAACCAGATACCAGAGAACCCAAAGTCATTTAATATAGATCGTACAGTACTTATCCAGTCAGATTCAAATATTTCTAAATCGTGTAGCTTATATAATATAGAGTAAATTATATTTGAAATTATTCTGATTACTACTGACTAGTTTTGCCCAATATACAACCATGCGGATTTTTACATCAATGCTTAGAGGTGTTACACCCAACTCTCTATATATCATGCTCGAGCAGGTATACTTGTTTACAGATAACATATATTTAAAAAATCTTGGTTGTAATCTTTCTAAAATATCATCACTTTTACATCACCACACCTCTGTGTCATGCAATACAACGGGTTTCACAAGCTCTATAGCTACATCGGCAGGTCATGACATTTTTTTTATTTTATTCAACAATGAAAACATAGCTTTCGAACGTTTTTGATACAAACTGTTCTTTGCTACATTAAATTTAGCATTGTAATAAAAACCAATCCTACTCATTTACAACTTCAATATTTTGATCCTCATAATTAAAATAGTGGAGTTATTGTAGTTTCCCTCTTGAAAAAATCATCACCTTTGTTTTATCTATAATAATCTTGAGGTCAAACACTAAACAATAATTTTTCATCGTATTTAATGAGGTCAGCAGGTCTTCAGGAGATTCCGCCAGCAAGACAGTATCATCTGCATACATCAGTAAATATAACTTGAAACAGTAGTAAATTCGTTCTTGAGTAGTTCTTCTTAGATATTATTCATATAGTCTAGCCCTTTACATTTACTTGCTAGAAAATTATATAGATCGGCCAAGTATATCGAAAATATTGAAGGGGACGAGTTTTCTTCTTGTCGAACGCCTATGTGGTAGTGAAAAACATTCCGATCGACCGCCATTTATTGCTACGCAGGATTTTGCTGTATCGAAAGTCTTTTTATAATCCACAAAACAACAATATCAACATGTACGTTTGCTTAAATATATCTGCTAAGCTTTTAAGTAAGAACAAATGATCAATGGTGGAGAAATCAGATTTTAAACCAGCTTGTTCAGGTCCAATAATTTCATTTTGCTTTACAAAATCTGTCAATCGGTTATTGATACAGCTTGTGAAAAGTTTGCCTAGACAGCTTAACAAAGAAATACCTCGATAATGATTCGGGTCATTTGCACTACCTTTATTTTTATATATTGGCATGATGCCACTAATTCACCAATCATCAGGCACTTGCCCAGAGACCAGCAGTAAATTAAGCAATCTTGTATAGATCGGTATAAAGGTGGATGGTGAGTTTTTTTCAAAAGTCATTTAAAATCAGTTCATGACTCGCGGCTTTGTTATTTTTTAGCTGTTTAATTGTTTTTAATATATCCTGAGCTATAAATAGTGGTTCATTCAGGCTTGGATTTGCATCTGAGACAGGTCTTTCTTCCCTGTGTTCAATATGTGTGTGCCAGACGTCAACCTTTAAAAATGTTTTCGAAAAATCTCAAGGGAGATGTTTGGAATACTGTTTGAGCAACGTTTTCCTTGCATTAATTTTCAATATCCTCTCGGATTTTCGGACTGTAATTTTCGGATTTTCTTAAAAAATTCATTTCGTAATCACGATAAGCTTTGTTTATATTTCTTTTGTATATCTTACAAGAGTGTTTAAAGATATTAAAATTTTCTGCGTTTTTCAACTTTCTGTACTTATTTTCATATCCAAACTTGGTACGACGGGGACTCTCACAGTCAGAAGTGTACCATGGTTTACGAGGCAATGACCGTCGCCTATATAGGTTTGCTCGGTTTTACTGTTATTGGTATTGACATTCCAGAATCAGAGGCGACATCTTTTAATAGTGTAGATACATCTTCTACAATGCTGTTAATAATATCTATAGACACGACCTCATCACCTGCTTCGGCTTCGTTTAATTTGTCCTCTACATATGAACAGTAGAGTATTATGTAGACGGTCAGCCACTAACAAGTGTTGATTCCATGATTGACTTAGGAGTCACATTGACTACCAGTATGACTTCTAAAAATCACATTTTAAAAATGGTCTGAAGGGCTCAATGTATGTCAGGTTTGGTCAAACGTACTTTAGGATTTAATGCCCCTGTGGCAATAAAATTGCAGTTGTATCTTTCTCATGTTAGAAGCTTGCCGCGTAGTGCAGGCTGTCGTATTTGTACACTATACAACAGACAGCCAGTTGTTGGTTGACCTTTCATCCACTTTGATAATTGCATGAGGCGAGTTAATTTTGCGAAAAGCAGTGATATCTTGGTCATTTTTTTGTCTGAGTCATTGGCAGAGCATTAAAAAACTTCATTCGTGTAGCCTAGGTAAATATGGTTGTAGGCATATATAGTTAGTGATATGTAGGTATATAACTGTCCATCCATACGAGTTAGAAATGATTAGCTTTGATAAAAAAAATTGCACGGAAAAAACCTGCTAATTTAATGTTTGTTATCAAACCCTTTTTATTTATACGTGTAGCGAGTCTTGAATTTGGCAACGAAGTTGAATGCTCTAGCCACCTGGTGAGCAGATATAATTACATGGCGCGAAATAAGCGGAAAGGTCAATCGACTCAAGGTCAGCAGACGACAGCGAGACACTGCGTGAAGCAGAGCTAATTGAAAACCAATTTCCTGGAAGATTACGGGGAATCATTCCTACTAGATCTCCTCTGCGAAGCCAAAAGGCAGTATCTTCTTACTTGTAAAGTAAGCACATACTGTCTTTTGGCTTTGCACAGCAGATATTATCGGGGTTTATTTTCCTGGCTGGACGTGACACATTTGGATGAGTGAAGATTTACTCCATCGCGTTGTCATATACTGTGATTTGGAACACATGCAGTATATGCCAACTTCGTAATTGCATAATGCAGTCCACTTTCTGGCACATTTTTACCTTAGCCTAGATTCAAAACCACAAGTGATTTCACTTTTAGCACATGTATATTCAGGTTAGCTTCAATTTATAGGCAAATACTGATGTACCGATCTTTTCTAGCTCACAATTTATACTCGAATCAGGTTTTGATTAATTGATTTATCTCAGCAACATTTCACACAGTACATGGTAGGTGCCATATTTGTCACCAAGTGACTAGGGTCTGTCTCTGATGAAAAGGGTCTTGTAACTCCTATTGCTACAGTGGTTCAATATAAGTGCAGCAAAACGACCCAGCTGTTTTGAGCAATAAATAATTTTTAGACAAATTATTTTTAATTTAATGACTTCATATTCCACTAGTACATGTTACAATTAAAATTAAAATTCAGAGTATGGATATGGATTGAAAGGTCTAACTCGAGATTTTCCTTGTGAGATAACATAGGGATCAGTTCTGGGGTCATTTTTCTTTATTTATCGAAATGATATGGAAGCAACTGTCTAATGCGCAAACTGAACTAACTAAAATATTAATTTCATATGCTATCAAACATTCCGAATTGAACCTTTTTTTATTTTCGAGGAAATTATAAGACTACAACTACTTACACATTTAACCCTGATAGGAATAAAGCTAAAAATCATTTTTCAAGGAAGCCATAAAAAACCAGCGATCTGGATAAGTTGTGTGGTCTACGGGTCAGAATTTTGGTAGACAGCACCTTTTCCATATTGCAGCACCTAAACGTTTGAACTAGCTTCCATCAGAATTTCGATCTGTGAAAAAAATCATCATTATTATATTCAGAAAGAAATTGTAAACATATTTTTGGTCAGGCTTTTTCAACTTGGCTCCTATGTGGTTCTGCTGGCTCAAACAATAACTGCAAACGGATATATGACTACCCAGCAGACACAAGATGTTGTGGCTGTTAGGTATGACTCTGAATATGTTTTGTCGTGCACCTGAGCTCGGATGACATAGAATTTAGGCAGTGAATTGGTAATTTATGTCGTCCGAGATATATTAATTTAATCATATAATGAAATATAAAATTAAAATAATTTAATATTTTACATTCATGAGATAACAATGATGTGTAACTAGTATTTTATTTATTTTTAAAAGTACCTTTTTCTATGAAACCGTTTTGGAAAACCATAATATTTGAATTGCGGCGAAACCAACTCCTGTGGACGATGACCATGCTGCGCACAGCCCACAATGTGTACATCAGCGAATCATGACGACACACCTACTTGAAGCTTTACTGGTAATAGGCCTAATGTTCAATAATTGCCAAATTTGCTCCCAGTATGATAAGTGTCTGATCACAGTATAATAAGAATAGCAAGTTTATATAAAAGAACATTGGATTCAAATTAAGCAAACGTCATTGAAGTTGGAGATTGCAAGAGAGAGACACGACTTTAAAATATATGTGTAAACTGGGAAATAAGCGCCATCTGGTGATCTAAGCAAGGTCTAATAATAAAATCTTGTGCCTACTACCAATACAAAACAGAGATCTATTCTGTACGGCTCTGCAAAGTCAAACTGCAGTATATATCTTACTTGTATGATTTGACTACATGTTCATATCGATTCTTGAAATATATTATTTATTTCATGCAGAGTGATTCCGTCCGAAATTATTTATCTCAAAACTACTACACCTCCCCGGGAGATAGTCCCCCCTTATAAATCATTTGAAGAACCATATTATTACTTTCCATTTCTATTACAGACTGTTTAATCTCGTAATCAGTTTTTAATAAGATCTTATAAACGAGATAAGCGGTTATCAGGAATTCGGGTTATCGGCGCTGAAATGGATACATGTTGCGTGCAGGTCTGGAATGAAGTCCTGGTATCAGTTAAATCAGGTCAAAAGTCATCAAAAATCATCCTTAATATGTCCATATTATTTAAACATGTCCATAGAATTGCGGAAGTCTTTCGAATTTTGGGTTGCTGTGGCAACGTAGCAGGTGTACCAAAAACCTGTAGTTCTTATTTTAGACATGTATGTCTGAAATTAAATCTCGTCCTTATTTCTCTTTTAACTGGTGAATTAATACGCAACACAAAATTTACAAAACTTACGTAATTCTAGTTTATGGTATTGTAGGCACAAAACATTTGTATAACATTTATACATTTATACAATGTTGGATCAACGTCAAAGACGTTGGGCCGCCCTTGTATAAATGTTATACAAATGTTATGTGTTTGCTGGGATATCAAGGAGCCAAAGTAAAAATGATAATTTTGGCCTGATTCTGTCGCTTTAAGTTATAAACTTAAACTGTGAAATGTTGAATCAAGGTTTTTTTTATTTTAACGTTGTAGGTCCAACAGTGGCTTTGACTTAAAGGGTCGACACAACTTTGTTCGGTGATTCATTGCTAGATAAGATAAACATTTTTTTAAGCAAATTATACTTTTCTGGTTATATCATATCCTAACCTACGGTGTAGCTGAGCTTATTCTGACCATAGCAGCCTGCTTAAATTTGTGAGACGTCACGTGACCTTTCGTCATGACTTGAAGCTGCCAGCGCTGTGGTGAGAGCGGAAATGACCCCTTCCTGCTATCGAGATGGACATGGGTGACTGTCATGGGCCAATTTTGTTCTACGCTCGTCAAATATGACCGGTGTGCGCCACTCTCTCTAGATATATCCAAGCTATTTACCTCCGCGCAGCGAAAGACATAATGCTGTTATAACACAGTCATATGGTATCCGGATAACATTATAAACCCTTTCTCATGATTGTGTTATTTCATTTAAATTTTTACCCACTTGATGTTTTGCTACCGCGATCTACAATTTCATTCGGGTGAAAATTACTCATATTTGTTAAAATTTTGCAAATCTTGATGTTTTAATAGGTGGCCGTTTTCAGCGCAAATGATGCAGAATAGTTGCATATATATGGCGCTCAAAGGTAGTGTACTGGACTAGACAGTATACCATACTGTCTCGACTTCTTCTGCACCACGACAATTAATAAACATGGCTGCTTACAACACGACGATAATTTGCATGGTCATCGTGTTGTGGACAGTAGCAAAAAATCGGAATTGAGTCACTTTTGGTGGGTAGCCTGTCGCCAATGAGGCAGATTATTCATATAATCTAGATCTATTGAAAAATATCTTATTGTGCAACAAAATGTTGTGAAACATGTAGATCTATGTATACTCGTCCTCTATCTGAGGCTATTTCCACTAACGGGTTAACGGCCCTCTGTCTTATGAAATCACTATCGATTAACCTCAATATTTGCATCTTATCTTATCCTAATAACCATGATAACAAATCACTAACTCAGTCCCCACTATATATGTACATAGATTTATTTTGTTAGAACGGAGCTCGAAATGTAAAAAAGATATCACCCTGTTTAATTACCAGTGACTAATACTTATCCATCCTACCCTGCGAAGCCAGAATGCAGCATCTGCCTACTTGAAAAGTGAGCAGATACTGCCTTTTGGCTTTGCAAATTAGCATTGTAGTAACTTACACACAAGCGAAGTAATGACAAAAGATCTATACCAGTTAACTGATGCCTTCACTCATAATGAGGTCACATTTATATATTGATAGCATAATGACCATGATCAATGTCGTCACCATGCAATTAGACTGACCACAGCAGATCTGGTCAGCGATCACATGTCATCTGCAATACAGCATGTCGATGCAGCGCTGGGCTTATGCCGTCGACCTTGGCTAATAGTTCAGCCATCATATTGAGCCATTTGGTGTACTGTAATGAGAAGTGACCACACCCACGATCTATCCCTCAGGGACCGTATGTCATTCAATATGCTTTAGGTGACGTGATGCTGTCATTATTGACCTGTAGTGTGACCCACCAATCCATACATGCATAGACCTTCATTGCTTGTTGATCGATCAATTTCTACACTGGCCCAACACTGTTTCAGTGCGCCCAGGATTAAAACAGTGTTGGGCGAATGTCGCACATTTGCAAATAAGATGATTCCCTCGGGAGTAGATACCCTTCTCTCTGAGAGGTTTTTTTTCAAAATTGATTTCATTTTGAAACGTCAGTGGGATGAAAAACGTTATATTACATTTTAGGTCCAATGGTTGTTATATCCGCTGGCATACTCCTATGTGCTGGCTATCTAATAATGTCAGAATTTACAGACTTATAGACCGCAACTTTTTGTGAAGCAGTCATACCAAATAAGTGATCGATAATGATGGAGTACAACAAGTTATATACTTTTTCTATTGTTTTTTTTTCACTTAAAAATGACATTAAATTTGTGGGTCATCGGGCTGGATGTTATTAAGGCTGGTCACACCCACCATTTGGGATCTATGGGACTGTTATAGTTAAACAATCATCTGATCATATAGTACTTGGGGATATAATTGAACGTCAAAAATTGTATTAGCGAAAAATGGTTTTAATTGCACCCCGGATGAAAATCTGGAAGTGACACATTATGCAAATCAGTCAATGTGTTGTATACACTTTTTTACTCAATTTATTCTTTGTTTTTGTCAACTGAAAAATAATTGCAGCCAGAATTAAAGGGTTAATATTTTGTGGCAAGATTTTCAATGTTGACAATTTAGTTTATTTGACCTTCCAAAATCATGCTGCGCATTTATTCATTTATATAGTGTTTATGTGGGAGCGTTTGGACAATAATTCTTAAAAAATCTTGACATTATTCGCTTAGTCTCTTCAGCTTTTTCATGGGTACTTTTGAACCATCCTCTACATTACTATATATGGAAAATAACATAAGAGCTTTTTGCTCTAAGAGTGCGTGGTCGATTTAAAATAATATTTGTTTTAATTAAATGATTGCAATGCATAAGTAGGTCTATGTGTATGCGTTGGCAGGTCAATATGTGGAATGGACAGTGGAGACAGCATGTATAGTTCCTTTTTGGAACAAATGACTGTAAATAATATTTATATTTTTTGTTTTGCGGAAGAGCTTTGTATTTATACCATCACTTCCGTATTGAGCGGATATTTGAAACAGGAAATTGCAACATGGTGTCAGCGCGCAGCCGCGTGGCAGTAAAGATGGATGTGGCCCATGCGCCATAAAGCCATCGATCCCATATAACAATCCATGGATCTACCGGGATCAGGTAGGCTTTCACCACTCACGTGACTGTGGACCAGAGCTGACACACAACAGGACCAACCTCTGGATACTGAACAACGTTGACCCAAAACTGAATGTTTTGTTTGTTTGACGTATTTCTCTTGTTACTGCAGTTTAGAGCCAAATACTTCCTCCATGCTCCTTTTGCCGTTTAAAGCCAAAATTCAGTATCTGTTTATGTTTCAAGTAAGCAGTTACTGCCTTTTCACAACAATGTAACAACATTGCATGCCCGCTGCATATTTACGTTTTGGATAGGCCTAAACGTTACTTTTATGACACGAACATACTAGGGCATAAAGCATGTAAGTTGGTACCACTTTCTGTCACCAACATTGGCAAAACAGCCTAAAATCAACTTTATCTCAGAAAATTAAAAATGTTTGTATCATATACTGTATCATTTCTAAAAAATGACGCAAAAAACCGCAAGGCTTAAACATTTATAGTTTTTTTCCGATGAAAGACTGAACTTAGCATGTAAAGGGTGTAAATGAGTGGCTTTAAGGTGTATTATCCTATACAAACATGATATAAAGTACAAAACAGAATATAAATACTGTTTCAAACAATATATTATATGATTAACACTATTAAAGTAATTAGAAAAATAACATTTTCAGTTTGTAATATGCAAGTGGTAAGTGTGAGGAGTGAAAATATGCGAGGTGGGGGAAAATCGAATGACCAATTATTAAAGTATTGAGAAATTTTATGAAAAGGATAACAACAATTGTGCATGAAGAGTACCCTAATTCAGGGGCTTCGAGCTCGGCTTCTAGTGCAGTGGCAGCGTCAAGGATTTTTTGATAATGCAAATATTTAAAAGAAACGAAAATTGTTAGAATTGAATAAATTTAGCAAATACAAAAATTTCTAAGTCTGCACGCAGCTTCAGTTTGTTATCCGATATATTTGGGTCAAGTGTACAGTAACTCATTTTCTCTGACTACAGACCAGATAAATTCACATAAACTATCATGAAATATCAGGTTACTGGTGACTATATTTATAAGTAAGCCTACTGCAAGGTATTTGACAAATTATGATCTTGCTACCTATCAAAGAATATAAAAAATGTTGAGCTCAACATTATCTGAAACATAGAAAATCTTTTTTGTGAATTTTGGGGGGATTTTATGACCGGTATGCAAACTTTTTACGAATGCCCATTAATATGAGGTTGTTACTGTTACTGTAGGCCAATCATACTAATGTAGTATGCCTATAAATAATGGAGCTGTTACTGTGATACGACAAAATTTATTTGAATTTATTTTGATCTAATAACTTCATAGCACCATTTTAACATATGTCTGTTGTAATTTCGGGCGGACTTCTTCATCTGTAGCCCACAATTCTAAAGCCTGGGCAAAAAAATATCTGCAAAATATTATGAATTCCTGTCAATTTGTTTTTATCCCTCTCTAATATTCCTGAGCTATTCAAAAGCATTCTAATTATTGTTTAGAAGACATGAGGTAGGTAAATTAAATCTACGCTCGACATTTTCTCAGATTTTCAACCTTTTCAAAAACGTGACGTACAGTCGGATAAAATATAAATAGCTATAATTTGTAGATAATTCGGATAAAATTCACAATTTCTCCAAATGACACATCTTTTGACACGTTATTAAATATGTGAAATATCTGAGGCACTTGCTTCATCATAACTATATAAAATTGTCGAAAATAAAAGCGTGACGTACAGTCGGACAAAAAATCTGAAAATCATCCATTATTTGCCACGCAGCCAAAAACCATGTGATTTACCTAGACTATGTACCATATCTCAACTGACACCAGGGTATTATCTTGGAGATATATTTTTTGTTATTCATACCAAATTGTCATTTAAAAATATGTCTGCAAACTTTAATTATCAGTTTTACAATAAAAATGTCAAAAAATGCTTTTTGCTCTTTTATGGTCATATGTACGTATTTTTTTTGTTTTTCTGTAATGGGAAATCGCTGAAATGAAATATCAGCATATATTTTGTGCATTAATTTTTTTAAAATCTTAAAAAACAACATATTTTTTAGTAGGTTATTATGTCTTTCTTCGCTCAAAATACCAGTGAAACAGGAAAAATGGTCTATTTTTACCTTTTCAAATGTTTGGTGAGTTATACGACCAAAAATATTGAGCAAAATGCACTAAAAGTGCACATTTTAAGCTTCTGCAAGGCTTCCTCTATAACTTAGTATCATTTATAATTCTCTTAAACCATTTAAATTGATGTATGATGAAGCAGAATATGGGAATACGTTGAAATCATGGGTGGTACCAACTTACATGCTTTGTGCCCTAGGCATTATACAACTAAATGATTCCATTTGTTTCATATGTTGTGTATTTATACTTCATAATGATGCTTAGAGCTACTTAACTAAACATATTTCTGATGATGGTCTTGATGCAAACATGATGAGAGAGCGGGGGTTATCAGCGCTTTAAAAGATGCAAGCGAGGATAGAGCAGTGCTCCCAAGGTATTTTTATAGGTATCGATACAAGATGTTTGTTGAAATTGAAGATGGTCACAGCGTTCTAACAGTATCCACGATACACGATAGGGCCTACTTGTTGAAAGTGACGTATTTACAACGAATGTATGGCACCGACGCAATATACTACCTGTTTTGTACAAATGGATGGCCCTTCGGCTTGTCAAACCTTGGCGACCAGCGCCAACGATCGCGTAACGCATGAAATAAATTATATATATATATATTAGAAACACATACATACAGAAGCGCTGGCGATTGATGGTCTTTCATGATCCAGAACAATTGTCTAGCGTCATGAATGAGAGACTAAAATCCGAGAGAGAACGATGGATAAAATATAAAATAATAATCGAATATGACCTGTTTACAGCCCAGAACGAAGCGGTATCCCAGCAAAGACAAAACATTAAACCGAAGTTGCTTTAATATTGGGCCAGCGTCGAGGAAGATGGGCCAGCGTTAGTCTATAGCCCCAGCATTGGGTCAACGTCTCGCTTGGGGGGTTATCGTTCAGACAAAGTTGAGTTAATACTTTGATAAGATGTGGTGTTGTTCCTAATTGACTACATTCTTGTCAAGAAACTTGTCTAAAGACGCTTGATTCTCTAGAATATAAATACAGAACTATATATGAATCTGTCTAATTTCAGGGCAGCGTTTGATTGATCATCAGATGACATTTTTAAAAGCATTGGGAAATCATCAAACAAACCAACTGGTGATGAACTGTACAAAGGCCTTGTAATTTCCACCTTGGCGATGAGCGTCAACGCATGCGTAACATATGAAAACATGAGAGCGTTAGCAATCGCCGACCATCGCCATGCTATCGCCGTGAGCGTTTCGCAATCGTTGTTGATCGCAGATGAACCCTCAAACTTTTCAACATGTGCCTGTCACACCTTGGCGGTCAGCGTCAGCGATCGCGTAACGCGAAAAGAAGAAGAAAATTATTGCAAACTCTGGCGAGTGATGGACTATCATGATCTAAAACGCTCGTCTAGCGTTCATAAGCGTCTAAGTGGCGCTAGTATCAGGCCCTATGAACGTTCTGGATCTATCCATCGCCGAGACGAGACATATGCTATCTGTCTATGGCGGCTCAGTGCTGTCCACCGTCTCCGACGCTGTACGTGTCGCGTGTTTACTGTATAATTGAAAAACCGTGACAGAATTAATCACCAATGAAACCATGTCTTGGACATTGTAGGCCGACCCACATAGCTGATAATGTTATTTCCGTGCACAGCGGCTCACAATATTATGGACACAGCCAACAAATCCATATCACTGTAAGTTGTTCAGGACTGCATCTCAAAGGAGACTCCAATCACCAAAACCATCATTTCAGTGAGTTGCAGGGTTATGTTGATACCATCCCTAATTCATTAATGGTAGATAATTTATACACTTAGATCGTATACATTCCACAGTGCGCTGGTTAACTCTACCTCGATAAAGTGATGATTGTGATGTAATTTCAAACTGTCATTACTTACATAAAATGCAACAAGGGACTGTTCTCGAAAATGAAACTGCCTGTCTCAAATATGTTGTGTAAACTAATTATCTTTTTTTTTATTATATATAATTTATTAGACGTAGCTCATGTGTGTATAGGGTCGATGGTGAAATGTTATTGTGCGCAATATCCCTTAACATTTCGCTCTTAAACATTTTACAATTACAAATCTATTTTCGTCATGATATTTCATATGAACCGATTGACTCTGGCAGTCATTATTCCAGACGATTAACATGTAAATCAGTAATACATATTAGTTATAGATTATGGCATAATGCAGTGGGCTGGATTTCAATCCCCTCACTGTTAAACTTTTCACGGTAAAATAAAAATCTGCCCTACGACTGCGAAAGCGGTCATGGTCTTATCAACTGATATAATAGACTAAAGGCTGGTGGGAGGATTCTGAAGGTTACTGAAATCATCAGTTAATCATCATGGCTGTCAAAGAATCCTATACATAATTGTCTGCAAAGGGCAACCTACAAGAAACCAGGCGCTATGTATTTATTTTATTTTATTTTATTGAGCTTTTGATCAATACATAATAAATAGAGATACACAAATGTACACATTATATCATTATAATATTATATACAACATTGGTTGTGCTGCGCTAGAACAGGCTTATAGAAGCCTCTGCAAGCTAGGCAGCAGCTTTATTCGTATTCATCTATGTACAAAAAGTATAAGCATAAAAAGTATAAAAATAATATGCATATTATATGTTTCCCGCGGTAAAACCAGAAATAAAATAACTACATAATTTGTTTAATTTAACTTTCAGGATCAGTAGAAACTGAAAAGCATTTCTTGATGTCGTGTAATTTTTATGCCGATTTACGAAATGAACTGTTCCTTAAAGCTCAATCTAGTCACGATATGTTTTTAGAATGGTCTATGGACGACCGTTTTAATTATTTGATGTCGAATTCGAACATAGTGCGTCATACAGAAAAAAGCCTGTCACTTGATGCTCCAGAGAAGGAAGCATAAATTATTCACTTAATACATTGGTGTACTGTTATCGTGAATATGGTACCCATCACCTGTTAACATGATTGTAGCTATATATTATTTATTTCACACGTTTTCTCGGCAAACATGGCAAATTTGTGGACTCACTCTGTGTCGGTATGTGGGAGCAATAGCGTGTGGATCAAGTCCAGGACAAATTTTGTACATACAGGGTTTTCGCCAGGGGGTCCGGACCCGCCCTTTCAGCACCACAGGGGGAATATTCCCCCCCCCCCCTCCTTGTTGGCAAAGAAAATGAAAATATTTTTCAGATCTTGCTGTCATTTCAGTTCACATATACCATTTTAAGCACATTTTAAAACGCTGATTTCTTTTCTCCTGGGAGAGCCCCCCCCCCCCCCCCACTAAAACATTCCTGGCGGGAACCCTGACATATAGGTCTATGCCCGGCAAAAGTGAGGCATTGGGCCGGTGTTGGTTCAATGTTGGGCCGCGTCGTAGATGACTGGCCAGCATTGATCCGGCATTGTTTTAGTGTTTCGTGTCTGCTGGGTAGCCTGCATAATTTTACATTTAACAATATGTTATTCAATGCTATGTTTTTTTGATAGTGTCTCATCAGTCAGAACTGACTGGCCACAATAAATGTACCACTGTGATGTTCTTAATATAAATGAATTGTGGGTGACACTTAAATAAATTTTACTTGACTTGACTTGACTTGACTTGACTTGACTTGACTTGACTTGACTTGACTTGACTTGACTTACATATTATTATTGGGTGACACTTAAATAAAGTTTACTTAACTTGACTTGACTTGACTTGACTTACATATTATTATTATAAATAGTTGTAAAAACACTCTGGAGAGCGTAGAAACCTATAAAATAGATACAAGTAGAACACTTTTATATAAAAAATGTAAGCTATAGGGTAGACCGGGTAAGATGACCCACGGGGGAAGATGACTCCCAGTTATAACCCACCTGGTGAAGTCATCATAACTACTTAATAATATTTTTCGACACAGGTTATTACGACACAATTTGTTTGGAAGAAAATTAAAACATTTTAATCCCATGTTATGTTGGATTTAGAAAGGTGCATGAGAGGGTGATGTTGCGGAAACAAATTTTCAGTATATATTATTATATTTTTCAGGTAATAATCCTTGACTTATTGCTGAAGCTGTGACAAATTCACAACATAGACCAAACAGTGATATTAATTGGGAGTATTGGTCAATGGTATAACAGCAATGATACGCTCCCGAAGTCTATGAGGCTTTCAGGATGTAATTTATATCGACAATCGTAATTAAAATTGCGTCATCTTACCCCACACAAGATGGGGAAGATGGCTCACATTTGTATATATATTTTTTTTAAATCTATGTTGAAGAATAACTGATATAAAGGTATGTAAATTGTGTAATTAGTAGCATGAATAAATTACTTAGAAAAAAAAAAAGGTTTCGCATCTATTTAATATAAATTTTATATTTATATTTTTTGTGATACCGGATAGTTTTAAACACCATTTCTGGGGGTGGGGGTTAACAGATTTGCCCTTTGGATCTGGCACCAATAAATTATTAAGAATTACTACACCGTCCCATTTGCAATAATATGAGCATGATTGCACATCAACATTTTAACTCGTGATGTTTAGTTACCCCCCCCCCCCCCCCAAGCAGACACAATACTTTGAAGCAATGTTGGTTTAACGTAGTAGACGATGGACCAACGTTAAACCAACATTGATTCAAGGTCTTATGTCTGCTGGGTTATTACTTATTGCCGTGCTATATAATGCTTTGCAATACAAAGGCCTGGATGAAAATAAGTCCAATTCCATGATTTCGTTTGTATATTTTTGCATTTCCAGTATGTACACATGTAATCTATATTGACCTTGAATAGTCAGTCCATTTACGTTTAAAAGTACATCTTGCTGCAATTTCAACAGATATGAGATCTAGGCATATATCATTGCAATAAGAGGATAAAAAAACAAATATTATGGCAATATAAAATAATAGCGATATTTTCAATACAAGAAACTTGCTGAAACATTCAAATTGTATTGCAAATGCGTTTAATATAAAATTGGTTAATGCAGGGCCTAATTTATAGCAGCTGATCATCTTACCCCTTAACTTCATCTTACCAAATTGGCGGTGTAAGATGGCGCGGGATATTGATAATATTACATTGATATAACTTGTTCCAAAAGGTGTTTACCCAAAAAATAATTTTGCTAAAAGAAATATAAGAAATATAAGTTCTGCTAGATAGCTTGCACATTTTTTAAAAATATAAGAGTATTTGCTTACATGCGCCGTTTTCCCCCGGTCTTCCCTAATAATTGTGATTTTTTTAAAATATACATCCCTATATAAAATTCTTACCATTAGTCTAAAAAGCATCGACTGGCGTCAGCTCGTGAAGCCGTCGCGCTATCTAAACACAATATATTAGTAAAACTCGGACACGGTGGTTCGTCAACTGCCAACATATAAGTATGGACACCAGAACCATACGTCAGCCTCGCTGTCGAGTTTTCGGAAGCGTATCGAAAAGCCATCAACTCAATATAGGTTGCGGTAATATCAATGTAGGGCATATAATATGTTTCTAGAATCAAGTATTATAGTACATCACATCCAGAGCAGTAGCAGACAATACCCCATTTACAACGATTATTGATAACGGAATAAATTTAATGTGACTTATACAAAACCCCAAACTATCTTTTAAGTTTTAAAAAAACATGAAATTCTGTCACGGCTTTGAGATTCTGCATATTTGTACCTCATTTGTATGAATGACATCCTAAAATCCCAATGAGATCTTTATATGATTCATTGCATTCTACAAATAGCTGGTGGACCATATCTGTTTAGATTCTATATTCGAAGAATTCCAGTAGATGATAATATAGTTACTGTATATTATCATGCGCCATAATATGATGCGTGTGGCGTACAATATCCTGAGATATACAGTTTTGCTGGTTGACACTGACTTGCAGCCCCCTTCTCGTCTGGCGATGACACTCAGATAATGCAATCTCTTAATCCGTCTATCTACTGACAATGTCATTATGTGCTACCACTCGGACATCTAGGTAATTTCGTCTTTTATAATGACTTTATTATTGTGTTGGACAGAATACAATCTGTACACATATAGTAGATCTAAAAATATCATTGGTGGTCCTACGTATAGAGAATAGACCATAACATGCAGCTTGACTGAGATTAGCCCTTACAGCGCGGGGATAGACTTTAGTCGTCAGAATCTGACGTCTGTAGACGTCAGATTCTGACGACTAAAGTCGATACCCACACTGTAAGAAAAAAAATATTTCCAATGGCCGTAGACCCCTAACACAGGTATTCAAATGAATGTGAAAGAGCTAACTAAGACATTTATGATGATTTCAAATTAAATAAAACCTTTTGGTTGCGATGTTTTTCACAAATTAATTCAGCGCTTGAAGGGTTAAAAAATAGAACACTTTATTGTGACTTACACAGAGCAAAATGGGCTATCCATCTCTCGTTCGAAGATGACATTGAAAATATCTATGCCTACATATTTAATATGCTGATAAATAACAGGCGATGTCGTATAAGCAAGCTGGCTTCTTGACATACGCTCTAACAAAGGCTTAATGGATTCACACGCCCAAAGCTAATTAAATGTACGTACATTTATGTATTTATATATTTTAGAGTAGTTTCTAAAAAGTACATAGGTTTAATAGATTCACACGATATACTAATAAATTATTTTAGAACACATTTTATCCGTAGACCTATTCAATTTGAAATATAGCGTTTATTGTTCCGAAGGTGAATGTGAGCAAACAATAAAGTATTTGGATAAAACAAAATAAAGTAGATTGTTTTCCAGTGTAAGGTTTAATAAGGAGGAATGAATCCAGCAGTGAAGCTTGGGGATCGAGCCATGCTAACTACATTATCACCTCTGGCTAAATACACCTGACTTGTCGACTGCAGTGACGCGGCAGCTGAGAAGGTCATGTGAGAAACGTGCCGCCTTAATGCGGAGTAGATGGAAGAGACATGGCGATTAATTAGCTTGAGCACTTCGTGCCTGATTTGGAAAATCTGAGGGTTTTAGTAAAAATAGCGTACTGTAAACTCACAGCAAACATGAAACTTTAACAAAATGATGGTTTGGTGTTGGCCAGAGTCGTAGACGGTGGGCCAATATCAATCCGGCATTGGGCCAATGCCTCGTGCTTACCGCTAGCGGGCATGTGGATTATAAAAATAAACAAGCCTATTTCGCCATTCGCGTGGTGCTTTCTATACATTTCTATAACTAAATTCATAGTGAGCGAACACTTTGAATGTTTGTTTGTGTGCACACCGATGGAAAAACATATTGTCCTGTGCCTTGCTTTAGTTGTACGGATATTTACAATACAAAGTACAACTCCTTGGCTGTACCAAGGAATCTCAATATAGATTCTTTGGTTGTACTTTGTCTTGTAAATATCCGTAAATATTAAACAATACCTGAAAATGTGACATTAACCACGATCTGGCACTGGAAATTGACATAATTATGTTGACTGTATTTACTTACACTTGGCATATTTAGTGAAAAAATGCGTTTATTTGATAGTTTTAAGATAACATATTATGACGCACATTATGGTGTATTTATTATGTCTCCCCTCTCACAAAGGTGGGGACATGCTGGTTTACCTCTGTCCAGTCTGTCTTCGACTGTGTGTCCCATTCTGTCTCTCTGTCCAGCGCTTTCTATCGTGCAGGAAGTCAAACATGAGACGTTGACCCAATGCTGGACTAATGGTGGCCCACCGTCTACGACGCTGAGCCAACAGTAGCCCAGTATTGGGTTACTGTGTCATGTTTGGCGCCACGCTGAATGTGGGCCAGCGTCACAGACGGAGGCCCAACATTAACCCAGCTTTGGTTCAAAGCATTGTGCCGGTACCGCCAGCATGCCGGTACCGCCAGCATAAAGTACTGACTAGGGCTGAATGGATACTGGCCAGCACCGGCGACGCTGGCCCAACATTTAACAGACATTGGGTCAGTGTCGGCTTGTACTCGCCGCAAGCAGTAAGCACTACCAGATCAGCACAAACACGAGGTGTTGAACCAGTGCTGGTTTGATGCTGGGCCAGCGTCGCAGACGGTGGGCCAGCATTGGGCCAGCATTGGGTCAACGTCTCGTGTTTGCTGGGAGTGTTGACAAGCCATATTGTGTTTCGCACATCGGCGTGGTTGAAAATCGGAACAATACATTCTGCTTAATACATAGTCTCTACTGTCCACAGGAACCATTTTATAAATTAATAATGTTAATTGATTAATTACTAAAGCCATTGACACTACATCTATTAGCTATCAGCCTTTATGGTTATGCTGCTGGAGGGGAGACATCTCCAGTTTTTTGTTTACCGAAAAACTAGACCCTTCTAATTTGAGGTGTGGTTAGATAGGAGGTGACCAAAAAACTAGACCCTTCTATTTTGAGGTGTGGTTAGATAGGAGGTGGGACTAGATACAGTGCTCACTGTAATCCTCGGCTGTCAGCTCTCACAGTCTGTGTGAGCGAAAATGGCGTGGAAGCAGAGTCCATTAGGAGTAATGAAATGACTAGAAAGGACAGCTTTTCAGAACTATAAGTGATAGGCTGGATACCTCTCAGACGGTGCAATATCTAGTCTTCAACGCCGATAACAGTTTACTTTCAGCCCCTATGAAATGATGAAAAAACGTCACTCATCAGATTTCACTGCACATACACTATTGAATAGTTTAGAATTAATTGGTTGTTACAAAAGTCGTGTAGTGGTTACATCGAATACATGTTGCATTGGATCTTACGAGTTTGTCCCCCGCTCTGCTATTCAGGTTTCAAAGAACAATGTTTCTTCCCTGACCAGTTGTAAATATTCATTATATAAATTATGGGCTGCCTCTATGACCAGGAGGTAGCGTACTCGATCTCAGACGGCCAGGGCTGGAATTTTGAATCCTGTGTCCGGAGGGCAGGCTCATCTGATTCATCTCACCATCCTCAGTAGGTAGCGTGCACGACCTGAAGCTGCTAAGTCATTCATTCATTCATTCATTCATTCATTCATTCATTCATTCATTCATTCATTCATTCATTCATTCATTCATTCATTCATTCACTCAATTATTCAATTATTCATTCATTCTTTTATTCATTCATTCATTCATCCATTCATTCCTTTATTTGTGTACCAAATGATTATTTACATAACCACATTAATCTTCGTGTTTAATAACTGATTACTAATAGCTGACGTATATTTTGTGGTTGAAGGTGACGATTCAAGGGGTGACGATTGATATATCACACAACTACCTTGATGTCCAATTGGTAAGTAACAATCGATATTGATCTCATTTAACTAAATAGTTGTACACATTGGTAGGAGTGGACTGATTTATTCATAATATAGTGGCTGTCCATCGGTAGGTGTCGACATAGCTAAAGTGGTTGTCCACATCGGTAGGTGTCCACATAACTATAGTGGTTGTCCACATTGGTAGGCGTCAAATTGGTTGTCTACATTGGTGGACGTCGAACTATTTATTACATAACTGTAGTGGTTATCCACATTGGTAGATGTCCACATTGGTGGGCGTCGACTTATTTATTACATAACTAGTGGTTGTCCACATTTGTAGGTGTCGACATAACTGTAGTGATTGTCCACATTGTGGTAAGCGTCGGCTTTATTACATAACTATAGTGGTTGTCCACATTGGCGTCGAGTTATTTATTACATAACTATAGTGGTTGTCTACATTGGTTGGCGCCGGATTATTTATTACATAACTAGTGGTTGTCCACATTGGTAGGCGTCGACTTATATATCACATACCTATAGTGGCTGTCCACACTGGCGTCGAGTTATTTATTACATAACTATAGTGGTTGTCTACATTGGTTGGCGTCGGATTATTTATTAGTAGTGGTTGTCCACATTGGGGGCGTCGACTTATTTATTACATGGCTATGTGGTTGTCCACATTGGTAGGCGTCGACATAACTATAGTGGTTGTCCACATTGGCGTCGACTTATTTATGACGTAACTGTAATGGCTGTCCACATTGGGAGGCGTCGATTTAATAATTACAAAACTATAGTGGTTTTCCACTTTGGTGTCGACTTATTTATTACATAATTGTAGTTGCTGTCAACATTGGTAGGCGTCGACTTATTTATTACATAACTATAGAGGTTTTCCACATTGGTAGGCGTCGACTTATATATTACATAACTATAGTGGCTGTCCACATTGGTAGGCGTCCACTTATTTATTATATAACTATAGTGGCTGTTCACATTGGTACTGTAGGCGTCGACTTATTTGTTACATAACCTGGTGTAGTGGCGTCCACTTATTTATTATATAACTAATATGGTTTTCCACATTGGCGTCGACTTATATATTACACAACTATAGTGGCTGTCCACATTGGTAGGCGTCTACTTATTTATCACATAACTATAGTGGTTTTCCACATTGGCGTCGACTTATTTATTATATAACTGTAGCGGTTTTCCACATTGGTAGTCGTCCACTTATTTATTACATAACTATAGTTATATTTATAGTTATAGGTTGTCATATTTAACATTAATTCAATGTCTTGTGTTTACTGGGATATTCATTGACTGGCCTGTAGGAGTTGACGTCCCAGAAGGCTTATGGACTACCAGACAGACAGACAGACAGACAGACATATATTTTATTGACATAAATGACATTGCGTCTTCTCTGACGAAATAATGCGCTGCTTCACGCATATACACGTAGCATCGGTCTAACGCTGTTTTCTTTTCTTAGGAAAGTGTCAAAAAATTGCTTGGTTATCTGTCTTATTCGAAATTAAGGACAATTTAAGTATTTTTTCATGATTATTGGGATGGTGTGAACAGCAGGTCATAATCACAATCATGAAGCCAGACCAACATTCAGTCAACCAGTCAGTTATGTTAGGGTCATTCCTAATATGCGGCTATTGTTTAGACAGGTAATTAGCAGGACTGGGTGTGTTCCTTCTTATGATTAGGCTTATGAAAAGCTGACCTTTTTCCTAATAGACAAAAACAACCATATGCCGTGTGGACAGATGTTAATGAGGATAATTACACCTTAACCCTTAAAGCGCTGAAATAATTTTGTATAAACCATGGAAACCAAAGGGATTTTTCAATTTGAAATTATCGTAAATGTCTTAGTCAGCTTCTTCTGATTCATTTGAATACCTATGTTATGGGTATATGGCCATTATAATTATGTTTACTAGCTCTTACAGTGCGGAGATCGACTTTAGACGTCAGAATCTGCCGTCTGTAGACGGCAGATTCTGACGTCTAAAGTCGATCCCCGGACTGTAAGGGTTAACCCTTACACCACTAAGTATAGTCGATTTTAATCCGTTTTATTATGTGTTTAAATCGCAGCTTTCGGGAACGCAATGTGTATCTAACCATCAATATTTGCAAATGTTTGGTCACAAATTAAGCAAATATGACCCATTTTCACCCACTTAAAGTTGTGATTCGCGGTAGCGAGACACAATTTCAAGTGGGGGGGGGGAATTTAAATGGGTGTGTGAACATTTATTGTAGCACTTTAAGGGTTAATACATTCTGCCGTTCTGGTTTCGAATTGGCTATTTGTCATGTAATGATGTGTTGACGCCTGTTTAAAAAATTGTGTTAGATACAGCTTCGCAAACTGTGGACTATTTATAGAAGTGAAGAGTATGATAGGCATACTAGTGCCACACATTTATTAATACCGCCGCAAATTTGTCAATTTGCGAACTCTTAAAACAATAATTATTATCATATTTCTACCACATAACAAGCATCGAAGTAATCAAAGAAAATCGAACCGATTTGCTCAAAACATTTTGAATTATTCTAGGACATTGACCGACAAATTATTCGATTGGAATTTTCACTCACTTGAAGTTGTGTCTCGCTGCCAACTTCAGATTTGACAAGAAGGATGTCAACGACTTTGAAATCTTGCTGATTGATGTCACGTTTTATCTTTAATGTCCAAAAGCTGGTATTTTTGTTAATTAAAAGTTTCTTTTAAGAATTTACGATTTAGAAATGTTTGATTAATTAAGCCTAAGCACCCACAGAAAACTATGTTATCAATTACAGTGTTTTTTATTTTGCTTGAACTTCCTTGAAAACGTAGAAACACGGTCCCAGCAGTAGAAGGGTTAATAAATGAGCGGTTACAGGGTTAAGTTCATTAGGAAAAGAAAACCTTCAAGACTGGTCGGTCAATACCAGCAGGACTTCCCTCCGAATTATTCCATTTTGTCGTGTCTGCTAATAAACAGCTATTGACGAATCCAATCTACAGCTGTCACCATGCCAACCAGCACAGGAGTGCCGCGCGTATGCAAGCAGTAGGTATCACAGCTGACTTCTACTTCTGATTTCAGCATGTTTTATCTGCAGTTGGGGCTATTCCATTTGAGGCTCAATCTCAAGGCGATGTTTTTCCGACACTTTCAGTAATCTTCATTTAACAAATTGATCCATATTCTACGTATTTTTTCGTGTTTCAAACTCTACAGATGGCATTTTTTACTAGGTCGATTTTACGTATTTTTTAAAATATCTATATTTTTTGTAAACTGAGTTTTTCCCTTTCATGACACCTATAGATTGGTTACTATTTCGTCTATAGACTCCTAATAATCACTGATTTTGCCGTCAGAGGTCATAACTTGAATTAGAAAGCGCCTAATCGTTAACACAACACACCCGCGGCAAGGCTTTTCTAGCTAGATGAAGCACTTTGTGATACTTTTTTATTTCAATAGTTTTTACAATGTTACATTCCATCGTTTTCCGCGTTCGGGACAATTATACCCTATTTATTACTAATATTTGGTAGAGCGCCTGACTGCCTCGCCAGTCATGCATGCATCCCGGGTTCGAGCCCCGCTGATCATGTGTGGGTTTTTCAGAAACATATCCTTGTTTTTTCCCTTCTCAATGTGACCAGTCGATCACGTTAATGGCGGCCTCATCGAGTTAAGGTTAAAACCAGTGTATCGACGTTGATTTCGCGCTCCTTCACAATCATAACTTTTAACGTCTATATGTGATTCAGCGACGCAAAACCCTGGTGTCACATTTTGGTCTATTCAATATTTGCAAGCATAAAAATGTCCTAAAATAGTGCAGAATCTTTGGTGAAATGTAACTAATATAAACAGACCACTAATCTAAGGATTCCCTTTACCAGCTTCGATGGTGGGGGTCCGGAAACATTGCACAGCTCCGACCAAATCTGGGATAAGCAACCGTGGAAATAATACATTCCCCCTTTTCGGTTTCCTTTCGAGCTATTTTTATCAGACTTAGCGGCAAAACACAGGTATAATTGAGGTGGGTGGGTAATTACGCGCTACCACCGATGTCTTAAGTTAGCTATATATAGCAAAAGGCTCATGTTATTATGTCGCATCAACGCCAGTAACAGTTTCGAACGGGCAAAGATGTTTTTTTGCTGTGATTTAAACTATTTAAACTCATATTTCAGTATGATACATTAGCTCAGCAATGGCCTCAGCAATTAGACATCGGACATCAGGAAATGCATCTGGAAAAATGTATTCGTCTTCCGATGTTTGAGCGCTAACATCCATCGGTGATCATCGGAAATATCACAGAACGTGCACGACAGTCGACGAGAATTCGGAAGAGTAAATCAAACCTGGGAATCGCAGGTCCAAGTTTGTGCACATCGCTGACATATTGGCGATTTCCTTTGTCATGATTGTGTAGGCATAAGGACTATTCGACTGGGCATTTTGGGTGCAGAATAATTGCACCACACGCACCTGCGCAGTGGATAAAAAGTGCTGTACCAGCCGAATAAGATTTGATAAAGGTGCAGTGTAGAATACGGGTGTAAGACCACTCGAATACAAAAAGTGCTGCACTTTTCGGCATCAGCGATAGATGGGTAAACCATACAAACTTACGGTAGGTCCAGTTTTTAGCCAAGGCGCTATCACATCACCACAACTTCGCGACGACATCACCCCGCCTTTCAAAGTACATCGTTAACAGTTACTATTATCCCAGGCAGCGCCAAAAAATCCCAGATCTTCCCGAGCATCCCCCCAAACGGTCGTCAATACATCACGTGTTTTGTTTAATGTTGGACAACAAGTTTGATATCGGCACCGATCGCCAACAAATCGCGTCGTTTTCACCGCTATAGTATACATCACAATGAGTTTTGGCTCTTGTGGGAACGAATAGCATGAGATCTCGACAAGTCTCTTGAAAAATACCACCCTGAGCACATCAAAGGCAATAACTCACCAGTGAACGACTGATTGACTAACTGTTACGACTGAATTTTTCAGCGACTGCTAGACAAATTTGCCCACATATTTAACGAATTTTGTCAATAACAACTGATATATAATCACCAACAGTGTGGGACGACATAAATTATTTGCTACCTTTCAACGACTGTATACAAATCGGACGACTCCTGCGCGTTCTTGAAACATTTTGACAAAAGTTTGCTTAGTAGGCGCATAGCTTTAATTCATCGATGACAGGCAGATAATCTGTTGCTATCGTTATACATGTACATTTTACAAGCAGTCGTCACGGAGTCTTTTAGGTCAAGTGCATGGTCGTCTCGCTCGCTAACCCGCTAACTACTGTAGTCTCTAATCAGTAGTCGTCTAATTGAATCTCTGTTGATACACAATTGCTGTTGCTTGTTCTCAGTCGTCTAACATCAGGTATTAAAAACAATTTCGTCACATTTTATAAGGGAGTGTCGAGTCGCTGAGGCTGACAAACTTCGCCAATGAGTCTGTCGCCGGTCTGAGGTCAGTCATTATTCTTTTTTTTAAAAACGACTGTGCAGAACGATGCGACGTCAAAGCGATCTACTGAAGATGTCTTGACGAGTAAGAACATCAAATTTTACAGAGTAGTTAGAGACAAATTAACAAAAATAACTCGCCGCTCAGTCGCCGACAGGTTTTTTAACATGAGCAAAATCTGGCGCCGAAAAAAATTGAGGTTAGCAACTAATTTGTGAATGAGATACATTATCTACTACATACAATAATGGCGATTTCTTAGAGAATAACTGTAGATTTAATTAAGACGGAGAACAGAATTACACAAATTACAATTCGTCTCAGTCACCATCAGTCGCAAGCCCGGCGAGACACTTGCTAATTAACACGAACAAATCTGGTGGCGAATGAAATCAAGGTGATCAATTTACAACTGACATACTGATCCCGACTTCTTAGAGCATAACTGCAGACGAAATTAAGAAGGATAACAGAATTAGACGAATTACAATTAGTTTCAGTCGCCAATCGGTCGCAAGCCCGGTGAGATACTAGCTTACAGCACAATCATTCTATTGCCAGGTCATTACAATGTTTACCCATGCCAATAAACCATCCCCCACTGATACATACTAGATTCGCAGTTCACAATTAGCCCATTGTGTTATCATCCGTGGTACAAGTACGTTGCTGGTAGGCTATTATTGTTTGCTCTCTTCAAATTATGTAGAAAACAAGCAATTTTTTAGTTCGAATAAATAAAATGACAATCAAGTTTTAATAATTAAAATAGCTAACACAGCAGTTGCCACTAGCTCAACTAATTTCATTATGTAGGCTACCTTGCCATCTTTGTCTTGTATACTTTTTGAGATGTGTTAAGTGCATTAAACTAACCTTTAAAGATAAATCTGATATGATCCACAATGGTACCCCCACTTTAGTTTGTCTTATTTATTTACATTCAGTTCTTGTTAGATTATCGCTTTACCTAATTTGATCATAATAAAAAGAACGAATCTAAGAAAATATCAAACTACTGTGTGGTGGATAAGTTGGTAGAAACGATGCCATTTGCTTAGCTGAAATAATATTCTAGTTCGGTGAAAACTGGATCATCACCAGAACAACCAGTAAGTCCGAACTGTAACAAGTAAATGTAAAGAAATCATACGTAGTAAGTGAATTATTTCGAGTAACAGAATACAATTGTAGTCCACATTTAACAGTTTCGGTGCCATGTTGTCTTACCTCTAATGATAGTATGCATTGTTATCACGTACGAGTACGACTCGACGAGAAAAAATGTTTGTAAAGTGAAAAATAACCTAACCGCTCACAAAAATAGCTCACTGCTGCGGGCAGTTTTTTTGTCCACAATGAACTTGTAGCACGCCCTGATATCAACTGAAGAAGAAATCATTCGCTGTGTACCTTTTTTTTTATTTGCCATACAAAACAATTATAAACTCCAGGATAAGTAGGTCTAGTCAGTTTGTTTTATCCTCCCTTACAATGATTGAAGCGACCACAAGTGATTTGGCAAGTTAGTAGTTTGCATAACTTCGCCCCTAGGTATAAACTCAATCATAGTATAGCTCCTGATTATGAACCAGAAACAACTTGCGTGTGGAGACGTGTATTAATGTACCATTTATGTATTATCACCAATAGAGATTGTAATGTTTAACTGGTGTAATGTGTAATTAAATATATGGCTTGGGTCTTTTTCCATTTGTGTTGAAAAAAAACGTGTGTAGGGGTTGACAAGCAATGTTTGAATCCAAAGTACAGAACACCTTGGGCCTGGAATGAAACACAAACAGAAGGGCTCATGTTACAGTAGATGTTTCAGCGGTGCGCCGCCGTTGTATTGTACTGAGTTGGCTGAACATTAGACCACCATCTAGTGGGAGAGAACCTTAACCTTATGTCAGACAAAAGCCTGTGATTAGGATGACGTCATAGACCGAAAGGCCATACAACCTACAATAATATAATCAGATTTGAATGAATGTTGATAATACATAGACCATTAAAGACCTACATGACTCTCCTTAGTACATATAATTGGATGGCCCAAGCTGACTCATCTGTAGATCAGATAGATAGTGGTGATGATTCAATAGAAGATAATCATAGGGTCGGTAATGGTAATAACATTAATGATTATCAACACAAGTATGTGTTGGTTTGTACAACAAAGGATACATTTTTTCTAGGCTACTTATTATTAATGAGAAATGAACCCATGTGACCTTGCAGCCATGCGAAAAAGGTACCTCTGGTAGGCACTTTTACAATTATTTATGACGTTATATAATTATACATTTTACTGATTACCTAACTAAAATTCAAAAGTTAGAAAATTTCATAAAATCGAAAGTAAGAAATATTTTTCAAAAATTCTTCCAGTTTATGAAACATGCAGGACATTTAACACTTTCGGTGCAGGGATCGACTTTAAAGTTGATCCCCGCACTGAAAGAATCAAAAAATATAATGGCTGTAGACCCATCACATAGATATTCAAATAAAGCGGAAAAAGCTGACTAAAACATTTATATGATAATTTGAATTAAAAAGACCTCTTTGGTCTCTTGGTTTATATATACAAATATTTCGGCGTTGTAAGGGCTAATTTTGGCCTCACAGGCTTTTTGTGTCGCGGACTCGTACCTGTGAATTGCAGGCTCTTTAAATGTGGAACCTCGACCGTCACGATAAACAGCAAAGTTACCCAGTGTATTAAAACATTTCCCCCGTTTTAATGGGAAAACCACGATATAGAACAACTGTCATAGGTCAAGAAACGAATATTCATTGTTTTCCCAGTATTAGGCCTACCCGCTTTTCACGATATTTTCACCCATTTATATATTTTGAAGTTGTGGCTAATGTATTACCCACAGGATTCAAACGTCAATGCTATACTCTACTTTTTTCAGATATACAGTAATAGCTTCGAAAGCTGTATGTGGAAGTTGAGAAAAAATTGCTCATGCCGAAGCATAAGTCAGCCCTGCCAGTGCAGTTCTATGTTTCCGAGAATTAGTCATTGCATACTAGGCCTACATACTCTTCACAAGTACAAAATATGTCACCAATTTTTGATGAACTATTAACCGAATATTAAGGGAAAACAAATTGAGTTTGAAGAACATGTTAAATCACAATTTAATTATTTTTGTTGTTGAGAAATAAGTTTTAAGGTAATTTTTTGAATACTGTTGTAAATAATTTTGGGCATTTCAGCATTTCTAATTACCATACCCATGTAAAAACTTAAACAAAGGAAATAATTATAATTGATTGCTGATTTTGAAGAACAAACGACTCTTTCCAGTTCACTTGACAGTTGTTCAGACTCCACTGTTGACAATTCGACGTGTACTACAAACAGTCTGTTTGCTGAAGTAAAATTATTGGGATAAGGTGCAGTACCTTTTTCTGCTAAACAACCAAGCAAACACGAGACGTTGAACTAATGATGGTTTAATGTTTGGCTAGCGTCACAGACGGTGGACCAATATTAAGCCATCATTGGTTCACCCTCTTGTGTTTGATGGGCCGCATGTTTAGTTGTAATCTGACTCACGCACGAGCAATCAGGTACATCACAATACCTTTTTTCTGCTTTGGCAAGATACCTAGCTCGTTTTTTTTCGTCCAAGGCAGAACTATAAATTTTACTTCTCAGCTATGTTAACCCTTTGAGTGCGGGCGACGCTTTTAAGCGCATTCATACTGTTTTTCCACAACTAAAATTTGACAGAAATTGCACAAATATGCATGTATAAATCTTGAGTAAAGCCCCCATTGTGAAATTTAGCAGGTTTAATTTTTAAGTGAGGAGGTATTTTCCTTTCATTTGAAGTTGGCAATTGCGTGAGCAATGCCAACTTCAAATGAAAGGAAAATGTTAAGTAGTAATGAAGCACTTAAAGAGTTAACATGTTAACATGATGGAACAAGGCGGCAATGGAACGGTTGGCTTTTCACAATACAACAACAATACTTATCATGTGGCACATCCTCTGTTTGTGATTGTAAGCATATTGTATTATGATCATTGTATCAGGGTTACTTTTAAATTGCATTCCCAGTTATCAGGATGGTAATGCGAGTGAATTATAAAAGTACCTCCAATACAAGTCAGAATGGTAATGATGGTTGTAGGCCCACTCGGAATTGTTATCAGGCTCTATTTTTAAAGTGTAACTCCCTGTTACAACACTACGGAGCCCTCAAGGCCAGGTTGATACATTTTTCTACCAACTAGAATTTGTTATAGCATATGTCCAATCTGTCTGATGGCATTTCTAGGGTCCCGTAAAATCGACAATAAAATCACAGGAATCATCATCTAATATTCGTATGTTGGGCCAGCGTCGCAGTCGCTGGACTACTTTTGAACCGAAAGTGGGGGGAATGTTTCATGTAACTGATCTATCAAATTATGTTACCCGTACATGTAACTGATTTATCAAATGATGTAATCAGTCACTGATCTATATATAGGCTATAATATCACTTATATTTGATTCATTGGGTGATGACGCCCATAACTGATTCATCGAATGATATGTCACCGTATGCCTACTTGATTCTTAAATTTATGGCACCTGTATAACTGATAAATCCAATGATGTCATTCTTCGTAACTGATGATTGATCAATTTTACTTCGTAAAATGATAAGATTGTTGAGAACCGATGGCTAAATGCACTGGATGTCTGTCTTGTCAAAGCAGCTTCTACTCATTTGTCTATTCTGTAATCCACGAGACATGAGACCCATTGGAACAGACAACGTACATGTATAATGTGAGGCACACACAACTAGCTGGTTTACTTTACCCTCAAAAACGCATCGTGACTGCCCTGGCAAATACAATACGTTGAACCGATACTGGTAGGATGTTGGCACATCGTCCACGACGCTAAACCAACATCAATGCAATGCTCAAAGTTTTATGTGTTCGCTAGGACAGCTCTAAAAAACAACAAGTGAGCAGTTCTCGTGGCTGTCACCAGCATCTACGTCTGATGAATATCTTCCCATTATATGGCTCTTTGCAGAAGAGATTTATGTCCAGTATATACGAGGCAATGACCCAATACTGCATCAATGTTGAGCCAGCGTCGTAGACGGTGGCCCAACATTGATGCAGTATTGGGTCATTGCCTTGTGTTTGATGGATTTGGACATAACAAGATGCTTCTGCAAATGGTCCAAACTGGCAGTGTGGTTGCTCTCCAGCATGTGGCCGGGTTTGATCAGAGCTGAAGGGAAAACTGGAGTGCTTCTTACCGTGTGGAGATTTTAGATCTGTGAAGGTTTAGAGGCAGCTTCAGACAGATACAAGTTTGTCTTCGATATCGCTAAAATTCCATTTTACTCAATGTCTTCATATGCTGGTTTATAAGGCAAAAGGTAGGAATGATAAGCTGATTTTTTATAATGCATTCCGTGAATCTGGGTCCAGGTTTATATTACGTGTCACGTGGAAGATCTGTATTGTTTTATTAAAACAAAGAAATACGATCCACTGTGCCCACCACCCCGCCCCTCCCCCCTATTATGTATACTTTTCAAAATAGCCTGTGCTTTTACAAAACGCGATAAGTGGCTCTTATCATTGTCAGTCGCACACCTGTCTCTCTGTATATAATCAGATAAACATGGCTTCAAGCGAGTTAACATTTCTTCCTACGTTAGCGATGATTATGGGCTACAAATGAATATTTTCGAAATTGCTGTGATGCCTTGTGAATTATCAGGTCGTACGCTGTGATGTTCGCTGTGATAATTAGAGTGAAACGGATATCACAGGTTTTCCCGCGTTCTATTCTACACAAAGGCGGGGAACCTGATCAAGTGGTTAAACACTGCCGTCTGTTACGCCGGATTTCACGGGTTCATCCCGCGTTCTATTCTATACAAGGGCGGGAAACCTGATCAAGTGGTTAAACGCTGCCGTCTGTTACGCCAGATTTCACGGGTTCATCCCGCGTTCTATTCCATACAAGGGCGGGAAACCTGATCAAGTGGTTAAACGCTGCCATCTGTTACGCCGGATTTCACGGGTTCTTCACGCGCTCTGGTCTATATAAGGGCGGGAAACCTGATCAAGTGGTTAAACGCTGCCGTCTGTCACGCCAGATTTCACGGGTTCGTCACACGCTCTGTTCTATATAAGAGCGGGGAACCTGATCAAGTGGTTAAACGCTGCCGTCTGTCACGCCGAATCTCACGGGTTCGTCACGCGCTCTGGTCTATATAAGGGCGGGGAACCTGATCGAGTGGTTAAACGCTGCCATCTGTCACGCCAGATCTTGCTGGTCCGTCCCACGCTCTGGTATCCAGGTTTCATCTCAGACCACCAGGGCTGGAATTTCGAATCCTGTATCTGGAGGGCAGGGTCATCTCATTCATTTCACTAACCTCAGGAGGTTCTTCTAGCCCAGTTTAGCCTATATGTGCACAAAGGAGCCTACGACCCCGTTCATTACATTTCATTTTTATCCAGGTTTCCTGTGCACTCGCTCATTTATTGATAGTGAGGAGCCTCCGCGACCGAGAACTTCGAGGCTCGAATTTAGAATGTTTGGTCAGGATGTGTCATTTGATTCATCTTACCATGCTCCAGAGGTTCACCTGATTCAGTTTAGTCTGTATGTGCACAATAGCGGCATAGAAGCCCTATTCATTCATTCATTCATTCATTCATTCATTCATTCATTCATTCATTCATTCATTCATTCATTCATTCATTCATTCATTCATTCATTCATTTATTTATTCATTCATTCATTCGTTCATTCATTCGCTCATTTGTTCATTCATTCATTTATCTGTAAAGTATATCCAGTTGTAAACCTTTTCTCTTAGGCGTACATTTTCAATATCCCTATCAATGTAGACGTCATTTCATATATATCTCGATCAGTTTTTTTCGTTAATATTTTTTCGAGTAATACGTTGTTTTCAATATTGAAAATCCCACATATTTCAGTATAATTGATTTTCCTCGTATTTTGGTGAATAGAATATCTCAGCTATTTTCTAGTGAACTGTCGAGTAATTCGCAAGTATTTTACGCTTATTTTGCTCAATATTAAATATTGAGCAAAATAAGCGTAAAATACTTGCGAATTACTCGGCAGTGCCATTGCCATGGTAACTGGATCTATGTATTTCCTTACATCCACATAAAAATTGTCTGAAGAGTAGCATTGAATCAAAGACATTGGCACAGAGTTTGCTGAAAGCTATTGTCCAATGTCTCAGCTGCACCAGAGTCGAGCTGACTATCATGTCAATCTGGGGTGACCTTGATCCCCAATTTGGGGATGCTCGCCTGACGCAGCAAACACAGCTAATTAGTAAACCTCTTTTCATTTTCTTTGGCTCTATAATACAATATTGCCTTATGATGAAGTACAGGCACAGTCAGTCAGCACAATATATTGCACCAATGTCTGCGACGCTGACACAACATTGAGCCAATTTTGGTTCAATGTCTCGTGTTTGCTGGGATTCAAGGGCATTACTTGGCTCGCTGTTTGAAGAACACTGGATTCGTGAGCATCATCACATTGAAGGTGACAAAATTATTAAAATCCCAGCAAACACAAAACATTTGTATAACATTTGTACAACGTCGGCCCAACGTCTTCGACATTGTACAAATGTTATACAAATGTTTTGTGTTGACTGGGATACCCCACCCGGCACAATACATTGACCATCCGCTGTTGGTCGCAGACGGTGGCCCGATAATAACCCAACAGAGGGTCAATGATCTATACGGTTTGCTTGGATAAGGCTGTGAGCATGAAAGAAAATGAAATGAAATGAATCGGGCTTTAGGCCACTTTTGTGCACATACAGGCTAAATTGGGCCAGGAGAACCTGCTGAGGATGGTGAGATGACTCTGCCCTCAAGACACAGGATTCGAGATTCAGACCCTGGAGGTCTGAGGCCGAGTACGCTACCTCTCGGTCACGGAGGCTCTCCACAATACTGAGTTCCACGAGTGGATGGGGAAAAAACATGTGTGTTTCTTTCGAGCCGCCAAGACCGGGAAACGAGCCCCGAACTCTGGCGTGAAAGGCAGCGGTGCTAACCACTACCTTAGGGGCCCCGACTTGTGAGCATGAAAGACCAATGAGGGAAAAGCTAGCCGCATATTTGCTGGTCGGAAGATAAAGGAAGGTAAGTCATTAGAAGAAGTAGGTGATCGCACCTGTACCAGCGCCCTAATTCCCAGGTGGAAGAGAAAAACGTAATCGTCAGAAGTGTGTGTCAGGAGAAAAAAGGCCGATCTAACATAGCCTCGCGAACCAGACAACGAAAGATCAATTACTGCCATCAGCTGATTTTATTGGCTCCTTTTCTCTGCTTGGATGCAAGCCGAGGCTGACATAATAAAGATACAAAAGTGACATCAAAAATATGACATCAATCAGCAATATTTGAAAACAGTTGACCTCCATTATGTCAAATCTGAATAATTTTCACTCACTTGAAGTTGTGGATCGCGTCAGCGAGACACAACTTCAAGTGGGTGAAAATTCAGATTGAATAATTTGGCGGTTAAAGGGTTGATGATTTCACTCCTTTTTTTCAAGCATGGCCAGAAACCATCAGCTGGCGTCATGCACACTGTGTCTATATGATGTCTTTTTATTGTTTTTTTCCCCCCATAAGAGAATACAAAACTACCCACCTACCTACCTGACAAAAATGTAGACCGATGTAACTTTACTTGATGTTGTAGTAAGGTATTATGCATATATATAAACATATCCCTTTAACCTTTGCAGCGCGGGGATCGACTTTAGACGTCAGAATCTGATGTATGTAGACGTCAAATCTGACGTCTAATGTCTATCCATGCACTGTAAGAGTAAAAAATATAATGATCGTAGACCCATAACATGAATTATACAAAAATATTATAGGTTTATTTAAGGGTTATTTGTATGTGTACCTCTCTTGTTTGTGAACACCTCTACCCTAGACAGCCGACCAGAAATGTAAATTTAGTTCCTGAAGAATACGTACAAATGAATAATAGGTGATAAGCAATTCAGTATGAAGTTATTCACGCACCATACATTACATGTACATTAATTGCATGATGTGAAATAATAAAGCGTGCCTGATATTTGCGGTATCATACATTTGACACCTTGCTGTTTGCATATCTATAAATACTACATATCGTGTATTCCATGGCACACCCACCAAACCTTCTATTCTTCGTGCATTGGTATTGGATATAATCCAACCAGAGTGCCTGTTGTTGTCATCACAACATTATTATAATGATTATTATTACATAAGGTGTGTATTAGAGGCAGCGAGCTGAAGATGACATGACCAGCTGTTCATCCGGTGTACATCACTTGAATTACGACCCCTGACCTAGAAGACGGGAGTGGTCTACAGGAAGCATTGATTGCATAACACCACAGGGCATGTCGCTGACCATCGCATGATTTGGTTAAGACCTGACGTTGAATCAGTTAACGTTGAATCAATGTCCAGGGACGTTAGGTCTGCAGATCACGCATATAACATATGGCAGCCAACGTCGATCAAAGCTGATGAAAAGAAGGAATGCCCTTTTACTAGTATTTTTTAAAGTTGAAGAAAACGTTGTTTGTCCACAATAAAGACGCCATTATTAATGTATTTGTTGTGGATTATATCATATACAATTTGAATAAGGAACTATATTTTTCTGTTGTTTCTAATGTGTGTATCCCTACCCGGCAAACACAAAACATTTGTATAACATTTGTACAACGTCGGCCCAACGTCTTCCACGTTGGTCCGACATTGTACAATGTAATTCAAGTAAATTGTGTTTGCTGGGTAGTGATCACTCTAATGATGGTCTGATGTTACACTGGCCCAACATTAACCCAACATAGGACACTGGCATGTATTCTCAAAGCGGTTAACCCAGATCCTAGGTTTTCTTGCTGATCGATCTTGAATTTCGTAAAATATTCAAGGGTACCGAAAGTTCACTTATAGGTGTTTTTTTCAGATAGTTCTTAGCATCATATGCAATGTATGCGATGTATAGTTATACGTGCACAGACAACATATATGCAGTGATGAGATTATACTTAGAGATGATCATAAGTAATTTGCTCTCCCTTGATACAGATCACATCCTCCAAATTCCAAATGCAAGAAATTATAACATGAAAAGAGAGCGCATGAGAAAACAGATATTTTAATTCTTTCTTTCTTTACGGATAATATGGCGTATCAGTCGGTCATTATCTATGGGGACTGTTATCTTGAGCTACATGGCCAATCATGCTAATGGTGCTAATGGTAGGCGATCACGTATCATAAAAGACAACCACACAGTGTAACAATACTTATATAACAATGCCTTAGGTATAATTATGTCTCAGAGGAAGTGATACCAGCTACATTATGTACGCCATCCCCGCAAACACAAGACGGTCAATCACTGTTGGGTTTAATGTTGGGCCACCGTCTGCGACCCTGGCCATCTTAAACCAACATTGGGTCAATGTCTCGCGTTTGCAGGGATTGAAGCGCTGTGCGCTTCCGGATTTAAGTTTCAATCTTAATTAACTACCTAAATAATTACTTTTTAAATTTATTTTAAATGTGTTTTTTAGGCCATAGAGGAGCACGTAGGCCGCATTGGTTGATTTGTTTATTGGTCAAAATAATACACTAGCATAACATGTGTACAGTAATATACTCAATAAAGATAATGAATAATTGAGTAACAATGTGTACCTAAGTATATGTAATGTGAAATTGAATATTTCAGATGAAGCAGATTCATTTTATGCACGTTCACATGACATCACAGAGCTTATTCGAATGAATAATTCGACGGTTAAAGGCATGATCAAAGCGATTTAAATTCTGTATATAAATATGGTAATTCATTCTTGAACACAACTGTTACAAATTATTGATTTTTATTTTGGTAGGTCATCAAATAGATGTAAATACCTACCCGGTATGACTGGGCCGCCTAACTCATTTACTGCGCGAGGCCCAGTCACACTGACCGCCATTTTGTTTCCACAGCCAGCTGTGTAAAAACGACACTTGCGCTGCCTACCAAAAAATTTGGATGGCATGAAATTGAGACGAATACTAGAAGTGCCTACGAAAACTAGACCATTTTCAGCAGGCGTAAGCTTTCGATCGTATTAGAACTATTACATTTAAAAATGGAGGTCACTGTGTCAGAGCCTTGCGATGTCATCGGGGTAGTAAATACCTAGTACTAAGTCATGGTAAACAGGGCTTTGTAACAAAAGGTGAACATGTATCATCGTCTTCGTCTGTGACGCTGGCCCAATATTGAAGGGGTACAGGATGACATAAATTGTGTTTTTATGGCTGTACACGAACTACATCAGATTTCCACAATCAGCCCATATGGAGACTGTCGACATGTGACTTTGATGAGAAGCTGGAGCAGTAATCATGGTAATGTGCATAATTACTAAATCCAATAAAAACCAGGCAAAATTCCCCCACCTGACGCCAGAAAACCCCGTCATGATGTGAACAATCAGTTCCGCCCACTACTTCTGGATCCAGTAAATCGAGTCCAATGGGCTAAAACGTACCGCCATTAAAACTTGTTTTTAAATTGAATGGATAATTACTGTTCTGGGGACTTCACCTGGCCAAAGGTGGATTATTGTTTAAATCTATGAAATGCGAAGCCGGGCCAACATGAAATAAGTATTTGCTAAACGTCTCATAACGGTTGGGTGTATGTTGTCTGATATCTGAATATCACTTAGGGGGGCACCATTAGATTCCCAGGGGGGGGGGGCAGGAGTATTTCTGAAATAAATAATTTCGGGCGGACTCTGCGTGAAATAAATAATTTACTTCAAGAACTGTTCCATATAAACATGTAACAAAATGTGAAATTTTCAGCGCGCCGCCGAGCCCGGTTGAAATAAAAAAATTGCCCGCGACAAATTTTCCTGCCCCCCCCCCCCCTGGGAATCTAATGGTGGCTCCCTTATATATAGATCAGTATTTACGATATCAGCCTATCATTTTCTAAATATCATATGTATAAATACAAAATCACACCCAGTGATTTATACAATTGAAGCATTGTGCTGTAGCATGGTAACAGCTGGTAGTCAGCTACGGCAATGGAAATGGGACAGTTATACTTCGCGAGAATAAATTACTTCTATGAACATTTCAAAGAAATATAATAATGTGAAGTGAAAACATTATTTGGTGATCGGAATAACATAAACGATTAATATGTATTTTGAAAAAAGTGAGAATCATCCTCACTGTTGCTTCACTCCCAGTAAATGGTAGATGTTTTTTCACTGCCGGACCACTGTCTGCGACGATGACCATTATTGAAACATCATTGGGTCGACATTGGAACAAAATTAAGATTTCTCTGATATTTCGTCCACGCCTGTCAGTCCCCGTCAAGGTCGGCAATTGTGTGAAGCCAATAGAACATTATGAAAGGGTGCACCCAGCAAGAACAAGACATAGAAACAATGTTGGGTTAACATTGGTCTAGCGTCGTAGACGATGGGCCAACATAATAACTATCATTGATTTAATGTCGTGTGATCACTGGGAAGGTCGGGGCGGCACCTCTGACGTGCTGCCTGACATATACCTTAATTCATCTAGACATGTCAAGTGAGAACACAATGTTTCATAACGAAAGTATGTGTATAACTTTTATACAATGTTGAGCCAACGTCGCAGACGAAGTATGTGTATAACTTTTATACAATGTTGAACCAACGTCGCAGACGTTGGGCCGACGTTGTATAAATGTTATAAACATATTTTTACTGCGGAAAAATAGCTTTGTTAACGTTCATGCATAAACACAACAAAATATGATTAGCAACCCCAATAATGCCAAATAAAGTTGAAACGCAATAAATTTGAAATATATCAGAGGGTTATTGTTTTTACAAGAGCTTAGTCGTTTTGTGCATAAAAATAGTTGCATTGTCGCCTCGCAACCTGTTCAGCTTCTTGGTTTTGGAGAGTCGTTTAGTTTTTTGCCACGCTCTCTACTATAGGTATGTGCTGCTACCCAGTAGCCTGGTGTATTATTAACTCGTTGCTAGATCTGAACAAGGTCCTTGATTTGAACAAACGTGCGGTCATGCTATATGACAGTGGCATGATTCAGCCACTTGATTACGCATTTATTGACTGTAACAGGACATGATCTAGCATCTGAAATGTAGCGTTTCTTCAAGATAGACATAATCAGAGGCACCACGTGGCCCATGGCCCAGAATTGTGGCACCGCTCGCGGTGTGTCATGTGGTGATTTCGCGGTAGCTTTGTGGCCAAGCGGATGTGATTAACCCTGTGACTTCCAGGCCGGGGTGCATGCCAGGATCTAGATATACTGGTGTACGAGTTCTATTTTTCGTCATTTGAAGCTGGAATTGCCAAAGCAATTTCCAGCTTCAAATGACGAAAAATACATAAATGTAGTATATATTTGACGAAAATTGGTGTCATTTAATGGTTACGTTCATTGACGAATGACGACGGAAATTTCCGTCATGTATGGTAGTGAAAAGGTTAAAATCTGGTTGCGCACTCGCAATACGTTTTTTCTCATATTATTCTGTGCTCAAAACTGTATCAACGCCTGTGGTGTGTTGTATTGTCCACAGGCTTACTTATGTACAGACAGACAGATATTTTATTGACAGAAAGAAAATCATTACAAACTTATTCGTCATAGAAATGAGAGAGATATATGTACATGTATATACAAGATTGTTAATTTGATAAAAATCATATGGCAATATACATGGTATGACATAACTAAAATCATATTAAGTGGCATTGCCAAAATAAACACTGGATATTCCGATACTAAAAGTGACTACTACTTGAAATAAAATTAAAAGGCATTGCCAAGATAACATAGAGATCTATCATTTTGTTTTGTACAACAAAATATTTATTAGCACGAGCAGGACATTGTGCCGGGCTTGGTGCAAAATGTGATTAAAACTCCAATATTGTTGGTCAACAGTCTTAATTATACTTCAGGGGGTTTTCATTAGCATATATATGCAGTATTCCACACTCAAGACAGTTGAACAGCTCGCAGCACTGTATGTGATAACACCTTTTGTGAGTAGTATTCCACTCAGCCGAGATTTGATTACCGAATTAGCCACCGCAGAACTAACACGGCGGAAACAGGACTGCAGAAACATTATAAGCGTACAAGCCAGTGATTGACTGTGTGTGAGTTTTACAAAGACCGCGTGTAACCTGGTATTAAACGCAATCACACGGCATATACATATTGATCCAACGCTGTCTAAATGATGGACCTACGTATAAGAGTATATTGTGATCTGCAATGCCAAAAAGCAGTATGTGCTAACTTGTAAAGTTTTCACATACTGCCTTTTGGCTTTGCACGGCGGCACAGCTCTCCGGTAATTGATTGTCACTCCAAGCTGCCATCATTCTGAAAAATTTTCCCCTTGGATATGAAAGGGTGTATCTGCCACTGCACAAAGTGGCAGATACACCCTTTCATATCCAAGGGGCCGCAAGACATACCGGTATACGTATTTCAACCAGATCACAACTGGTTTTTTTTTGCTCTAAATGTAACCTATACATTGACTTCTTAAGCTGGGAAATTTTGTGAATTTACGTTAATCCACGATGCTATTTCGGAAATTGAATGGCAGTATATTAATTTACACCTATTTATGTATGTTTGCAAGAGTAGGTAACTTCCTCTCTGACTATTTTCTATACGTTACTTGGTTTACTATCACAATATAATTATACCATTTATACTTTTTTGTAGATATGAATTACCTTTTTATTACCGTGTTAATTTTATCATATTTATCGCACTTTGAATAATATGATTATACAACCTGTATATAGGAGAGCTAGACGTGGTTTTACATTATTAGGGAAATGTCACAGGGTAATTATTTATTGGGAAGCTATAAGATGTGCTATTAGTACATAGAGTACTCTTCAGCCGGCAGCGGCAGATTTACCTGCAACACGGAGCAACACAGAAGAGATAGGAGGAGAAGAGAAGGAGCAGCACCGCCTCTCTTACCTGTCTACCAGCGGCAACAGCAACAGCAAGCGACAGAAACAACAGCGATAATGCAACAGGTGAAACAGATCTAACAGCAGATACATTAGTAGCAGCAGCAGCTAGGGTAACGGAAACAACAGAACAAATCCTTCAGCAGCAAGAGAAGCAACAGAAGCAACAGCAGGATGAGCAGAAGCATTGCTGTTCTGGCAGTATTTGCTTCTGTCTGCTGAGTTGCAGGCTGACTACAGTTATTACCATACCCTCTAGCTGTGGGGGTCTCTGGTATAACAGACACCACAGACTGGTGCTCGTTGCTCTGCGTTGAGTGGTATTATAAGCCATGGGCTGCTTTCCTGCTCAAACATAAATCTTCAGATAAATAGGATCTCAGCAGGAGCTGGCTGTCATCTAGATAGATACGTGCTTAGCGCACTCATGTCTAGGATTATCAAAGGACAATAAACGTGACCGGTGACAGCCTGTCCACAGAGAATCATCATGGTACATGTATACACACAGCTCGGGGTAAGTTCACTACATAACACCTAGTAGTTATCTAATTATATCTTAGTTTCGAACGTCATTTGTAGGCCTATTACGTGTTTTTTTTACTTCAGATATAGATTATCTATTGTCCCGGTAGAGACACTAGCAATCTCTTTTGAGGATACAATCATATATCGTTGTTTTACAAGACTCGATCAGTGGTATATATACTCATAGATATTTTTTACAGTTATTGTTCGTCGCGTATGGTATTCTACCCTAGACCACTATACAAAAAATATAAAAATGTTGTTTTTAGTGGTATAACATAAACAAAGTCCATGTCACATTTTAAACTAATGGTTATCTCGATTGTCACTGCACACGAGACTTGCTGCTAAGTGATCCGATATGCTTAGGTCTACAGACCATCCATGCAGCATAAGACAAACGAATTGAATTCACTTTTATAAAACCAATTAAAACTGAACTACACGGCAGACATAATTAATGACACCAGTTTGTTTCCATGGTGATAGCCAAGGCTATATACATGTACCAACCATACCTTGTATTGTATTGGTTGCCATTTCACATTTGGACTGAAATTGTAGACGGGGGTGAATGTCAGAAGCCAACCCGCACTTGACGTTGTGGGAGGAGGTTGCTGAATCAGTCATAGATATGGTTTTACAAACGACTAAATTCTATAAAAAGGATCAATTCTGTAGTACACAAAATAAAGTAATTTTTGTTGGTATTATTGTACAGCATGATGATTATGCAGAAGCGCAACAGAAAGAACATAATTTGAATAGACATAGGGGCCAATATATATAGACCCCACTCAACAATTAGGCCTATGTGTAACTATGTAATACAACTATATTGGACGCAATGGATCCGGAATGTGAAGTAAGCGAGTAGTGTACTCTCTATTTTTAACCTTTTAGATACGTGCGTATCCCTTTAAGCGATAAGCACTATATTCGTTTCATCTGTTTTATTAGCCGGTTAAATCACAAGTATAGCGAACGAAATGAGTGTTTAAGCATCACTATTTCAAAATGTTTGTTCTCCAATTAAACAAATATGAGTAATTGGCACCCACTTCAAGTTGTAGGTCACGGTAGCGAGACACAACTTCAAGTTGGTTAAAATTTGAACAAGATAACTTGGTGTGTAAAGGGTTAATCACATTTACTTACGTCAGCCTTAATTGAGTGAAAAATTAAATTTACTAGTTTTGCATTTCAACGGACGCAATTGCCCTAGACTAACTAGTACCGTTGTGGACTAACATAGGCATATCAACTGATCAAGTTAAGTGATATGCATTAAATTCAACATTTTGTATTATCTGATAATACTTTGAAAAAAATTAGAGTTATTGGAAATTATATTATGGATGCTCGCAAAAATAGAATCAAATGTAGTGTTAAACGTCAGTAAACCAGGGGGAGAAATTAACCCTTTACCCGCTACGTTATTTTATTTACATTTTCACCCACCTGAAGTGGTGAAAATTACTCATATTTGCTCAGATTATGACCAAATATTTGCAAATCTTGGTGTTTAAACATTCATTCCGTTCCCAATAATTGTTATTTCACCTGCTAATAAAGCAGATTTACCCCTTTAACCGCCGGTGTCGCATATATTCGGGTTTTCATTTTTTTATTATCACATTAGGTACCACATTTTAAATATGTTCAAGATAAAATGTGACGTCAACCAGCAAGATTTGAAAAGAGTTGACCTCCATTTTGTCAAATCTGAATAATTTTCACTCACTTGTAGTTGTGGATCGCGTCAGCGAGACACAACTTCAAGTGGGTGAAAATTCAGATTGAATAATTTGGCGGTTAAAGGGTTAAAAAACGACTACACTCGTGCTTAGCGGTCAGAGCGTTAAATATGTTTATCTCCGCTATCCACCAACATCACTCATCGCGAAAAGATAACGCACATGAAGTCTTTATCAGAATTAATTTGTGGTAGCTGATAAACTACATTTTCAAATATACACTATTATCAGTACACATTGTGATACACATAGTGTAACCATGTTCCATGTTCCATTATCCCTGATATCGGTACTAATTATATATTTAGATACGTAAAGTCTATTCCTAAAACCTGATCATACCGTAGATCTGATGAGTGGTGTTTAATCTAACCATTTAAAACTGTCACACACTTTGTAGGATTTCCCCTTCACTGCTGTTTTATTCTTATAATATATTCTTAAATAGCCTTTTGCAATAGTGACATACGGTGTGGTATAAATTATTGTGATCATCGTTGTAAAATAATCTGGATAAGTTAAATAATTAATCAATTTGTAGAAAAAGTAACTTTTAAATAGATATCAAATGGCTTAGTCCATGTGCTGGCGTGGCAGAGTGCCAAATCGACGGACTCGTACTACTCTAAAGCGCCATGTAACAGATGCACATCTGATGTGAAGTGATTATGCTGATGCAGATTGCTAGCATAGCATGAATGGTTGACTGTAAACCCGTTGTGGCCGACAAAATTTATTCTGTGCCAATATTATAATTATACAAACTATATAATTATGAAGCGATGTGTTCAGATGCATGGAATATTTCAAACCGTGGAAATAACTATTTGACACCGCCCGCATTGTAAATAAGTTATGTAAGATATAATCAAAGCTGCCATTTAAATGGTCAATAAAAAAGTTAAAACTCTACATAAAAAGTATATGATAAATCATAACAAATGGAAACTGGAGACTTTCCCACCAATAGGGCTAATCACGAAAGCGACCAATACCATTGTCTATGTCTTGCATGGTCGATTGCGCAGACAATTTCAATTGATAATAGGTTATTATTTACGTATAAGCTGATAATGCACTGAATCAAAACAAACATTTTAAATTCCGAGAAAAAATACTGCGTTATGTTTAAATAAAATTACATATCGCTAATTATCCCGAGAATTAAAACTTGTCATTTCTTAGGCTACACAATATATCGCTTGGTTTACAGTCTGATCTGTCTCAGGGTCACGCCAGAGTTCGGGGTTCGTTTCCCGGTCTCGGTGGTTTGAGAGAAACCAAAATGTTTCTTCCCCATCCACTCGTAAAACTCAGTATTGTGGGGAGCCTCCGTGATCGAGAGGTAGCGTGCTCGGCCTCAGACCGCCAGGGCTCGAATTTCGAAGGAAGGCAGTGTCATCTCACTCATCTCACCATCCTCGGGAGGTTCTCCTGGCCCAATTTAGCCTATATGTGCACAAAAGTGGCCTAAAGCCCGAATCATTTCATTTTTGTCTCAGGGTCATGGGCGCTGATTCCCTGAAAACGAGGTGTTGCTTAGTGTTAGTTTAATGTTGATCTAGCATTAAACCAGCACTAGGTAAACATCTCAAGTTCTGACTCATCCTATAATGGATGAACGACCTGAGAGATAACTCGTGAAAAGGACATCAATGTGAACCGGCTGAAACTGACATTTCGTTCATACTTATTTCTCTCATGACGATTACCAGAGAGGGTTCCATTATCTAGGGTAGAAACAGTAAATAAACGAATGATTTGACTCGAAACTACACTTTCCACATACACAAACTCAACAGTAAGATACAAAGTATACAAATAAAACAACTCTCGTGCTCAAAATTGTCCGTTGTTAGAAAGGCCACAAAAAATCGACTGAGACTTACTTGACTTAAGCTTTGCGTAACCAGGTATAACAGTGATAAGGAGCTCACAGTAAACGATACATTGGCCCTATGGAGGCTCAATGTTGGCCCGCCGTCTCCGACGCTGTAACAACATTGAGCCTCCAATAGCTCAATGTCGCTTTTTTACAGGGATGTGCTTTGATCTGTTGATGCAAGTCACAGGTGCACTGTGGACATAATTCTGTCAAAGCCACAGAAAAAATGCTGGAAAAAACCGCTGGTTTATTGCTGGAAAAACTTCCCTGGCGTTGTCCCAACACTAAGCCAGCGACGGGCAATATGTGTTATCTATGTGTCACAGTGTTATTGAGTTATTGATTGCACCTCTCTTGTTAGTCCCACACCTTATATCTTACCTAACATCCATGCTGCACTATTGTTTGTCAAGCGTGCAACTACACCTTCGTACAAATCCAGAAGGCACTAACTGCTTACTTTTCAAGTAAGCAGTTACTGCCTCTTGGATTTGCAGAGCAGTACTCGTTTGGAGTGTATTGAGATCTAAAACCAGCTAAACTTTAAGCCTCACAGCACACTCCGTCTCTCCTCCTAAATCGACCCGGATAACTGTATTTATACTCGTTATTGTCCTAAGCCTGTGTGATATACAGTAGAACCTCAGTTGGTTCTGGATCACCTCATTTTTTAAAAGCGGAACACTTCGCGTCTCCGAACACTTTTTTAGTCCTATTTTTCCTCGGTAACGTAAGAATAAGCCCATTCGAGACACACGCCACATTTTGCAGTAGCCAGCTCTGAACCTCTCCAAGCACATGGGACCTGGAGGCTCTTATTTAATCAATATAATATAATAGCTATATAATTAGGCCCGGCCTTAGGCCAGTAGCCTATTAAGTTGAGGTTGTGTCCTATTTGGGGGAAACAGGGGTGCCGTGTGTGGGAAATGAAATGAAATGAATCGGGCTTTAGGCCACCTTTGTGCACATATAGGCTAAACTGGGCCAGGAGAACCTCCTGAGGATGGTGAGATGATTGAGATGACACTGTCCTTCAGACACAGGATTCGAAATTCGAGCCCTGGCGGTCTGAGGCCGAGCACGCTACCTCTCGGTCACGGAGGCTCCCCACAATACTAATTTTCACACGTGGATGGGGAAGAAACATTTTTGTTTCTTTCAAACCGCCGAGACCGGAAACCGAACCCAGAACTCTGGCGTGAAAGGCAGCGGTGCTAACCACTACCCTAGGGCCCCCGCCCGTGCCGTGTGTGGGAAACGGTGGGATACCCTAAACAGGTTCCAAAGTTCCCAAGTTCCGGGAACTTCCGAGTTTCAAGCTCCGGGAACTTCAAGTTCCGAAATTTCAAAATAATTGAAAAAATATATTAAAATATTATTTGCAAAAATCGTTTTTGGTCGGAAAAACAGTTTGGTAGACCCCTACTCATTATTAATTTTCAGTGCTGTTGTTTTTCACATATGCAGCTTTTGTTTCTAGGCGATCTTGGCAAACATTTCACGATATAGGCCTACAGGTATGAAATATAATTTACAATAGAACAGCAAATTTATTATACAAAATCTAAAATGAAGAGTATTACAATATGATATTTTCCCAGATATAGGCCTAATTATGTTCGAGTGGTGGTCGGAGACGATAGAACAACATTATTAAACGATTACTAACGTTAGTATTGGGTCTTTGTCGTGTTTGATGGGATATATTATTAGTATCCTGTAGAGCTATTGAGGTCTTTCTCCACGCGCGACGCTGTTTGCACCGCCCACCCCCGGCAATCAACTAGCATCTCGACCCGTGAGAAAATTATGCCATGTGACAGTAGGCTAATTGATAACAGTGAAAACAGTGTCGATGATATTTTAAGGCCCAACTACATGGAATTGTCGTCTGCGAGGTGTGATTTGTAGGCATGTATCATTATCTATTTCCTATGCCTATAGGCCCTAAGGGGTATACTCTTCTGTGGACGCAAACGTTGGGCAAACCTTACGTCAACATTGGTTCAACGTCCGGCCTACACATAGAGGCCTAATTCGTCATTTAAACATAAAAATGAGTGTGCGCGGTCTCTGGTGCAGTGGTTAAAGCCTGGAAATCAGAGATCGCTGGTTCGAACCCTCCTCTGGCGTAGGCCTGCAGTGTATGTGCACAAAGGTGGCCTAGTCTAGAAAACCACATTTAATTCCATTCATGCGCGCAGCTTGGCAATACTATAAGGCGTGGAAAGGCAAAAGGCAGTATCTAAAATGTTTTTTGTTGAAATAGGAAAAAAAACATTTTTTGGTTAACTTTTTTGGGGAATTTCGGAACTTGGGAACTTCGGAACTTGGGAACTTGTTTTGGGGTATCCCGGAAACGGTTGTCTTTCTGTACAGCAGTCAGTATCAACATATGAATATTTAACGTTTGAGTTCCTTAGGTTAAGTAATTTCGTGTTTAAAAAATATTCAGAAAAAAGATATTCACGATTATCGTGGTGAGGAGCTAAAAGGGTTTTGGTAGAAATAATGTTGGCCCAGCGTCGCAGACGGTGGCCCAACATTATTTTACAATTGGGCCAATGTATCGGGGTAGAGGGTAGTAGCCTTTCGGGGGGTAAAGCGTCCCACGTATGGCAGTCAGAGCAAACAGGAACAATCACTCAATTCTGTTTCAATGTTGGGCCAGCGTCGAATACGATTGACCGGCATTGAACCAGCGATGGGCTGCGACGCTGGCCCAGCATTGAACGGGTATTGGGTGGGTAGGCCTATATACATTGTGTGTACTAGGTACATCGTATAGACGCGTACACTGACTTATCAGTGGCTGTCACAGTACGTTCAGGAGTGAAATAAAATGAATCGGGCCTTAGGCCACCTTTGTGCACATATAGGCTAAACTGGGCCAGGAGAACCTTCTGAGGAGGGTGAGATGAATGAGATGACATTCCAGACACAGGATTCGATATTCGAGCCCTGGCGGTCTGAGGCCGAGCACGCTACCTCTCGGTCACGGAGGCTCCCCACAATACTAAGTTTTACACGTGGATGGGGAAGAAACGTTTTTGTTTCTTCCAAACCGCCGAGACCGGGAACCGAACCCCGAACTCTAACGTGAAAGGCAGCGGTGCTAACCACTACCCTAGGGCCCCCGCCCCAGGAGTGAAAGATATGCTGCAGCACGTTTCACTGGCAAGTATTGCGTGGGTGTTGGCCAGCACCGGCGATGGTGGTGGAAGGAATAGGCTTACACGTTGAAGATATACTTGTCTCATCGGTTATTTCAATTATTATATCCTGGACATTTAGGATTCTGGCCCATGAGGAAAACCAATACAGTTATGTTTACAAAACGTTGGGCCAATTTTTTGTCTAAAGCACTTAAACAGATTAAAAAGGGGAAGGGGGTCGAAAATCTCTCAAAAAAGCGTTGCGTAATTATTAAACAGCCCCTAAGTTATTTTCCGACTCATGATAAAGGGTGAATATTGTTTTGAATTAGAAAAGGCCAACACACATGTTATTGGTGCGAAGGTGTTATTGTGCTAATATTAACATTTAGTTTAATACATTTTTTCTGTTTTTCTTCAGGAGCAAATGAAGTGAGACCACCAATGAATCGCATGTTATCGTAAATTCCACGCTTTCATTCACATTGAGATATGAGGCCTACTGCTGATATCCACAGCCGGCTGGCTACTGGGTGCACGCATTACTGCCACAACACACCATAATATATACCAACAAGTAGAATATACCTACTCTGTCGACATCATCATATATTAACGTTTACATTTAATAGGGCCTATTATAAACATAAGGTAAAGTGTGACGCTGCACCGGTCATTATTTTCATCCTCAGTCTAGGCTGTATTTTTGATAAAGCTGCATGACTACAACGTAACGGTTTGTTTTACAACATGTTCTAAGACACAGAAAACCCGAGACATTGACCCAATGCTGGTTAACTGTTGGACAACAGTTAACCAGCATCGGTTCAGCGTCTCGTAGTTGCTGGGTAATTCTGCTTCTCTCGTCTAGGCCGGGTGGCTCTTCTTCTGGTGGTCAGTGACCCACCTTACAGTAATATAATAAAGTAAAATATTCCATAAGTTCTCTCCGCGTGAAATTCACTTATAATTAAACATTGGTTCAATACTGAGACAAAGTCTGGTGCACAGCTGACCGGCTGCCTGCACCATTTTTTTTGCGGTGTATACAAGACGGCGCAACCCAAATCGGGACATGTATAAAAATCAATCAATCAGTCAATCAATCAATCAATCAATCAATCAATCAATCAATCAATCAATCAATCAATCAATCAATCAATCAATCAATCAATCAATCAATCAATCAATCAATCAATCAATCAATCAATCAATCAATCAATCAATCAATCAATCAATCAATCAATCAATCAATCAATCAATCAATCAATCAATCAATCGATCAATCGATCAATCAATCAATCAATCAATCAATCAATCAATAAATTAATCGATCAATCAATCAATCAATCAATCAATCAATCAATCAATCAATCAATCAATCAATTAATCAATCAATCAATCAATCAATCAATCAATCAATCAATCAATCAATCAATCAATCAATCAATCAATCAATCAATCAATCAATCAGGGTGGATTCAATTTGACATAATATGGTGGTATCGTGGCATTCACTTTAGTCCAATGAGACCCTACTGGGGATGATAGTATGGTGACCAAATGACCCAGACCTCTAGGCACAGACCATCGGATCATGCTGACGTGCTGTCGAGCATTCTAACTCTCGGATACGAAGGCTCCCCGCAATATCGAGTGGACGGAGAAGAAACATTTGGTTTATTTTAAACGTGAATACTGCGAACGGGGAAGGAGCCCGACCTCTGCGTGACAGGCAGTAGCATTAATCACCACACCCCCCCCCCCTCCCCTCATCACTTTCAGTCAAGGCAGTGCAGCGACCCCACAACCTCAGCGCATGTTTTACATAAAGCTAAGACAAAACTGAAAAAAACAGTCGCCCTTTACAAGTGTGGAAACAACCACGATAAACTTTGGTTGAATGATGGGCTATCAACAATTGCAAGGTGACTCGTATCTTAACACTGTCAAATGTCAGGATGACTCGTATCTCACTGTCAAATGTCAGGGTGACTCGTATCTTTAACACGGTCAAATGTCAGGGTGACTCGTATCTTAGCACTGTCAAATGTCAGGGTGACTCGTATCTTAGCACTGTCAAATGTCAGGGTGACTCGTATATTAGCACTGTCAAATGTCAGGGTGACTCATATATTCAACACGGTCAAATGTCAGGGTGACTCGTATCTTTAACACTGTCAAATATCAAGGTGACTTGTATCTTTAACACGGTCAAATGACAGGTTGACTCGTATCTTAGCACTGTCAAATGCCAGGGTGACTCGTATATTAACACTATCATATGTCAGGGTGACTTGTATCTTAACACTATCATATGTCAGGGTGACTTGTATCTTAACACTGTCAAATGCCAGGGTGACTCGTATCTTAACACTATATAATGTCAGGGTGACTCGTATCTTAGCACTGGCAAAATTAATGTCAGGGTGACTCGTATATTAACACTATCAAATGTCAGGGTGGCTTGTATCTTTAACACTGTCAAATGTCAGGGTGGCTTGTATCTTAACACTGTCAAATGACAGGGTCAAATGTCAGGATGACTCCTATATTAACACTGTCAAATGTCAGGGTGACTCGTATATTAACACTGTCAAATGTCAGGGTGGCTTGTATAATAACACTGTCAAATGTCAGGGTGACTCGTATATTAACACTGTCAAATGCCAGGGTGACTACTATATTAGCACTGTCAAATATCAGGGTGACTCGTATATTAGCACTGTCAAATGTCAGGCTGACTCGTATCTTAGCACTGTCAAATATCAGGTTGACTCGTATATTAACACTGTCAAATGTCAGGGTGACTCGTATTTTAACACTGTCAAATATCAGGTTGACTCGTATATTAACACTGTCAAATATCGGGTTGACTCGTATATTAACACTGTCAAATATCAGGTTGACTCGTATATTAACACTGTCAAATGTCAGGGTGACTCGTATTTTAACACTGTCAAATGTCAGGGTGACTCGTATCTTAGCACTGTCAAATGTCAGGGTGACTCGTATATTACCACTGTCAAATGTCAGGGTGACTCGTATATTAACACTGTCAAATGTCAGGTTGACTCGTTTATTAACACTGTCAAATGTCAGGGTGGCTTGTATCTTAACACTGTCAACTGGCAGGTTGACTCGTTTATTAGCACTGTCAAATGGCAGGGTGACTCGTATATTAACACTGTCAAATGGCAGGGTGACTCGTATCTTAACTCTGTCAAATGACAGAGTGACTCGTATCATTACCCTGTCACGTGACAGGGTGACTCGTATCTAAACACTGTCAAATGGCATGTTGACTTGAATTTTAACACTATCCATTGTCAAGGTGACTCGTATCTTAGCACTATCCTGTGTCCGGATGACTCGTATTCTAGCACTGTCAAATTTCAAGATTGTTCTTATACAGTATCTTAACACTATCAAATGTCAGTGTGACTCGTATCTTAGCACTCTCAAATCTTAAGGTGATTCTCGTATCTTTACACTGTCAAATGTCAAGGTGGCACGCGTTGTTGAAAACTAGCAGTGGACAAACTCTGAACTACAGTCAACGCAGCCTATATGGTCTCTGGTTGTTTTATAATAACGAGCCACATACAATCACGGGGATCTTGTTTTGACAGTTGCGGCAACGTCTCACTGATTTTAGCATTACGCATAGACATTATAGTCACCAGGTGTTCGTCGATAGACTATGTAAATGTCAAAAGACTTTCACTGTGGCATTCACAGAATGTCATACGAAAGATAAACTACTTACTTGTTTACATTAGCAAATACAGAGCCTCGCATGAGCCACGTTCTCAAATTCCATCAGAGGTGCTCTGGCCCATTTGACCTGTAAGACACAACGCAAGCGTGACCTAAACCACAGAGCTGGAATACACCCCTAAACCAACTAAACGTACATAATTTAATTCATCTGCACATTGCCAGGCCATGGTAAGAACTAAATAAAACATAGTGCCCTCGACTAAGAATTCACCTGAGAGCACTGTCTTATAATTCAAATAAATTGTTTTCATATTGTTATTATGACATATCATATTATCTGGTTTAAAAAGCTAGCTGTTATATGTTTTTGAACAGTTGGTGGCATTGTTTTTGTGCGAGCAGTGTAGAAATATAACACTATGAGTGCGAAGAGCCTTTAAATAAGGACATCTGAATTCATGAACAACCATGAGCTGCCAAGGTGCAATTTTCAGTCCGACTGGAGTGAGCAGACCTCACATGACTGGAGTATAATTAGTGGGTGGGAAACCAGATACGCAGATAAGTCATAAAGCAAAGTCAATGTATCCCAAATTATCGCCTATAGGTCATCAAGCTCTGGTGCGGTGAGCTAAAAAACAGGCCGTTATTTCTCGTGAGATGAGATTGAAGTCAATAAAGGACATGTAATCTGCGAAAGCCTCATAAAGTAGAATACCTCCCTTGACGCTTATCAATAAAGCATATTTAGAATACCACTGTAACTAGAAGCAGATGTTAGTATCTATGGGAGGCAGAAGGATGAGATCCAAAACTGATACGAAACAATGGCACAATATATCTTCAGTGCTGGGCCAACCTTCGAATGGTTGGCTTGGTATTTGGGCAATGGCTGGCGTTGTGCATTGTGCACTATACGAGAAGCATCTATCATAAACATCCTGATTTTTTGCTCCTTGGATTGTTTATCCCGGCTTTCAGACCCTTCCACAGATAAGGTTTCTCTCAAAAGTAGCACTGCTATATATACAACGATGAAACAGTACCAATGCAATCTTTTTATTACTATTTGAATATGCAAAATCGATTTCCGATAAATAAATAAAATAAAAATCATAGGAAGACAGTATATATAGTTATAAATATATAGTAATATAGTATATATAGTAATAAAGTACATATGTCCTATATGTGAACAAATGCAATATTATAAGGTGGCCGCTGTGGAATAGTGAAATAAAAAGAATAGCGGAATAACGCTCTTATATTTATATTTATGATATCAAATGCTGACCTGTATGGGAAAATACCTGAAACATTTAAAACAAATACATTTATTCTATTCACAAATAATATATGATTTTAAATAGATATGAAATGCGGTAAAAAATTAAGATAACCTGGTCGGGAGTGGAGCGTGAGATTTACTTCTAGGTCAGAGATACAGCGCGGTTTTCTATCCACCCAGTTGCAGAAATAGCCGTGTTTGAGGTGAAGGAGGTGAGCCCAGAAGGTTGTGGGTGGATTGTCGGACAACAGATAAATCTTCCTGTCAGAGGGCTCGCAAGAATTGATGACCAGCCGTCAGCGATCAGCAGAAGTATTGCATGCAATACTCCTGCTGATCTCTGGCGGAAGGGCATCAATTCATGCGCGTGCGCATCTGTGCTGCCTGGCTCTGTTTTCGCCTCACCCGTCACGCCGCACGCGGTTCGCGTGAGAACTGCTGTGTGTGTTTTTGATGCGGCGGTACGTTTTTTGCTAATGAGTAATGTTCTGGTACTGGGCCACGATAGCATCCAGCTGTGCTTTCGGGCCCTTCATTATCCTTTGTACACTTCATTTCCACGGATGAGTCGACAGAAGGTGTATCCCTGATAATAACCTCGGGTGTACTTGTCGGGAAAGAATGTTTCAACGTGTGATTGATATTTTGGTGAAACATTGCAAACAGGTATACGATTTATAACTTAAAATGCAGCCACAAATAAATCATCACTCTTAACATCAGCTCAATATTCGTCTTCGAATATGATTATTTTCCATGTAAACAAACATGTGTGTTAAAGAGAGTCAATCAGGTCAAAATCATCATGTTTATTCTGGCGCCTTGACATGTTCTTAATTTTTCAAAATGTCCATAGATAACATTCCAATGGCAACGTAACAGGTGTAGGCCTACTGAAAACCCCTTTATCGATAATTTTTCTATTTCTCAGTTTGGACATTGATGTATGAAATTAAATCTGATTCAATATTTCTCTTTTGTCTGGTAAATGCGCAACCTAAAATTTAAAAGACTCACGCAATACTAGTCTATGGACATTTTGAAAACTTAAGAACATATCTATCAAGCAGCTAAAATAAATATAATGATTTTTAGCTAGATTGAGTCATGCTCATACACATAATGCGCATATACGTTTAGCACAACTCATGAATTTATGAGCAATTAAATGCGTTTGACTCACATTTGTTGAAGAGGTAGGCCTACCTATCAGGTGTGAAATTGCCTAGTCGATAAATTAATTTATCCCATTGCGACATATTTTTTTCGTAAAGCGTTAAATGAAGAATGTTAAATGTATTGCAACACCCAGACAGAAGTCATTATATAGACTTCAGTGATGTCTATACACGTCACCTTGTTTTTGGTATGGCCGGTGATGTGAATTCGGTGATGGGTAGGTACTACATATATTACCTTGTTTCTGGTATGGTCGGTGACGTGAATTCAGTGATGGGTATACACATCACCTTATTTCTGGTATGCTCGGTGATGACTGTGAATTCATTGATGGGTATACACATGCACCTTGTTTTTGGTATGTTCGGTGATGTGAATATTCAGTGATGGGTATAGCTTACACATTACCTTATTTTTGGTATGCTCAGTGATGTGAATTCAGTGATGGGTATTATACACATCAACTTGTTTCTGATATGCTCGGTGATGTGAATTCAGTGATGGGTATAGCTTACACATCACCTTGTTTTGGTATGCTCGGTTGTGTGAATTCAGTGATGGGTATACACATCACCTTGTTTCTGATATGCTCGGTGATGTGTATTCAGTGATGGGTATACACACCACCTTGTTTTTGGTATGCTCGGTGATGTGAATTCAGTGATGGGTTTTCACATTACTTTGTTTCTGATATGCTCAGTGATGTGAATTCTGTGATGGGTATACACATCACATTTTTCTAATATGCTCGGTGATGTGAATTTAGGAGAACCTGATGGGTATTTAACTATTAGGGTTTATCTCAATATATAATACGTTTTTTTGTGGAGCATTATTTTAATTCAATTTTCAATCAATACTCAAATTTCACAAGCACTATTTTCTCGTCCGCGGGTATATAGCAACCCAACCAATGTCATACGAGGATACACAATTGACAAAAAATAAGGTCAATTCACACTAAGGCGAATGACTGTCGCGAATTATTTGCTTATCTGTAAAACCCAATACAAGTATGACGACCAGACCACAATAAATCGAATGATTCGCGCGAAACATTCCGTCTGCTAATCCCATATATACATACATTTAGGGACTACCTAAAACGCGGCACATTTCTGACGGCACATTTACGGAACGGACGGCACATTAGGGGACAGTTCACCCCACCACTGCACCCCACCCTACTGCTGGATAAACACCCCATTGCCCGGTCAGCGGCACAGGGAAACCCGCGGCACATTGTGGTCATTGCGCGGCACATTCTACGGCTCAATTGTTTACGGAACAAAAACGGCTCAAATGAAAGACACAAAAAAACATTATTATTTTTTATTTATTGTAATATGTTACAATATACATATATATAAACAAATAAAAAACCCAAGTAATATAGTGTTTTAATTACGGTAATATGTTACCATGTCACATAGAACAATGACATTTATTATAATAATCGGATAAAATTAAAAGCATTTTTTGCTATGTTCCAAGAAATTATTGATTATAAGTTTAGTAGAGACCATACCGCAACAGTATATCTGCGTGGGTAGGTGTTGTTGTTCACACCTGTGGAGGGGAGGAGGGGGGCGCTCGAGGGAGGGGTTGTGCCGTCAGAAATGTGCCGCGTTTTAGGTAGTCCCATACATTTATCAGTTGATGACGACCCGTTCGCATTAAAGCTAAACTCATCAGCACCTTTATATGGACGAGTATCATTCGTTTAGTTTGCGAATTTATATGGACGTAATTCACCCGAATCACTCGCTAGCAAATCGTAGGCAAATGATGCAAACGAATCTTTTGTTCCAGTATGGACGGTCCTCCAGGTTCTTTAAAACACACCACTACATTATTTTCTTTGTCCGACCACTGCATTCTAAGCCGGGAATGAAGAGTTATTGTTGATCTAGTACATACAGATTTTCATGGTAGACCTATGGTACTATAATCAGTCAGGCGTGACCGAGCTGTTGATTATGAGGGATCCTCATTATGGTCGGATGTGTTTTAAGTCAGTTGAAACCCTCGGAGCATAACATTCTCAGCTGTGAAAATGTCTCGGCATTCGGCCTCGACCCTTCTCACAGCTAAGAATACAATGTAGAGCTCCTCGGGCCTTATCCTATACATAACAGAGAGTCAATGGTTAAACCTTAAAGCGCTAGGTTATCTTATTTAAATTTCCACCCATTCGAAGTTGTGGGTCGCTACCGCGCAAGTGTATACACATTATTCATATTTGTTTCAATTGAGGCCAAACATTTTCAAGCCTTCATGCTTAAACACGAATTTCATTCCCAATAACAGAGATTTTATAATAATTAAACGTCCCAACAAAATCAACGTTGGTTTAACGTTAGTCCACCGTCTACGATGCTAAACCAGCATTGATTCTACGTCTTGTGTCTGCTGGGACAGATTAAAAACGTCTATGGTCGTGCTTAGCATCTAAATTGTTATTTATGGCATCCCTTTGTAAAGCCATTATGAATTGGATTACCCTTCAAGATTACACTACACGCCCAATGGCCTAATTTTCGAAATGCTTCTAAAAATCCGGTTAATCTTCAGGACATAGGACTAGAAAAAAGTGATTGCAAAAAAATCAGCAAAAGTTATATATTGAGGATTGTCGGCGAAATAAGCAAAAATCATGCGTTGATAGTAATATTGAAACCGGTAATAAGTCTAGCTATTCAGCTGCTTGATTTTCAACGCTTTTTTTGTAATCAACTTTTTATGCATGGAATAGAAAAGTTAAAAGTAATAAGCAAAAGCCTTTGAGGAATAAATCGGACTAAATGTTATGACAACGCCAAGTCTAGCAGGTGATTGACACCATGACACAGATAAGGTATTGACACCGTACAGGGACCGTACAGGTATTGGTACTGTATTATTATTGACACCGTACAGGTATTGACACCGTACGTGTATTGGCACTGAACAGCTTTTGACGCTATATTGACACCATACAGGTTCTAATACGTACTGGCATTGACACGGTCACCGTACCTCTATTTACACCATACAGTTAGACTATTGACACCCCACAGGTATTGACACCGTACATGTATTGACACCGTACAGGTTTTGACACTATACGTGTATTGACACCGTGCATGTATTGACACCGTACAGGTCTAGGCACCATAGAGGTATTGAAACCGTACAGTTATTGACAACGTACATATATTGATATCGTTCAGGTTCTGACACAGAGAGTTATTGGCACCATATAGGCATTGACACAGTACAGGTTTACACACCATACAGGTATTGACATCGTACAGGAATTAAAACCGTACAGACATTACCACCATACAGGTATTGACACCGTACATATATTAACACGGACAATATATTAATAGATACCATAATAACAATGTCATTCAGCTCCCATCACAAAGCATTCGGCTAACGCTGTTATGATATAGTAGAGCTTTGTTTATGATTAATCTACGCGAATGATCACATGGCACTGAAATGGCTTCCCGTAATCAACATCATCGTTATTAATTCTGTGTCTTACGTAATGGAAAACAAACGAGTGTCTCAGCGTATTCTACGCGCCCATACGTGGCAGATATATACAGCCAGCTTTAGATAAGAACATACGCTGTTCATTTTATTGAAGACTTAGCTAATATGTGGTGGTTATGTTGAGGATGATGGTGATGTTAATGAGGCTCTCAATAATATCTCATTGACAGTAGATACACAAGCATATTATGTAGGTATACATGTTTTATGTACTATTTGATTCAACCATACAGGTTGAATGTTCTTTAAATCTTATCATTCTTGCTAATTTTCATATGACTTTTTTGAGTTGCTATTCAAGCAAATGCAAGTAATATAACAACAGTATATGCAGATATTACATTGTGTAAAGCGAACTCCAGTATTAAACGGACCATTTGTCTCACACTACCATACCAGCATTTACTCCGGATAAAACTGAAAGACGGCGATTAAGACACAGATTACATATTAATATTTCCAAAACCATTAGCTTTGTTAAAACATATTTAATTTACATTTTAATGATACAGTATGAAGTATTAATCAGCATTTAATATAACAGAAAATATTATGTTAGACATGTGGCTAGTAATTTGAAACTGTTGAATGTCGAAGAATGCTTACTACTACATTGTGTATATCGGTGGACAATCATTCCCGAAATGAACACCACAGTAACAATTTTTCCAATTCTCCTTTACTTTGTGAATCTCAAGTTGAAAAATCTGCTAATTCGCGTTGATGTAAATCAATTGATTGTTTATCTTTTTCGAGCTACTCAGTATCCTAGTTATCCGTTAGACATATAGTAGTTCTAGTTTTGTATTGTGTGCTAGACATACTTTGTTTTAAATGAAGTCACAACATTTATGAAACCATTATATTATATATGTTTGAGCCAGAATAAAGCTTATATATCGTGATTTCAATGCGCGAAAGATTGCTTTCTGTTTATCGCGCTAGTGGTCAGTCTTGTGTAGGCCTATTCTATGTGATAGAAAATATACAAGGCTTGTAACCATGATGTCATTGTGATATTTTTATTTTTTACTGAAACGCGATATTAAAATATTCACGATAAATATTAAAATAAAGACATGACATTTCTGGGAAATTGGATAACAATATCTTAGTGGGCAGTCATAGGCCTACACAATTCTGACAAAACACTCGAACCAGCGTGTGCGTGTGACAATTAGACAGCGCATGCGTTGTAATCACATCCGTTTGTTGACGACAGTTTGCGTTCTGTGTGACATCAGAGCTCGTGGACAATATGGACTCTTTATGTGCTAGGAGACGCTTTCTTGACAGGTGATTTGTGACATTGTTATATACAGCAGGTGATACAACCAGGAATGCCAATGTTACGTAATCATTATATCCAAATACCTGCTTGCACACCAGGTGACATTTTTGCCGGATATCATATATACCACGAGGCGTTCAATAAATTATGTTTTAATATTGGGCCGGTGTCGCAGACGTTGGACCAGCCTTAAATCAACATTGTTTCGACATTTTGTATTTGCTGGAAAAAAACAAAGTGTTTATTTGCTTAAATTCCACAAGCGCACTTTCTTTTATCCCCTTTTCATGCAGAAATTGTTCCTTATACCTAGTTATGTTACACTCAAATGACATATCTTGGCTAGTTTTGGCTAGAATGACTTAGTCTTTAATAGATTTTATGATGGATTGAATCAAGTATTATATATTCTTGATTGAATGTATATTTGGATATAATTATTAACTTTCAAAGTTAACCGACATGATAGATTGTACTGTATCCTATATTATTGACCTAACTAATTTGTAAGAGCTAAGAGCAAAACATTCAAACAACATTAAAACAACATTGACTCAACGCATCGTCTCTGCTGGGTTGTGGTGCTAATATACAGAGGGTGGACATGGGACTCAAAAACATTATTACAGAGACGACTGGGATGCGCATCGCATGTTAGGAGACGCCATTATTAGCATAGCTCTGTTGGTGTCCGCTACCCGCTAGCACGCATGCGTTGCCATTCGTATCCGGTGTAGGGGCGGATGTAAAGCTGGGATACATATGAAACATTCACTGATTTCTGGATAGTACCAACACGCGATATGGAAACCATCCTACTGCAGACAGTTAGGACTAGAATATGATCAATCGACGTTATTGAACAGGTGAGCCGAAAGAGTATTATTTTGCGCTATATATGTAAAGGATTGCATGTAAACATGTTTGGATAACAATGATTGCAATTAAGATCTGAAGGCCGTACTCTGATTAATCACTAAAGTATAGGAAGCAGCATAAGTGAGCTTACTATACATGTCACACACAACTAGATAAGAAAAAAATAAAGTGACGCTTTGGAAAGAGAACAGGCAACAAACTAAAAACGGACATTATATCATTCAGACATAGACCAGATATTTTTAACTGTAAGTATCAACATTTACACACTGAAACAATAATGAAGTTTTTTATTCTAGATGTGTCTAGATGTGTGTATTTTTTTTTCATTTTGTCTATCTTTATAGGCCCGTAACTCGGGAGAGGGGGGAGGGGGGGGGGGGGGTTATAACGAATCCTTTTTTTCAGTTAAACTGTGCAAAAAATCATCAAAATTCACGAAATGAATCATTTAATCACATTATTGTGGAGGCATGTTCCCAAACCCTTATTTGACGCTATCATTATCTCTAGCTAACGCAAACATGTTATAAAACTAGCCATCTCGTCAAGAGGCTGGTTGCGGGCCTGCTATGTTCTTCATGAAATACCCACAATTTATCAGGATTGTATACAATCCCATTAAAATCAAGTTAGCTCAAAGTCATGTGGCTGAGCTGTGGACCGACATTCAGCCAATGTCTTCATTTCTCAGGGATGCCATAAATCCGGTTCGGAAATGTAGGGTAGGCCTATATGCACAATCACCAGAGCGTATAGTAGGCCTACATTATTTTGATGGTACTGCTCTACCATAGAACCTAGAATCCATAGCACATTTTACAGATAGATTTAGTATTTGGAAAACTCGAGTCCTCCTAGTTTGAGACTGACATGAATCGTTCAAATAGTTATGTTATGGAATGGATTTTATTGTTGTTTTTATTGTATTTCCATGTGAATAGAACTCTTTGATAATGGTCCTGTAGCGGCTCCAGGCTCAAATTTCAAGTTCAAATTTCAAACAATTTTCATAAAATCTAAGGGTATTACAGGGGGGGGGGGCTAAATAATGATTCTTCAGGAGAGGTGACGGATCATCTACCCAACCAACACGGGATCTCTATGAAACGCAGTGACGTAACTCGGTGAAAACAGGGTTATATAAGATCCCTCTCCCATACTTCATTGTATTAGCCAGCTCGGTGAAAACAAAAGACGTCGAGGTCATTGAGTTTCACAGTATTGAACCATTCCTGGTAAATTAGTTGAGCAACGTTGCAGACGGTGTAGGCCTACCTAATGTAACAGTAACCCCCAGCAAACATGAGACGTACAGCCAATGTTGGTACCGTGCTGGGTGAGCGGCGAAGACGATGGGCCAATATTGTACCAACATTGACTGAACGTCTAATTCTTCATTCTTCTTCATTATCAGATTATTATAAAAAAACAAAAGCTATAAATGACCACACGCGCGTTGTTACATGACGTAATGGCAACGCTGAATTAACAATGACGTTGATTCAGCGTGTATATTAAGTCGATTCAGCGTCGACATTACGTTGAATTAACATCAACGTTGCCATTACGTCGTGTACCCACGTGGGATCCATGATGTTGCGAGTGGTGGTACTTTTGCGCCAAAGCCTATACTACACTGCATATTTAGATCACCCCCTTCTGACCAATGAGTCCAATTAGACACAAGAATGGTATTTTATGCGTAACGTAGCTGGGCCCCCAGCAGACACAATACGTTGTGTGTCTGCTGGGGGAGGTGGGCTCACATCTTATATGTCACTGTTATTTCTATCGACACAGGTGGTTTTTTTATAATACCGATAAAAGGTATTTTTGCCATTTAAATTTAAAGTTTTTCATTCGAAGAATATTCAGACCCGCAGTAGGATCAGAATGCAATATGGATCGTCTTTATGGGGTAAACAAGTGAGAATAATGTTTTGATCATGCTAACCGTTTATATAATTCTATAATTCTGAAGACTTTGTTACAATTATTGTCATCCAGTAAATATTCTGTCATCTAGATCTTGTTACATCTATAAAGACGTCACCTGTTGTTGATTAGCTGTCATTTTCGGCTTAAAAACCCGTCTCTTTGGTCAACTTAATTATTAAAAATTATACTGGGCCTATCCATAGCATTTGCACAGCATTACTTTCTAAAAAGTCTACGATCAATACAATCGAAACTAGTAAACCCATTGATTCTACTTAATTCTCCTTCCCGTACATTTTCAAGAATTCTTCAATAACTGCCATGTGGCACCAGAGAGCGGCGAGTGGACTTATTTATTGACTCGGTGTAATTATTGTGAAAGCTGGGAATTAGAGGGAGAGAGTGACTGGGAACAGACATCGGTCAAAGATCTATGTGAGCGAGATAAATCGAGATTCCGATAATTTCAATTGTACACCCCCACCTCTGGTCCTAATGACATTATGGCGTCGACGTAATGTGAATGATTAGCGCTCGGGTTCGTGCCTGGCACGTAAATAAAGCATGTCGCAAATGTGTTCATTTAGCCGAGCGGGAATATTCGCGAAATATGCACATTAACTGTTATATTGATGGCTTGGACTTGTTGCCTAGCATTTGTCACTTTTATTTGCGATTTTTCGAAGTTTTTATTTTTTTTCTAAATTCGAGAAAATTCCAACATCACGAAAATGGAAGCATCTGCGCATTACATACCAGCACTGTGACCAACAGTCATGGCAGGGGTTATGTGAGTAGTCACGATGCGGCACACCCAGTCAACATAAGACGTTAATGCAATGATGGGTTAATGTTTGGCCAGCGTTTGTGCCACAGTGGGCCTAGGTTTCGTGTTTTCTGAGAAGAAGCCAATGACAGTCTAACACCAAAAGCATTTCAATCATTATAACAGCTACATGTACATCATTTCAGAGAAAATGTTAATTCGTCTTCTTGGATATGAATGGGTGTATTCGCCACTTCGTGAAGTGGCAGATACAGCTTTACACAAATAATGTATTTTTGATATCCTTATTAGTATAGTTGTCATAAGAAATTGCAGACACTGGTAATATACGCCCATATTGTAATCATTTATAAATAGTATGCTGACATTTATTTGACTCTAGGACTTCATCAGGTAAATTATCTACGTAGTCGATTCGTATTATTAACATGCAGCAAACAGTTTTGTGATATCGTGTATAGCTCGGTGCTGCAAGCATTAAAAAAAATATCTTAAATTGCAAAATGATCAAGAATCTTAAAAATCGGCAGAAAATCGTGCTTGGAATACTGCCCTTTACATCAAAGACTCGTGATTGACAAACGTGATATTTGGGCGATAAATTTAACTATACCGTTAATGTTATGTCGCATATCTATAACACAGTACTAAAACACCTCTGTGCTTATTCCATACAGCACAAATATTATCTGTACAATCTTCATGGATTTATTGCTTCTATGTTGCATATACGACGCTTCAATTCCTCAGCAATGATGTAAATTGTAAAATAATACATGCAATATATAACAAAACCAAGCTGTAAATTATCGTTGAGTAGGCCAACATTTCCCCAGCAAAATAGTGGACACAGTCACTTAAACTACGAAAGAACTGAATAGATAACATAGTGAAATAGATGAGCTATTATATCTTTGAAAAAAAGGGGCACAAAATAAATTGTGGAAAAGATATCAAAATGATCGCCTTTGGTGACATTAAAATCAATCAAGCAAACAGTGTGCATCTATTGATTTGGAAAACGCGGTCAGATAAGAACAAGACTGTCTGGAAAATGTCAGCTTTATCTATATGTTACAGGGGCCTACGCAGAGAATATATATGCTGATCTAGGTTTCAGTTCTAGCATCTAATCATTTTACGCATTTGAGTGGGTATACCTACTTTACTTGACAGAGCGATCATGCCCATCAATGAATGGCTGATTGGGATCATTTTACCTGTATCTCCCCCACTGTGTCATTATATCGCTGTGAGACACACACAACCCTTCACAAATAAGAAACGAGACGCTCATCCACCACTTCAACTCTTTCAGCGCGGGGACCTTTATACGTCAGAATATGACGTCTGTGTTGAAAATTAAATATTTGGTTTATACAAAAATATAAGTGTGTAAAAATTAATCATATTTCCTTAATTTTTAACCCACATATTTTGTCTGTTATCCTTTCTGATTAGCCATAATTATTAAAAACCAATCATCGTTACTTCACGGCCTAATATTGTCGTGATTAGGGGTAATTTAAGGGATATTTAGTAAAAATAAACTATACCAAAAATGCAAATTAAAAATAATGTTTTTTTATTAAAACTTATTTTTTTTAGTGATGGATCTGTATATACCCTCAGTGCCACTGTATCTGTAACGATTGCGTCACTATAGCCTCCTTTGGTGGTAACCATGTGTTACTAGGCATACAGGTATAGGCTAATGCTGACCAATAGCAATGACGTCACTATATATATATATACCACTACTAATGACCATCATAAACTCATCAATAATATGCCATCATGTACGAAGCTGGAATATTAATAATCTTCACCGTGGGGACATAACCTTCCTGGTAAATAGAATACCAGTTGTGTAGCTACATGGTGTGAAAGGATATCCAATAGACATTGGGTCTAAAAATAGGTAGGCCTTAATAAAAATGTATAGAATTAAAAGGATTGCTCATAGCTGTTGAATGTTCAATGTTGTTTAAATTGTTTGGGGAACGTGAGCTGCTTTGACACTGAAATTAATCATCATAGGGTGCCAACAGATAGGATTTGGTAAGACTAAGAAGATGTGCACCCGTCTCAATCATCAACACAGAGCTCTGTTAAATGTCGGACGAAGAGTTTCGTCGCTAAGGCCCACGCGAAATTTACTGGTCTTGAAAACTTTCGTAAAATCATTAATGAGTCTTCGTGAGAACCACCGGGAGACTCAATTAATAATAAAAACAAGGGTTCGATATCAATACTCCCCATTTCTCGACTAATCATATAATAACCCTACGTGGGTAAATAAATAATCACATAACCGACTAGTAACACTAACAGTTATTTTGAATCAATGGACATAGTCATCACTGGTCATAGAGCGTGAGATATACGTGTAGGTCTAGATCTAGAAGCCTTCAGTATGGCTAGGGGCCTATATCCAAGTTGTAATACTCAATGAGTCATGTTGATTTGTTTTCAATGAATGCTAGCAGCGCCATTTAATCTGTCCGGCTTGTCTATAATTATTATATTTTATCAGTATTTATAGACCCCACTAAATCTAAGAGTGAAAGGGTGCAGTGAAGTTCAGGCCTAACAGGTTGGGTATATAGTGCTGAGTAGCGTACCAAAATAGCATACGCTAGATCTAGGCCTGATAATAAGCATTGAGCGTTTTATTATAATATAAGTGAAATAGACTGTCAGCTGAAAATGCACAACCTTACAGATATAATAATTTATCTAGCTATAGAACTCAGTGTACGACAGTGATTCAAACTAGTGCCTGTGATATGGGTCACTATAGTTCCTAATATCAAGTCCTAATACTAGTATACTAGTATTACCCGGCTAAACCATGCTACTCACATTGCGTGGCTGTCATCAGGGTATACTAGTATATATGGAAATCACGCTGGATGATTAGGATTTAGGAATTACAATAATTTAGCTTAATACCAGCGATCTAAAATGGAACAGTCATTATCACATTGACATTAGTACCACCTCGAGGAAAATCATGCTTTACAAAATTGTAAATGGAGTTGTTGCTATCCCATCCTAATATCCATAGATTCAACCAAAATTAACCCTTTAAGCGCTAAGCACGACTATTCTATAGTCGTTTTTAATCCATTTTATTAGTCGATTACGCCAATGCTATTAGGGACGAAATGTGTGTTTAAACATCAAGATTTGCAAATGTTTGGTTTCAAATCAAACAAATTGATGTGCGTAATTTTCAACGAGTTGTTGAAAATTACGCACATCAATTTGATGTTTTCAAGGCCAGCGTCAATAGTCACACTTTACTTAAGGCACACACTACCATTACGCCATTCTTTATCCCTGCACCAAAAGCACATTCATGACTGCACTTATATCAGTTGCATTTAGCATACACAATCACTGTGTAATCAATTAATTTAATTGTGTCTGACCCCCGTCTGCATTATTGAAGTTTGACCAGCAAATAAGTAACAAGTAATTGTTTAATATCATAGTTATCTTTAGTAGAAGACAAGACAGAGAAACGAAGAATTTTTTTTCTGAAAAGTGAGAATAGAATGTCCGCAAATATATGACACTCTGATGGCTAGATATCGGGTTACGAAAGCAAATTTAATGCAGCCAGTGGTACAAACTATATAAGTATTGGTGAAGATAATATTTGGTTATGGTAGTTCTGTTGAATAGGGAGAAATGACACGACAGGATCGATGAAAAACGTTTACGGATAGGTTTACGTTCCCACGGTGGACTATACCGGGAGCAGGAAAGATCATGTATAAGGCCTATTACCTGATTACTACACCATTTCTTACACAAGATTTGACGCGTTTTGGTCTGTCACGCTACCATCACGTGATTGATTCATACCACACCAGCAGGTCTCGCGACTAACGAGATGCTGGCGGTATTAGTCTTTGCTTCCTGTCGTCTGTCCGCGCCATTGTGGATCAACTTCCTGGGGATGTCGCCTCGTGGGCAAACACCTAGCAACGCGCGAAATAGGCTTAGCGATGACATCCATTACCCAGTGGGCACACGGCGATGTTGCGACGTTGAATCAACGTCGTTGACGTTGATTCAACGTCGCAACAACGTCGGGTGCCCAGCGGGTACGTGGGACAGGACCGACCTTAGTCCAGTGTACGTGGCGCTGGATTGACGCTGGTTCAGTGTCTCCTTGTGGCTGGCTCTGTCGATGGGAGAGACAACAGAGACATGTTTATTTTCTGGATGATGGTTGCTGACAAGAAGCGTTCACCATATCCACTCACTGTCAGATCCTTCCTGAGAAGACATCCACAAAAATAGGCCTAATCTCAAGTCATCAGGAGACCGTGCATGGTTATATGACTGACTGAATGCTGGCCAACGTTTAAAATATTGCCGCACCACCCTTAGCGAACGTTTGATCAACGTTGTAGGGCCTAGGCCTACTTGTTTTATGTGCCGATCTTTAATTTTGCCTACGCAAAGTTCTGTCGTTTTCTGCAGTTTATTATCAGGGTAAACGGTAGTTAACCAGTTGTCTTTGTCAATGTACAGAATAAATTAACGTAGGCTTGAATTTAACTGGACTGCCTTTAATGGAACGTTGACAATGCAAGTGAACCGATTCAAGAAAGTTTATGTTCAGATTTAATTCATCTACACAGTCCACTATGAATATATAAGCCATGAACACTAGCTATAAACAAAGTCGATTCGATGCATTCTAGAAGATCTAGCAAGGCAATGCCACGCCTTCGAGTGCATATTAGGCCTACCCATATGCGCGCTTTTGATCCATGTCCGGCGAGCACGGGGAGACTATCGACGTGCTGAATGGACGTGCTGATTATTTGGGTCATTCTTCCCGAGAAATAACAATGCGCTGTGAATTTGCTAAATTATGCGCCCTGCATAACTGCAGCACACGAGCATATCACGTTGTATTGTTGATTTATGCAACTGATTTATGTACAAAACGCCAAGCAATAAATTGTCGCACAACGATGTACTGATCTCATATTTATTTTCAATGTTAAGACTGTGCGTCTAGTAGTAGTAAGGGTTATTATTGGGTATTAAAATCGAGGTTAATACCGTTTTTAATTCCACAGTGGAGTAAATTCTGAAGGCGGAAATCATTATTGTATACAGCGGTACTAACTAATTGCGGAACGCAAACAAACTTGTATGGATAGGTACGGTGTAAGTTACGATTTATTGCGGCTGATAACTTCTAGTTCACAGTAATCTGCTCTTATAAGTACAGGAATTTATCCCAAGCTTCCTTGATGATTCATAGTTTACTGTACTAATACTTCGATAAAATCACAGTTAAATTTTAGCATGTTTAATTGGAGATGATTGCGTTTTAATCAAATTCAACAATGCACAGATGGTTGAATTATGGTTTTAATATAAATGTGCATTATCTGAAGTTCGAAAAACTGTTCTGAGCTATAGGGTTTATAAATTTAAGCTGTATATCACTCTATATCCATGTATCTGTTTCTGGTTGTATTTGTATCTCTGTAAGCCGCCTGGTGCTTCCTGGGTACAGATTTGTCCCGCTACTCGTACACAGTGGTCACTAATTAACCCTTACAACACCGATACCTTTTTTTTTAACCAAGGAGAGCAGATGTGTTTTTATAAATGTCTTAGTTAGCGCTTTCCGCTTCATTTGAAGACCTGTGTTATGGATATACGGCCATTATAAATCGTTTACTCTTACAACGCGGTGATCGAAATTTGACGTTAAAATCTGACGTCTATAGACGTCAGATGTCTCAAATCTCCGCGCTGAAAGGGTTAAATGGAAGTACATACATATCCTGTGTATTTCTTGGTAATTTACCGGTTTTCACACGTAGTGTTACAGAGGGATATGATGTATTAGATTTAGATGACGTGTAATAACTCTTAATTGGGATTTCAACCTCATCTTGATTACGTAGTCTTACAACATAATTATTGGAAAGGAATGCGTGGGCTTAGAATCAGCGCATTATTGATTATAATGTGATGACAATGAGGAAAACGGAACTGTGTAGTCTGCCGTATAAAGGCAAAATACAGTTACTATACATAATGCTTTGAGGTGATAATCGGGCATTGGTACACGCAAGGATACTAGAACAGATCTCTTCAGAAGATATACTAGAAGTTCTAGTATATCTGGTACACGTTATATGCACGAGAACAGCTAATTGTTTTAAACATTTATATAAGCTATTCGTTGCATATATAATATAATTATACTACCCAACATATTTGCAGCAGTAATAATGTAAGTGACGATTGTGGATTGAGATAATACGTAACAGCGGTGAGTACATTAAGAACATTTGTGGTTCCTACGCCTACTATACGTCCTCGCTTCATTTTCCTCAGTATATGTTGCATTAGCCCTTTAACCGCCGGTGCCGCAAATATTCGTTTTTTCATTTAATTATTACCGCATTCAGTACCGCCTTTTAACCATAATGTGACATCAATAAGCACGATTTGAAAAGAATTGACCTCCATTTTGTTAAATCTGAATAATTTTCACTCACTTGAAGTTGTGGATCGCGTCAGCGAGACACAACTTCAAGTGGGTGCAAATTCCAATTGAATAATTTGGCGGTGAAAGGGTTAAACGCTTGATTCACTGCTTCGCATGTTTATTATGTTTATAGTTATTCAACAGATGTCGCTTACCCTGACAATCTGTCACACGCAAGGTTTTATAACCTGATTTAAGTGTATTATGCCTACACTGCTCTGTAAATCCAAATGGCAGTGTTTGCTCACTTGTGAAGTAAGCAGGTACTGCCTTTTGGTTTTGCACGGAAGTATTATATAGTGGCCTACCACTTTAGCGGGATTCATCACTCACACCGTTTCAGGGGCCTTGCAAAGTTAAAATAATTCCAGACATCCAAAAAAAAATTGGAGAGAGCTCACAACACCCACCCACCACCCTATCCAAATTTTTGGGGGGGAACCATTAATAATCAAAGATTTTTTTTTTTTTAATTTTCCATCCAAAATGGCCCTGTACCCACCCACAATGTTTGGAATTTTTTTTAACTTTGCAACATCCCTTTAAGTGCAATGCTACGAGCTGAGAAGTTTGAATGTATATGGTGCCATATTACTGGCTTATTGTTATAGGCACGATAATGTCAAGCAAATTATTTCCCAACTTCGACACAATCCTGCATTGCACGTTTCCATGTATTTTTGAGCCATTGAACTATACTATGAATCTCTGGACTCTGAAACTCTTTACTTTATATCTGCCTTTCTGTAAAGTTTGGAACCAAATTCTTTTTCTCTAGCAGTTTGAAGTATGTACTGTAGCATTTTACAAGTAATCATGATGTACCTGTATATATACATATAAACATTTATTTTATCGTTAATTAGGAGAAATGTTAACCTAAAACTAGATTTATGGGTAATATTTCAGAATACGGTAATTTTAGTACGAACGTCTTTATATTTGTATTTATAGCTACACACCAAAATGATCTTGTTATAGATTTTATTTGATTCTGAAGGATACGCGTGTTTGAGTTATCAGTGTACGCGATTACCTCAGCTAAAATTACAAGTATTACATATTAAAATTACATGTAATATTTGAGTTTAATAATACCTAAACAATAACAATAATTTACGGAAATTACCATTACCATGAAAAATCCTTTAACTGTCATGATTGTGCCTTTGTTTAATTTGAGGCCAAACATTTGATCATTTTTGTCATTGTACCATATTTCCTCTCCTATTGAAACGATTTATAGTCGTGATCTGCGCTCAAAGTTTCAAGGCTTTGCTGGCGAACAAGTCTCTTGAAGGTCATAATGGGCATCTGTTTTTGAAAAACCTATACGGTCATGTTTATATATAGTATCCGGAAACGAGACAAATTTAACCGACAAGATAGCTTGTTGAATTTGTTACCTACATTTATTATCTCGATCATAATCATGATAATTCACCCAGACGCTGGCCGATGCATCGAGATCTCCAGGCATCGGGCAGACTGTGGCCTACACATCGGATTGGTCGCCGTCCGATGAGGGGAGGGTGCCTCTGACTATCCTTCTCGATATCTTGACTAGAAATGAGAATCTGAAGATGTCGGTCGGGACTTACCCAGTAAGCACAAAACATTTGCAACAGTTATACTACGTCGACCCAGTACCAGCGCAAAGCACTTGTCGGCATCCGTCAGTCATCATGCGGAGGCTGTCTGGCGATCGACGGTCGCCACCGATTTAAGTGTCGCTCAGCCACACCTTGATTTTTCCCGTTACAATGACCGATTGACCTACGATGTCGGGCGATCACGACGAGCTCCTTGCGATGGTCGTCCGATCTTCATCCGATTTCACCTCGATAACAGGCACCAGGAATCAAGACGAATTTTCCTTTCAATATTATACAGGCGACTAAAAAAAATAATAATTATTGTCGTATTGTAAATTCAATATTACCATTTGCATGGTTCCGGGTGATTTTCATTAGCTCTCTATTGAACTTTTGATTCCACAGCTCATGACATCGCGTGTCGAATTACCTCAGACATCCATTTAATTGGAGACAATCAAAAAGAGTGGGATATTGTGTTCTGGCCTTTGGCATCTGAATCTAGCTCCACAATAGAAAGCGCATAGACCTGATGTCAGTTTATAGTTGTGGAATATTGTGCTTTAAGCATAGACCCATATGGTCGATATAGGCCTATGTTTCCTCTATAGCAGTCACCTTCCTCGTCCTGTGCCGGTGTTTTTTCCAGCTATTTATTTTGAAAAAAGGAAAATAGGCCTATCAATAAAATGAGCTCTCGCAAAAACTATTGTCTGGGAAATGTTACGGAAGGCCAGTTTATTTTTAATATATTACAAAGTCTTCAAGACGTATGGTGTATTTTTTTACAATTATGTTGATTTTGTTTTTGGAATTTGCAAATGAAGGGAAGCTAATCTGCGGATGAATGTGAGAGGTCGCATCATCCTGAATCACAACAAGCCACTGAAGGCTATTGGCAAGTGACCTCTGGCTACATCTGAAAGAAAATAATATTTTGAATTAGAACGCAATGAATGTTGTCAAGTTTTTTTAATTAACCAGTTCCAATGAGCCTGGCGTGAGCGATAATACATGTAAATCTATGGAACATTATGTAATCCGTTGTGCGAGACTTTGATATAAATGTAGTGCATGTATATTTCACACAAGTCTGTATTTTGTTGCATTCATTGTCATCAGCAGTAATCAGGTTATCATCATCGACTATAATATGGGCTAGTATAATTATGTGATTAATCGCCCCGAATTACAAAAGTTTGATCTCAAATAAAACAAAAATGAATCATTTTTACTCAATTAAAGTTGTGTCTCGCGGTAGCGACGCACAGCTTCAAGTGTCTGGAAATTTCAATTGGATATAGCTTGGCTGTTCAAGGGCTGCTTTATTGGTAATGATTATTCTAGCCATGACAACACCCTATATACATATATATACACACACACGATACGATATGCTACAGCTCTATATTCAGAACCAATCCCATTCGTGCTGAAAAAAAAACAATTCACTAATAGCAGTAAGTTTTAGTACGGATCCGGTCTTGGACTGAGATGGAGCTGTTGCTGTGCTTCTCAATGAGTTCTTTCTTATTGCTCATGCCCCTATGTTTGACATCTGGTCATGTCTGTGGTGCTTGTACCGGAGCAGCTGGCTCGACATAAGTCCACCAGCGGTAGCTTGTTGTGGAAATCTCTGATTTGTTGATAAACACAACGCCATCCTCATCTCTTCCCCGCTCCGGCAAACTTTCACCCAATGCTGTTTTAATGCTGGTCCACCGTCGTAGACGGTGGACCAGCATTAAAACAACATCGGTTTACACTGACGCACTGACCGGGAGGCTAGAGAGTACAGCCAAATAAAAAGAGAGAGCATCACTTGTGAGACCGTCTTATAAACAGCAGAAAGCCTGTCTCCCGAGAAAAGCTTCTTCTTCGAGAGGGAGCGCGTGTGCCTCAAGTGATGTCTTGCTTTATATGATGAGTCACAATGCAAAGATAGGTCGATGTTTGGTCAACGCCTACGATGTAGTCCCAGCATTCAGCCATCTCTTGGCATGTTGGATGGTCCAGTCTTCAAACAGATATCTTTCCATCTTTTTCATCCTGACATGTTAATAACTAAGCTCATTCTCAGCTTAATTCTTTGTTATAAAGCTAAGGTTCAACATTACACGGAATGCGAATTGCGGCACGCGGATGACGCAGGTAGTAGACAGTATGCCTGTATACCAGACACAGACAGACAGACAGATATTTTATTGACAGAAAAGAAAAGTCATTACAGACTTATTTGTCATAGAAATGAAAGAGATATATATATATACCTATATGCGGCATCCGAATGCATGATCTGCGACGCGTCGTCTCACATTTGCACATACAAACACGACAAAAATGTATATATATGAACACCCACACCAAAATAACATAAGGTTTTTTTCCGCATTTGCCGCATACGCTGCTGCATGTAAAATCGCATCGCAATCCGGACATATGGAATCGCTCACACTCAGTTATTTTGTTTCTAATTATGTCGCATGCAGCATACGGCATTCCTTGTTTATGGAATCCAACCTTAATACTGTGCTAGTCTGGGACAACACTACAAATTAAATTCAATAGCAACGTTTCAGTTTGTTCATTACACCATTTTCAGCATTTCATGCATTGTTTCCAATAAATAATTTATAATATGCATGTACAGTGGTGAGTAGGGCAGACTGTTGTGTAATATCGTATGTCAATATTTTGTCCTTCTCTTCTGTATTTATTTGTCAGCACATTCCTTCATTTGCTTGATCACGTTTCCTGAATAATGTATAAATCTGAGAGCTGATTTCTGTCTCTGTATATTATAGTATCTACTCACATGCTCTATCTTAGTCCAACGTTTCATGTTTATGTCGTGATCTTATTTGATTTACTGTGAACATAACATAGTTCTATTCAGCTAGTAATAAGAATTATGTTGCTGCTGTACAGTAGGGATGATTAATGAAATAGCACGTCATAATAAGGGAAGTACATGTACAATAATAATGGCCACGATATATACAAGTACTACCATGCAAAGCCAAAAAGAAAGCATCTTCTCACATGAAAAGTGAGCAGATACCACCTTTTGGCCAGTGAGCAGGCTGTAATGTATGACTCTAGAATAATATATAGACATTATTATAAACGGATACATAAATGTTAACGACACGAAATCTGTGTAGTCTTATAAATGCAGCATTAAAGTGAACGTAGTAGCCCATACACTTTATACTTGTTACACATCACATAATAATAATGCTAAAAAAGAAATATAGACATTAATGTTAATTCAAATGTATTAACCCTTTCAACGCGGGGACCGACTTTAAACGTCAGAATCTGACGTTTTTAGAAGTCTGAAAAACTCAGATTCTGACGTCTAAAGTCGATCTCCGCGCTGAAAGAGTGGCCCTAGACCCACAACATATATAGGTATTCAAATGAAGCGGAAAGAGCTGACCAAGACATTTATGATGGTTGAAGAAACCCTTTGGTCTCCATGGTTTAGACACAAATATTTCAGCGTTGTAAAGTTAACCTGCTGGCACGAAAGCATCGGTGATTATAGGCCTACTTAATGCTGAGAGTGAAAATTACAATACTAGTGGATATTACAAATATACCTAATCAGGCCTACTCTTTTTGCTGTTCATTAGATATAATTATATTATCAGTTTCTCACTTGAAAAAATAAATAAAACATTTTTTTGTGTTTTTATTTTGTTTTGAGATTGATGAAAAATACTCTCAAATAATAACTATAGTTTAAAATGTAGAGACAGAATTGGTCCTATACTATTCGATGGTTTCAATCACTGGAATGATTATTACAATGTGAGTCACCTGATATGCACACATCCGCCAATTACATGTCGTGACGCAGAAGAGGAAATAAGAAAAAAATATAATCTACCAGACGTTATAAAATATATTATTCTCAAAGCACACACAAGAAATGTGCACGTTGAAAGTGATCATCCACCAACAGAGCCACAGAGAAACAGGTGAAGTGAAGCGGTGCGCTCGGACAGAAATAGATGTCTATCTGCCGTGCAAAGCCAAAAGGCAGTATCTGCTTACTTTTCAAGTAAGCAGATCCTGCCTTTTGGCTTTGCAGGGGGTTATTGACGGGAATATCAGGTTCGGAGGTGCAATTAGCGTCAGCACACAAACACACACTAATGCGGCGGCATCAGTTACTGTGTAACTTCGTGGGAAAGATTAACATTTGTTTGTAGGTCACAGCATAAAAAGATTCACGAGTGTCGCGCTACAATGAGATGTATTAATTCAGAAAATAATTAACGTGTACATATAATTATCAGATGGTGGTCACATTTTGTTTGAGTTCAAATAAAAGCTGAAGCAAATGATAAGGCACTGCTCTGCAGACAGGATTCAAAATCTGAATCCTGTTTATTTGAGGTCGAGTACGCTACCTCTATAGGTAGGCTTCTCATACAATAGAATCTTTACAAGTGGACGGGAAAAACATTTTTCTTTCGTTGAATTCTGCAAACTAATAACATGCATAAGGCAAGGACGGAAGCGTGAGCTCCCACGTGACAGACGGCTGAAATATTTTCGTATAAATCATGGAGACCAGAGGTTCTTTTTTTCAATTTAAAATAATCATAAAGATCTTAGTTAGCACTTTCCGCTTCATTTGAATACCTATGTTATGGGTGCACAGCCATTATAGATTTATAATTCTTTCAGTGCGGGGATCGACTTTAGACGTCTAAAGACGGTCCCCGCGCTAAAAAGATTAATCACTATGTACACCTGCATGAGAATGTACACAGTGTAATATTAAACTTATGAGAATTACGAATAAATATAGGTGGTAGTTAAAAGTCCTACTTATTAACTTTTAGGCCCTATGTGAGACCGCATGACTATTATTATTTTAGGTAGATTCAGTGAGTGACATCATTCACCTTTTATGCACATATCGTCGCCTCGGAGCTAAAGGATCCTATCTGCCACTCTAACGAGTGTCAGATAGGATCCTTTAGCTCCGAGGAGACGATATATACTGCATTCAATTAATCATAACTTGACCAGGGGTCTGGCCGGACGAATGGTTGCGAACTGGTGGCTTCGTCACTACGAAGCGCCAATATGTATTCGTACGGAATCTCATTAGAGTGAATCATAACGTGACGTCTCCAACCATAACTACATATTATAGTAACTATGATAACTATAATTTACTTTGATGATCGACGATGATCGACACTACAAGATTATTATCAGAAAATAAAGACGAAAATGAGCAGACATTCTTACCAGCACTCAATGATGACGCCATGTCTCTCAGGAAACCAGTTCCATGTAAACCCTTTCAGAACCATAGTTAAAATCATTTATCCAGCATATAGTCGATGTTTTCAAATTTGAATGAATGATAATGTATAGGGCCTACATACATTTTTACCTTGTATAGACGAGAGTGAATGGCCAATTTCTCAATATATTGATAAATCACTGTATCTAATTGAAATCAAAATAATGATATTTTTAGGTTATTTGTGTGTTGCACATTGCAACATAATTATATGCTTCTATAATATAGTTATGCTTATTATATACAGTATCAGTACAGTCAGAAATGCATAGTATGCATTTCTGGTACAGTACAGTACAGTACAGTACAGTACAGTACAGTACAGTACAGTACAGTACAGTACAGTACAGTACAGTACAGTACAGTACAGTACAGTACAGTACAGTACAGTACAGTACAGTACAGTACAGTACAGTACAGTACAGTACAGTACAGTACAGTACAGTACAGTACAGTACAGTACAGTACAGTACAGTACAGTACAGTACAGTACAGTACAGTACAGTACAGTACAGTACAGTACAGTACAGTACAGTACAGTACAGTACAGTACAGTACAGTACAGTACAGTACAGTACAGTACAGTACAGTACAGTACAGTACAGTACAGTACAGTACAGTACAGTACAGTACAGTACAGTACAGTACAGTACAGTACAGTACAGTACAGTACAGTACAGTACAGTACAGTACAGTACAGTACAGTACAGTACAGTACAGTACAGTACAGTACAGTACATTGCTCTGTATAATTCAGAAAAGTCATTTTACAGGAAATCTTTATTTTACTAATCTAAGATATTGTTTTCTTGCTAGATGGAATTAATTCAGCAATGTGATGATTTCATAATATATATAATACTTTTAATTCTAATCGGGCAGTAGTAGCTGCGTTGTTGTAACTGTTATGTCAATGACAATCATGTGACTGATTGTTTCTGCAGTAGATATCCCATCCGCATTGTCCCAGAAAGCACGGGGTGTTAAACCAATGTCGGGTAAATATTGCAGACTGTGGTCCACTATTGATCCAACATTAGTCCAACATTGCTAGAATGCATTGTATTCCACTGCCATAAAATCATTAAATCAACCGAGCTCATATGTCAGCAAACATATTTGTGTCGTAAGTCAGAGTGACGCAAGCCTGTTTTTCGTCATTATTAGATATATTATAGGGCTTTGTGTGGCGAATGTCTTCAGGAGATCGATAATATACAATCGCCGACCCTATTCACTCATGACCACGCGTGACTAATTGTTACAGACTCTCTTTATATATATGTTACCCAGAAAAAATAAAGGAGCAGAGTAACTGTTTCTGACTTCAAAATATTTACCCGCACTAAAACTAGTCCTGGGCGTTGTTAATGTTGCTGAAGTTTACGTTTGGTGAAATCTCAACGGTCCGTTCCGTGGAACACTTCAAATAGAAAAAACAGTGTGCACACTCAGTCATTGAGGGTGATCGGGGGCACAACACAAGACTCATCTGGAGATTGAGTCATGTGCGACAGAGAATGTTGTCAGTCACCATGATATCTGGCTATCAGATCAGGTGCAGGCCCGTGAAGTCCAAATGGTGGAGGATGGGTCCACCCAGAAGCTAATGTCAGCCAGACCGGACGTGTCTTAGAGACAGACTTTCGTTTTTCTGCTCTGCAGTGATCTGGTGATAGCTTTGCTTATAGTTTCGATTTCAACCGAACATTAGTTGTGAACCTGGGTGTTCCATGCGTTCGAAACACACCAGGCCGGCTGTGAAACTTATTTTAGGTAGAAACACCCCCAGGCTGTGGGGGTTTTAGTGTCGTGAGTTTTTTACATGATAGCCAGAAAGAAAATGATGTGTTTCACCCATAACCCATCAAGTGCTGTTGTTTTCAGTGTTATTTTAATTTACTTACTAATCTCGCGTCAAGAATAATTACATCGTGAAGGGTGTGTTTTCATTACTGGTTTAAGATCAATTGAACATGGGTTGACATCCATCTTTAATGGCGTATATTACCATCAACACAGACTTGAAGGGATTATGTGATGAATCAAATGTTTTATCTCAAGTAGCGTTAAAAGGAGTGTTCATTTATGTTATTACTTTATCTGATCTTGTTTTTCCTCTATTGTTCCAGATGATTGTGGTGGAGTGTGTGTAGAATGGCAGCAAATGCCGATCCCACCTCCGAATCCACAAAAACAAGTTCCCTGAACAACATCCTCAACAATACCCTCGCTGCCGCTACCCAGGATGCAGCACCTCGGGGCGCCATGGATGACGTCACATCGGAGGAGCCGGCGTGGCTGGTCACCACAGAGAACCCGGCTGACCGCTGCCTCAAAGACCGTCAGTGGCAGTACTTCTTGGCCTCCAGTCTCATCGTGTTTTTCTTCGGTCTTTTCGTCATCCTGGCGTTCAGGCTCGCCCAGCACCTCTGTCCCCTGCTGCGGCGCTCTCGCAGATCGCGCAATGCCGCGTTCGCCGCAAAGGCCACCACTACCACCACAGTGACCAAGAGCGGAGGGCAGGAGGATGAGGTACAGGTGAGTCCATGGACTCGCCTCAAGTGGCATGCTGAAGGCTGGATATCAGGACAGACGATCACAGGACGCATTCTGGTGAGATGACAAACAAACGGAGAAAATACAGTACTGTGCAATTGAAACTGGTCGTGAAAATGAAATTCCCTTTTATTTCCCTTTCATTTCCCCCATCTCTTTCACACAAATCCCCCTGATGGGAATTTTTATGAAACAGATTTCCCTCATTTTTACCCTTTTTCCCTGATGTGAAGGAAATTGATTTCACAGTCTGTGAATTCTGTTTCACCATTCGGAAACACAATTCACCAATTTTCCCCCAATTTCCCCAGAATTTCCCCGAACTCCCCCGAAATTCAACAATTTTCCCCGAATTTCACCCCAATTTCCCCCGTTTTGCAATGATTCTTACTGATTTCTCCTGATTCCCCAGTTTCCTGTGCAGTTTTCACTTCACAAGTGTAGCCTACAGCGTCTCTGAGCATTAGGCCTATTTTATGAATATTGCAGTTAGACTATCTTTGAAAATGCGGATTCCACATTATGCGAGCCAGTGAATTATGGGGAAATTCCGGGAAATCCGGGGAATTCTGGCGAATTCTGGGGAAATTCCGGGGAATTCTGGAGAAATTCAAGGGGAATTCTGGCGAAGTCTGGGGAAATTCAGGGGAATTCTGGCGAATTCTGGGGAAATCAGACCAAAAGCTTTTCACTACTTTTCACTCGTTTTCATTCGTTTTCCAAGGTGAGAAATACATTTCCCTTTTGGGGAAATCTAATTCCCTTGATTTCTCCAGTGGCTACTGTGAAAACTGGTGAAAATTCCGGGGAAAAAAAGTGAAAGGGAATTCGCAGGGAAACGTGAATCCGCTTACCCTTTTATTTCGTTTCCCCTTCCCCCCCGATCAGTTTCAATTGCACAGTACTGTATACTGGACTGCTAAGTCAAAAGGCATTACCTGCTTACTTGAAAAGTAAGCAGGAACTGCCTTTTGACTTTGCACCGCAGATATACATTAGCCACTGTCAACCCTTCAAATTTAATATTAGTTTTTTAGCCCGCCTTTTAATTTTTAATTAAAAATGGTGGGCTATTGCAATTGAAGTTCGGCGTCGGCGTTGGCGTCGGCGTTAACATTTACTTGGGGGGGGGGGGTGTACGATAACTTGATACGTGTTTTATGTATCTTCCCCAAAATACTGCATGTTACAAATGACCAGTTCTTAGACAAGTTTAATAATGGCTAAAACAAATCAAAATGGCCGATTTATTGCGATTTTAAGCATTTTATGTCAATAATTTGACTTTGTGGACGCGATAACTTCAAAAGTTTTTCATATATCCTGCTCGTATTTGTTATGAAAGTTACTAATATTATAAGTAGTTCTTAGACAAGTTCGATAATGGCTGCAAAAAATCAAAATGGCCTATTTGTTGCTATTGTTCGCATGTTACGTCAATAATTTGACCTTGTATCCTGGTCAAATGTTTTATGCATGTTATTAATAAGCAGTCCTCGGACAAGTTCAATAATGGCTAAAAAAATCAAAATAGCCGATTTTTTGTGATTTTTCGGCATTTTATTTCAATAATTTGACCTTGTGGGAGCGATAACTTGAAAAGTGTTCCATGTATCCTGCTTAAGTTTGTTATGTATGTTACTAATAAGCAGTTCCCGGAAAAATTCAATAATGGCTGACAAAAATTCAAAATGGCCGATTTATTGTGATTTTTGCCATTTCACGTTAATAATTTGACCTTGTGGGCGCGATAACTTTAAGATCAATAATGGCGGCGGGCTATTGTCGAGTGCCCTCTTGTTTTTTTTTATTTATTTGGTTGTAGGGGGCCTACATAGCTTGAGGGCACCAAGCGTGACTAAAGCTGGCTAACACCGTTCTGGGACTACGTGACATTCACCAAGAGAACACAGTTTACGCGGCTCCAAAACAGTCTAGCGGCCTTTGTCACGTTGGTGTATATGAATATACTGGTAAATTCAAGGCCGCACGACAGTTTTTGATCGTGCAGCTTTGGCGTGTTACAGACTGGATATAAATTGAAAATGTGTTGAGAACATTATCATTAGCTTACCTTTATAGTGAACGAGTTAGTTATATTGGATATTGAAGAAACAAATATAACACATAGATTATTTAGGATCAATTTGTTTTTTTTTTACAATTTTTGTATTTCTTGGGCGTACATAAGATACGCTCTCGATCATGCAGATGAAAATCCATTTTTCTTTCCTTCACAAAAAAATTCTGTATCAGGTTCGCAATTTGTTAAGTTTAAGCAAATTCAAGTCGTCTTGTTGATGTTGTGGAAATAAATCAATTTATTTGGAAACATTCTCTCAATATCAACAAAAAAGGTTCTTGGATTTGTGCTTAATGTTAAAGGGGGCGGACAGCTGCGAATTAGTTCTGAATCAAAAGATCATGGATTGGTGATGAATTTTGTTTATAAATGGCCTCTTTTGCCACTGATTCAAAGTGTGTTTACCCACCCAAAAAGCTTGTGAACGGGATAAAACCGTTGGATGGATTGCATTCAAGTTTGACTTGTTAACGGTTCTCTACATATTTATCAAGATTTTCTCTTCTAAACAAGGACTGACTTTATCTTATTTAAATGTTGCAATAAAAATTGTCACTGTTTATCCGTAACTGTGGATAACTTACAGCTGATTTTAAACTAGAACTGTGACACCATGTTTGTTAAAACCGTCTATAAATAAGAGAATGTCAACATGGTCAACCAGGCATAATTTCTAGTGCGTGGTGATCTTACACCGAATAGAACAAGAAATGGAAAGTGCACTAAGCATCAGTTCGTTTACGAAATTTAATTAAGCACTACCATGTTTTCGTGAATTTAGTTTATTCAAATTATATCTGCATAATTATGCATTTGTTTATTGAACAAATGTCGTCTTTTTATACATTTTATTTTTGAACTAAGAGGTAGACCAACTATGCCTACAGTGACTTGCAAGGCCAGATACTGCCTTTTGGCTTTGCAAAGCAGTACAGTATTCTACACCTGTTCTTTTGACATATATTAAAGTCTGTCGCTAATCGCCTGCCGTCGATCATGATGTGTTATTTTGATAGTGGCATAGTTAGTCTAATAACCCGTGTCACACCAGCTTACGCTCAGGCTGTGACAGTTGTCTGCTACTAGACGTTTAAATTAGCAAATCCACAAGGCCAGCCATGTAATACGCTAGCTTACAATATACGCTCTTGATTTACTTATTACGTCCTTATGCTCAAAACTAGTAGAGGGCGGAAGTTTTGGGCTCAAGGCAGCTCATGGCAACCCATTCTCATCCTTGGCATTTTTCCAGTGTGACTTGGTAGCGCAGTGTAGTGAGAGCGTCATCATGAGCGTGGGTTGGTGTTACAAGATTATTTTAACCTTTCACTATAGATTCTAAATGTAGACCTATATCAGGCAAACATTGGATAATTCCGATTTTTATATTGGCTTTTCAAATGAATTGATGAATACCGTATTTATGGGAATATAATCAGACAAAAGCACTGTAATTGTCATCATCCTCGCAATACATAACTGGCATAATAGCGTTTCTTCTGCGTTTGTTTTGTAAAAAAAATTCCAAAGTTAACATACTATACGTATAATATATAAAAGTCTGAATATTTTGTAATGTTCTGCAGTATACTGGTATTTGTGACGGTCAATTTCAAAACCCGGCGCAAGTGGGACATTTCGGAAGTGCATGTTTTGCTGATTATATTAGAGGAATCTTCGAAGAATAAAATAAATAAAAATAAAAGAGAATCAGATAATTATTGACAAAGTTACGCGGCTTCAAATATTTTCGACTGAAAGAAAGAGAAACTGAGAAAACGACTTTGAAGTTCAGCAAAAATACTTAAAAAAGTAATTTGAAACACAAAAGTGCTCTATAAGGTACTTTAGAAATATTTTGGCCAAAGACAGGTATTTTACCCTCTAATTTAAAAAACAACTGAATAACGGCGGTGATCCCGTCATGTGACACACTAGACTTGGACATATATTTTTCACTTCTAATATTTTACACGGTTATAAAAACATATTTTGGCGTGTGAATATTGCAGAATTGCAAAATTGATAAAATGCCGATTTTTCAACTTCATCGTGTTTCTATAGATTTATAGTCGTTTCACAAATGCGCACTTGTGTCTGATTTTAATATGGACGGTCACGTCTGATTTTCATGCATTAACCCTTTATACGCTAAGTTATCTTATGTCAATTTTCACTCACAGTTGTGTCTCTACCGCGAACCTCAACTTCAAGTTGCTGAAAATTACTTAATTTGGGACCAAACATTTGCAAATATTGATTTTTAAACAGTAATTTCACTTCCGATATCAGTGTTTTGAACGGCTAATAAAACGGAATAAAAACGATTGTGTTGGTGGTGTTTAGCGGTTAGGCCTAGTGGTTAAATCAGGCACTTGATTCGTTTGTCATCCACTGACTATATACATAGATATGAGCATGTGTATCTGTTCTCATGTTGCAGGTCTCCCTTTCTTGTATACTCAGCATCGGATCACTCTGTATTTATCTCATCGATGCCTCCAAGTAAGTACATTAACCTTCTGCATGCTTCGACCACAATTTATGTCTCATTGTCTACTGATTAAAATAAAAAAAACGCTAAAATTAAAACAGAAATGCCATCCTTTGTTTTATTTGTTATACTATGCAAACCTCTAATCATTTTTCTATATTCAAATATATTAAAAATAAATTATTTTATGATCTTTATATTGGGATAGCTTGCTACGGCATCCAGTGTAATTCAGACCACGTCAGGAATCGTATTCAATAGGGGCCCAAGGGCGGGTCCAGGATTTGAAAAAGGAGGGGACGCAGTGGCTTCGAGGGCACGCTCCCAAGACTTTTTTGGCCAATTTAGGCCCCCCCCCCTCTGGATCCGCGCCTGGGGCCTACACACCCTCATCACGCTTACGATAAGCGTTTATTTTTTAAGAACTGCAGTAAAATACAAAAATGTGATTCAGATAGGAACTATTGTAAAAGGGCTACTAGTAGCCTACCTCGTAATAAAGCGTACATACCGTAGGCTACCACTTCCTTCCTACTCAGACAACAATAGTCCGGGGGCGGGCATGCCCTAGCAGAACTAACTCAAATATCTAAGCACACATCCCCCCCCCCCCCTTACTTTATTTCTCGATATGCCAATGATGTGAAACATCATCTTATTGTCTTTGTTAGCACAGTGCTGTGAATCATCATAGATATGCATACAAACGGTTTAGAGATCACGAGCATCCCCAAGTAAAGTATGCTCGTGTTCATCTCTAGTTGTACATGATGTGAAGTATTATCATACAGACTTAGAAGGATACATTTCACCACAGAGTATTCTAGCTCTATGATTTCACTAACATATCCAAGGGAAGAAAATAAACCTGTGTTTTCACCATGGTATGCTACTCACAACCTCCCACCCCAGGGAGCAGGAAACATTGAACTAATGCTGGTGTGAGGTTGGGCCAGCGTCGCAGACGCTGCCCAACGTCACTCAAGCATTGGTTCAATGTTTCGTGTTTGCTATGACTGTACACCTCCTAGAAATGAAAGGTAATATAGATCTATAGTGGGATTTTATGTTACCACACATATATCTGAGAACTCCTGGCACAGTCCTGTGCGCATCACCATGATCGCGATTAGCGTAGAAGCACGCTCCATGCTTCTTTTTCACGTCACATGCAAAAATTGCACTCTTGCTTCTTCTCACATCATAATTAGTTAAATTTGATACATGATTAGGTTTGACCCATGATTATATTTTACCAATGATTAGAGGTTTGACATTTACCAATGCCCCTGCATTTACCCATTTGAATGCCAACCTCTTTCATATTAGAATCATGCCTGTATTAACCCTTGAAGTGCTAATCACGTCTATAGTCATTTTCGGACTTTTTGATTGTCTTTCAAACCAGATAATTTGAAGGAAAAATGAGCAGTAATTTTGCTGTTTTGATTTCCAATGCAGGTTGATAAACATTTAATTTTTAGAATGTTACGCTTTACCCTTTCAATCCTGAATTTGCCATAGTCATCATCATCCACTACAAGCCGCGAATTGCTGCCGCAATTCTCGACTTGTAGTGAATGAAGATGACTTGATGTGGTTTGAAAATTAAAGAAAATTTCCACGTAGTGTTAAACAAGTTTCATGGAAATTTTCGGTCTAAAACCCTCAGTTTTAGGAAAATTAAGTATGTTTTCAGGGATGTAAAATGATGCTTTAATGCATCGCGGAGGCTTAAAGGGTTAAGGGTTACCGTGTGCGCTGAACGTGTGCGCACGTCATAATGACAATGTACACACGTTATATATAATATTATATTGTCGTAGGCCTACAGGTGTGCAAGCTTGGGTGTGATGCATGCATGCGTACCTAAAACATGACGTCAGTGTATATTATGACATAATGTACGTAGAATTATTACGTGTGCGGATACTATTCTGAGGTGTGCCAGCAGTGACAACACTAGTAATAACAGGCGTATTATATAAATATTAGGCCTACGTGTTGCATGCTGCGTAAGCCAAAGCAATGATTTAATTTTTACAACCAAGATGTTGACCAGTTTGTACAAGTGACGCACTTAAATTTTGACTTCGTCTACTTGAGCTATATTTATGTTATGTACGATTATCTATAAAACGAATATGCGGCCTACACCATTAATTAAGTGAATGAAGACATGCATGGCGATGGAAAGACAAGCTTATTAATATGACCATATGATGTAAGCATGTCCATAGACTAGAACTGCAATTTTTTAAAAAAAAATGTGCTGATATAGAGACGAAATTCGCGTATTTCTTATTTTTGACATGGTTGTCAATAATTAGAAATCAGGAATTTCGTCTCTATATCTAGCCTAACTGGTGAATGCGCAGCACAAAAAATGAAAAAACTTTTGCAGTTCTAATCTATGGACATGTTTACATCATATGGTCATATTAATAAGCCAAAATAAAATCACCGATTTTTTTTATGATTTTAGACCTGGGCAGGCCCCTTTAATTTACGGCTTAAAATCACACTATTAGTTGAAAAAATAGCATTACATGGTAACATAATATAATTACATGTGGCTGTAGTGGTTGCTGTGTTAATGAATTGTCAACATGGACGCTCTTTGCTGTTATTAGGGTGATATTACCAATCGATAGGTAACTAAAGATAAAGCAATTTCCATGTGCCCGCGAGCGGTATGTTTTCTATAATTTTCTCCTGATGGTTTTACTGCGTTTTTCACAATCAGCTTCTCGTGTAAAACTCTCCTGAATAAAAAAAAAACATATTTCTAGAGATGAAATGCATGGTGTTCTTTTTAATATTCTCATTGAATGACGCGGGCTATTTTAATGACAATTGTTTTTAAATTTATCCGGCCAAAATACAACTCGCGAAATGGCCTTGATGGGTATATTGACCCATTTTCTGGCAGTCCTCATCAGAGGTTATGACTAGGATAACAGTAAATGTCGTGCGAAACCAAAATGTAGTATCTGTTTTTTTTCAAGTTAGCAGATACTGCCTTTTGGCTTTGGGGTAGATTTATCTGAACGAGGGAGGCATTTCTAGGATAACAGCCTAACATGGCAGTGGACATTTCTTTAACCCTTTGAGCGTGAGCACCGTCTTTGGACGTCATAATCTGACGTCTATAGACGTCAGATTATGACGTCTAGAGACGGTCCCCGCTCTGAAAGAATTGAAAATGTATAATGGTCGTAGACCAATAATATAGGTATTCAAAAGAATACTAAGACATATATGCCGATTTCGAATTGAAAACCCCCAAGGGCTTTGTTCTCCATGATTTCAGCGCTGTAATGGTTAAGCCACTCGTCCATACACTTTTGCACATCTCATATCAGCCATTCACTGATGGGAATTTGTTGTGCTTTTGGGTAAAATAATGAAAGTAAAAATATAATATGTTCTCACCAAAAATATAGAGAAATTACTGTTTGGGAGAAACGTAGCGGATTTTATATCAGATTTTATATCATATGATAGCTGGCACACTGCTAGATGAACTGTTAGAGCTCTGAACATGCTTAACTACATTTGTCAGTCATTTCAATGAAGCTTTCTCGCTGTCACGGTCCACATGATACACAACCTCAAAGGACAGGAAACTACTCGGTTTTGTGTAATTTAAAAACTCTCTGGGTTAGAATTGAATAGAACTATATATTATAGTGAGCTCTTGTGCAAATGACACGTACACAGATGATCGAGGTTCGGGCGTGCTTTCAACTTTCTTCTTCGACACCTTCACATCCACCTTCCCATCGCCATTTTGTCTTAAAATTTTAAAAAAATTATTCACCGAAAAATACGTTCGTTTATTTGTAGCAGTAATTGTATTTTAACGATTAACGTAGAATGACACGACACTAAATGAGTCAGGTCAGATCACTTCTGTTAACAGGTTAATATAGTCCAGTTGCTGCACTTATATGTTCAATGGGGACCTGGAAATTATGAGAAGTGTAAGATGTTTCGACTGATTCATATTATTATGATGTCACTGGACAAATTTAGGTTTGTTGCCCAAGTGGCAACTTTGGGCAACTTTTTTTATTAGCATAATTAAAATAATTAGCATAATCGGCTTAATCTTCATTATGTTCCAAGGTAAAATGTTACTTTTGAACCTTTGGCTGCAGAAAAAATGGCCAATATCAAATTTATGTTTAGGTCAGATCAAAACAAATCTCTTCTGATCTTATATTTATCCTCTGCCTCGCTGATAATAGTTTTTGTGTCTGTCCGTCCGTCCGTCGTGCCGTCCATTCATCACTAGCCTTGGCTAATCGATATATTAATAACTGTTTCAGCTGCAGTGGTCACATTTGTATCTGGCGAATATCTCGCTGAAATTCGAACATGGGTGACCTTGACCTATTTTTGCAGATCGTACAGGTCAAATGTCACGCTTGCCTTATTTCCAATCAATATATAAAGACCGCTCTAAAAAACCGTTCTAGTTACAGTTTCCCAGTCTGCACCACTGGTGTATCTGGTGAATATCGCGGTCAATTTGAAATATAGGCGACAGTTACATATTTTTTAAACAATGGGTGACGACTAAAGGTCAAGGTCAATGCCATATAACATGTATAATTTTATCAAATTTATATTTAAACAACAACTGTGAGAGTGTGCTGTATTGTGGTCCTGTCTGTCCAGTGTTTCAGGGCTTCAAGATTGATTATTTTAGTTACAGGTCACGATTAAACAGAATATGTCAAGGTCGTCAGACATCACGTGATGTAACTGTATGTATAGTTGATACATGTACACAAAACGAGTAACTTTTTAAATTGTGTATAAGGCTTTGTATGCACGTTTTCTCATCATTGGGCAGCAGCGAAACATTCAACTCCTTCAAGTGTTTCAGTACGAGCTTTCCCCTGTACAACATTCTTTGGTCGATGAATTTGTAAATCTGCTGGGCGGCGGCTCTAGGGTAGTGGTTAGCACCGCTGCCTTTCACGCTAGAGTTCGGTTGTTCGTTTCCCGGTCTCGGCGGTTTGAAAAAAAACAAAAATGTTTCTTCCCCATCCACTTGTGAAACTCAGTATTGTGGGGGACCTCCGTGACCGATAGGTCGCGTGTTCGGCCTCAGACCTCCAGGGTTTGAATTTCGAATCCCGTGTCTGGAGGGCAGTGTCATCTCACCATCCTCAGGAGGTTCTCCTGGCCCAATTTAGCCTGTATGTGCACAGAAGTGGCATAAAGCCCGATTCATTTCATTTGGATATCTGCTAAAGGGTGACAGGTCTGTACTGATGAAGCGTTTGGCAAGTGATAGCGAAACTGTTCCAAAACCAAATGTGTTGCTCGTTGATCACATCAAGCACTTTGTTGATTACATGTATGGCGAACGTCAGGAATAGTGGCAGACATTGCAGACACTTGAAAGGCATGCCTCACAAGTGGTGAAAAGTACCAAGGTGCAACTATCTTTATCATCTTTGCACGATAGGCATATGAAGAATAAAGTGCCAAAAATCATAAGTGTCAGAGAAGAGCTGGTGAGGGTGCTGCAATATATATCAGCTGACTTCTAAATCGCGATGCCATAAACCACAGCCAACAAACGCCAGCTGAATCAACTTCTCTGCAGTTTCAGTCATGGACACAACATCAGCATGGTGGGGAGAGAAAACTGTCTTGTACATCACAATGAGGCTGAAATAACCTTGGTAAGCTACAAGTTGAAATTTGGTGAAAAAGGTGAGGCACCTGTGCTGATGGAGAAGTGGGACAGATCAGTGCTTGATATTAACACCATGCTGTCATTGCGCTGAGAGTGAAATGCCAAGGTCTGTCACAGTGCGACAAGGTTTATTTCCCATGTGGAAAGGGCAAGGTCCCAGCATTAAAAAAACCCCAAAGTTTCCTGCGCTAGATGAGGTACTGGGGGAGCATGATGTCACACAAAGTGACTTGATGGATATAGGTCAGACATTTTTTCTTATCAGTCTACTCAGAGAATATATGTCAACTGCACCGGTACAACATCCATCGCAAATATCCTCCTACACTGAATTCCCTGCCCCCCCTCTACGAATATCAACCTGGATCTCCATAATCGTCGCGCTCGTCTCCAAATGTGGAAGGCTCTCGCTCCGTAAGTGTCACAAATCAAAAGTAGCTCAAGAGATCGCCAACTTTGGCTGGCAGATTGCAGAAGGTTCGCAAGTGACGAAATTTAATTCCTAAGCTTCTTGGTGTCATCAGTCTTAGATATTGTGGAGAGCCTCCGCGACCGAGTGGTATCGTGCTCGGCCTCAGACCGCCAGGGCTCGAATTTAGAATCCTGTGTCTGGAGGGCAGCGTTATTTCATTCATCTCACCATTGTCAGGAGGTTTCCCTGGCCCAGTTTAGCCTATATGTGTACAAAGGTGGCCTAAAACTCCCATTCATTTCATTCAGTCTTAGATGATTGTTGCAAAGAATCAGAGGAAATTCATGTTGAGGAGGAAGAGGAGGAGGGCGAGTCCAAAGTCGGGGGGATAGAAAACAATGAACTGTTAGATTTTTTGTATATATAAGGTTATCGTACATGCAGTGTTAGGATGTTAGAGTATGTTTCAATGGTTTGTTATATCTGTGCTGTTCACACCTTGTCAATAACACCCAGGTAGCCTGTGTTAATTGTATGGATAACTTTTTTGGGCAAAATGATTATTTCACTGTTTTTATTGAAACAGGGCCGTTGTTATGTGGTGATAATTATGTGGACCTCAATCAGCCTTTAATTTGTGTGGCCCATGACACGAACCTCTTTGTTTTGCCAGCAAGTATAATGCGCTGTTTATTTACGTATGTCGGCCTACTGTAGCCTGTGTATAGCTGCAGGTTAGACCAAAAATTTAATGAAAATTGCCTTTGAAAGAATTTTTACCTCTAAATTGCGCCAGAATGCAGTTAGAGCCTATTTTTCAACATAGGCCCCCATATTAAATTTAGGGATGGTCATTTTGTACCCCCCCCCCCCTTGTCTTAGTTTGTATACGGACTTGTGAATGACTCAGCGATAGGCATATGGCTAATTACCCTAGAATTATTTTTGGCCTACCTAGACAAAATTAGACTATAGCAGGTTTGGGGTATTCAAGGGTGAGTTCTCGGGTACAGCAGCTGCATAGATATAAGGTTTTTTTTGTAAAAGTGAAGCAAAAGAACCCAACTGTTTATTGTGTGAAGTATAACAATTGTTGGCCTATGTCTACATAGCCTATAAATAATGAGCTACAAGAAAAATATAATTGGCATTCTGGTGTTTGCTAACACAATACTTACATTTAATAATCTATATCAATATATAACGTAACTACTAGGCCCACCCCCCTAACAGAAAACTCCTAGAGATGTGTATATATTTCGGCATACACTCAATTCTGTGAATCTAACTTCAGATTAAATTGCAATTTATTCATGACTAACGTTACTCTTTTACACTGATTAGGTCGTGGGCGTTCTGGGCACTGTCCATTTCATATTAATGGTCAATTTAGTTTGATTTGCATCATAATCATGACCTTTGACCTGGATCTCTTTATTACCATTAATGTCAGAAATGAATTCCTTATGTCTGAATTATATTGAAATGTGGTATTGGAGGTTTGTGTACGTCCATAGGTTTAAAATTAACATTTGGCATTACTCCCCATTGCTAATTATGGTAATTATGTTAATTATGCTAATTAAAAAAGTTGCCCAAAGTTGCCGTTTGGGCAACAAAGCTGAGTTTGTTTATAAACCCATTGGGAACATGAATCAATCAAAAAACCTTACACTTCTCACAATTTCTAGGTTCTCTGGACGGCAACTGGACTAAATAATACACTAAATGAGAACAAATAGCCATGTCGATTTTTATTATCTGGATTTCATATATATATCATAGCTGTCTGGAGTGGAACAATGCAGTAGTGTGTAGTTCCGACCTGTTTGCAACACACAATTTTCCGACTTCAGCTAATAGTTGGACAACTTTTGCAAATATTTTTAGCATCTCTTTTCATCAAAACAATTAATGAGTTATAACGATAATGACACACATTGATTGTTAGTCATCTTCATTCATATGCAATATAAATTATGGAAATATTGTGTCGAACGCAGGCAGCTTCACTGTTTGTCATTTAAATTTTGACTTGCTTTTAATAAATTATACAGCCATAATATTCTGTTGCTTTTCTCCTGCAGCTGGCACAATCACCGTACATCTAGGTGGAGTAAACACATCAATGAATCACTGGTAAAAACGTTGTCACAACGTCAAGCAACGTCTTGCAATACGTTCTTGAAACGTTATGACAATGTTTCACGCCAGCTGTATAACTAGCAGACAGGATCTGTTGGACCAATGTTGTGTTAATGTTGGCCCACCGTCTGCGACGGTGGGCCAACATTAACTCAACATTGGACCAGCGACTTGTGTTTGGTGGGACAATGGCTTCGCAACATAAACCCGCTTGGCATTTTGCTTGCTTGCAGTCTTCATCTCGCACATCTCAACAGATACAATGTATTCTGCCGTGCACAGCCATACAGCAGTATCTGCTTACTTTACAAGTGGCTTTACAGGGCAGTTTATAGATACATACCGATTTTAGTTGATAAGGTGTCAGCATAACAGGCAGACGTGCTAATTAATTTTCTTGCTTTGTAAATAAGTTCACGCCTTGTTCTAAACTATTTTTTTTTGCAAATATGACATTGCCATAATTATGGTGCGAGTTAGACAATGATCCTGTAAATGTAGAAATACTTAGATTTAACGAAGTAGTTTTCTTTTATATGTTATATTCTGTAAATCTTCGATCATATTTTCGAATTTGTGATCCAAACACACGTGAGAGTTGAAACACAGTATTATTTAGTCAGGAAATAACTGAAATTGAATTACAAAATTTGGGTAGATGATTGCAAGGGAAAACGGTGCAGTCAATTATTGAAATGAAAATGAATTGGATAAATATATTATTATCGACTTATGAATGCATAAATGGAAATATGGCTATTAATAATTACTAAAGTTGATATTTCGCTCCCTTGTTACTAAATGGACGTATATCTTACTTTGTAAAGTTCTAGATACGTCCCTTTAATCTGAGATGGCGATTTGGTCAATAATTTAGTAATCAGCTAGATGCAAATAATTTGTAAGGAATCCTGTAAAATACGGTTGAATGCTGTGAGACTCCCCTCATGCCTGTTGATCGTCTCACGATCTCTCATTCAATCCGTACCCAGCAAACACGACACATTGATCCGATGTTGGCCCAATGTTGGGCCAGCGTCGTAGATGGTGGGCCAACATTGGTCCAACATTGGATCGATGTGCTGTGTTTGCTGGGAATCACATAATAATCTGTAAATAATATTATGATTGTTACTGTACCACTATCACTAATCGCAGATTACATTTACAAAATCTACTAACCGTCACTGGTAATTAATTAACTCTGCTTCACCGCTAATTAAAAACCTCTGAAGATATTATTAAGGATAGTGAATATGTATTATGTTCTGAATATAAAATCGATTATTTTTTAAATTTATTTGAAGTCTGTATTTATAGCTGTCGGCAAAATATAATTTTTAGCAATAATGGTAATTATCAACGCATAGTAATTATGTATTTGGCAAATATTTAAAAAATCAGCTGAATTTCAGTAGTAGATAAAAATCTTCCCGCACATTAATTACCATTTCATTAGATAAAATGATTGGAATGATGCTTACACAGGCCTGGCACCCACGAAGAAACATGTGATGAATTCAGATCAAGCATTTACCAGCAAATAGATTTAGGGTTCAACATCTTCTTTATGATATTCTTTTCCATCAGGGTAAGTCTATAATTATACTTTTATATTATGCTGTTCAATTTATATAAAGCTTGAAAATCTTGAACAGTGGATCCAATACTATTGGATGCACTGTTCAAGCGTTTCAAGCTTTATATAAATAAGTCTCGTGACTTGTATGTTATGCTCTTCACCCTATACCATCCTATGTACTGTACAGGATATGGGATTGAGATTAACCCTTTCAGGCCTGAATTTACCATGGTCATCTTCATCCACTACAAGCCGCGAATTGCTGTCGCAATTCTCGACTTGTAGTGGACGAAGATGACTTGATGTGGGTGAAAAATTAAAAAAAATACCATGTATTGGTAAACCAGTTTCATGGAAATTTTTATTCTAAAACCCTTAGTTTAAGGAAAATTAAATCTGTTTTCAGGGATGTAAAATGATGCTTTAATGCATCGTGAGGGCTGAAAGGGTTAATAAACATTTCAGCCTTTTTTTCACTCGGCCTTGGTCTTCTGAAAATGTATATTGTTTTTTTGTATATACCGGTTGACGTCTCGTACAGAAATAGAATTAAAATCTAAATTTTAGTCGTAAACAATGCGATGAAATGTCGCGAACAGAATCCACATAACATGTCTTATAAATATGCCTTGTTATTGTTACTTCTGATTAAGTTCCACACCTACCTGTAGTTAAACCTGTTCTCGCTAAGTTATCTTGTTTTATTTTTTATTCACTTAAATCACTTAAAATTTGTATTCACTGCCGCGACCCACAACTGTAATTTGGAGAAAATTATTCATATATTTGTTAATTTTGGGACCACATCTTTGCAAATTTTGATTCGATTCGATTCCCAAAACAGTAATTTGATGATAAGACGAATTAAAAGCGATTATAGCGTCGTGTATAGCGTTGAAAGGGTTAAAGTAAAATCCATAGCCATATCGACCAAATGTTGAATTAATGTTGGCCCGCCATCTCCGACGTCGGTCTAACATTAATCCAACATCGGGTTAACGTGATCACGAACCCAGAAAACACAAGATGTTGACACGAGGTGGTTTTCAAGCGACCTCGGGTCAATCACTCATATTTGCCGAGAATTTTTCAATGAGAAAAAAATGTTTGAATGTTATATAGTCAAATATCAACTCTCTCAGCGCGGGGACCGTCTTTAGACGTCAGAATCTGACGTCTACATACGTCAGACTCTGACGTCTGAAGACGATCTCCGCACTGAAATAATTAATATATATATAATGGACGTAGACTCATACCATAGATATTCAAATAAAGCGGAAGGGGATAACTAAGACTTTCTGATGATTTCAAATTGAAAAAAACCCTTTGGTCTCCATGGTTTAGACATAAATATTTCAGCGTTGTAATGGTCAAAGTTATGGTTCCATTTACATGAAATACGTATGCGGCACGCGTAGGACTTATATGCATGTAGCCCATGTGGTATACAGTATGCAGTGGTATGCGGCATGCGAATGCATGATCTGCGACGCACTCTTTTGTAGTGGGACCGCATTCGCACACCCGTGTAAAATCGCACCGCATTACGAACATATGGAATCGTTCACACTCATTTACAGAATTACACTCATTGCGTGTGTATGAAATCGCAGCTTAAAAGAGGGAGTGCCACAAAAGTGTGATGCGAAAGGCGATTCAAGAATACGAGATTATCAGGAAAATGTGACAGTACGAAAATAATAGATATGTCAGATAGAACACAATAGATGCGTACATGTTATGAGAGGGACTGAGCATGCTTCATGTAAGCTTAATGCCAGAAAAATAATCTATTGTGTGGTAACTGGCATTTGAAACTGGGAAGGATGTATGACAAAGTGTTTTGCAGCGGGTTGTGGCTGTCACTGATATCCGCAGCTTTATATCTCTAACAATGCCTAACACTTTTACTGAGAGCTCAGTTTGTTAGAGTACCCCACCCACCCCCATAATCAGGATAATAGCACGAGCGCTGAGATCGACCTGCGTTTTATACCATCCTCAATATCCCACTGTTTTACCTTTCACCCAGAAAACACGCTGGTCTAATGTCGGGCCACCGTCGCATGCGACGGTGGCCCGACATTAGACGAACGTTTGAACGTTCCGGGTATTCCTGTCAGGTTTGTAAACACGATATGCATACAAAAGTATAGCAAATTGTTATTTTTGAATAGGACTAATATAAACAAATGTACATCCCGGCGGCTTTGTTACAATTATTTATGATGTCTTTTAAAATTTAATTGTAATGATTACATAACTAGATTTCAAATATTAAAAATTGCATAAAGCAAAAATTGATAAAGATTTTTCAAAAATTATTTCCGTTAATGTTACAGAAAGGACAGGGCTATCAAATGAACATTTTTTTTGAAAATCTGGACCTCACTGCCCTTTTCGCGTGGCGGGTTGATGAATAATAAAATTAACTGTTTCGTTGCAGATTACTGGCATATGATTGGTTGAGATGGCAATTCAAACCAATCACATGCCTCAGATCTGGGTCAACCGCTCTTAGAATAGTAGCAAGCCTGTTTCCTACAATTCACATAGCTTTTTATTACTGTGCAATATATATATAAATATAATAAATTTTTAGGCAGTTCAGGATATTTGAAATAATATATAAATTATGTATATTTTATAGCCAATCATGATAATTGAAAAAAATATGAGGACTTAAAGCCTGTGGAGCGGGTCATTACCAAGCAGTAACTAAGGATACTTTTTTCTTAATTTAATTGCACGTTTCATTTGATCTAAATATACACTGCAGTTTCTGGATATAGCATCCTATCCGTACGAGGGTTACCTTGCTATTTTTAAACACGACGCAATCAACGACACATGAACTTTCATTTTAATTAATAGCAGATTCTGGATGCGTCAGGTAAAATCTTGGTAAATCAATGTGACTTGGGTAGCTTTTAATTTTATTACCTTTATCCAGTGAGGTCAATGTTTTAAATGTTATGCATTAATCTGTTTATTCTAACAAGATATAGGTCACCAGTGATCTTTTGCATCTATATAGAATACCAGAGTAATATGGACATTATACCCATAACATAGATATTCAAAAGAAACAGAAAAAAGCTAACTAACACATTTATGATGATTTCAAATTAAAAAAAACCTTCGGTATCCACAAAAATATTTCAGCGTTGTGAGGGTTAAACCCACTGAGACCTTTTCTTGGTCAATTAATTGGACGTGGGTAGCCTTTAATTTTCTTACTCCTATCCAAAGAGGTCGATGTTTTAAATTTTATTTGTCAATAGTATCAATTTTAACATTGATAAAGGTCATCAATTATCCTTCACATTTATATAGATTACCAGCCGCTCGTGGTGTCGATATCATTATCTTATTTTACAGATAGGTGCATGTCAACGTTTAGTAATCTTATAAAACACTGCGTGGTCCGGACAGTCCTATTAAGTTTATTTTGCCTGAGTTTGTGTCCTATTTAGGGGAAAGAGGGGGGGGGGGGCTGTGTGTGGGAAACGGTTGACATTTCTGTACACCGCCAGTCCTTATGAACATGTCGAATATAACGTTTCAGGTCCTTAACTTAAGCACTCTTGTCTTTATATAACAAGTGTTCAGAAATAATAATTTTGTATAATCAGAGCCGGCGTTTAAAGGATTGAAATAAACCACGCTGAAATGTTCATTAACACAGGGGTTTTTATCGAGTTGAAATCATCCTAAACGTCTTAATTAGCTCTTTCCGATTCATTTGAATATGTATGTTATGTGTCTACGGCCATTAGAAATATTTTAATTCTTACAGTGCGGGAATAGACTTTAGGCGTCAGAATCTGACGTCTACAGACGTCAGATTCTGACGACTAAAGTCTATCCCCGCGCTGTAAGGGTTAAAACAAAACAGTTTATTTTACCATACTTTAGCCATGGGACAACTAAACGAATATAATCTGAACCGACGGTCAAAGGGTTAAACAGAACATTATAATTTACCATACTATTATCATCACAATGTGCTTATTTGCTACATATTTTACAGTGACAGCACCGTTGATATCAACTACACGACCATGTTCTTTTTTCAGTTTATAGCCGCCAACGACAAATTGGTAGTTTGGCTGGAAGTTCATTCGTTTGTGGATTATTTCACCATCCCTCCGGCTTTTGTGGGCCTCATTTTAAACAGACAATGGCTAGGTGAGTTCAACTGTGTAGTGTACGTTCCGTGAACCCACGGTCTCTGTTTATAAACTAGGCAAGAGTTTGTAAATATCAACGCAACCAGCTGGCAAACAGTTTTTTCCCCTTAAGGTTACCACATGACTTGGCTCAACTTGGCATTTGACCACACCCGGAGCAAATTTAATGTCTTCTTTTCACCCGACCTAATGCGCAGCGATGACAGGCATTGTTTCGTGTGTATATAATTGTTTGGCTGGTGACCTGTCATCATTTTAAACCTTTTTTCTCTTTGCAATACTAACGTACTGCAACCGAAACTCTTCATCCACTGATTGTTAACCCTTTAACCACCAATTACTTTATTAGAATTTTCACCCAGTTGAAGTTGTGTCTCGCTCACGCGATTCACAACTTCAAGTGAGTGAAAATTATACAAATTTAACAAAATGGAGGTTAGCGATTTTAAAATCTTGCTGATTGATGTCACGTTTTACATTTAACATGTTGTATAGCTGGTATTTAACGTGCTAATAATAAATTGAAAATCTGTATTTATAATCGTGACCGGCGGTTAAAGGGTTAAAGGCACCATGAACACTCGGTGCCGCGGCGTGTAGCGGTCAGCACTTGTCCGAGGGAGGGGCATTGTCTGCATATAGTTCTATCGGTATTCCGATGCAAATAATCAGATAATGTAAAATATATAACAAATTATCAGTCTAATTGCGCAGGATAGGGAGTGTCTCTTTTAATAAGTAATTATGTAACATATCATAATCACCAGGCTGGTATATTGTGAATCTCTAAATTTATACTTTTTATGAAATACGGGCATATCATTAAACTACTTAAAACGGGCACGTGTGAAAACGGGCACGCGATCTCCTCCTTGTCTGATAGTTATTATTATGATGTATATTATGATGCCATTAACATATTTTGTGTGGGAAACAGGCACCAGATATATTATCAAAATAACTTGTACTTGTATATATATTAACTTGATTATCATGTATCTTTTTTATCTAGTTATTTTTTCTTCGGTTTCGGCAGCGGTAAACATAATACTAATGATGGGTGAAAAGTGTAATTAGATCTAAATCTAATATAACCTCTGTTTATATTTTATTTTCATAACTCTCAGCATTACCATATACTATGATATCGCCCGAGCAAGCTATGATAATTTAGATCATTATTTATTGTTATTATACATTGTGTAACGGGTGCATTACTGATTATAATGACTCAAACCCTTTTATTAGTTTTCAACATCACCTAAAATAACACATACTTTTTTATTGATAGATTTGTAAACAATCATTTTAAAAATCTGTACACTGGCGAAAATTTCACGCTAGATGAGAAAACAAACTTACACATTTTTAACTACCATTCCGACATTTTTCTTTCTTCCATCGCTGTCTAATGGCTATACTTCAAATTATCGAAAACGTCCGAGGAAACTGTAGCAATATGGTAGGTGGTGCATGTGTGATTTGCGACGCAGAACTGGGCATTTTTCACCTTTTGTTGGCGATTGGTTACTTTGACTGCAGCTTTCATACGCTCTTCTCTTTTCTTTTTAACACGACAGTGGGCGTGCGATACTTTGGGCATTCGCCAGCAATGAGCAATGAAGCATGTTTAGCAGTTTGGCAATGCTTCTTCATTTATATGTATTGAAGTTCGGAGAAATGATTTATTTTAGTACATTTTATTTACTTCAGAATACATGACAGTTGCGTAGTATACTGATTATTTTATTACATAGTGATACATTTCAATATTTGTATTGAGCCATTAAACCCAAACGTGATATCTGGCTTTATTTTGTTGGATTTACAAAAAGTGACTCATTTTTACCAAACAAGGTGATTTCTACCGACTTGAGCACAACTTAAAGTGGGTTAAAAATACAAATTGTCCTGTTTGTGTGTGTCACCGGTATATTGTTGTGTTGTATGTGTCAGGTCTACGTTTCTTGCGAGCGTTACGAATCATCACGTTCCCGGACATCCTACAGTACCTGAGCCTGTTACGTACCAGTAACACCATACGTCTGGCCCAGCTCTCATGTATCTTTGTTAGTGTCTGGCTCGCTGCCTCGGGATTCATTCATCTGGTAAGAATACCTACACATACATGTAACTTCACGTCTCTGTAATTTATGAAATTTAATTTCTTTCCTAAAAAATTAATTTCTTTCTTTAAAATAAATATTTACCTTTTAATTCAATAATTTCTCAATTAATTATATTCTTAATAAATATCCTAATATATAATTAAGTTGTGAGTGAGTGAGTGAGTGAGTGAGTGAGTGAGTGAGTGAGTGAGTGAGTGAGTGAGTGAGTGAGTGAGTGAGTGAGTGAGTGAGTGAGTGAGTGAGTGAGTGAGTGAGTGAGTGAGTGAGTGAGTGAGTGAGTGAGTGAGTGAGTGAGTGAGTGAGTGAGTGAGTGAGTGAGTGAGTGAGTGAGTGAGTGAGTGAGTGAGTGGCCACTAGTCAAGTTGAATTTATCCAAACCACCGCACTTTATCACATATACTGTAATTTTAACGATGCACTGTGAATATGAATAAATGTACATGTGTTATATGTCGCGGCTTGGTTATTTAAAAATATAAAAAAAGATAAACGAGTGTAAAGATAATAATTATGTTGGGCAGCCGCATTACTTTTATGGCTTATCATACGGCAGTAAAGACCATTTTATTGATGTATTATTTTATACTAAGCCGTGTAAATAAAAAATATTGTTTATAATATAATTAAACGTACACAGTCTAAAAGTGAAATTGACTTTCGTGATGGAATAGCACCCAATCTTAACACGACAAACCTGGCATTTCGGCTGACAGTTAGTGGAGAGTCTTGGATCAATACAAGACTAGCTGGTCCACTAATCACATGGGAATGATCGTTAGAAAAATGAGTGCAATTTGTATGCAAAGATATAAAGTGCCTTTCTGACTTGATGACGGCAAAAACTAACAAGGAACACCTACCCAACAAAGACGTTGAACTAATGTCGGGGTAATGCTGGTCTACCTTCTTGGACGCTCGCCCGGTATTAATCTTACATTGGATCAACGTTTCGTATACTGGGTAGTTATCTATATAATTTTGTGAAGATCCTCTCCGTCACAAATGTCAATGGAGTTGTATTCGATCCATCTGTTGCTGGTATTTATCCAGATGCCCTCTCACCGGAGAAAGCACTCCGTGAGATGATTATTTATTTTCATAATAGTACTAGCATTGTGCTTTAAGAGTTTGCAGTCGAAATTAAAGCAATGACTTGAGCCTGAATACACGACGTAGAGTGCCATCCTGATGGGAACGCGACGTTGGTACGACGTTGAATCATTGACGTTGATTCAACATTCGTTGATTCAACGTCGCGACAACGTCATGTGGCCAGTGGGCTTGTTAATGTCATAATTTAAGCCCTTTTTTCTTCTCCTAGCAAGAAAATTTACCGCAGATATGAGCAACAAATTTGATATATTGGCATTATGTTTTGATTTAATTTGTACATATTATGGTAGGTAAGTTCTGCACCACTTGAGTTGAAGTTGTGGGTCGCTGTGGTGAGGCAAAAAGTCAAGTGGGTACAGCATTAAATCTAGGCCTACAATTCATCTCTTTAACCCTTTAAGCCCTCACGATGCATCAAAGCATCATTTTACATCCCTGAAATCACACCCAATTTTCATGCAACTAGGCGTTTTTGTATGAAAATTTCCATGAAACTGGTTTACCAATACATGGTAATTTTCTTTAATTTTTCACCTACATCAAGTCATCTTCATCCACTACAAGTCGAGAATTGCGGCAGCAATTCGCGGCTTTTAGTGGATGAAGATGACAATGGTAAACTCAGGCCTGAAAGGGTTAAGAGTTCTCTCATAACCACTCGCCTTCCTTAACAGGTGGAGACATCTGGTGATCCGTTCTTCAACTTCTCTAACTCCCAAGACCTCACGTACTGGGAGTGTGTCTACTTCGCCCTGGTGACCATGTCAACCGTGGGATATGGGGACATACACTGCAAGACCACGCTAGGCCGCCTATTCATGGTGTTCTTCATTTTAGGAGCACTGGTAAGACATAATAACCATCTTGGAAAGCACGAGGCGTTGCACAGCAAGCACAAGACGTTGAACTGATCCTGGTTTAATGTTAACCCATCGTCTACGACGCTGGGCCAACATTAAACCAGCATTAGTTCAGCGGTTTGTGTTTGCTGGGATATTCTACAGCCTAATTAGTTCACTTCAAATATTCTGTCACTGATTGTTAATTGATACAGTTTTATTCTACTTAATAGATGTTCAGCACATTTTTAGAGAATAATAATGCTAATATAATATTTAAATGTCATAATAATTACATTTGTTTCTGTGTAAATCTATAGTTTACTTAGTATTTTACAATAGAATGTTAAGATTAAAAAAAACCCTTTTTATTTCAGCTATAAATTGATTTCAGACATCAAATTGATTTGTACTTGCACACTTAATCCAAAATTAGAATAGGAATGCAGTCCACATTGTCATTATCCGTTGCATTTTCTTAACTCGTGTAGCTTACTCTAGTTCTTCAACATCGACTTTTAAATGCTAAACCACGGTCATTCAGTTCAGCTGAGAAGACTTTTAAATGTTAGAAATATACCAAAAGCCACGTATTATATTTCTTAATTCATGTATCCATTCTACATTTTCTGTGATAGATTTATAAGTTGACTCCTTACTGTGTGTATGCCACGCCGTGGCTTTGAACCCAAAAAAGTATAATGATGACTGTTGGTATAAACAAATCCAATAAATATGTTTCTAACAACAGTCATGACCTGTATCTATCTATTTTACTAGACAATTTAATTGTTTATTTGGTGCCCGCTTACCTTCATTAGTTTAGTGTCTTATCATCATAATATTTTTTTTTTGTTCAATGCCATGGCGTGGCATACACACATCAAGGAGTCAACTTGTAAATGACTGTTGTGTGACTTAATCATGTGTCTGCTGTATTAAAACCATTTATGCGCTAAGCACAGCTAGTCGTTTTTAATTTGTTTTACTAGCAGGTTAGAGAACAGTTATTGGGAATGGAATGGGTTTTTAAACAGCAAAATCTGCAAATGTTTGATCTCAACCTAAACTAATATTAGTAATTTTCACCCACTTGAAGTTGTGGGTCGCGGTGGCGAGACTCAACTTCAAGTGGGTGAAAATTTAAGTAAGATAACATAGCGGGTAAAAGGTTAACACTCGGCTCATCGCAGCGCAATACTATATTAGCAGGCAGCTAGGCAGCTACCAAATTACAATTAAGCTTTATCAATGTAGAAATATGGTATCACAAAACGCCATATTTTATGTTCACGTCTGCATTTTTAAGCCAAATCATATAAGACAAGTTAAAGAAATAATAATTATTTTAATACGTAACCCATTGACGTTATCCTGTAGAGCAGTATATACTAGTATACAGCATGTAGGCCTATATGTTACACAACAAAATAATCAGAAAATTGTGAAGAAACTTGATGCATCGCCGTTTGTTTTTCCTAGGCCATGTTCGCCAGTTTTGTACCCGAGATTATGGACATCGTGGGAAGACGGCAGCGTTATGGCGGCGTGTACGACAAAGCCGTCGGTGTCAAGTAGGTCTACGTTTTCAAACCGTTGAAATGCTCAAAATATTGATATTTTTTGTCAATTCTATTTTTGGCGGAGTATTCACAGTATTGTCAAAACAGTAGGGGCTGATTGAAGAAGTTCACATATAGTACGCAGTAGTTCACAGTCATTAAAAATATTATCAGCCATAGTTCGCACTATAGCCCTGAGCTAACTTTACTCCAACATTGCTAACATCTACAACATCAATGTGATTAGCCATCGTTAACTAGTGTTGTGCTAACATATACAACATCAATATGATTAGTCATCGTGAACTAGTGTTGTGCTAAAGCTGCTCCTTGGGATGAGACATTTTCAATTTTGTCAATTTTAAAAATTTAATTTATATGAAGCTATGTAGCCTACTGATCTTAACTAAAAATACAAAAAAGTCAAAAAAAAAAATTTAAAGCACCGAAAAATAATGAAATAGCTATATTTCCTGGTCGTATATTGCCATGTAGACAAAACAAGTCAGCAATATACAGCACTTTACACCACATTTTCCCACGCCTTGGACGGTGAGATCAGAGCAATGGTCGCTAATTGGTGTCTTGTGGTCAGGGCATGGAATGATACACCTGCAACACTGATTGTCTGCCCAACGCTGGGCCGACGACATCAACATGTGGCCCGATGCTGTAGAAACATTCAACCGTCCTTCCGCAAGTGTTTAGATATACAAAAAGTTTGTTTGGGTTTTAAGCGGTTTCATAGAAATGTTGTTGATATAAATTATTTTTAAAAATCTAAAACTCTGAAGAAAATAAAATCATGATCTGGGGGATACACTACTTCATTAGAAAACTAAAAACGAAAATCGATGTCTTCCCAAGGAGCTGCTTGTGCTAACATTACAACATTAATGTGATTAGCCATCGTTAACTAGTGTTGTGCTAACGTTTACAACAACAATGTGATTAGCCATCGTTAACTAGTGTTGTGCTAACGTCTACAACATTAATGTGATTAGCCATCGTTAACTAGTGTTGTGCTAACGTCTACAACATTAATGTGATTAGCCGACGTTAACTAGTGTTGTGCTAACGTCTACAACATTAATGTGATTAGCCATCGTTAACTAGTATTGTGCTAACATCTACAACATCAATGTGATAAGCCATCATAATAACTAGTGTTGTGCTAACGTCTACAACACCAATGCCTGGGATTGTCTGCGTTGATTGTGTGTAACTTTGATCGACTTGGGGACGCAACCAAATGTCATTAAGGTGAATAGTGTGTGTCGCCACCGATATCCACGTGAAGCCTGCTCACGCCTGTAATCACGGTCATGCAAGAAGACAGACACTTTGCTCTTTGATAATAGGCTTATAAGTCTATATAGATAGCACATAAATAAATATAGATAGTCCATAATCCCATCCTTTTCCATGTTGTCATGTGAGATCAGTTTATTAAGAATGGCCAAGTTGGCGAGTGACCACTGAGCCTTGGGGAGCGACTCAAGCTTGGGCTTGGCAGGGCCTGACTTAGCACCAATTGACCACTGGCTGACTCACTGACAACATGTTCAGCCTGACTGGCCCCACTAACACAGACAAAATCAGTGATATCATGAAATAGCTGTGATCCCTTATCATCTGTTCCTTTAAGATGAACCTGTGGGTCAGACTAAGATGAGTGATGTTGTGATGATGACTTGAGTGCGTCCATCTGTTTAGGTTTCTGATGACGTAGCAGGCCCGAAACAGCTGCCAAGTAGGGATCCTCGCTCTCTTGCGTCTCTCGACATCCAGCGTCAGGCTGATTGGGGAGAATTTCCGACGCCACACCTCCCTTTGGCAGGGAGCGTTGCGTTCAAGTCAGTCAAGTTTTCCTCAGTCGATAGACCTACAGCCTGTGGCCATGTGTAAACGTCTTTAATACTGGTTTTTATTACATCCTCTGCGATATGACTGAATTGTGCCCATTTTAGCATAATATCAATATCTGATTGAATTTGCCCGAATTTGTCCGTTTCTGTCATCCTGCTACAAAAATAGTTAGCCACACGCTTACAGCATTTGAAACAACCGCGCTGGTTGCTAGCAACAAACTTCCAAATGGATTTGTAGAAACCGCCAAACCCAGAGAGAGGTTGGACCCCCTTCCCTCTCATCGAACACAGACATGAGCTCCACCTAGTGTATATAATATTAACCAAGAATTAACGCGGGACATCAATTCAACATTTTAACTTGTTTACGCTGAGATAAAATCGGGATGAATATAATAAGAAGCGCAAATTCGGGACAATGCTCTACCCTTTTCCGAATGACTTGAGGTAGAGAAGTCGTCCAGGGTGAGACAAAAACACTCATTACCAAATTCAAAGCTTGCCTCTTACGTGAATGTGGTGCTTGGCGTAAAAAATGGAGCATTTAGTGATGTGCATAGAGATATTCAATTATTTTTCGTGTTATGTCGAAATTGTAGCCATAACCGCCATGATTAATAATCTTTCTTTCTGTTTTACTCTTCCTATTTTTTTTTTCTAGGCATGTTGTAATTTGTGGACATATTAGCTATGATTCGGTCAGAAATTTTCTACGAGACTTTCTACATGAGGATCGAGAAAATCAAAATGTTAAATGCATCTTCTTAGACAGGTATGTTAATTACGAACAGTTATCTTCAAAACTGATTGCACTTCGTATCAAATGTGAAATGTAAAGGCATAACACAAAGTAACATAAATTATGTCCCTGAAAACTTATAAAAACATCTTCCTGGTCTTCTGACTCTTATTTGTATATTTAACTTTATTTTGTTTGTTTTTTTGTTTGGTGAAATAAATTCTTCTTCTATGATTCTATTTATTTTAATCTGTCGAGTTCATTGTCAATGGTTTATTTTTTTCAGTAAAAGTCCAGACTTAGAGCTTGAGGCGTTGTTCAAAAGACATTTTACGCAAGTGGTGTTCTTCAAAGGTACATCTATGAGTACAAGAGACCTAGAGCGTGTCAAGGTAACGCATGCAGACTTTCCACCTCCCACTACCAAAGTATTCCCTCACACTTACTTCGCCTTGCGGTGTAGAAAATAAATATATCTAAATTTTATCAAGGTATAATATCTCCAGTAAAAGCTTAGAACATCATTATATTGGATTGTACTATTTGTATTCAATTAAAAAATACCTTGTGGTGCCAAGAGGGAGCTTTAATCGCCGGTTCCGATTATATTAGTTTTTTTACATTTCTTTATTTGCACATTACATATCAGCTTTTAAACATGCTAAAGCGACACAATCAGGTCAAAATTATCATTTTCATTTTGGCTCCTTGATATGTTCTTAAGTTTGCGCATTTACCAGTTAAAAGAGAAATAGTAATGACATATAATGCTATTACATGTACTGTATTTCTTATGTATAGAATTAAATCTTGTCCTTATTTCTGTTTTACTACCTCGAGTCCCACCTCAAAGCAAATAAAAATGTGGTGATTTTATGAAGCACAAAAAAGTATAATATATCTCAAATTAATATAAGGCTATGAACCTTCTTAAGGTGGTGAATTACACAATTTTTAAGCGGTACAGTTTATTTCTAATAATGCCATGTGATACAAACGTGCAACGAGGAAACCTCACCCTTTATCCGCTAAGTTATCTTGTTTAAATTTTCACCCACCTGAAGTTGTGTCTCGCTAGCTCGACCCATAACTTCAAGTGGTGGAAAATCACCCATATGTGTTTAATTTGAGACCAAACATTTTAAAATCTTCATATTTAAACACACATTTTGTTCCCAATAACAGTGAAGGGATTGGCTAATAAGACGGATTAAAAACGAATATCATGGTAATGCCTAACGATGTAAGGGTTAAAGGGTTAAATTCTAATAACTTATTTTATTTTTTCCCCAGATTCAGGAGGCGCATGCGTGTCTGGTGATGGCCAATCACAGATCCAGTGATCCTGACGCGGAGGATGCAGCCAACATTATGAGAGTGATCAGTGTGAAAAACTTCTGTCAGCATATCAGAGTGATAGTACAACTGATGCGATACCAGAACAAAGTAAGCAACCAGTTTGTCATGAAAATTAAGGGTGATAATACAATATAGCAAAAAAGCAAAAAAGCCACGTAAATGTTAGAAAATCTTTCAGAAAATTACTATAAAGTTTGAAGAGCACGTAGAAAATCACACCCCCCCCCCCCCATGGAAAGTTTCGAGGAAACAAGCCAACTAATTTTAAATAGCAATGTCACTACAAATTAGTTCAGCAGTTTCTGAAAATAAATTTAGCTTTTTGCCATAACGTCGTAGGTGTACAGATTTGGTTTGATTTGATTGCGACAGAAAACGGTAGCGTATGTGGTGGTGTACTGGTAATTATCCATGCAAAAGTATACTGGAAAAATTATTACCCATTTAAGTAATATGAAATAGGCAGTTCCCATAAGCCCACGGCCTAATCAGTGCAAAAGAGTAGGACTTGGCATAAATAATTTTCAAATAAATCAGTTTATTCAATAAGTCGAGTCTAGCGTTAGGCCTAAAGACCGAACAAAGTATGTTTCACCGGATCCTGGGAGTAGTCTTTTTTTCAATTTGTTCAGTCACTGTTTAAACAAATTTGTCTCGCATCATTTTTTCATCTTCCCCCAATTTCCCTAAACATTTGGTGTAATATTGTGGTGTATACCCCACCATAGAAGTTGGAACCATTTTGGTCCAAGGTTAGGCCAGCGGTAGCGACCGACAATTTCAAGTGGGTGAAAATTCAAATTCTATAACCTGATAACTTAGCGCTGATCATTCAAATCATAGATCTGGAGAATCTAGATCTATGATTCAAATCTCATTCTCTCCCTGCTGACTTTTCAGTCTTTCTGCGTGAACCTTCCCTCGTGGACGTCTTCAGATCAGGTGGTGTGTCTGGCCGAGATGAAGCTGGGATTCATGGCTCAGGGAACACTGGCTCCCGGGTTTGCCACGCTGCTCGCCAACCTGTTTGTGATGAGGTCTTACAAGAAGGTGAGCATTACAAACGAACATTATGCCTGTGTTATCCCTAATAAATTGAAGTAGTATTAAGGTGTGTAATAAACAGATACAGATTATTATCAATTGTTGAAACGAATATCGATTGTCAAAACAAATATGTAATTGATATATTTTCAAATGAATTATTATTCGTAATTCTGTTACATTGTCTGCTGCTTGTATAGATGTTGTGGCTTATTACACTTATATTACCGTAGAAATAGTATGTGTTCCAGTACTTGTCATGCAATCTCTTTCTTTCTTACGTCCTCACATAATCAGATTTTCATTGATATGATACATGTAATTACTGGATACCATTGTGCAAAGCCATAATGCAGTATCTGCTTACATTTTGCAGGGTAGTATGGCTGTTTGTCAATGTGTAGATATGATATTTGTTGGTGTTTTTCTTGTCTCCAGTGGATGGGTCATGGCGCACGGGTAAGCCACAGCATCCATAATAACCCACCCAGAACAAACGGCTAATACATTAGCACCTGAGGATTCAAGGGTCATATCTGCCATGCTGATTGATACGACCCTTTCATTCCAAGGTTGCGAAATGTTAGCACGTTAGCTCAAGCCTGGTGTGTGTTACAGTAGTATCATAATCTCAAACATCGGTGTTAAAGGGTGTTATTACCATTACGAAAACTACGGTGGATAAAACCTTTAGTTCTGGAGTGACCTCATCCCCATTCCCAATTACCTGACATCTGGGTTTTTGTTATTTTAACTGTAGTTATTCTGAGCACCATCTTTACCGACTTTACACACTTTTATCATTCCCCAATGACCCTCAGATAACATGACACTAACGCGCAAAGCAGAGAGCAGTAATGGTTTCCTTGAGAAATAAGTTACCGTTGTATGTCCTTGCTTCCTCAGCCATCTCATTGTCGTCTCAGAGGTCTCTGGCTGATTTCACACCGTGACCAGATAATACAGCCATCATGACGTCATCGATTACATCATGCCACAAAACAATATTGTAATTACATATAGGTTATCGTTCGTCAATGAATACATGGAATAACATAGCCTACCACGGCTCAGTACGACATTACCACAGAGCTTTTCACTCAGTGCTTGCTCAGTTAACTCTTACAACGCTGAAATAATTTTGTATAGACCATGGAAAACAAAGGGTTTTTTGTCATTTCAACTCATCATAAATATCTTAGTTAGCTTTTTCCGCTTCATTTGAAGCCCTATGTTACTGGTCTACGGCCATTAGAAATATTTTTACTCTTACAGTGCGGGGGTCGACTTTAGACGTCAGTACTAACGTCAGATTCTGACATCTAAAGTACATCCCCGCGCTGTAAGGGTTAAAGGGACTGCCCACCACATAGTTTTTTGCTTGTCATATATTTAACCTTTCCCAGTTGCATCAACAGTCATTAAATTTTACCTTTTATTGTTGAAATAGCAAAATTCACTAGAATAATGTAGAATAATGTTATTCTAAAAATACCAAAGGCACCTGCAATGGATGAGTGATGAATTTCATCTCACTCTGAGAAGAAATAGGAAGGCATGCCACAAAACCAGCAATGCCCGCCGCCGATGGCTTCATTTTCAGACTCCCATGTCATTCACATCCGCATATGATATCATAATCTTACCTTGGCGTTCTGTGATCAGTCGTGTCCTGTGGATGACGACTTGTAGTGGTCTGGCCAGGGGGTCTGGCGGGGTGCGGTGGGCTGAGGCGCTGTCCTATCGTTTCTTCTTGTCTTCTCCTGGTATTACTCTTTCGTAATTTCATTTTCTTAATTGTAATTAAAATGTCAGGAAAATCAAAACTTGACCTGGGTTCATTTGACAGGTCTTATGATAGTACAAAATATGAGATCAAAAACAAGCTGAACAACAAAGTCAATCAACTGAGATACAAGAGGATGCAATTAGAATAAAATGTGGAGGGCTGTTTCGCTGAGGGGGTGGCGGGGGGGGGGGGGAGCGTGGAGGCTGTGCTCCATCCTACTCTCTGGATAGCTGCTTGCAGCAGTCTAACGCGGTGTGGTGGGTTGAAGTGTTGTCCTATCATGTCTTCTTGTCTTCCTTTGGTATGTACTATCTCACAATCTCATTTGCAAGACTATCAACATTTTGCCGACTTGGGGTCCGTGATGGTCTGGTTCAGATTGGACGGGGGGAGTGGCGGCCTCACGGTGGGTCGTCTTTTTCTACCTGTTGCGGTTAGCCCTGAACCAGTCCCTGACACTTTTAGGTGGCTCCTTAGCCAGGCAACGGCTCTGCTAGCAATAGCACTGCTGACTAATGAAATGAATATATATATATATATATATATATATATATATATATATATATATATATGTGCTGGTTTGAATGACATCCATGGGGTCTGAAAATGAGGCCATCGTCGGCGTGCATTGCTGGTTTCGTGGCATGCCTTTCTATTTCTGCTTAAAGTGAGAAGTTCATCACTCATCCATTGCAGGTACCTGTGAAATATACATTTAACCAATTGACAATGCACTGGGCAAGTTTATCTAACACAGTCGTATAATTTAGCGGAGAGCGATTGATCTTCATCACGTGATTGCTTCCATTGTTTTGACTTTTCAGTCAGTGAACACATTCTTGCTTATTAGCACAAATAATACGGCCACCATTTGATAAGTTGTTCACAAGCATTTAAAAAAAGAACAGATCGTTTCTATAGTACTTATGTATTTGATGTCGCCAGCCTCTCTATATCAGCCTATGTATGGCTTGAGCTTCGGTGGCATAGCCATCGCCCTGCTTGATTCATTACCCCCGATGCCTTCCGTTGTAAATATTGATAATTTGTGACAGGGGTCACAAGAGGTGTCATCATAATCTAAAACCAATCGCCCATTGGTGATACAATAGCGAACATAAAAGGTAGTAGCTGCAGCTGCGTCTTGGCTTAGAAGAACAGTAACTCACCATCCGCATCACAATATGTTATTGACTGTACTTTGGGAACATTGAAAACGATTTGAGTTTACATTGGAAAACTCTTTGTGAAGTTAATATTATCGAGCTAAACAACATTGATCATTTCGCTGAAATAAATAAATAATTTTTTGTCACATTTGCCACATCTGAACAAGGCGTTCCACAATGCTACAATGCTACGTAATACTGATAAGAGTTATAGTGCTTAGTATTTTTGTGTATGTGTTTTTCTCGATAAAGTCTAACTGTCTTGAATTGAATTTTGAGAAAAATATACCTATTTTTATGTAAACGATTTTTAAGTATTGCAAATGTTAGGATAATTAAAGATTTCTCGGTAAAACAGAGAGTTCCAGTGAGATTAAAGGCTGTCTACTATTTAGGTTACCTAAGACATTTTCTGTGACATTTTCGCTTGGTGCAATGAGGGTGGGACTATTCTTGATACAGCCGGCCGGCTAATGCCATGGTCATGTAGGCAGCCAATCAGATGTTTTTTTCTGGTAAATGGTGTTTGTCATGTTACATGGATCTGCTGCTAACCATCTGGGCGCTGAGACCCCGGCTAAATATGCTTTTTCACTTGCTGAAAATCACTTGTTATAATAATAATGAGCTTAATTCTGTGCTAAAAAAATCATAACAAGAATGATTTCCACCGGTAGAGAATACATGTGCATCTCTCTATTTCAGCGCGTATCGGATAACTACGTAAATGGCGGTCCTGTGCGTATAGTCGCCCTTGAGACATTTTACTGTATCCTGAGACAATTCTGCTCCGCAAATACAAATGTCTGCTTACTTGGCTTTGCACGGCAGAGTTTGCCTCGCAGATAGGTCACAGACAAAATCATAAAGCTGAGTACAATGAACTTCTCGACAGAACCAACTACAAAAGATCTTTCAGGTTTAATTATAAAAGAGTGCAGTGCGCAATAAGAACACGTGTAATTGTAACGATCTATGGATTTTCCGCTGATGTCGAGAACTGTTTCAGCTTGGCAAACAGACACAATGCTGGTCCAGGATTAAACCAACATTTGGTCAATGTCTCGTCTCTGCGTATGGTGACCGCAGGCTTAACTAGAAGTCTGTACCTACCAAGGTCTTCAGTCGTAGGAATCAATGCTAATTATATAATGATATACAATTACAAAGGAAAGGGACCAGCTTCAACTAGCGATCAATATTACAAGCAGTATTTACCAGCAAGCACGAGGCGCTGACACAATGCTAGATTAATACTGATTCAACGTCCTAGATGGTTAACCAGCATTAACTAACATTGGGCCAACGCCTCGTGCCTGCTGCGCTACTTATAGTATAATATCGCCTCTGTCCAATACTGTGATATCTGCCTACTTTTTGAGGTAATTCATGCGCCAGATTTAGCGCAATGTAATTACGCTTGAAAAATAATATTAAACTGTAAAATGACGAGAAATTTTCAAAACTGTCATTTTCACTTGCCATGAACTATGATTAATTACCGCTTCGAAATCCTTCAACGTTTCATTGGAAATGTCAGCCCCTCATGTGAGACATTTCCGTGGATAATTATGCTGGCAAGAATAATATACCTATGCTATTCTTGGTAGAAAAGCAGACATTCTGGAATAGCGTATAGGGACCACTGTGGAAATAAGTGACTTGTACCAGGATACTTTTCAGAATGATGGACACATATGTATTTTGAATGTATAATGTATTTACCATACTGATGTAAACCCTATTTTTATGTGAATGCTGAATAAAGCTATCTATCTGACATACTATAAGGTAAAGAAATTTAGTCGGTGTTCAAGAGTGTAAAATGATGCTTTGATGCACCATGGTGATTTAACCCTTTCAGCGCGGTGACCGTCTTTATACGTCAAAATATGACGTCTGTAGACGTCAGATTCTAACCTATAAAGACGGTCCGGTCCGGTACCCGCGCTGAAAGAATTCAAATATTTATAATGGCCGTAGACCCATAACATAGGTATTCAAATGAATCGGAAAAAGCTGACTAAGACATTTATGATAATTACAAATTGAAAAATTGGTTTTCATGATTAATACAAAAATATGTCAGCGTCTTAAGGGTTAAAGGGATCCGCATGATTTCAAGTTGAACAGTGAGCAGGATAATTCATCACGGAACGTCACACGATCCCCACGATCCCGTCATTAAACACCACGTCTACACTGGCTCCCATACTCATGTTTAAAGTCTATCTACACGTACCTCTCTCACAATGTAGCAGTCTGGTACAGCGCGGTAAAGTGTGACCCAAAATGTCACGGCAAAAAAATTGTTTCATGTTTAGTGTCCTTGTGAGATGTTCTATTTAAGATAAATAATACGGACAATCTTGAATAAACATAATAAGGATCAACTGATGTTTCAATTATTGACAAATTTTGATCTACAAAGATTATTGTACTCAACTTATGCGACTAAGGGAAAATAGATTTAAAAAGACGACACCATTTATCAGCAGTAAAAAAAGTGAAAACAAACATTTTAGACGCTGGCATGCCTACCAGCATGTTCAACCGCCCGTCGGCCTGCTCACCCGTCTGTTCAGATCATAGTTCAGCCTATATACATGATATAGTCAGATATTGTAAAATAATAATATTCTGCTTTCTTGATGGATTACTCCTGAATTTTGATCATGTCTGTATTTCGAAACACACAATAAAAACATCACGGCTTCCCGCGACTTCCTATCAAATGTATTCACAAAAAACTACCGGTAATATTGTCTGATTTCGATGTGGAAGGCCTCGTCGTATTCAAAAGCCTAATACACTGTTGATGTCATTTAAATCATGATTTTCTTATCTTTGTCAGAAAATTCGAATTACTTAGAATAATTAATGTAAAGATGTTTGGTGGTTAGAAAATAGTTTCTCCATTTTTGCGATAAAATTAATTTAATAATTAATGATATGAGATCTATCGATGGTATACATTTATTTAACAATGTTAAAGCTGCATAACTGTTTTGTTTATTTCGATAAAATAACCTAAAACGTACAAAACAATCATTGCTATTGTTTTAAAGGCCCTTTAAATTTACTAAAACTGGGGAAATGTAGCTGAATTAGTTCACCATGCGGTACACCATCAAGTATTATTATGTCGTGATTCAGTGTGTGTACAATATTTATGTAATAACGGAAGGGTTATGGGCCAATATAATGGTACATTGGCCAGCACGAAACCACCCCCTTAATAGCAAACACATACGTTGAACTGAATCGGCATAATGTTGGGCCAGTACCGCAGACGATGGGCCGACATTATTCTGCCATTGGATCAATGCCTCGTGCTAGCTGAGATACAAAGCCCACATAACCAGCCGCAGATCTAGATGTCGGATACTGGGTCAAATCGGTTTCAGTAAAGTCTGATGTTTTCAAATATTATTCTAAAATCCAAAGAGCGAAAACGATGATTTACATCACTGAATTTGATGTTAATTCCGAGAACAATTTCCAACGGTCTGGGGAGAGCGTCTTAATAGCGGACCAAAGGCTCTGAGGCTGGCCCACACTTAAAAACACCATACTGAAATAGAGTTCTATTTTTCAAGTGAGTGACATTCTCCATACCGTTACCGATATTAAACATGACATTACATGCAGATATCATCCATATCGCACAAAGTAATAACTTCTAGATATGTCTAACTGATATGAAACAATACACGTTGTACTGTGAAATTTATCTATGATCACTTCAAAAAAACCCACTAATTTTAAAAGTCTTCCTCTCTTTTTTCTATGATGACCGTTATCTGCCACTTGGTACTTTTAATGCCTGATTATATAGACAGTATGTCTTACTCCGCTGTGGTCAGGTTTGTTTTGGTGGGGCAAAAATATTTGAAAAAAAAAACTTAAATCCATAATAACTCAGTAACCGGACCAAGAAATTAAAAAATAACACACCATTCTCCATGTATTAATCGTTTGAATAAAATAAACAAAACAGTTATGCAGCTTTAAAATTGTGTATTCATTGGTGATATAACGGCGATGTATAGTGAATGCCTATCACATACGTTTCGGTGTATTTCGAAAGAAACTTATTTCACTTCTGACATATGCATTGGAGACACGTTGTGTTTCTTGTCAGGTTATCCTATGTCACTCTGATATGTTTCTGGTCGTTTATTATTATTATTATTATTTTGTTAGCCATCCTAGTGCTTTAACATGTGTGGGTGGAATACTTCATTTCCTTTGCATGTCTTTCTGAAAAATCCTCTCTTGGATTAATTTACTGAATCAGGGATGCTTATCTTGTCATCATGAGGTCAATATGTCCATATGACTGGATGTCTATAAACATCAATTCTTTTGTCGCATTTTATCATTTGTGACCCGATCTGGCAAAATGAGTCATAAGTCGCAGATTTAAATATTGGAGATATCAACAAATCCCGAATCTACACAAAGTTACCTTTACATAAAAATGTTTTATCACTCAACTGTAGCGTGGTTAGCTCTAAAAACATGACTCCGCAAACTCCAAATTCAAAAAGGCAATTTGTGCACTTTTTGAAAAGATCACACGATCAAAAATTTACACACTATATCATTTTTGAACCTATTATCTCGTTATCCTCCATATTATGAATAGTGAACACAATTGTTTCATCTGCAGAATTCCTCGTGTGGGAAACAAGAAACTCTGGACAGTCGTCTTCAATGATTGTCATAACCTTTGATAAAATTGTCAGGCCAGTGGAAAGTTTTAGGATGTGGCAATGGGAAGACTGATGAGGAGATAGACCTTACCCATGATGTCTATTTCAGGGGCCACTGAACACTATGAGCCAACGACTGCAATCAGTAGACGAGGAGCGTGAGGGCTCTCAAAGTTTCTACAAACATTTCAAAATGTAGCTTTTTGAAGTGTTCTCATGAAGATAACTATCATAATATCTGCTCTACGTACCAGACGCAGTATAATAGCCTACTCTGACTTGGGACTTTTAAGCTGCGTTCACATGCATACGGCAAAAATCTCTCCATATAGTTATCAATGAGGGTGTTCACATGTAAACGGGTACGGCAAACGGATACGGATTATGTTTAAGGTACGGCTATTTCGATCGCTCCATGTATCGATTTTTGCCGTATCCGTATACCAAGCCGTATAGGGAAATCCAGACGTCAGAAACGATGACATATCCATGTAATTGGGGAACACATCTCAATCCACGTGGGACAGATCTTGAAGCAAGATGCCTCGTGGGAATTGCAAGATCCATGAGCATGAAAAACTAATTGAACTGATGAGGGGGAAACCATGTCTCTACGACCCACGGAGTATGGAACACAAAGATGCTGAAAATTTAAAAAATGTGTGGAGCAGCATCGCCAGAATCATGTTGACTCTCTTGATGTACTCTTGCAAATCAAAGGCTCCTCTACCATTAAAAGTACTTGGGCAAATTGTTCTTTCGATAACCTGAAATAGCTTTGGAATTTCTCTGCATCCAGCTGCAATTCTTGCACTAACCTATGATATGTCCCCTATGATATGTTCTTCCCTTTTAAGAAGAATTTGATGTATCCACCATCTTCACATGGATCTCATGTTATTAGCTTTCTTTTTCTTTTTTATCTGTCTGTACAGACATAGAATCTTTACTAAAATGTCATCTTGTTGCAACATGTAGTTGTATAGCTTTGAGAATATTGATGTCATGCTGGATGTCCTGGTCAAGTGAGAAAGAAAATGAAACTGTGGACAAGCCGTGCTTATATAGCCGTGTGCATGTAGCCGTGTACATGTGAACACTCTGCCCAATTGCCGTATCCATATGCCGTATCCGTACGCCGTATCCGTATGCCAACCCGTATGCATGTGAACGCAGCTTTACTCGGCATAGATTTGATAAAAATTGTAGATCTATATGCTTTGAACGCCTCACTATTTCTCTCCCAACGGGACAAGATGTCTGAGCTGATGTTTTTATTTGGCATATTAGGTACAAATGAGAAAAAACATAGGGTATCCATGTAGATATTTACATTTATTTCGGCTTTTTTGTTCTGGTAAATGTGATCAACAGCATATATATGATGTTATTGAATACAGCTCTGCCGCAAAATGACATTAGGAAGACGAACGTTAAAAATAGATGAAAATATCGCCAAAAGAAACCTTGTTCGCACATTTTGCTTTATGACTCAATATTGTCAAACAATCAACATACATAATCAGAGCATTCACTAAACATACTGACAAAAAGAATTTCACTTAAATTACTTGTTATAAAAACTATTGGTATACACCATGACTGCATGTAATTATTTAACTAGCGGCCACAGCAAATGATATACCGGTATACCTGTATATCATTTGCTGTGACCGCTAAACCATCAGCTTGTCCCGCATTCTCAGGTGACGACTGGAATGGCGAGGGACTGGTGAGGCTGGGCATCACTTTAGGATGTATGTGTACGACGAGTTTTAATGGAAGTCAATAAAAGCGCGTCATTTCGTAAACGATCAGATATGACCATAGAGTTATAAACAGGACTTCTTACGATTAAGATATATCGAGTTTCTCAGCTCGGTCCACCCAGGCGCAATAGTATTAATACCGTATCGTATCATATCGTATCGTATTTATTTTATCATGTACACGAAGTTTGAGGAATAGTCAATACTTATAGTAGACAATAGTTATTTTTATTAATAAGACGAGTAACTATCTTTAAAAAAGTTTACCTCCATCCTGTACTATATCAACTCTCTTACGATTATTTCGGTGAACCACATGGACCTCATCGATATTTGGACATATAAAGTACTAGTACACAAAAATATCACGTACTTCCACGCATAAACAAAATTACAACATGGATGTAACCTATACTAGTATTGACACAGTATTGACACAGTTTCATATAAGCATTTGAAAAAATATGCAAACGAATCTTGTATTTGCGCAACAACAGTTATTCATTCATTTATTATTTTTTTCATTCGCAACAACAAATCATTTTATTTGTTGTTGTTTTTATTCGTTCATTCATGCATTCATTCATTCATTCATTCATTCATTCATTCATTCATTCATTCATTCATTCATTCATTCATTCATTCATTCATTCATTCATTCATTCATTCATTCATTAATAATTCATTCTACTATACGCATTAAATTAATTGATTTTAACTACTTACCACCCACGGAGACTTAACATAGTTATAACTGTCATCTATTGAATTGATAACCGCCCATACGGATATGGCTATACTCATATTCGTAATAATAGTAGATTTCTTTAATTCGTCTATAACATTCACTATTAAGGTATAGTAATATACTACTTCATTTAACTTAGATCGAGTAACTGCATGCGTTTCAACTTCCCAACTTCGAGAAGTAGTGAATTTTAATTCACACTAACGCGAACGTTGTTTGCAAAACACGTACAGTACGTCCGGGATTTACAAGGACTGGTGATAATAATAAATTCAGAATGTTTTTGATATTGCTATGACTAAGGTCATTCTTGAATGATATTTTAATAATTTGATTTGTTTCGTTTGATGTTCTTTGCATTGCAGATTATTCTTTTTGATTGGTCATTGGTAATAGAGTAATAATAGTATTGGTTTAGAGACATGATCACATTCATATCTCTGTTGTGCCTTATCTGTTGATCAATCTTTTTAAGGACAGGCGAAGCTCCATATAAAATCTTGACATTTTCGTAACATATTGGAAATTAGCTAATTAAATCATTAGACTAATTAACGACAAAGCCATTAAACAATCATTGATATGTCATAATACCATACCGAACAGAATCACTTCATGTGATTAGACTATTAATGAATAAATATACGTGATACATCGATTGTGTAAAACAGAGATTGACAGTAATTTTATATCAGCGAGCTGGAATATATTAACAGGTTGTTGCGAATGAAATAAATGTTTGAACATCAAGGTTTGCTGATGTTTGTTCTCAAATGATTCAAATATGAGTAATTTTATTTGTAATTTTATTTGAAGTTGTGAGTCGCGCTAGCAAAACACAACGATTTTTTTTTAAATGATAACTTAGCGGTAATGGGTTGACGTGTTAGACTATTTCTATAGGACATAGTTAATGGACATGGATCATTAGTTTGTTTACCTTTCTTATCTGTCAACAAATGGTAATTCGGGATAATAGAATCTACTCTATTGTATTTTCTACATTTTCTAAGTGACTACTGGATAGGCATCTACATATTTTAAAAACATATATTAAAATTCGCTTAAAATCGTATTATATGCCATAAAAAATTGTAGTCTGGCACAAACACTTTTGTTCACAGTGCCTATTTTCATTCAGTAATCGTTTCACAAAGTAAAAACACATTCTGATTCATCAATTAAATCATAAATCAGTCATCATAATGATCTCATAAACCATGAGCTATTTATTGCCAATATTTAGCCAATTTTACAAAATGTGAATACTTTTATCAATTGTCGAATCTTTAAGTTACAAAACACTGTAAATTTAGTATTATCGTTATAATATTTGGATCAAGTATAGTGTGTTTGCTTATGACCAATTGATATTGGAGAAGATGGCGAACTCAGCTAATCACCCCGTCATTCTGTTGTTTTGAAATGTTTTTTCAAATGCGGTGTCAGAAATCGCATATCAAACGAAATAGTATATAGGAACGAGTCTGAATATACGTCTGTAAGTTCATACAATTTACCCTGATTTAAATTTTCTGTTGACTGTTCTTGTTGTAGTCGTCCAAGTGCATGGCTTGGCAGGATCACTACCTGAGAGGGGCTGGTATGGAGGTCTACACTGTCTGCTTCTCATCCGCATTTCACGGAATCACTTTTCCCAAGGCTGCTGAGTAAGTGATAAACAGTAAAAACAAATAAAAATCATAAAAATATCTCTATTTCCTGTGGTCAAAACATGTGTGCTTGCAGTGAAATCAACCTTTCTCCATATAAGTGTCATAAATTTTGTGGGGGTGTCATTGTAAAACGTATAATATTAGTTTTTTCATCCGACATTAAATTTTCTAAGCCGATGCCATATATATTATCACAAATGTATAATATCTAATAATACATCGTTGTCTGAAAATTGGAACGAGTATCGTATGAACGTTCAGAGCTGCGTATAAACGTTCAGAGCTGCGTTCGACTGCGTTTCGTGCTGTGACGCTCTGACCGTTAAGATTCGAGTTTCAATTTTCAGACAACAATGTCTTATTCTGTTTATTGAACATATGAACAGCTATTATAGGCTAGATTACCTCTCAATTCTTTTGAGACTCCGCAAACATGTCGAATTATCTTGTGGCTCCCATGATTTTCCTATTTCTTAAAGGCTCATACCCAGGTTAAAAGCATAAAAAAATCGGTGATTTTATTTTGGCTTCTTAATATGACCATATGGTCTAAACATGTCCATAGACTAGAACTGCAAAAGTTTTTTTAATTTTTGTGCTGCGCATTCACCAACTAGATATAGAGACGAAATTCCAGTTTTTCTTATTTTTGACATAAGAATTTTTTTTTGAAATAAGAAATCAGCAGGCTCAAAAACAACATGGAAAGATTTAACTCTATTTGAAACGTCGTTTAAGGAACTTAGGACAGAATTTGCCTTAAAAATGTGTTCTTCAACAGTTATTCCGTCTCAACAAACAAGGTAAAATAAACCATGCGTCCATCTTTTTAGTGGTCGCGAAATTATAGCATAAACAAACTCTAAAAGAGGAGGCCATGAGCTATGTAGCTTTTGTAATCGTAGGCCTATAGCTGTGTATTAATGAATTTATAATACATGGTCACGTGATTAAACCAATAATTGTACGATAAAAAGCCACCGGAAGTTTGATAACACTTTGGCTACGTTCATGTTATTAAGTGATGTTTGCACGACTGGTAACAACACATATATTTAATAATACATTGTATTATGCATTTCTGATATTATTCATAAACTTAATTGTCCTTTTTAATTATCTATGACCAGAAATGCAAAGGCTAAAAAAAAAAAAATTATGCATTTTTGTTATTACTCATGGCTAGCCTATATTTGTGTTATTTTTGTGCAGGTTGTATTGTTTGAAAAAAATATTATGCGAGTGAGGCCCACTTACTAGCTTTATAGTTATATATATTATATAATTATAATCTGTTATCGTTGTGTACGCATCAATAATGCCGTGCAAGGCCAAAATGCAGTATCTGCTTACTTTTCGTCAAGGCAGATACTGTATTTTGCATTGCAAGGCAGCATAGTTGGTCAAAAACACGGTGGCCGTCGTTTACACCATCTCTGCCATCAGAATATCAGCGCTAGCTGTGCCCCATCTGGCTCAGTTACCAGGTTAACAGGTCCGTTAAGCTTATGAAATGTTTTCAAGGTTAACACGAAGCTATAGTCATTTCTTCCCTGAACACTCTGATGTTCTGTATAACCTAATTTTGAGCTAGTGTATGTTTAGTTTGGGTTTTGATTGCGTTTGTACCGCGCTCTGGCTATTGTTGTCCTGCGCATACTAACAGTTACTTTTAATAAAATATGTTTTAGATTATGTGACGATATATGTCATGATATATAGTCTCATTTATACCCTCGAACGATGAAATATCAAAGTGATGTATTCATAGGTCAGCCTTGATTCAACGAATATAATGCATTCTAAAGATCGTCCTGTATAATAAGAAAATCCAGGGGAAATGTCATGTGGCTAATTAATTTCCAATGACAAGCGTAACCGTTTTCAAACCTTTCGATTGGTTTGGTCAACAATTAGGATTGTTAATTAAAAAGAAACACAATTGGACGATTTGTTTGACTGCGTGAATTGCACAAAGTTTAGTAGCTTTCACTCGATTAATTAGTAGATTGCTAGCGACATCCATAACTATAAAAGAGAGAAACTGATTATTTCAGATTTTATCGGTGTACCCTTGAAGCCCAGAGGTATACAAATTGAAAAATGTATCCACGCGAAGTTGTGTCTCGTCACCGCGATACGCAACTTCCAGTGACTAAAATTACTTGAAATTTAAAAAATTAAAAAACATTTGTGCCTTGAATTTAATAGATATTTTACTTTTAAAAATTATAGATACAGCAATGTTGGATTATGTTGGGCCGATAGCGAGCCAACATTAAGTCAACATTGGCCTAACGTTAACCCTTTATCCGCTAAGTTGTCTTATTTAAATTTTTAACCACGTCATGTTGTGTCTCACTACCGCGACCCACAAGTTCAAGTGGCTGAAAATTACTCATATTTGTTTAATTTGAGACCAAACATTTGCAAATGTTTAAACACTCACTTCATTCCCCATGGCTGTGATTTAATCGGCTAATAAAACAGATTAAAAACTATTCTAGTCGTACCTATCGCTTTAACCGCCAAATTATTCAATTTGAATTTTCACCCACTTGAAGTTGTGTCTCGCTGACGCGATCCACAACTTCAAGTGTGTGAAAATTATTCAGATTTGACAAAATGGAGGTCAACTCTTTTCAAATCTTGCTGGTTGATGTCACATTTTATCTTTAACATGTTTAAAAGGTGGTATTTATTGTGCTAATAAAAAATGAAAATCCAAATATGTGCGGCACCGGCGGTTAAAGGGTTAATGGTTAATAGTTTGCGTTCTCTGTTCAGGGTGTGTTTTGTCAAGCTCAAGCTGCTTCTGGTAGCTGTGGCTCTGCGCAAAGAAGACGAAGATAGAAACGAAGTATTGCTCAATCCGGGGTCAAAGGTCAAGATAGATGAGGACACCATTGGGTTTTTTATCTGTCAATCTGAGGACGAGGCTAAGAGGTAAATTATACTGTGAAGCTTCAAGTTGAAATTTTAGAGAGTAGGCCATAATGACATATATACTTCGATTATTTCGCTGAGGTGAAATCACTTCATATGACATTTAATGTTAAGCTTAATAATGTTGATATATCTTCCTCACATGCTACACATTTGGTTTGCAAATCTTGATGTTTAAACACACATTTCATTCCCAATAACTGTGATTTAATCTGGTAATAAAACAGATTGTAGTCGTTGTTAGCGCTTAAAGGGTTAATATGAATAATGGTTTCATAACACAAAGTATGTTTTTCAATGTTCCTGTCTCGTTGGTAACAGCACGTGTAACTGTTGAGCAATCGCATGATATACAGTGTTTGGTATATGAACTTTAGACAGCGCCAAATATAAAACATTGAATAATGATCGCTATATTTGGGCAAGGAAATGTTAGTTTTTCATTTTAACTCTTGCAGTGCGGGGATCGACTTTAGACGTCAGAATCTGACGCCTGTAGACGTCAGATTCTGCCGTCTATAGTCTATCACCGCACTGGAAGAGCAAAAATATTTATAACGGCCGTATACCCATAACATAGGTATTCAAATAAAGCGGAAGGGCTAACTACAGTGTAAGTCATTTATAATTATTTTAAATTGACAAAACCCTTTGGTCTCCATGGTTTATAGATAAATATTTCAGCGTTGTAAGGGTTGATAAAGCATTAGAATAATGTAATATGAATAATAATAATAAGCTGTATATTTACAGAGTGCATAACTTCTGCAAAACGTGTCACAGAAACATAGTTCACGCGGAGCAGATACGTGAATGTATTTGTAGACGACGTGAGTATAACTAGCTTTACATTCTGAATGCGGAAAAAGGTATACAAAGCAAATGCAATCGGGGTTGTATTGTTATACACGCAACTCAATGTTTTCTGCACTCGGCCAACATTTTGGTGGGAGTGTGCAGATTGAATTCTCGAACCCTTACCCTTGAATATACAGAACTTTGTGGCTGAAAACACACCCTTGGATATCCAGATTTTGCTGGAAACACGGTTTTGGGCACAATATTCCCTGCAATATAGGTTTTCGGGTGAATTGGTAGACAAACTGTTTCTGTTTGCGAATCTATGTAAGATAGGTCCAAATATGTGGAATACTGAGCCCTTGAACATCCGCAGGTATTATCATAACAGAATATCACACCCAAAACCTTCAGGCGTCAGAATCTGATGAGAACTAAACAAATTACAATGGCCGTTGACCCGTAACGTAGGTATTCAAATGAAGCGGGACGAGCTATCTAAAACATTTATGATGGTTTTGATCGAAAAATCCTTAGGTGTATACAAAAATATTTCAGCCTTGTAATGATTTAATAGAAATCCGTGTCGCATCCCAAAATATTAACGCCTGTTTTTATCCGTATTTGAACCGCGCTCGTAAAAGTCATACTGGTTTTAGCCAAGATGCCACGGAAGTTGTCGAAGCTCGGTATAACCACCTGTTAGCCACTAGTTACAAGCATATTTAGTATTTAGACGACTGGTTGGTAACTAAATGTGCTTATAACTCAGTCACATGAGGTTACACATATTGCCAAACGGCACACAGAAAAATGGACATGACATCCCATATTGGACGTTCTGATACCATGACGGTACCATGACGGTACCATGACGGTACCATGTTGGTACCATGACGGTACCATGACGACAATCTGCAAAAGCAAAAATACCTTGGAAAGATCGTGAGTAATTGTGAATCTTCATTGACGAACCTCCCCTAAATTATAATACAATTCGACCCGGTCGCAACGCAATCGCAATGCAATCGTTTAGCGATACGTACGCCATGATATATCACGAATCGCAGATTTATGTGGAAATAAAAGCTTTGGTGTGTATTTCTATCATCCTCAGTTAGCCTCTGTTATTATGAAACTTGACGCCATATCTCAAATGTAGCTGGAGATTTTATTCTTCAACCCAGGATTTTTGATACTTGACGTTTTGAACTCTGTGAGCGTTTGAACGCCGGCTCGTATATAAAAGCTTAGTTAACATTAAATTAACTTAATTAAAATTAATTATAAATACCATACCAATCTCGCGTAAAACCATGACGTAAAACAAATTTTGTTTTTGTTTTTGAAGGAAAACCTTCCAAAGCGTCTGCTCCAGATTCTGCTAACGGCACCATAGCCGTGGAAGTGGACGATGTGGACGGGGGATTCCTCAACCTCGGAAGGGAATCCGCTGTCATGAAATCCAGGTCACTCAACGAATATGAAAAGTAAGAGCACTCAATACATGCTGTCAATAATTGTCATAATATCGAGTTTTTTATCCGGCCTTAAATTGCATATTTTTTCAAATCAGATTAAACAATACGTGCTTGCATCCAAACTGAATGAATTTAGTGTATGCCAATTAGATTACTAATATTGCAGGTTTAATACTAAGTATATTGTGAACTGATTAATAATATATGATGATGTATTTCAAACGTATTAGCTATAAAATTGGGAAATAGAACTTTCAAGAAATACAATAATTCGATTTTTCACCCATCGGACGCATAACATTGTTCAGCGTCAGGAATATTGACACAGCGATGACTCAATGTTCTGTGGTCATCATCCTCTAACAATGTTGTATTTAATCCTGAACAACAATTTCTAGTTTATCAAATTCATGTGTAACAAATACTATATCCGCTGTTAACATAAGAAAATCGTTGTATACACAAATTTGTCACCCTTCCATTTTTGTTTAGTTTAGAGCTAATTAATAATTGTGTGTTTGTATCGCATGTAATGTATCATATATTGATAAGTCAACAATTAAGCTTCTATAATAGCTCGAACATAATTGACAGATGTGGACTGCCAAATTAAACGGCGATCACCATTTTAGAGCTGACCAAGCAAGTACGAGCCATCAACCCATTGTCGGATCAATATTGGCCCACCTTCTACGACGCTTGTTTAACATTGACCCGGCAATAGGTCAATGTCTCGTGTTTGCTGGGGGTAGTTGTTGGTTTGAAAACAACCCCTGAATACTAATCACTGCTTGATTTCTTGGACCTAGCTGTAACTTGCTTGGAGTTGTATCTGCTACTTTAAGAAGTGGCAGATACAGCTGTTTGATACTGAGATGAGGAGACACTAACTGGTATTTCTCTGTCAGATCGGGGGGTGTTCTGGAGAACCCCTATGCTGTCCTTCCTAATGGACGCAGAAGAGGCAACTCTCTCCCCAGTGATACTAGCGACAACAGTCCTCCATATCCATTGTGAGTGATCACTCACTGTGTCCTGACAAACCCTCAGACCTAGGCGTACCCGGATCAAATCCGTCCCCTTGGATATGAAAGGGTGTATCTGCCACTTTGTAAAGTGGCAGATACACCCTTTCATATCCAAGGCGACGAATTGTGAAGCAATAAGAAATATTGCCTCAATTTTTAAATGATCGACATTTTGTTATTGTAAATTCATTTTTCTGTGTCTGATTTATAGATTGAAACATTTCAGAAACCACCCTGTACGCCTACGTCTCCCGGACCCGCACCGCACTGTGACTGTGCTGCACAACATTTAAATAGCTCAGCAAAATAATTACTAATCGTCCAATCAGGGGCCAGCTGTAATCTACTTCCAATCGCTTGTCTGGTACTGGTATTACTTTCACGTAATTATTTTCAAATTTGAATCCTTGTGTTACAAATAAAAAAGACAAAATGACCATTATGTGTTGTACACATTTGCTTAGTTTTTAGTAAACTTATCTCTAGGATACTCTTTTTACAGTATCTAAATCCAAAAATGGCTATGATGATACGTACAAAGGCATACGTAAAGAGGGTGGCTCTTAAATATATTTTAGAATTATTGTCATTTCGCTCACGCCACAATATCATGCACTCACTGCTTGACAAGTAAATAGTTGTGTAGATAGGGGACGTGGCGCATTGGTAGAGCGCCTGACTGCCGCGTCATGCATGCGTCCCGGGTTCGAACCCCGTTTATCCTGCTTGGGTCTTTCAGAGAAATATAATTGCCCCCCCCCCCTCAATGGCGGCCTGGGCGAGTTAATTTCGCGCTGCCCACCCCTTCACACGAATAGCTGGGTCCATATGCATAGGAAATATGTAGCCTATTGCTTAAACATTTGATTAATTAAAGATAACAGTAAGTAACGAAATGGCGGTTTGTAGTCGGTCACTTTACTCAAGCCGAATATCTTGTTAATGGGTTGATTTGATTCCTTGCTCGTTATCAAATCATGTAACGAATGTGCCAACAGTCTAATATAATATTATATTTTTTAGTTTACATTTCAAAATAATATGTGTCTGATATTAAAAATAATGACGTTGACATGCTCGCATAAATGACATAATGATCACAGCTGACCCTTGATTGAATGATTGAGTACACACCAGTGAAGAGCAATGCGAGGCTCTGATTATTTATATTATATTTATATCTGTATCTATATAGCTATATCTCATAATTTACTATGCTTTCTATCCACACCGTTCCCTGCCCTTTTCACTTTTCTGTTTGCTTCTCTACGAACTGATACATTGTGTTCTGTGTCATTTTTCAGGCATGAGTGTGCACGTGATTGTATGTTGCGATCCCAATTCTAATATAATACTTTATGACTAAATGGGCGTTTACTGTACGTTAGCCCTTTGATCACCAATGCCCACTTGTGTAAGCTGACTGTTATGGTTATACCATTCAGCTTATAAAAATGAAGTTTGGTGGTGAGTGGGTTAAAGTGGCAGATACGACTCACTAGTCCTTAAAGGGAAAATAGTTATGTTGACGTATTTACACATGTTGAGAAATGACATCGTAATGAGTGTAATGTGTGATTTCATACTTAGTTTTGTCTTTATCCTGTTTTGTTGAAAGTTTGCAGCCTCCCCCTTTCATTTCCTTCTAATTATAGTGTGGTATTTTAATTGTCTAGTTAGATATTTAAAGGTGATGTAATACACTATACCTGAGTATATAAGTATGTAATTAGGCTGAATTTATTATGCGTGATTATTAGTAATAATTTATGTTATGTTTTTCTCACACTTTGAATATGAATTGAAAGCGATTCCTTAGAAATGTTCTTACTATTATAAAAACACTTTCTGACATCATTGTTATTACCATACTCTTTTAAATTGTACACTAGCAATGTAAATATCGGCGCTATCCAAAGTTTATATTAACAATGTAGGCCTACACATGGCGAAGTGACATGCGAATTTTTCAGTTAGGTTTATATTATCCCATTATTAAATAGGAGACAGATATGTTGACCACTATAATTGAACTTCTAGGAGTAAATTATTTACATTTCTACTCAGATAACGCATATTACTACTCCGGCTTTGAAGTCGTAGACTTTAACCCTTTAACCCGCTATTAAGTTATCTTATTTACGTTTTGATCCACCTCAATCAATAAAACTTTTATAGCGCCTATATCCTCAGCGGAACGAGCTCAGAGGCGCAATATTTGAAGTTACCGCGACCCACAACGTTAAGCGGGTAGAAACTACGCATATTTGTTTAATTTGAGGCCAAACATTTGCAAATCTTGATGTTTAAACACACCTTTCATTGCCAATAACATCGATCTGATCGGGTAATAAAAGAGATTAAAACGACTATAATAGTCGTGCATAGAGCTTAAAGGGTTGACCGCCAAATTATTCAATCAATCAAGCTATCAATTTTATGACGTTTAGGTCCTATAGTAAAAGATTATATCACCTTCTGATGACAGTTATTCCCATTTTCCAGTCCTCCACCATACCAGGAAGCCACCCGTGATTTAAACCTGTGTTTACGAGATACATCTCGCCAATCACTGGCCAACGGATCTCAGTCAGACGGTGACCAGAGGTCTGTCCGCAATGTCGACCTGGTAACTACTCCCAATGCAGAAGAGTTCGATTCCACGGGCTTGTTACACTGGTGTGACGACAGACAATATGATGATTGTATTCTGGTAAGGAGGGCTTTACACATCAGCCTACTACAAAAATAGTTTTACAGTTTTACATACTGTATGCTTCTTTCAATATCAGCTGTTATAGATAGTGATACAAATCACAAAAATCGTTGATCATTATACAATATACGTATCCTTTAAAATTTTACAATAATATTTATATTTTCTTCTGATCTTTTACCACCGTCTACTAGGACAATACTCCAAAATGGTTTTATATAATAGTTATAAAATCCTACTATAATATACTTTGATGATGAGTACGGTAAAGGTAAATACTTTTTATATACCTCTATATTTTGTATATGTCATACCTTAATATCAACGATCTATGTCAATACCAAATAATTTCTGGTATTGTTTATTTAACTGGAATGGATATTGATATTGATAATTATTGTTTTATTTATGCTCAAGTTTATGTTGTTTATTTTGCATCATTTGTTTGGTGAGGTCACTTTAATTTGAAATCTAGAAGAATTATTCAGATTATTTTTTGCTGGAATGGTGACCCGTAGCGGCATAAGCCACAGGTTTTTAAAACGCTGGATATATAAATATGTTATTGAAAAACAAAGCACCAACAACAGAAAATTGAGGGATACCGTACTTGCTCACCGTATATATTTGACAATAGTCTCATGATTAACATGATTAAACCTAATAATATAAATTGATATAAAAGTAACCAAGTCAAAGCAATTCACAAAATTTAACATACTGATGACAGCCATATTAAACAAAAGCAAAATGGCGTAGAATATTTTATCTAGTGGGCCTATATACATACAAGGTTAAAAGGTGTGATATTCTCGAGAAGATGACAACAACAAATTATACTTTCTTAAAATGAATGTCAGTCAACTAAAATGATCTGTACATAATAGTATATTTTCACCATGCTTTCACCAACTACGTACATTAGTTTGTATTCACCTGATTTGTCATTACACAGTCACATGACAAGAACCGAGATCTGCTGAAGCGTCTGAAGAATCACGTGATCCTCTGCCTGTTTGCTGACGCTAAGTCTCCCCAGGTTGGCCTGGTTAACTTTGTGATGCCGCTCAGAGCGAGCTGTAACAGGTACAGGGATCTGAAGACCGTAGTCCTCGTGGGAAGTGACGAGTTCCTGAGAAAGGAGTGGCCAGCCCTGCAGAACTTCCCAGATGTATATATCAAACCTGTGAGTGATATATCCTTTATAAATGTCTCTGTTTAATCCTGTGAAAGCGGAAGATGGCAACTACAATTATCTAATTGTTATCAGGTTAAATACGGAACGACATATTGTTATTTTTCGTTGACTACCAAAGACATATTTTGTCATAGAAAAATGATATTGATTATTTGAGTGGCAATGCTTAGATCGTTTTGCTATATTGATCCTTGCTTTTGTCAATTAAACTAATCTTCCTGACTTTGTGTTTCGCTATATCTTTACGAGGCAAATATTTTTTATTTGAAAATAATAATAACCTAACTTATTTAAAACATCAGAAGAACATAAATACACAAAACATAGTTACTTAAAACCTCTCTTGGTTGTCATGGCGGAGTTGTCTTGGCACAGAATAAAATGAACAGTGTTTGACCAAGTAACCGATTTTCTGTGTGTGGGGGGATTATAATAAGAGAGACAGGAAATGACATTGCGGCTGCTTGCTGTTTGAACATGACAGGGCTCGCCTTTGAACAGAGCGGACCTGAGATCCGTGAAGGTCAACCTGTGTCACATGTGTGTGATCCTGACGGCCAACAACACGGCGGCGGACGATCCCACCCTGGTGGACAAGGAAGCCATCCTCTGCTCCCTCAACATCAAGACCATGCACTTCCAGAGCCTGGCCGACCTGTGGAAGTCCTCACCCAGAGACACCCTGCTCACACTGTCGCTGCTCAGAGGAGGTCAGCGAGCCCGACAGGACGTTCAACCAATGCTGTTTTAATGTTGGGCCAGCGTCGTAGACGCTGGACCAACATTAAAACAGCATTGGATCAACATCTCGTATTTGCTGGGTTATAATTTTCTATGTTTCATATTCCTCTCTACCCAGCAAAAGCAAACAGCAGTATCTGCTTACTTGAAAAGTGAACAGTTACTGTTGGTTGTTTTTACACGGTAGCTCTGTATGAGCCTTGCATCAAGCAGTTACTCAGTACTAGACGTTGACACGACTTTTGATCAATGTTGTACACATTGATAAAAGATTTTGTGGATATCTCCAGTTTGCTGAGATACAATCTAATTTTCATAATTGATATATTGAAAAATGTAAGCTTTTTTTGGTTGCTTTCATATTTTATTGTAATTATTTACTGACTTTAATTGCTTGACATGATAAGTACGCTTAATAATTTGATCAAATAACGTTACAAAAAACATAACGTTACAAAAAACGCAATAATTTATGTTACTCTTTTGAATTTATCATGGTATGTTACGAAACGATGCAATTTATATTGAATGAATAGCGGAGAACACTGTTTCAACAATTAGATACATGTCATTTTTCTATGCATAGAACTGCTTTTAAGAACAATATGTAGAATCTTTATAATATGATTTTAGAATCGAGAGGTTCGAGTATAAGAGACAGAGCGACGAGTGGTAGCTGTGTTCCAATGTTGACAGAGTTGGGTGAGTCATTAAAACTAATCTATTCTCCGGTTCACCTTACAAACATTAATCATGCGCATTGCACAATCATTAAAACATTGATAATTAAATTCTAAAGGTGACGTTTTATTCTAAAGGTGACGTTTGCTATATGTTCTTTGACTTCAGCCAATGACTACAACGCACAGTTCCTGGATCAGGACGACGAAGATGACCCGGAAGTACCTCTCTACATGACCCAGCCTTTTGCTTGTGGCAGAGCGTTCGCGGCCAGCGTACTAGATTCACTCATGAGCACGGTATGTTGTTTTTGTCGTTGCTTTCTGGTGACTATATACAGAAATTATAAAAATATATTTTTAAAAACGGTATAAATGACAAAAAAATCGTATATAGATTTTATAACAACAACAATCAATAGAAAACGGAGTCACAGATTAAAGAAACATTTCACTTTTTAAAACTGGTTAATAGACAAGTGGTGTTAAGACCCACAGAGACTGTACAACGTTAGTAGTCGACTTCAGTGCTGGGTCAAAAGTTGAGGAGTATAATACATGTATATGGTTTGCGCTCATATCACGTAGGCCTATATGTCCTACACAAACTTCAAAACTATCCCAACAAACACACAACATTTGTAAAAACATGTATACAACGTCGGCCCAGCGTCTCCGACGTTGGTCCAACATTGTACAAATGTTATACAGATGTTTTGTATTTACTGTTATTTGGTTTTATATTTCTACCGATATTACAATAAAATTAGACAGCATACAATCTTCTGTATGAAGTGTCTCATAATTCATTTTTGTATGTTCCGTTTAGGCCTGGTGTCGTCTCTGAACTGTTGTAAAGAAAACCAATTTCACCATAAATATGCTTTTTACCGCAGACGTTTTTTAATTCTGATGCCCTGAGCCTGATCCGTATTTTGATCACTGGAGGATCCACAGAGAATCTGGAGCAGATAATGGCAGAAGGTGTGGGTGTGGGCCAGTGTCATCTGGATCCACACGAGCTTTACGGAATCCGTAACAGATCCCGTGTATCACTGATCCCGCTAGAGGATGGCATCTTAGAGGACTATGCCGTAAGTAACCAGTATCTACCCAGCTAACACAAAATATTTGTATAACATTTATACAATGGTGGACCAACGTCGAAGACGTTGGGCCGGCGTTGTATAAATGCTATGCAAATGTTTTGTTTTTGCTGGGTATATTTATTTTCGCATGAATATAAAATTTGGGTACTACTACTTTATGATGACTATCATAATAGTAAATATTAGAAATCAAATGTCGATATTATATGCCACTTTTGCATTCTAAATTCGGATTTTTTTTTTTATCAGTTGTTATTAATTGATTGAACCCAAGGCGATAAATTTATATGCTATTAATCGCTGTTAAACACAATGTAATAGTGAACGTGACCAAAGATTTGCCAAACGTTTATAAGATAAACATGTTACTTGCCTTGCTAATTACCAGTAATCCTCAGTTTAAAGTGACCAGAAAGGTATTGATCCCACAGTAAAATTAAAACTAATTATAGTGACAGTAGATAGTAATGTGACCGATGGAAGTGATGTATTGGACGGTTGAGGAAAGATCATTTTAAAATTGAATTTGGCAAATATGTATTTTGTTGTTACTACTGGTGAACAGTTTATATACAGTAAGTATGTAAGGGCCAACATAATTAATCGATAACGGTTAGGCCTAGTAACTGATTATATATGACCATCATTTATGATACATCACAACATGCAGTGAGTCTTCTCTGATTTTATATACGCTATTTTAGGTAGCAGCAAAGAGCGACATGGTAGGTTGATAAACTGTATAATAATGACTAGAATATGTGGAATTAATAATAAGAAGATAAACCATTTAATTATTCACGATAAATCTTGGTGATGGTCGCGATCATATTGATTTACAGTGATTTTTATCTAATGATTTAAAACATGGGATTTTATTCTTGATTTGCTTTCCTGAAGTGCACGCATATGAATGATTAACAATGTTTAACGATGTATGCATTCCGCCGTGGGGTGCCGTATAATAGCACCCCCTTGGAGTTAAAACGTGCTGAACCTTTTGACTCCAAGAGTCATGCTACCGCCGTCGAAATTCAATTTATTTGGTGATAATATACAGATACATGCAATAAACAAGTTAAGTATATGATATATTTGTGTAAAATATGTACGTAATAAACAATTGTGATAACGACAATGCAATAAACATAAAATACTAAACAAATAAACATAGATCACCTGGGAGAGATGCTAGACAGGTTTCAGTGAAGCCTCTACAAGTAGATCCCACCCAATAAATGTTATACAAGATATGTCAGTAATATATGATTTCCCACCAGCCCCTCACAATTTAACTTTACAAACGACAATTATTACATAAACATTTAAAATGCCATGAGCAACAAACGTTGATCATGAACTGACTATCTACCATTTCTATAAAACTTTGTTTTAATTGAGATACAAAAGTGTATATGCAACGGTGAGGCAGAGAGTTTATGCCTCCCACCTTAAAAAAGTTTTGGATCTCACTATAAAGACAATACTGGCTCCGTTATGATTCGATTATGTTATGATTATGTTCTGATTATGGATTATGATAATCCATCGATCTGATTGATTGTCGTACTGAACATTAGATATGGGGACGCTAATCCAATCAACTGTACATATCTGGCCGTGGAGTCAAAAGGCTTCGACCATGATTTACAATTTTTTTGTCAAAATGACGACAGTTAACATGATTATTGGTTTACTCATTAGGTTTTTGGTTTGAAGACTCGCCTCTCAGCAAACATGCGACGTTGGCCCAACGTTGGTTTATTGTTGGGCCAACGTCGTAAACGGTGGGCCAACAGTAAACCAACGTTGGCCAACGTCTTATGTTTGGTGGGCTGATCATGAAAATGGTGCGTGTTGGCTGATTTAATCAAAACAGTATTAATTTATAATAATGACCTTCAGAGATGCAAAGTATTTCTATGGTGAATCCCTTTTATTGGCTCGTAATGTATTATCATAGTCTTGGATAGTTGTTGCAGCTTGGAAGGTGATGCATTTGTTTTCGTAACACAATCTAATCATATAAATGTATAATTGTTAAGATAGATAATATATAATACACTATATCATACAATAAGACAACATAATCGACCGGATAATGTTATTTACTTATACCACTATTTAAGATCGTTAATATTGAATCACATGATAATATAGGAGCTAATTGTGATAATAGATATCATTAAACTCACTACTAACATCTTGCACATTGTGTCGTTTTTTTATATAATGTTAACGCACTATTTCATGATATTTAAGATGATATTAAATTCCGTCATAACCATGATAACAGTTAAGAGAACAATGTTAAAATACAGAAACTCAGATCGCCCACTAACACTATCTCACATTGTATCAACATAATAGTGGCTGCTGAAGTAGGGCGTGTTTGTTTACTATCATGGATTGGTTTTAGTATAACATTTTGTTGGAGTTTGGTGGGAAATTAAGTGATGTCAGGTATTGCTATTACGAGTAGGTAAACAAAATATTACGAAAAATAAAATATAGCAGGTGACTTCTGGGTGAGATGTCATTACAATGACATTCAGATGTAAAACATATGCTTCACTCTTACTATGTTTACTGTTTTTATCATAGAATGTTGTAAGTAATGTAGCGTCGTGATGTGGCGTCTGTATAATTATATCCAACATTTGATAGAGCTATTGTGAAATTAAAATGCAGGTACCATATACAAGCTATTATATTAACCATTTAATCGCTAACCACGGCTACAGTCGTTTTAAATCTGTTTCATTAGGCAATCAAATCACAATTAGTGGCAATAAAATCAGCGTTTAAACATCAAATCATTTAAATATGAGAAATATGAGTAATTGTCACCCACTTGAAGTTGTGGGTCGCGGGTTCAAGCCACCACACACGGATCTAACACGATTGGAACGGGCAGGTATTTTTTATTAAGTAAAATGTGATCTTCGTATCTTTGAATGATAGGCAAGAGAGGGCTAGAGTCTTTTTTCAGAACATGTAATTTATAGTATGTCGATTCTATACATAAAGTTAATAATCTATACATACATATATTAATTTTAATAAACCAAAGCATTTTGAGCAATAATAAATCCGATGTTGTCTTTAAAAATATAAACATGGTAAATAGTGTAGACATATCGCAAACGACAACAAACTATTTTACACTGATTTATCTTCTAAATGTTTATTTTGATAACTTTGACAGGGCTGTACTTATGAGGAGTTATTTATCGGGGCGCTGAAGGAGTTTGGAATCCTCTGTATAGGACTCTACAGACAAGTTGATCCACGACCATCTGCTGGCTCTTACAATAGATACATTGTCACTAACCCACCTCCAGAGTTTAATCTCTTTCCCTCCGATAAGGTACGCCTACCAGTCAATAAACTACCCAGCAAACACAATACGTTTAACCAATGTTGGTTTATTGTTGGGCCAGCGTCGTAGACGGTGGGCCAACATTACATCAACACTGGTTCAACGTATTGTGTTTGCTTGGATATATGTATAGTATTTTGTACATTTATGTATTTAAAAATAACTGTGAATTAATCGTATGACAAGGTTGGTGATAGTAAGGAAACTAAAATAGTTTTGTTTGTAATATAGGCCTACTGCTGAGATGCTTTTTGAGATTTATTATTGAGTAATTATTGTTATCTAATAAGTAATGCGACATCTGCAATGCAATGATAATACATGTGATCATCATGCTTATATTTGGTGCTCGCTGCAGAGTCTAGAACATAGACGTTTTGATTACTGCAGACGCAGATATAGACCCATCAAGGCGTTTTATTATCTTGTTTGTGTTTTTCCAGGTCTACTCATTAGTGCCGTTCACTCTGAGCCAGGCTGAAGCTGGCCTGGAGGAAACGAGGCTATGACCCAGCTCAACGTATACTGTTACATCAGTATAACAAGCGCTCGTCTCCATCCACTCACAATCTGAAATGGTGAATTGTAATCACACATAATGCTGATCCAACAATAACTTTGAATCACACACTTGTTTTCAAAATGGCTGTCCTATGGGCCGCCATTTTGAGAATATCTCGCTGCGGTATAATTTGACTACTTCGTGAAACTGAGAAAGGTAAATCAATGTAAGCTCACGTCCTCCTAGGAACAAGGTGGTGATTGTGCTACCATTGTTTGGGGGCAGTTTTTTCCTGGATCAAACCGTGGTGTACAATACTGTAGCACCACTGTGTCTCATGTGTCTCAGTGGCCCCAGTGTATATAAACTGAACACCGTCTCCCCGGATGTCAACTTATGGTTGACATCCGGTACAGCGGTGTGCAGGAATATGCCCATACTAATTTGAGTTTAACGCATTTTTATATTATTTTTGGGGTGTTGGTGACACTATTCAGCAAATGATCAATCCACACTATTCACGCGAATTAAGCTACATTAAATGAAGGAGATGTTTTGTGAAGATGACAAATGAACAGACTACCGCAATCAGGAGTTGCCAAACGGAATGTCAAGAATGAGTTAACTAAAAACGCTCATCTATCGAGAAGTCACGTATTTTCTCGTACATGCTGATAGAATAAATATGTGACAGATTTTATGGTGCTCATATTTCCCAACGACAAACTTGACAAAATGTCACTTGCGTGAGAAGCATGCGGAACAAATTGGCCAAGAAACAAGAAATGTATACTATTATGTTTTGCATACAGACATGAAAAAGTCGGCTTTGCTGCTCAATATAGATTATATTCAGATGGACTTTATAACTGTGACAAACTGTCATACTTTCCAGACCAAATGGTTCAATGTAGGACCAATCGTGTTATAACGCCACAGTTATGGATTCGAGAAGCTCCTTATAAATAATTGTGATGTGGGCTTATAATTTGGTGAGAGATTTCAGACTCTTGTGTAAATAAGGCAAACAGTATATCAAGCAAACAGAATGAAAGTATCAACATCTGGATCACAGACAAAAATGAGCTTCATCGAGGGTTACAAAAGAAATATTTACATGGTATTATATAATTTGAATTATAATGTTTCTATGTGTGTCGCCGAGTCACAAAATGAAAAAAGGTCAACATCATTTTGCTATGCTAAGCTGAAAAGCAGTGACTGCTTACTTAAAAAGTAAGCAGCTACTGACTCTTGGCTTTGCACGGCAATATTGTTATTTATCGTTATATTTTTATAATACTCTAAGATAAATCGACCAATGAAAGGGTTGTTTAACAACGGCCAAAAGTGTGTTTCTTTTGAATACATTCCGTACAGATATTAAAACTATTATGTATTAATAATGTAATCCCGCCGAACAACGAATAATCCATGTTACGGGATCACAACTGATAATCGTGTGTGGCATTTATTATTGGCATATACCCATTATTGTCATATTGTGTGTATATTGATAGTCCTCAATGATTAGTACTAAACTAAAAGTCATATGTTACTGTTATGTTTGTTGCTGGAAATATTTTAAGATCGATTCCTCACCTTGGAATTAGCGGGTCGTAAGTTTCACTTAAAGCTTACGACTCTTTAAGCACAAGGTGACGAAACCTATAAACGCCACTGCCAGATCAGAAACAAATACTGATATGCTGAATAATTGGATCAAGAAAGAAACGCATATACCGGTAATTAGCACGGTGAGTTGTGGTGTTTATGATGAAGGAGACTTAATGATAACCAAGGTAATATTAGGTTCCCGCTACTTTTGTCTCAAGGATTATATGTACATGTATTTGAGTAGTCAGTGTATAATTTTTACATGTCGGCTACGATGGTATAGCAAAGCGGGCCAGTGGTGAATTTATCTGTTCTACGTCAAATTCCATTGACTCACTTTTATTAATCAAATTGGTTGTGATCTATATGTCTGCTGGATTGCAAGACATAGGCCTACGTATGTTTTATTGAAATATCGAACGTGTCAGGGGAATTTGACATGATGGCTTTAGTGACAGAAATGGATATTGCACAGTGAGCCGCAATTATTACAACCATGATTACAACGTCAGGTCTATATTACTGATTCTGGTAGCCTACATATTACCATATTAGAAGAAACTCTACATGTATTTAGAATTCTACTTATAGTCAGCCATTTCCGACTTAGAAATTTCAACATAAGCTATCAGGCATAAGATTTTTGCACTGACACTTCACAATTAAATTGACATAACATAAAACCACTACTTCCCTAGTTAATTCTGCTATCATATATTATGGTTATATCATTTTTTATTATAGTTATATCATTTAACACGGATCGGGTTATTGAACCAAACACTTCACTATCATTAAGTACTATACTTGTTCATACAATATATAGTATAGTATCACGGGGGGGGGGGCATTTACACTCACAATACATTGTGATGTGAAAGTTTGCATTGAGCTTCATCAATGTTGTGTGATAAATACTCGCTGTTATAGTTGTCATTGTCAGTACTAAGTATTGCTCAATATACCAATAGGCCAAATGTTCTAAACTAATGATCGATACCTATTAGCCCTTGAAGCGCTGAAATATTTTTGTATGAATCATAGAGACCAAAGAGTTTTTTAATTTGAATTCATCCCAAATGGCTTAGTTATCTCTTTCCGCTTCATTTGAATACCTATGTTATGGGTATACGGCCATTATAAATATTTTATTCTTCCAGTGCGGGGATAGACTTTAGACGTCAGCTTCTGACGTATATAGATGTCAGAATCTGACATCTAAAGTCGGTCCCCGCGCTGAAAGGGTTAAGCCCACCGGATTAATCCATTAACACTGATTAACACACGTGGCGCTATAGCACAATGGTGCGTACTGCCACGTATTATACAGATACAAATTATACAGACTGATAGCTAGGCCTATTTATTCTGAGATGAATATAATAGGGGTTTTTTCATATCGATGTTTTTACCATTTTAAAGAATTATTACTTTTCGTTTGGCAACAGTAGAAAGCTCTTTCGATCGTATTAAAAATATTTTGTTTTTAATATTTTTTCACGGAGATAATTATACTGGATATATGACTGGTCGATGAATGACAATAATTCACATTCAAGCGATTACGATTAGCTCTAACAGATATTATAGTTATGTCTTGTTCAAATATGTTGTTTGCTACATAGATGTCATCAGTACCAATATACATATGATCCCTCATACGACCCGTCGTTGTACATGTTTGACTTTTCCCAACGATTCCCTCATCTGAGAGCTTGTACAATATTGTCAAACTAAGCAATGAAACAGCAAGAAAATTGAAAGTGAAAATGTAAAGTTGATAATCATGATTTATTGAAGCTTAAAACAAATGTAGGTCTATATGACAAGTGTTTGTGGCTCGCTAATCTCGGAGCAAGCGAACTATATCATCTGGTTGGCCGTGATAGCAGTCTCGGCCAATCAGATGCTTTAGATATCGGTCGCCTGCTTTGAGAATGCCGGCCCTATGTGAAATCATCACCTATGCTACATTCTTGAAAATATAGAATTATGTTAGATAGGCATGTAATTCGCACACTCGTGCACTGAGCACAATGATATTCAAAATGGCCGCTGTCACTCTGGTATCATCCCTAAGCGTTCAGAACAGTACACTCAAAACACTGTCTGTGATAGGTAGCAATTCAGTGAGCCCCTTATTGAGTTAGAACCGAACTATGGCTGTGTCAGACCGGTCATTGTTTCTTCGCCGTCGCCCATTCAATATTGTGAGAAGCCTCCTTGACAGAGGCGTGGCGGCACAGAGGTCCTCGCTCGTTGTGTCGAAAGGAAAGGGTCATCTGGGACCGTATTCTCGTACATTTAGTTACGATATACGGGCCCAGATTATCATCATCTCACCATCCTCAGTAGGTTTTCCTGGCGCAGATGAAAGCGCATACAATATATGCGCTTTCATCTGCGCCAGGAAAATTGTGCACAAAATTTGCCTGAAGTCAACACTTAGTTTAACTCCTTGGTTTATACTTTAAACTGGCATCTGGTCTGACACAGCTACCACCAGTACAGCTGAGATTAATCATACTTACACGGCCCACTCAAACACTAGTATTATTATTAGCACAGATATTTACATGTAATATTTTCTACGTGAATAGTATTGTGACCGTGCGTATCAATAAAGTATTAGTAGGGCCTAGAGGTGATATACCGTCATCGGTCGGTAGCCTATGAGCATTATAAATGTGATGATCAAGAACTATTTTCAAATGGAATAATATAAAAAAAAAAAAGTATAAACACGGCTATCCCTGCGGATGTCTAGAGTTATATTCTGGAAAGTGTTACGAGATGTTGTTGGCCTATGTTTATCCTTCATTTAACCTAATGCCGCACCACATAATGAGAGATGTTTATCTAAGATCATAGGCAGATAAGCCACGGCGCATTATTATAAATTGTTAACCTTTGTCATGTTACTCCAATAACATTGTCACCTGGTAACAAATAATATCATAATTCTAACTCAACTGGTTGGATTCATTAATAGCATGAACAAAATTGTAATTTTGACAACGATATATTACTCACCTCTTCCCAAATATTGAGCATGTCAGAAGACGGTTCAAGAATGTGATGTTTTATAAATGTGATCACATACTTCGTGACGTTATATGAAACGTCCGTTTACATTTCAAGCGTAAACATGCAATCAGTAAAGCTTGTAAGCAAATGTTATGATTTTTAGAAGATAGTTGAATTATGACTCCTATCGATATAACCCAGTAAAAATTTAACATTTGTATGACATTTATACAATGTTGGACCAACGTCCAAGACGTCGGGTCGATGTTGTATAAATGTTATACAAATGTTTAATTTTTACTGGGAAAAGACAAGACCTATCCTGTGCTAAATAAAATGACGATTTTTGTCACAAATCAATACCGATAGTCACCAGTGCAATGATAGGCCTATGTGTACACAATAATTACCGATACTTACTTAATATGATATTAACCCCCTGTATAATGTATGTATAATGTTGTTGCCAAGTGATAATATATATCGGTTATTGTTTATATGTTTCAGAAATTGTTATTCCTGGTACTGAATAAAATGTATATTTTATAAACAATCAATCTGTCTTCTAAATATTCTTTCAGTGTGACAATCACAGTGATGTCTGATTAAGCCCGGCTCTTATGGATTGGGTACTACATTTTAAATGCAATTTTTTTTATCAAAATGAAATCTGCGCCCTTCAATTCCGGAACAGCACTTTTTTATTTTGACACTTGATCAATGGGGATTTTTTCCCTATCATTTTTACACACGCTTTTTTAGAAACCTTCCCGTTCAAAAGTTAGAAATATTTACACTCGCTTACTTCGTTTAAAGTGTTAGCATTGATCTCACCTAACGTTAGTATCCGTTGTATATGTAATGTTTCTTAACACAATATTACTGTCATTTATATTAAACAATTGGGAGGCCATTTTGACATCCGGAACAAGATCTTTGATATATAGAGTGTTGCTTCCTGGTAAATCCATGTGTCTTACATTTGTTACGTAGCTGTGAACCCAGTGGTGATTAGTATACGAATAGTCCTCCGGCAAATTTGTGAAGTTTTTTCTAGCTAATTCCTTGCAGTCCGAAAATTTCTTTCTGTTAATGGCAACCATGTCCTTTATCCTCAATGCAGAATATCTAGCAATAAATGTTTCGCAAATCTTTCGACAATCACCGTCCGATGTTGGGTTGAAATATTTGGAAGGAGCGATATTTAGTCTATCATTCGGATAGGTGGAATCATTTAAGGTAGATAGAAAATCACGTGCTACTTTATCTAGGAAAATAGGACCTGTGGCTTCGAGCAAAGGCTTTCCTGAATATTTTGGAATATTCCATATCAGTACTTTGAAGAATGGATGTTGTTGTCGACACGCCATAAACGCGTTACTTGTAAATGGACTGATCTGGTGTTGAAACATGGATCCATGTATGTGAGGCTCTTGACTCAACAAACACACAGAGTCATCTATGATGTCATCCAGCGGTCTCAAACATTCCATATCCAAATCTGCGTACACACCTCCAAACGTAAAAAGAATGAAATACCTGGCAATGTCAGCCCTGAATATGTTACTAGTGTACATGTCGTACAGTTTGATAAACTCAGGGTACACCTGACTAATCAAATTTCTCATATCCTTGTGAGTCCAAAATATATAATCCCAATCCGGATTTTGTTTCTTCCAGGTCCTGATATAGTCAGCCATTGATTTTGGCACGTAGACAGTGTTCCATATTTGATGGACAGCATGAGGGATCGCTGATGACACCGATTTCAAAAGGGTACGTGTTGACCCCAACTCAGCAGGCTCTTTATCATTAATTTCCACAATAAAAAACATCCTCATATATCCTAAATACACTAGGATTATCATACCAGCTATGAGGCACATGAGTGGTAGCCTCTTACATTTCATCTTACGATGTAATAAACACCTTTAACTCATTCAAGAGGTCAGATCATTTTCCAATTCAAAATTCTAATAGTGACAACATGAATCACCCAGTCTATAGATACCAGATTGCCCACCATATTGCAGTTATAAAGTGTGTACACATTGCTACAGATAAGGTTATAAACGTGTTGCCACCTGACGCTATAAACGTGTAGATGTCATTATGGATTTAAGATATGATAAGAGGGGCATTGCCATTATCGTTAAAAAACTAACTAACCTCAGAGTGATTTCTTATTATTAGAATCCTACCTTATGACAAACGCATTTCTTCAGTTTGTTTTGTATAAACATAACGTACAGAGTCACTAATTGTCTGTCGAAGCCATTCCTGCCACTTGTCTAAAACTCACACATTTCTTCATTGAACTATAATTATTTACATCGGGGTGGATCCACTCCTGTGGACGTTGACCGCATGCGTGCCCATTGCATGGCCACTTTTGTGAAATCGGCCATATGTAGGCCTAGTATACTTAGAGGAATATTTATATTTCTCGTACACGAGTAAAATGCAATATTTAACTACATGTATCTTTAGGACACATACATTTTAGGTAATTTGTTTGAGTGGGGCATGTTGGCAGGGGGCGGGGAGGAAGTGCAAATGTTTTCTACATTGTAATTTTAAGCCTTATTACAAGATTATCCACAAGACTATTGCATGTATGCCCGACTGCAATCATTATATCAACCCCTCTAACACGATATGTCCATCTTGAAACTTACTGGAAAAAAAAAAAAAAAAAAATTTCACTGAAACAATTTTATTAAAACAAATATATTGAAACACTTTAAATTGTATTTCAATAGATAAAATGATTCACTTTCTGAAATATACTTGTATACATCAGAATAATTATTTATAGCTTGTGGTTTTCAGCAATATCCCAAATTATTGACTTTATACCGGTATATGTATGCCATTTTAATTCAACCTTGTTAAATCAATCGCTGGCTCATTTGATTTTGTGGACTTAAATATGAACATAATATTATAGCCTATTCAATTGAAATCTTTGCAACCATCTTGAACAAGTAAAATATATCAAGTAACACTTGGACCACTCTCACTATTATTATTATTCCGGTCAACACGTTATTAGGAAGTAAGGTAAAAGGGGACAAACATCTAGTTCAGGTGCTTCTCCACCTAGCATAGATATAGGGCCTATGTTATATTGTCCCAATGTTGTTTTGAGGTTGATCCAACGTCTACGACGCTGGTCCAACATTAATAAAACATTGGGTTAATATCACGTGTTTGCTGGGTACGGCATTGGCGAGATTCTGGTGTTATCTGTAGGCCTACACATTATCGATAATAGCATGACCTTTGTCCTTCTGATTATACACACCGTGTCAAACATCATTTATTAACATAGCATACCCGGTCCATAATTATAGCATATGCCCCTATATGCATAGGCCCCTATTAGGAACGCCCCATTTGATATCTGGGGGGAGGGCTAGGAAAAAATTGTCGCCACAAAAGTCAGAAAAAAAGTTTGTTGAAATTTATGTGAGCAAAAAAAAAGTTTGTTGTCGAAATTGATGAGAAATATGTTGACCAGAAAAATCACGGAAGGCAGACGACAAAAAAATATATTTCAGTTCTTCGAAGAAACTTAGAAAAAAATTGTCGGACGTATATCGCCAAAAAAATATTGTTTTCTTGCGGAGGTAAAAAAAAAAGTTCGCAACTAGCAAAAACTCCAGACCCCCCCCCCCAAATATCTAATGGTGCGTCCCTTATAAGGTCTACATGGCTATAGGCCTACTACGTGTGGTTGTATACCCAGCAAACACAAAACATTTGTTTAACATTTACACAACGCCGACGCTGGTCCACCATTGTATAAATGTTCTACAAATGTGCATTTTGTGCATGGCATAAGTTTTCATTTGAAAAATAACAAGTTACTGTTTTCAATTTCAAAATATTTTCTAAACCACAGATTTATAAGGATATATGCAGATATGTGTCTTCAAACAAGTTATTGGTGCACCCTCGCCCCATATTTATGCTGTCTATGTTACTACCCTCCTAACACTGGTATGAAGAGAAAATGTCATTCAGACGTCAAGGTCCAGCGCACAAACAACACGTTTTGTACCCACTACACGTGTGTACACATTATAACACATGGCTATCTCATATTAGCATATATGCCTGCACATATAAGCAACAGGAGCCGAGCATACCATGTGTTAGCACAGGTCAATGTATTCAGGCAATCCAGATTGTATGTCCTCTTTTGTGTGCAATATAATGCATGTTTGGCTGTATTGTAAGTGATATTATTTACATCTGAGATACCCTGACGCAGTGCTGAACATTGTGATGGTTGTTGGTGTTTGTAACAATAATTGTGAGCTATTAGTTACCAATTAGTTAACACGCGACTGACTATCCCTGAATCAAGCAAACACACAGGTGAGTGTATATTCTAATTGCATCAATTCTAAATAATGATTAGTGGATCATAGCTCGAGGCCTAGTGACCTCATAGTGTATCGATCTAATGTGTACTAGTATCACATGGACTTTTGGGTTGAAAACTGGGTTTTGAAAGACAACTTGTACATAATGAACATGGTAATGACTGAATATGTTAATCGCAAAATAATTAGGTATTTTTACACAAGGATTCCAAACACTCATTTGCATTATAATTATGTAAAATGTGTTCTGTGCAATTATTAAGGGCGCGACTTCCCCTGGGGCATCAATGGCTAAAGTCAACATGAATCTCGGCTAATTGAAATAAAATAGTCAACAATTCACTGTATCCACTGAGTCCACTTTTCCCCGCTGCTCCCTGCTATTATGGTATGCAATCTAATTGTAACTTAATCGTGTTAATCGGTTCCACTTTCACATGTAAAATACAGGTTATATTTACAAATATGATATACAGCCAGACAAGTGGTAATGTATTCTATGTATTGTAAGTTTGGATCACATGATGCCTGGCTAACGATAATTCACAATTCACAGGGTGAAAATAAAAAACACTATTATTCATTCATTTAATCACAATTTATAATAGATCAGTGATACAATCATCACAGTGTTTGTCTTTAAAGACGAAGCGGCTTTGAAACTTTCATATTTTATTGCACTGTATTTGTATTGGAACTTTTAACCTTTACATATTAACATTTTGACTATAACTTATGACATTAAGTAGGTTTCACTCTAAAGACGGTGATTGTCTGTATATATATATACATTTTACATATGTCTGTCGCAATAAAATTTTTTCACAGATGCGATGATGGATAGGCAGACATGACGGCTGGACGACGTAAGCTGAAGAGAGTCCTGATGTTGATCGCGTGTATTGGACTGGTCACCTTGGTATTCTGGCCGAGCTTGAGGACATCAAAGGGGAATCATTTATACAATATAATTACAATTCGTCAAGAGTTGACAGATCATCACACACCAACAGCTAAAATTGATAGCAATTCAGAAAAGCTGAACGCAACATCTTTTAGAAGCATTCCTCATATATTTCACCAAGTATGGACGGATGAGTATATCCCTGTTCAATTTGTGCCATGGATTAGGAGCTGGAAAGATCACCATCCTGATTGGCAGTACATACTGTGGACAGACGAGTGTGCTATGCGTCTGGTAGCTTTCTCTTTTCCCGAATACATGAACACGTACAACGGTTATAGGCAAAATATACACCGTGCAGATGCCATAAGATACTTCATTCTCTACAAGTTTGGTGGTGTTTATATGGATATGGACATGGAATCTCTACGCCCCCTGACTGACTTTATAGACAGCCATGTGTGCATTGTAAGTCAGGAGCCTGAGTTACACGCTTCAGTGGGATTAAACCTAACCAGAACGTTGAAGAGTAACGCCTTTTTGGCCTGTCGTTCCCAGCATCCCTTTTATAAATTGATGACTGAAAACTTACCAAAATATTCCCAGCATAGTGACGTACTACATGCAACTGGCCCGTTCATGATTGACAAAACAACACAACAATATATCGATTCATCATTCAATAACCAGATTTATTTTGCACCTCCAAATGCATTTAACCCCACATTGGCAACAAGATCAGCGCATAAATCGTATGCGATAATATGTAAACATATTATTAGTAGCTTCACCAGCAGTAGCGGACAACAAACTACAGTATTATCTGAATTAGAGACTAAACAGTTAATGGATTGTCAAGCCTTTCGCGATAGAAATTTCACAAACGAGCCTGACAATAAGTGTTACAGTAATCATCACTGGATGCATACATACTGGCATGATGATGTCTACAAACATTTATCAGACACCATTCACATCACTGACATCGTGTCAACAGCTAAATTGGGATCAAGTTTGTTGTGAATTATCTGAGGGGAAACCATAATGTGAAATCATCTTTACAACAAGAGCACATTCAAGCAAATAAAGGATAATTGTATTCATTCACAAAGTCATATTCTGGTGTTTTATGCTGTTTGTAGCCATCGAGATATATTTTTCTTCATATTAATTTTGAGGTATGGTAAAAGGGTATGCGAAAAAGTTTAAAATTTATTATATATTTATGTATTAGAACCTATTTCTGGTACCGTAATGTATTATTTTCCTTTGTTTTAATCACAACGCAAATTGTCATATGCCCAGCCTAGTATAAGTCATTTTAAGATTATATTAGTTATATATATTTTTTAAAAATAATCCATAAATCTCTAGTCATATAGCAGTATAACTCTTATCTGATTGTGTAAATTGTTTTAAATTGTGAACCTTATTATTTTATTTCTTAAAAAAAAAAGAATGAATCACGACCGTTCATTACATAATAGCAATCCAATAGTAATGTTTCTGGTTAACCAATGATGCCGCTTTGAAGTATATTTCTGAAACCTGGTGACATTTTTTATGATGAACTTGCAATTACATGGCGGTCCGGGCTATACCAAGGAAGATGGGCAAATGCTCATTGGGTTTATCCTCTTTAAATAAAGATTTTATTATTATTATTAATATTATTATTATTATTATTATTATTATTATAATATGTCATGTAGTGAGATGATGTCACCGTCAACTCGTCAGGAGTAAAGTTCTACGCATGGGCCCCATGTCGTCTGTATTCATGCTGCATAAGCAGACACGGCTTCCTTAATATAAGGTGAATAAATCTTCCAAGACCGATCAAAGACACTTTTGCAGTATATTGGAACCTAAAGGGCTAGCCCACCACCTAGTTTTGTTATGATTATCAAAATCGGACAGAGACCAATAAGCAACATTGTGTGAACTTTAGCCTGGTCTTGGTCTTTGTTTTGCATATAGTCCATGGATAAGGTTGCCGTGCACCACTCCATAGGACAGTCTTGAGACCACGTTTTTTGGCTCCTAGACCTTTCCCAATATCAAAAGTTGAGGCCATCAAAAAGAAGTTGGGATGGACTACCTGTTTTGTGCCATTTTTTTCAAAATGGCCGCCATTGAAATATGGAATGACGTTTTGTGACATAACTTGAGTTCTAAGGCAGTTAGAGCCACAGTCTTAATGTCTATAATACGTATGTTTTGGGGGCGAGGAGTCTAATTGTATCTCCGTCTTGTGGATCATTCGTAAGCAGTTATACAAACATTTTTTTCGTGCATTTTCGATCATTTTTTGTGTATTTTAGCGTGAACACAGAAAAAAACTGCGCTTTAAATAAAAATTGTAGTATTATTTTATTCCGTAACTAATAAACATTACCGTGTTGAAAATTGCAAATAAAAATGAAAGTTTACCCAACACTAGCATAATAACAGAAACAATTCACAGTACAAACTATTAAAATAAAAAAGTGATGACTGTTCCACAAAGCGATTAGAAGGTAATCTGCATTCATAGTAGATCTGACTACAGCTGAGCAGAGTATTTCATTCATTGCAAAAAAACTACGTTCACACAGGATATTATCGCCACTTTAAAATTTAAAGCGGGAGCTACACCTCTAGCAATCATCTGACTAGTTTATTTTACACACATTGAACCAGACAAAAAACAGCACGGAAAAAAAACAGTTTTTAATAAAATATTTAGCACCTCAACTATATTGGTGACATCGGAAATAAAAATGAAATAAAATGGTGGCTTAAATCCTTGTTCCGCCAGACTAGAACACACTAACATATTAGTAAGTGTCGTGAACACTGTTTTGTTATTGTAGATCATTCTCATTTCACCAGTTAATCTTACACACATTTAACAACATTAAAGAAAAATAATTTCCAACATAATATTTACCATTTCAACTAATTCTTATAGTGGTGACATCAGAAATGGAATAATAATGGCGGTGTTAAAATCCTTGTTTCACCAGAATTTGAAACGCGTTTGCAATACCATACGAGAAAAATACAGAGTTTTCGTAAAATGAAAGCTCTTTTTATCGGACACAAAATAGATTATTATTCTTAGGCGAATCCCAAGCTATGTAATTCGTGGTTTGTTCGGATCTCGATTTGTTTGTAACGGTCTCTTTTAGCAATGAAATCTTGAGGTTGATCCAAACCAAAAATTAATCCGAAAGAAATATAAATTTATATAGCAGATTCTATGTCTATCAAGAAAATCCCACCTCCTCCCGCTTCCATCCGCTGCAAGTTTTTTGTTTATTTTTCTTCTGACCGTTTTCATACCCTCCTCAACAACAGATAATCTTGTTTAATAATGTTATTGATAGATTTTGTCAATATTATGTAATTTGTATGTAATGATACAAGAGTCAATGTTCATTAATATATTAATGTGAACAATTAGTAGATTGTTATTGATAGGTTTGGTTTTGTGTGAACAATTACTAGATTGTTATTGATAGTTTTGTTGATATTATCTAATTTGTTTGTAATGATACAAGAGTCAAAGTTCACATTTAAATAGTAGATTAGATCAATCAGAGACATGTATAAATATTCATAGTAGATTAGATCAATCAGAGACATGTATAAATAGTCCTAGTAGATTTGATCAATTTGAGACATGTATAAATATTCATAGTAGATTAGATCAATTAGAGACATGTATAAATATTCACTGGTTAATCCTGTTAACTGACTGTCAAGTAAATTTATACCTATTTTGGTCTTAGGGCTTCACTCTGTTACAACCACGTTTACATTAACAACATTTGAAGTGAAGCCCTTTTTATTTGTAGTCGTTTAATTTGATGTTTATTTTTAATAAACAAATTTTCCCCATTTCATGTGTCTGTTTTTTGCACGATAAATAAACATATCGTCACTTTCAGCTCCTGCACAGTCATCAGGCATCAACTCCTCTGATGAACCTGCTACGTCGTCATCACTTTTGAAACATCACTTTTTATTTCTAATGTATCATCTTCCTTTGCTATATCTATTGGGATAGTTGGATCTTGACACCAGACGGGCACAAGTTTCCCTTTGTTTTCAGTTCATCCATGACCAATAATTGCCGGAGGAATATATGGCTCAAACAATAGGACTGTCAAATTGAAAACTGCTCAGAACAAGATTATATGTTAGAAAAAAACACATTTTTTTCTGTGTTCGCTCTAAAATACACAAAAAATGAGAAAAAATGTACAAAAAATACGTTTGTATAACTTTTTATGAATAATCCACAAAAAAAAGAAACATTTTTTATTGCATAATTATATTCCTCGCCCCAAAAAACATATATCTCTACACTATTTTGATTTATATTTGGTGATTTTAATATCTAATGGTTACATGGGTTTAAAATGCGGACATAGCATGCCTTAATAGTTGTTATTCCTTACAATTTTTAGGGTGACATTGCGTGCGTTCTCCAATTATTACACGTGATTCGCGTGGGTAAGTGTAGGTGAGCATGCAAGCCATCTACATTATTAGCTCCCGCTGTCACCGTAGGTGAGACGGAGGGAGCTATGGATTCTACCTCCGTTTTTTTTTTGCCTCTTCTTTTGCCTATAACTTTGTAAGAAAATAAGCTAGGATAACAATTTTTGGTATGTGGGTTACTTCCAGGTGGATAATGGGCAGGTTAAAATATTTTAATCTGAATTCAATACGCAAGGTCGCAGAGGAGAAAATGATGATGTTACGGCGTTGGGCCGTTGGGCCGTCCGTAAACAATTCGTTTCCGGAGCATATCTCTGAAAGTACTTGTCCGATTGTCTTCAAATTTTACACACAACACCCCTAGGGGGTTTAGTTGTGCCTTTTGGGGTATTTGAACTTTGACCTACTTCTGGTTCAGAACTATGACCTATTTAGATGTTTTGACGCGCACTTCGTTTCCGGAGCAGATCTCGAAAAGTACTGGGCCGATGACAGTCATATTGCACATACATGTTCTCTAAGGTCCCTAGTTGTGCCTTTTCAGATTTTTGGACCTTGACCTTGAAGTTGACCCAGCACTTTGACCTAATTTATAACATCGGCAAATCCGACTGAAAGATTTTGCGGAATATCATGGAAACCGCTCAAGATAGCTACACCATTACTATAAAACAAATTGTGAGGTTTCAGGAGAGGATGCATCTTGAAAAATTTCAAGTCGATAAAATTAAAAATGGCCGCCTATCGGCCATTATTCACCTCGACAGGCCTGATATTGCGGCATATCATGAAAACCGCTCAAGATAGCTACACCATTAATATCAAATAAATTGTAAGGTTTCAGGGGAGGATGCATCTTGAAAAATTTCAAGTTGATAAAATTCAAAATGGCCGCCTATCGGACATTATTAACCTCGACAGGCCTGATATTGTGGAATATCATGAAAACCGCTCAAGATATCTACACCATTACTATAAAACAAATTGTAAGGTTTCAAGAGAGGATGCATTTTGAAAAAATTCAACTGATCCAAGTTCAAAATGGCCGCCAATCGGCCATTATTCACTTTCACACGGCCGTTATTTGGTAAACCGTGCTAGATGGCTAGACCATTACTATAAAACAAAATGTGTGATTTCAGGAGAGGATGCATCTTTAAAAAATTCGACTTGATAAAATTCAAAATGGCCGCTTATCGGCCATTATTCACTTTCACATGGCCGTTATTTGGTCAACCGTGCTAGATGGCTAGACCATTACTGTAAAACGAAATGTTAGATTTCAGATGAGGATGCATCTTGAAAAAAATTGACTTGATCAAATTTAAAATGGCCGCCTTTTCGGCCATTATTCATTTTCACATGGCTGATATTTGGTAAACCGTGCTAGATGGCTACACCATCTAGGTTTCTACGCTTTCCAGAGTGTCTTTTTTGCTACTATATCTATAATTAGCATGTCATACAAAGTAGCTATTTTATCTCTGGTTTTGGTGCGGGAAACAAAATGATAGACCTTATGTTACCCTGGCAATGCCTTTCAATCTTATTTAAAGTACATACCCAGTGTTTCTTATAGCAATGCCAGTAAACATGATTTTAGTTGTGTATGTCATACTATGTATATTGTCATATGATTTTAACAAATTAACAATGTTGTATATACATGTACATATCTCTAGTTCTATGACAAATAAGTCTGGATTGACTTTCTTTCTGTCAATAAAATATCTGTCTGTCTGTCTGCTAGATAGCTACACCATCACCTGATTACTATAAAACAAAGTGTGAGTTTTCGGGGGAGGATGAACCCTGAAAATTTTTAACTTACGAATTCAAAATGGCCGACAATCAGCATTATTTACCTCGATAGGCCTGATATCAGGTAAACCGTGCTAGATAGCTGGACCATTACTATAAAACAAAATGTGACGTTTCGAGAGAGGATGCCTTTTAAAAACTTTCGACTCAATCGAATTCAAAATGGCCGCCTATCGGCCACTATTTACTTTCACATTGCTGATATTTGGTGAACCGTGTTAGATAGCTGGACCATTACTATAAAACAAAATGTGAGATTACAAGAGAGGATGCATCTTGAAAAAAATTGAGTCGATCAAATTCAAAATGGCCGCCTATCGGCCATTATTCACTTTCACATAGCCGGTTTTTGGTAACCGTACTAGATGGCTAGACCATTACTATAAAACAAAATGTGAGATATTAGGAGAGGATGCATCTTGAAAAATTTTGACTTGATCAAATTCAAAATGGCCTCCTATCGGCCATTATTCACTTTGACATGGGAGATATTTGGTAAACCGTGCTAGATGGCTAGACCATTACTATAGAATGAAATGTGAGATTTCAGCTGAGGATGCATCTTTGAAAATTTTGACTTGATCAAATTCAAAATGGCCGCCTTTAGGCCATTATTCACTTTCACATGGCCGATATTTGGTAAACCGTGCTGGATAGCTAGACGATTACTATAGAATGAAATGTGAGATTTCAGCTGAGGATGCATCTTGAAAAATTCTGATCGAATTCAAAATGGCCCCCCATCGGCCATTATTTACTTTCACATGCCCAATATTTTGCAAACTGTGTTAGATGTTAGTCCATTACTATAAAACAAAATTTGAGGTTTCGGGGGAGGATGCACCCTAAGTTTTTAACTAATATATATCAAATTCAAAATGACCGTAAATTAGTCAACTCGATTGGCCTGATATCGGCTAAACCGTGCCAGATAGGTAGACCATTAATGGGATACTGATTAGGATCATTAATTTCAATGGAGGTTTGCAATCTTTGACAGACTGTCTAGTTCTTATCTTACTCTTAGACTGGGCTTCTTAGACCTAGTTGTCTTGCGTCTTGATTTTTGACCTAGCCTAGGACTACATTAATAACCCTACACAAAATTGCTTAAATCAAATTCTAATTCGGAGCGGGAGCTCCTGGACTTATGTAGTCTTGTATTTTGAGCTTCCGTTTTAATATATTACAATTTTATGTTACACCATCACGTTGTACTTTTATATTACATTAGTTTATTCACTGCGAGATGAGAATTGCGGTAGCAATTCACACGTCGCAGTGAAGAAGAAAAAGTGTTACGAAATTTTGCAGTAAAAAAGTTAGACTTTTACGTACATAATATAAAGCCTGGGTAGAAAATATTTGTAAGCGATCAGATTATTCTTCGGAACACAGAGACAGTAGTTTCTGGATCGGCCCCTATTCACGGTCCTTATCTATTATGTACAGCTCAGCTGAAAGGTATGCATGCATAACGAATTTTTTGTTGTGGGAATGATCTGAAGACTTCTATATACAGAATCAATAACCAGGTCGGCACGGCTAGCATATCAGACGTGCAGGTTAGTAGCGACAATATTTAAAGCAGCGAAGGTATTTTACTATTATACAATATTGTGCAGTGTTGAATTATTGCTGATTAAGTATTATTATAATAATTATGATGGTACTGTTTCCCATAGATAGATTTGTGTTTAACACCACTTAAGTTTCCCACAGTATATTCCCCTTTATGTATTACTATTACTTAAAAGACTAGTCTATCTGTCGTACATATTTATGTAACACTACTGTACTGTCGTCACACATGGTATATTATAAATTAATTATATAATTAATTATGAAATCGTACCATTTCAAACAAAATGCCGATATAGACTTATACTTCACTATATAGGCCTGTGGGGCAAGCTACCGGTTTCGGCGTGTTTTGGCAGGGTTCGGCATCTCAGGGGGCAGGACGGACCTGCGTTCACCTGCTCCCCGGAAAGCCAGCCATGCGGCTCGAGCCGTTGAGTCCATCTGACATCATCTGTTCCATCTGATTAGTGCATAGCGAAGTTAGCCTACAATAAAGAAACAAGGAGTCAAACAAAGTCAGAAGTTATAGTTATTTATTCCCCGTCGCCCAGACGGTAGAGTAAATCATTATGGAAAGATGGAGAACTATCTTAAGTTTCTATAGGCCTATATGTTTTTATGGACATGCTGCAGGCAATGATTTTGAATTTTATTTTGTGCATTTTTGGACCAAACCCTATTATGTGACATGGCTAAACTCTACGTGACACATTAAATGCGTGCCAAGTACTGGATGACCTGGTAAATAAGCTGTCTGGTGAATATACTTTAGTGAATACATTTACATTTCTAATAACTAGCCCTTCTATTGAGTTTTCATAACAGAAATGAGGACTAGAATTTAAATAAATAATAACTTATAATAATAACTAAGGAAATAATAATAACTAAGGAAATATTATATAAATGATATTTTAATAATGAATTTTTGTATAAAAATTGTAATGTAACTATGTTTATTTTTATCATAAAGTACACAGGTTTGCAGTAGTCTATATGTTTTTCTTTATTATCAGATTATGGTATTTTTGGGGTAGTTATTAATGTCACTAGCTGCTTCCCTGTACTGCTCGTGTGCATTAATCACATTTTTGTCAAATGTTACATGTTAACCAGTTTACTGTCTGTTTATTTAATCATTTCAGACATGAGTTGTTCACACAGTGCTAGAGACAGACAACAAATCATTTTACCAAAAAGTAAAGACAATGAAGATATCGTATAGAGTAGCATTATTGCTCATCAGTGCATGTGTGGGGAACGTAATATGGAGAATTCTTCCACCAAGAAGAATAGACTTCGATAAGCTACACCAGTTTATTTTAGATCATATACATTACAATAAATCATTTGAACAAATAGTAAATCCACATAGACTGAAAAATGAACACAAAAAAGGTTTGACTGAGCGTTCACCGGATAATGCAGATATTATATCCCATATACCCCGTGTCATCCATCAAATCTGGAAAACTGAATACATTCCTAAAACATTTGTTCCATGGATTCAAAGCTGGAACCACCATCATCCAGAATGGAAGTATATTTTATGGACCCATGAAAGTAGTGAAAAGTTCATCTCTAAGAGATTTCCAGATTATCTTCCACTTTTTAAAAGTTACTCATTTGATATTTACCGGGCTGATGCTATCAGATACTTTATACTGCTCTACTTCGGTGGATTTTATATGGATTTGGATATAGAGTGCCTCCGTCCTGTTGAAAAATTCCTGCAGGAGCATCTATGTATAGTAAGTCAGGAACCACATCTACATGTGTCCGTGTTGTTGAAAAGAACACAAAGATTTGCCTCAAATGCTCTTATGGCCTGTAGGCCTTACCATCCGTTCTACAAACTAATTATTGATAACCTTCATACTAATAGCAAGAAAAATACCTTGTCAAGTGCGACTGGACCAATGATGATCGAAACAATGACACAGGTGTATCTTAACACCACAAAACATCGTCCACCCACAGATGATCTTTATGTGGCTCCGGCAGGGTTTTTCATGCCAACATTTGACAGGAATCCAATGGGAATTGGAACATTTCCAAGCGCTTGCAAGAAACTGATTAAAAAGTTCAGCAACCATTCATCGCCGTTCACGATGGACGAGTTATCTGTTAAACAGTACACCGATTGTAAATGGTTGGCCAGCAGGAATTATACAAATACTCCCCGTGATCACTCCTATTCAGACCACCACTGGATCCATACTTATTTTCACGACCATATTTATCACGGTCGGCCGGGCAATGATACATCTCATATCACTGACATAATACCTAACGTCATATTAGGCTCCGATCTCCTAAAAGTGTCATCTTCATCTCCAAAGATACCCAGCTAAGCCTCAGTTAGAATAATAATCCTTCAATTACTAATCGCGTCTGATCCTTTTACCCAAGAAAAATAGACATCATATTTGTTAGATTGATATGCAGGTTTTTGATTCAAATTGTACATATTAAGTATTTTAACACACTTGGCGGTGTGGTCCGCGGCAGCGAGATACAACTTCGCGTGAGGATTTTTTTTTTAATGCAGTGCTAAGTATGCATAAATTAGCTTATTTGTGAGGTTTTAAAGTCTGTTCCATTAAAATTATTATTATCGTGGTACATGCTTGCATTCACCAACACACTTAGTTATTTTTATTCTGGTCTTTGATTATATGTTGTGGATATGTTATTCTGACAGTGGCAATAACATTACTAGCCCATAACAGTGTCGTACGCATGTCATACATGTATGTATGTTTGTGATTTATATAATTTTTTTAATATATACTTTACCATCAGACAAACTTTTTACATTTGTAAAAATATTCTTCCTTCCTCATATAAATTATGCACTGATGGCGTAAATTTCTAAAAATATTCAATGTGCCCTCAAAAAATATTGGAATCATCACAGGAAGTCAAAAAGTAACAATTTTCGCACATTAATATACTATTGAGGACAAATCTCTTAGAAATGCAAGATATGTTTGTGAATAATAACTGCCTTTTTTTCTTTTTGTTATCTTTTAAATCCAGCAACCGTCTAGATAATATCAGAAGTCAAGATTTGATGACAATGAAAATAGTACATGAATTTGCTAAACTACGTCTTTCATGTAACGTTAGTATTCTTCATTTCGAACAGTTGTCCAACCGCCAACAAATCAAAAACATTTTAACCACACTTTTGTTTTTGTCTGATTACATATTGTAAAACAAGTTCTAAATTAATGTATATCAATTTATGTTTTTTCTTGTCCAAATAGTAGTTAGATATTTTTTATACCATAATTAAAATTTCGTAGCCTACTTTATAATGTATAATAATATCCAATTCCTAATTATTAAAAGTGTTTTTGGATAAATGTTGTGGTATAATCGGTAAAGATTGGTATATCATAGCAATTTAATTATATTTCATTTGGTATGATACAAGCGTTGTTTATTGCTATCTGACTGCGTAATGATAAACATATCTTAATTTTTAAACTCTTAACTTGGGTGATTTTCACGCCTGAGCCCAGAGGGGGGGGGGGTGTGGCATTGTAGTGACAAAATTGCCAATAAGGCCGATTTTGCAAATGGCTGCCATCACAATTACCTAACTCACCATAAATTTATAATTCAGCGTCTCTTGCCTCTTAATCAACTTAGCAAGACGAGGAGATCAAGGCATAGTTGAAGATATCGTGCCTCCCAATGAACTTGGCCATGGGCTAGAACCACCCTACGTGCACCCCCCCCCCCCCCACACACACAGCTCACCCACACCAATTGTTTTTAAAACCTTACTATGTCCAAAACATATGAGATGTTAACCCTCCAAAAATGGGGACGAACTTTATATTTTGACCCCTTATAGGGGGGTACCCCCATACCTGTCTAAAATTAGGGGGTATGGTTACGCAAATATCTGTCGCTGCTATTCTAGTTTATCAATCTACACAATATACCAAATAAAAGGTAATTAAATTTTTGTTCTATTGATGTATTACCAGATGCAGTGGATTAAAGGGTTATCTCCACAAATACGTTGAAACATGTTTTTTATTTACTAAATAATCAAAATCAAAATTGACAACAAAACAAGCTAGTTAACATGGTCAATGGAAACGGCTTAATAAAAGATAATTATTGGCCATATCTATATTTGACTTATTCTTTTTGAACCCAGATGTATATATGCTTAAAATTGAGTGGTATCTAGATTTGTACATGAGATGTATATGTTTAAATGCGATAATATTGCAGTCTTTTGAAATATGAAACATTGAACTTTGCTCGACATATGATTGTAATTTTTTCCCCGCTTGCTTTTACATAATTTAGGTGTGCTGTTTTCGAATGTGTCGGTTAACATTCTATCTTTGGTGTCATTCACCTTCAAATAAGCAAAACAAAAAATGTCCGAAAAAACACATGTGTTCTATATTTTTGTTACACATTATGGCACGATTTCTGGTTTCTGCATGATTTAGAGTTGATAAATTTATGTCTCATGTTTTTCGATCAAAATGACCTATATTTGGCCTTCAAGTTATAACTGGTTATCACCAACACATCAATAAAAGTGGTTTTTGTGCACGTGAACTAAAATATTATAGACAACATTTGTTTATTGGAAAAACTAAAAAATAGATTACGTAATACGGCAGATTAGGTTGCAAGGCATTCGAAACTGTGCTTAAGCACAGTTTATTCTAACATGCTTTGATGTGCTTAGTATTTAAAATGACGTCATTATTTTTATAGCAAATATGTAAAATGGCGTCCATCTTAGATTTTACGATAAACTATAGGTCAGACGATGAACAATAAACATCAGAAATGCTTGTTTCGGCCCTCTAGTCAAACAAAAAAAATTCAGCATTTTTTAGGCGGACATAAAACAAAAGAGGTTTAATTTACATTTTGATAGTCATTTTGTTTCTTGTTCATAGGAAGGTGAATTTCGCGGCCATTTGGATTCTTTCATTTACATTTACTCGTCAGTAACATTTTTTCTGATCTACTAAGCTACTACTTATTATCGTCAACATTTTTAGCGGTATATTTATAGTAACCGTAAATATATAAAAAAAGATCAATTGGATCAGACTTTATTTGTATTTAAATTACAAATAAAGATTATTTCTTTCCAAAAAAAAAAAAATATAATAAAGATCTTGCAGAAACTATCAATTGTGCGAAAATACGGGGGTTTCTTCACATTTTGTGTTTTGCTAAATTGAAGGTGAAGGTCACCAAATATAGAATGTTATCAAACAGTTTTGAATTAAGCACACACAATTATTATGTAAAAAAAATCATGTTTCAGATTTTAGCCCATGTAATTCTGAATACACATATTTTCATGAAAGGCTTCAATATTCTTTAATTAAAAAATATATGACATTTATAAATATAAATAACACGCATTTTTAAGCAAACACATATCTGGGTTCAGAAAATATAGGCCAGATATGAATATGTCCAACAATTATATTTTAATAGGTCGTTTCCTTTCACCACGTTAAATCGGTTGTTTTGCCTTTAATTCTGATTATTTTATACTAAAAAATCATTAGTTTGGTGCGGTATGTCAGAAATATGCCGAAAATTAAAAGTTCCTGCCCAAATTTTTTTTTTTTTTTTTTTTTACTTTATTAGGGGTCAAATAAGCCAGAAATATTTGGGTTTAATTTTTCCGCCCTTCAACCTCGTCTTATGACACATTCAAAATGGCCGCCGTGTTAATCACATATTTTGCCATAACTTGGGCTGTAGCATAGTCACGATTTTGATCTATATACCTATGTTTTTGGGTATGAGCAATCCAATGGGGCCCATAACAAATGTGGACGTCTCTTAGGTATTTTGATATTAACGATAAAACACATTTTTTATACGTTTTCAGTCATTTTTTCTCGCGAATAGGAATAAAACTAATACACCCCAAATATTTTACCCAAAAGCGATCGTAGAAGCTGAACAATTCCAATAACGATGTTTAATTGATGCATTTCCTTCATTCAAACATTTTACAACAGTCACAGAGAATAATTATCGACGGTGATATGTCTTTTACAAAACACATTTGATAAGAGGGTATGATGGGTTGAGGTTATTCGAAATAAAATATAAATAAATAATATCCCACATTGTGCGCAAATTGTGCGTTCCAGTAATGTTTCATTTTTGCTGAGCAAATGATCAGAAGCAATCTTGGTGGGTAATTATGGTCCATCGCATCCATTAAATTATTGGATTTTCGGATCTTGTTTTTTTTTTAAATCCATAAATTATGCACAATAACAAATAATAAGGATACTTTTAATTCATCACAGCCTATGAGCGAAATCAGGGGGGCTAGTTGTCACGGGAGCATGTTGTCACAGTACACTTTACTCGGGTCTCAATAGAGGAATCCCCTTCCGACGTCATCAGATGATGAGGTAATGTTGATCCCAGATCGGGAAATACCCATTGTTCAACTTCTGAGAAGAAACACCTGTTGCAGGCAACAAGTGAGTTTTGCTATTCATCTAAGTCAATTGGACGAGTTAGCAGAATTAGTCAAATTCTCAAGATATTTGGGATGCTTCTGCATCTTTCTGACAGAACATATGTTGAAACTAGTTATTTTCAATATGTAACAGATCATTTTAATAACAAGCACATGGTGAGAAATCTGCATTCAAGTGGGGATAACTTGCTCGGGGCAAGTAGTCACAAGCTGTGACATCTTGCCCCGGCACTGTCACATCTTGCCCCGGCACTGTGACATTTTGCCCCGCCACTGTGACATCTTGCCCCAGCACTGTGACATCTTTCCCCAGCACTGTGACATCTAGGTCATCGTGACAGTCGACCCCAGTCCCCCCGGACGCGGGGGGACGGCTGGACGACTGCCTCGTTTCAGGGCCTGGCCTCGTTTCAGTATATTAGTGACGTGCGCAAAAACCCAATCACCACGCGGTCGTGGCCTTTTTCGCGCACTTGTAGTCTAGTATGGAACGCCATTCCTGCCTTTTATGAATGGTTTATTTTCGCTTGAAGGTCTTGGCAGATGGCTGGGATCAGGTGTGTGTTGGCTGGGAGGGTTCGTTTAATGGCTCGGTGCACACACCTAATGGCTGGGAGAGTTCTTTTCATGGCTCGGTGCACACACCCAATGGCTGGGAGGGTTCGTTTCATGGTTCGGTGCACACACCCAATGGCTGGGAGGGTTCGTCTAATGGCTCGGTGCACACACCTAATGGCTGGGAGGGTTCATCTCATGGCTCGGAGCACACACCTAATGGATGGCAGGGTTCGTCTAATGGCTCGGTGCACACACCCAATGGCTGGGAGGGTTCGTATAATGGCTCGGTGCACACACCCAAATGCTAGGAGGGCTCGTCCAATGGCTCGGTGTTCACACTTAATGGCTGGGAGGGTTTGTTTAATGGCTCGGTGCACACACCCAATGGCTGGGAGGGTTTGTCTAATGGCTCGGTGTACACACTTAATGGCTGGGAGGGTTTGTCTAATGGCTCGGTGCACACATCCAATGGCTGGGAGGGTTCGTCTAATGGCTCGGTGCACACACCTCATGGCTGGGAGGGTTTGGATAGGGATTTGCACTCACTGTGTTCAGTGTATTTAGGATTGATAAGTAGGTGTATTTTAGCCATTTTTTATGATTATAGGCTAGGCTATGTTCAATAATTTAAAGGATTGTTTTTTACCAATTTCCAAAAAAGGTGTGTTTTTGGCCAAAACTGTAGTCTTATATTAATAGCAATAACAACAAGTGTCAGTTTTTATATTAACTCCCCGTCTTCAAGTCTATAAAGAGTTCACGTCAATATTTACTTTCTGTAACATAAAATGATCACTTTTTACACATTTTATAACTATTTCACGTAGGCCTATCTTTCTACACCCTTTAAAATATCTACCCACGCCAGATTCTATAGGCTAAAGGGTTAATATCGGACACTTTATCCAAGTGGAAATTGTAACACTCGTATAACGTTGACCGAATGTTGGGCCAACGTCGTAGGCAATATGCCAACATTAAGCCAATGTTGAGTTATTGTATCGTATTTGTGGGAACCTGTTCCCCTAAACTGAGTCTTTTTACAACACCAATGCGAGTCGCCAGGTCACGGTGCAACTGTTGTCATGATTCCAGAAGCTGTACAGGAGGGCCAATCCCATAAATCACACAAGCCCTATTTTTTTTTAATTATGTGACACATGTATTAGGTAGTTACCCGGCAAACACGAAACATTAAGCCACTATTGGGCTAATGCTGGGCCAACGTCGTAGACGGTGGGCAAAGGTTAGGCCAACAGTGGCTCAATGTTTCGTGTTTGCTGGGTAGTGTGGAATGTGTAGGCCTATATCCCAGCAGATAGGGCCAATGTTGGTTGAGTGCTGGGCCAGCGTAGACGGTGAACCAACGTTAAATCGACACTTGATCAACCCTCAGTGACATGTTCTATAGAGCTTCACCAGCAGAAAGCAGGGGTATTTTTAAGGCTCGTGTCAAGGCTATGGATCCCAGCAATCACGATATATATATAGGCCTATAGATCAAACGCCGATCAAACGTGTGCGACGCTGGCCCAACATTGACTCCATGTCTCGTGTTTGTCGTGTCATGCACCGCCTGAATAGTCTTGTGTTCATTACATGGCTGATCTAATCAAACAAGATAAATTCGCCAATGTTGGTTTAATGTTGGCTCACCATCTCCGACGCTGATCCAACGTGTTTGCTGGGACTGGTAGGCCTACACACTGTATTAACATCTCGTGCACCACAGACTGCATAGTAGTCTACGTAACCACTCAGTCTCTGGCACTGGTAGATCTACTGGTAGGCCCAAAAATCGGCTTTGTGTACTGGACGCAGACGCAGACGCAGACGCACGCTCAGACGCAGAATCAGACGCACAATCAGACGCAGACGAACGTTCCCATGTTCGAAGTTCCCACGTTCCGATAACAATGATAAAGCTCCTCTGTCGGTTTGCCAGGCCACCATATTTAGCTGAGCCTTGCAGCTGTTCGATAAGTATTATGTTTTTTTTGCTCCAGAGGTATAATTGATATGTCTAGATTGTAAAACCACCGGGTGCAATTTGTTCACCCTTAAGCATTTATTTTTATTTTTCGTGGCCATTGCTGAAAATCTTGTTTTCGCTCATAACACTTCAAGCTCCAAAATTCTGAGGAAAAATGTCTGCCAAAATTAGAACACCTATTGACAGCACTGCCTCAGATGGCAGCCAATATCAGAATATATAGGCCTAGGTTTAGGCCTGAGCATGCTGAATGTCGTGCCCTAGACCGATATTGTTGTCACGAATCCCAGCTGACTCAAGACATTCTCCTATGCTCACTCAATGTTGGTCCACCGTCTGCGATGCGATGCTGGCATAATACTGAATCAAAATAAAGTAAACTCATGCTTGCATATGTTTGTTGTTTTAATGTTGGTCCAGTGCCGTAGACGGTGGCCCAACTTAAAACAAAATTTGGTCAAAATGAAAATAGAACCAACAGGAAGGTCTGCTTCGAAAATTACGGATGTGAGAAATCCTCCCGTCCTCTCCGTCAAAGATAGCCTACATTGTATTCAAACAACGAGAGTCATTTGTTATATTAGGCCTAGGCCTAACCGCCTTGCCATAGCCTACATGATATAATGAACCACATCCTACTTTGGGGTCAGCTTGTTATTCCGACAGGTCTATATTCCGACAGGTCGTTATTCCGACAGGTCTATATTCCGACAGGTCTATATTCCGACAGGTCGTTATTCCGACAGGTCGTTATTCCGACAGGTCTATATTCTGACAGGTCGATATTCCGATAGGTCGTTATTCCGACAGTTCCTTGATGTAAATTATAATGGGAATTAGTCTGTGAGCTGAACCACGTTTAATTACGTGTCTGGGCCCAAAAAGTTTGAAGAGTGTTTCTAACTCAGAATTTCATGCTGATTCTGAAATTCCATTAAATGCCTCAGACGCTGTATTTTCTCAGTATATAGCATATAACGTGTTTTTTTCATACAAAAATGGTAAAATCGCTATTTTAACCAGTGACACTGTTTAAATGTATCTACATAAGAACATGTGATGCCAAATTAAACTGTCTGATACATGTGATTCAATAATAAGACAACAAATTCTGCGCTGAGACCGACTTGATACGTCAGAATCTGACGTCTAAAGTCAGTCTCAGCTCTGAAAGATTTAAAAATATTTATAATGGCGTTAGACCCATAGCATAAGTAGTCAAATTAGTCACGGGGCTTAACTCATATCTACCACCCGAATTGTTCAAATCGTCCCAAAAGCACCAAATTTGAACCACGTATGGCCAAGGCCATAATAATTTTGATTTATCGCGGGAGCCAAGCTGAACACCCGCCGGGGGCGCTTTATTTGACAAATCCAAGATGGCCGCCATTCAAATTGGGGTCATTTCATAACGTAAAGACGCATGTGATACCACTTTTCTATGGTTTTCGAAAATATAGAATTGATTTATGATGTTTAGAAGTTGATTTGGGATTATTTAAAACACAAAAATATATGTAAAAGTTATTTCGACAATATATACGACATGGTACCGGTTTAAACGACGCAGATCAGCAACACAATAGTCTGTATCAGGCATTGATAACGACCTATCCATTGGATTTGCTACCAGAGCCAGTCTTTGAAGTTCCTGTGTATCAGCCATATTAGATAAATTCAAAATGGCCGCTGTTCATAACAAGCCCACGTCATAACTTGCCAACTAATAGCAGTAGAGACACACTTAATACCATTTTTCTACGGTTTTCATAATATATATTAGTTTAAGGGCAGTGAATATTCTGAAAATCGTACTATCTAAGCAAAAGAGTTGAGTCAGACGTCTAAATTAAGAGCTTACCATTTTATTTATTTGTAAGAGCCCGTTTCCAGCCAGGACGAAAGTTCTTTTTTTAAAAGGTTTTTATTGACCGTTCACATGTCAACTTTGACATTTTTTTTTTGTGTACGTTTTTTTAGGCGGCGCGAATCGGTTATACGTTCGGTTGCTATTATTATACCATGAAATTGAACAGTTTGGGTCACATCATATGTAGGCCTACACCAAGGGAAGATTTCGGAGGCAGCGGGACTCGAACCAGGTACCTCCGGACTCTCGAGTCCACCACGCGACCAATGAGTTAACCTGGCGCCACGAACATGAACAAGATAATAAGTAATAATATTTATAATAAGAATATTATAGTATAATATTATAATTGTGACTCAAGGCACAAGAACATAATTAGATTTTCATATTACTGTCTTAGATTTTACGCAACACAGCTATAACACTTCAAAAAAAATTGTTCCATCACTGCTAATACATTCATCCTCATAGAAAAGGCAAAGTTAGGAAATTTTAAGATGATCAATATTAGCTCTGAAGGAACACGATACGAACACGTTACATTATGACTGTATACTTTTACCTCGAAAATAGTATTATTAGTTTTAGTACTGATGTTGATGAGATTGCTAATTTGTACCGGCATTTTGGACGGCGTTAGAGCACTATGGAGGTCGCTCAATAATATTTTGCTCAATTTAATAGTTGGTCATGATGTATTGTCCGAGCAGTCAGGGAAAAATCAGGGGAATGTGTGGGAACAATAATTAAATGTATGTATTTATTAGGCTGGAATATACATAAATATATGCAATAATTGTATACATCTGCAATTGTTGATATCAAATACGTTGACATAAATTTAGTTATGCCATTGATTGGCATATTAAGCTTAACAATGGATCTGAACGCATCTATATATCACAGCTGTACAAAGAAGTGTGGGACTATATACACTACTCTCAACCCCCCCCCCCCCCCCCCAAATGGCTCTCAGAAACTCAGGGTAGAGTAGGTTAACCCTTTCGCCGGCAAATGCGTTCAGATCTCCAATAAAGCACCGAGTGTAAATTATTAGTCCTAACTGGTCCACTTTTAAACGCCTATTTGATGTTGACATTTGCATCACCAATGCAAGCTTCAAGTGAATAATACCCAGTTGATACATGTCAAAGTATGATGCAGCACGAAAAGAGTTCACAAGTAACAACTTTAGTATTTTAGATATAGGTCTTCATCGCTATTCGTCACCACAGTAGCTGTTGATAGTGGTTAATCCTCTCATCACTATTATTTTTATGTCGCAATAACGACCTGTCGGAATATAGACCTTTCGGAATATCGACCTGTTTGTCCAACTATCGAGCTGTCGGAATAGAGACCTGTTTGTCGGACTATCGACCTGTCGGAATAACGACCTGTCGGAATAACGAACTGTTTGTCGGAATATCGACCTGTCGGAATAACGACCTGTCGGAATAACGACCTGTTTGTCGGAATATCGACCTGTCGGAATAACGACCTGTCGGAATAACGACCTGTTTGTCGGAATATCGACCTGTCGGAATAACGACCTGTCGGAATATCGACCTGTCGGAATAACGACCTGTCGGAATAACGACCCGGACCCCCTACTTTCGCAGGGTCCGATGCTATCCCCACCACAATGTTGTATTAATCTTGTTCCACCATTTACGACGCTGGCCCAGCATTAAATCAACATTCTGTATCAAGTACACAAAGCCCAGATTTTATGCGTCTGAGTCTGCGTCTGCGTCTGCGTGTTCGTCTGCGTCGAGTACACAAAGCCGATAAGCCTACAGTTTCGGCCAAAAAACACCTTTTTGTAACACATAAAAATTCTTGAATATAACCTATATAGAAAAGAAATTGGGTAAAATACACCTAATCATAATACACTGAACACAGCGAGTGCAAACACCCCCCTCCACTGAGGTCGAGCCCAGCCATTAGGTGAGAGCTCCCAGCCATCGCATCTACACGCCCAGCCACGAGACGAACCCTCCCAGCCATGAGGTGTGTGCACCGAGCCATTAGACAAGCCCTCCCAGCCATGAGGTGTGTGAACCGAGCCATCAGATGAACCATCCCAGCCATTAGGTGTGTGCACCGAGCCATTAGACGAACCCTCCCGGCCATTAGGTGTTTGCACCAAGCCACGAGACGAACCCTCCCAGCCATTAGGTTTGTGCACCGAGCCATTAGACGAACCCTCCCAGCCATTGGGTGTTTGCACCGAGCCACGAAACGAACCCTCCCAGCCATTAGGTGTGTGCACCGAGCCATGAGACGAACCTTCCCAGCCATTAGGTGTGTGCACCGAGCCATTAGACGAACCCTCCCAGCCATGAGGTGTGTGCACCGAGCCATGAGATGAACCTCCCAGCCACGAGGCGTGTGCACCGAGCCATTAGACGAATCTCCCGGCCATTGAGTGTGTGCACCGAGCCATCAGACGAACCCTCCCAGCCATGAGGTGTGTGCACCGAGCCATGAGATGAACCTCCCAGCCACGAGGCGTGTGCACCGAGCCATTAGACGAATCTCCCGGCCATTGAGTGTGTGCACCGAGCCATCAGACGAACCCTCCCAGCCACGAGGCGTGTGCACCGAGCCATTAGACGAACCCTCTCGGTCATTAGGTGTGTGCACCGAGCCATGAGACGAACCCTCCCAGCCATTAGGTGTGTGCACCGAGCCATTAGACGAACCCTCCCAGCCATTAGGTGTTTGCACCGAGCCACGAGACGAACCCTCCCAGCCATTAGGTGTGTGCACCGAGCCATGAGACGAACCTTCCCAGCCATTAGGTGTGTGCACCGAGCAATTAGACGAACCCTCCCAGCCATTAGGTGTGTGCACCGAGCCATTAAACGAACCCTCCAAGCCATGAGGTGTGTGCACTGAGCCATTAGACGAACCCTCCCAGCCATTAGGTGTGTACACCGAGCCATTAGACGAACCCTCCCAGCCATTAGGTGTGTGCACCGAGCAATTAGACGAACCCTCCCAGCCATTAGGTGTGTGCACCGAGCCATTAAACCAACCCTCCCAGCCATGAGGTGTGTGCACCGAGCCATTAGACGAACCCTCCCAGCCATTAGGTGTGTACACCGAGCCATTAGACGAACCCTCCCAGCCATGAGGTGTGTGCACCGAACCATCAGACGAACCCTCCCAGCTATTAGGTGGGAGCACCGAGCCATGAGAGGAATCCTCCCAGCCATTAGGTGTGTGCACCGAGCCATGAGATTAACCCTCCCAGCCATGAGGTGTGTACACCGAGCCATTAGACGAGCCCTCTCAGCCATGAGGTGTGTGCACCGAGCCATTAGACGAACCCTCCCAGCCACGAGGCGTGTGCACCGAGCCACGAGACGAACCCTCCCAGCCATTAGGTGTGTGCACCGAGCCATGAGATTAACCCTCCCAGCCATGAGATGTGTGCACCGAGCCATTAGACGAACCCTCCCAGCCATTAGATGTGTGCACCGAGCCATTAAACGAACCATCCCAGCCATTAGGTGTGTGCACCGAGCCATTAGACGAACCCTCCCAGCCAACACACACCTGATCCCAGCCATCTGCCAAGACCTTCAAGCGAAAATAAACAGTTCATAAAAGGCAGGAATGGCGTTCCATAGTCTAGCCCCTGACGACTGCAGACGTGTTGCAGGTTGGCAGATTAGAGTTAGCCTAGGGGCGTGTCGTGCGCGGGACTGTACATTGCCGATGTTTTATGTCTAGACAAATAAATATAATGAACTGAAGAAGAGTTTTGTGAAGTCAATCGGAACCGTTGACCCGACGGGGAAGGAAGGGTCTTGCCGTTCACCCTACCGGTAGACCCTCCTGCAACTCCCATAATGTGACAACTTAGCTCAACTATGTGACAACATACCCCATTGAAATTTCCGTTGTCATAACTTGCCCCAGCTAAGTGACAACTTGCCCCGCATACTAAATTTATTTACAGCCAATGGCTGTATGGCGAAAATAAGCAGACATATAAGCACCATTTTAGAAGATAATGTTTGGAAAATGTTCAACTTTATATTTCCCCCTATCAGACCCATGCTAACTTTAAATCGTATGGAGAAATTTAGGAAACGATTTATTTGTGACGACTAGCCCCCCCCCCCCCCTATATTCCAGCCATAATTGGAGGGGACAGGGCCATTACCATAGTTGGCATTTGCGAGGATCACAGCAAACATTCAATAGCTTGGTACATTCCAGAAAGTCAAGATTGCTGCAAAACAGATTATATCACTTTTACTAGACATATACATGTACATTGGCATCCCAACTTAGTTGTTTAAAACTGGTTCCGGTTGAATTGAGTTTTATACAGATTTATGCAAGTGACACATGAGAGTAACATGAGAGTAACTCATGAAGTCAGAAGTTTGAAAGGTGTCCCAATATAGATCTAGGACAGCTTTATTGGCCACGGATCATGTGTGAATGATCACACAAGGGATGCTTCATCATGTCAAAATAGTAATACAAAAATCATCTCGGACCAATCATTTGGTGGAGTCAGCACTGGGTATTATATGCTTAAAGGGACATGCCCAGGTCTAAAATCATAAAAAAATCGGTGATTTTATTTTGGCTCCTTAATATGACCATATGATGTAAACATATCCATAGACTAAAACTGCAAAAGTTTTTTAATTTTTGTGCTGCGCACTTACCAGTTAGGCTAGATATAGAGACGAAATTCCCGTATTTGTGATTTTTGACATGGTTGGCAATAATTAGAAATCAGGGATTTCTTTAAAAAAAATGAACATTACAGTGTTGAAAATTGCAAATAAAAGTGTAACAAATAACAGCAAATAACAGCACAAAAAAAACAAATAAAAACAGCTTTTCACAAAATATCTGCACCTTAACTATTTATTGGTTACATCGGAAATGAAATAAAATCGTAGTGTAAAATCCATGTTCCATCTGATGAGGAACATAACTTTGTAATACCGTAAAAATAAAGCAAAGCAAAAATAGTTCTCGAGAAAGTATTTGGGACCTCAATAACTTGTAATCATGGTGACATTTGAATTGAAATAAAATGGTGTTTTAAATCCTGGTTCCACCAGATTATGACTCACTAGCATATTAGCAATGTCGTGAACTCAGTTTGGTTATTGTCGATCATTCTAATGTATTGCACAATCATTTCACCAGTTTATTTTAAACACATTTAAAATAATAGAAAAAGAGTTCCTAACATAATATTTACCATTTTAACAAATTCTTATAGTGGCGACATCAGAAAAGGAATAATAATGGCGGTGGTAAAATTCTTGTTCCACCAGAATATTATTTTATCTTATATGGTATTGCAAACACGTTTGTTATGTTATTATTTTATAATAATTTTTTTCTGTTATCAAGCTAGTCATCAGCAAACATTTATTTTCATTTGCAACTTTAAACACTGCAATGCTCATTATTTACGGAATAAAACAACCCTTTATTCAAATTTGAGTTTTTGTGTTCGCGCTAAAATACACAAAAAATGACCGAAAAATTTGGCCTCGGACAGTCTTGGGGAGGATGCACGGTATATCTGTCCCATATGAACTAACAACTATGTCCGTATACGTGTACGTTACACACCTAAAAGTATGCGACCCTGTTTTGAAATGTATTAGATAAACGCATATGATCAATCTCAAATTTACCTTCAATAATGTAAGAAACCACTGCATTCGTAAAAAAACAATGAAAAAAGTATAGCCTATTTCTAAGTGGCTAGCATTATGTTATTTCCTGTCAGAAGTGAGGCTAAACAATTCCTGTTTATTTACACGTTTCGGTAAATTAACTATTTACACTGCTTAATGTGATTCTAAATATTATCTCATAAATGAAAATATATCTACACTATTTGGATTTAGATTTGGTGATGTTATTATCTGATGGTTACATGGGTTTAACAGTTATTCCTTAGATTTTTTAGTGGGATATTGCGTGCGTTCTCCAATTGATATATGTAATTTGTGTAAGTAAGTGTAGGTAAGTGTATGTAAGTATCCAACCCATCTAAGTTCTGTTTTGAGTTTTGTTTTGATATGCTACACTTTTATATTACACTTTTATATTGCACTTTTTATATTGCATTTTTTTATTCACACCTCGCAATGAATGAAAATGTGAGGAATTATTGCAGTAGGAAGGTAAGAATTTTACCATGAAGCCCGGGACAGAGGAGAAAATATTTGTAGCCGGTCATATTTTTCCTCGCAACACGGAGACAGTTGTTCCTGGATCGGCCCCAATTCACGATACTTATCTACTATGTACAGCTCAACTGAAAGGTGTGCATACATAAAGAAAGTTTAGCTGTGAGAATGATCAAGACGATTACTATATACAGAATCACTAACCAGGTCGCCACAGCTAACATAGCTCACGTGCAGGTTAGTAGCGACAATATTCAATGCAGCGAAGGTCTTTTGCTATTATAAAATATTGTGCAGTGTTGATTAATTGCTAATTAGTTATTATAATAATTATTAAAATGCAGTGATTTAAATGGTACTGTTTCCCATAGATAGATATGTGTTTAGCGCCACTTAAGTTGTCCTAAGTGTAATTTCCAATAGGCGTTACTTGTAATAAGGACTCGTCTATCTGTCGTAGATATTTATGTAGCACTACTGTACTGTCACACATGGTAAATTATAAATGATAATTAATTATGAAATCATATTATTTTGAAAAAAAATCCGATGTAGACCTATACCTCACTATATATATGTTTTTATGGACATGCTGCATGCAATGATTCTGAATTTCATTTCGTGTATGTTTAGACCACACCCTATCATGTGACATGGCTAAACTCTTCGTGACACATTAAATACGTACCGAGCACCGAGTAACCTGGTAACTAAGCTGTCTGGTGAATATACTTAAGTGAATACGTGTGCTTTCTAATAACTAACCCTTCTGGTGCATTTTCATATCAGGAATGTCGACTAGAATTTAAATAATTAATAACTGAATAGTTATAAACAAGTTATTGAATTAAAAACAACAAAATCATGATAACATTGATAGGAAATATTATATATATGATATTTCAATTATGTATTTTTGTATTAAAATTGGAATGTAACTATATATATTTCTATCATGATTACACCAGTTTGAAGTATATGTTTTTCTTTATTATCAGATTATGATATTTTGAGGGTAGTTATTAATGTCACTAGCTGCTTCCCTGTACCGCTTCTAAACATGAGCTGTTCACACAGTTCTATGGACAGAAAACAGATTATTTCACCAAAAAGTAAAGACAATGAAGATATCGTGTAGAATAGCATTATTGCTCATCAGTGCATGTGTGGGGAACGTAATATGGAGGATTCTTCTCCCAAAAAGAATAGACTTCGATAAGCCACAACAGTTTATTTCAGATAAAATAAATTACAATAAATCATTTGAACAAATAGTAAATCCATATAGACTGAAAAATGAAGACAAAGAAGTTTTGCCTGAGCGTTCACCGGAAAATGTAGATAATACATCCCATATACCCCGTGTCATCCATCAAATCTGGAAAACTGAATACATTCCGAAAACATTTGTTCCGTGGATGCAAAGCTGGAACCACCACCATCCAGAATGGAAGTATATTTTATGGACCCATGAAAGTAGTGAAAAGTTCATCTCTAAGAGATTTCCAGATTATCTCCCACTTTTCAAGAGTTACACATTTGATATTTACCGGGCTGATGCTATCAGATACTTTATACTGCTCTACTTTGGTGGATTATATATGGATTTGGATATAGAGTGCCTCCGTCCTGTTGAAAAACTCCTACAGGAGCATCCATGTATAGTAAGTCAGGAACCACATCTACATGTCTCCATGTTGTTGAAAAAAACACGAAGATTTGCCTCAAATGCTCTTATGGCCTGTAGACCCTACCATCCGTTCTACAAACTAATTATTGATAACCTCCATACTAATAGCAAGAAAAATGACTTGTCCAGTGCGATTGGACCAATGATGATCGAAACAATGACAGAGGTGTATCTTAACACCACAAAACATCGTCCACCCACAGATGATCTTTATGTGGCTCCAGCAGGGTATTTCATGCCAACATTTGACATAATTAGACCATTTCTACGCCGTTGCAAGAAACTGATTAAAAATTTCAGCAACCATTCATCGCCGTTCACGATGGACGAGTTATCTGTTAAACAATACACCGATTGTAAATGGTTGGCCAGCAGGAATTATACAAATACTCCCCGTGATCACTCCTATTCAGACCACCACTGGATCCACACTTATTTTCACGACCATATTTATCACGGTCGGCCGGGCAATGACACATCTCATATCACTGACATAATACCTAACGTCATATTAGGCTCCAATCTCCTAAAAGTGTCATCTTCATCTCCAAAGATACCCAGCTAAGCCTTAAATAATTTCTAATCGCGTGTGACCTTTTTAAAGTAGAGAAATACAATTATTATATGTTAGATTGAAATGCATGTTTTCGGTTCAAATTGTACATATTAAGTACATTTTACACAATTTTATTTGTGAGATTTTGAAGTCTGTTCCAATAACATCATTATTATCGTACTAGATGCTTACATCCACCGACACACTTCTTTTTTTATTCTGATTTTCAAATATGTTTTGTGGATATATTATTCTGACAGTTACATGGCTAGCTATCATATAAAATAAAAGTAGACAATTAATTGCAATTTTAATGAAAAAAAATGATTTTCTTCAAATATTCCTCGATTTATTCTCTTTAATCTTCTGAAAAATATTCCTCACATCTCTTGCCATGGTTTCCATTAGGCCAGATATTTTCGAATAAATCAATGTTAGAGCTGATCAACAGCAACGCTAGATAGTGTTGACTGAAAATGACACCGGACGAAATAAAAGGTGATGGTGACAATAACATGGCTAGCCCATACTAGTGTCGTACGCATGCCGTATGTATGTTTCTGATCTATTTAATTTTCAGGATATACTTAACCTTCAGTCAAAACGTTTTACTTTTGTACAAATATTCCTTTTTCTTCATATTAGTACACCAGCCAAACCTTCAAAAGACGTTCAGAATTTGTTTTACGGCATGGAGAGGTGATAACAGGCACCTACTCTAGATAGGCCACTCACATGATGGCACAATACATGTGGGTTGATGTTACCGTCAATTTTGTTTAAGGTCACAAAGTCAAAATGGATATTTTTTTATCACATATAAGTATTTATCGCTATTATTAATCATATTATGATTTTTTTGTTTGTTTTAGGCGTGTATTATTTCAAAATACATTCTAAATCACTTGATAATAATTTCTTATTTTTACTATTATTCACAAAAAATAACAACAAAAAAATTATTAACAATAAAAATGACACTTTTCATTTTTATGTGATTCTACATCATTATTATTCAATATTTTAAAATAATTTTATTTACATATCTCATTGGTTAGTGCTTGTATTTTTTCATCATGAATTAATAGTGAATTTATTAATAAATTATTATTTGTATTAGTATTTATAAATTATTGTAATGCTTACAATTTACGAGGTGCAGAGCTGCCATATACAATTGCTCTCATGACATATATATGATTATTGATCACTATTAAATTGATCATATTTTGTTTTATTGTTTTTTTGTTTGTATCACTTTACTTTAAATTCACATTAATTTTATTACCAATTCATTATTTTTATTTGTAAAAAATATTGTTGTTATTGCTCTTTACAATAAAAATAATATTTTTATTATAGGGGACTATATAATTATTTTTCACTATTCTAATTGCATTACTTTTATAGATTATTGCTTGTATTGTTTCATAAAAAATCTGCAGTTAATGTATTACTATTTTTTATTATTATTACTATTTATAAACATATTGTAATTATTATAATTTACCAAATGAAGGACTACCAGAAGCAATTTCTTTTATGACAAGAAAAAATATCTAGGGCACTTTAAACTGAGAGAGTTATACCATTGTAACTTCTTGTTGCTATTTACACAGACAAAGACACTATAAATACTTTTGAAAATAATAATTCAGGTGTGTCATCCCCTGGTGAGATCACTTCAGAGAGTCCCTCTGATGATATCACAATAGTTCAGTGGCAGACAGAGGACTGAACATAAAATAATTGCAAAAGACAAGATTTGGTCGGGTGCAATAGGTACATATGCAGGCATTTTACAAAATACAAGATGGCTGCCAATATTTTAGCTAAATCACCACATTTTTATTTATAATTTTGCACCTAGTATGAGACCTAGAATCATAGGAATCAATAACAATGGTTTAGGGTTTTGTGACAGGTGGGGTTTTGTAGCAATTTTGCTTGTCACACTGTTGACGTTCGCTTGCATGTTCACTTGTATTATATCCACATATATTATAATTTGACTACTCATATTGATGCTGTGATAGTGTAGAATAAAGTAGTCAACAAATGCTATATATATTACAATATATTCGGGATATAATATTATTAGTATCAGGATGGAGCATTATAAGTAATAGAACAATATTCCACTTTATAAAATCTCTTTGCTTTGCCAAAATATTGCATTACCATGTGATTGTATGACAATAGGATGCCTTGAAATGAAGCATGTCAGGATGTGACATCATTATATGTAGATATTGCGTTTCAAAAAAAAATATCATCACTACATCGCACTATGCCAATATCAAGATATCTTTTCTCAATGAACATATATATACATTCGTATATAATGGGCATTTAAAAAAAATGGTTTCTCAGGAGTGTAACATTTGGCATGCGTCTACCCCCCCCCCCCTATTTGCAGAGGCAGTTGAATAGGCACCCTAAAAAATGTCTAAGGATGGTGTTCCTAATCTCAGAATGTTTTTTGAAGATATCTGTATTTATGAAAATATGGCAGAAAATATAGCTTGAAATTTCAGGAGTGTAACACAATTTCGCATGACAAACAAATAAAATATCAATTTTAATAGTATATATCTTGACAAATACTGCTGCAAAACATATTTGTCACATGTTTACTCATTTAGTTCTATTGCGTGAAACTTGTTGAAATTTATTGATATCCTTATCTTTTGATAGCTACATTTGTTTATTTCGTGATAAAATGGAAAATGCATAGTTAATAGTAATATTGTCTTGTTTTTGTGATCTTGTTTAAAACAAGAAAAAAGCGCCAGGAGTGTAACGCTAATTATATGTTTGTCTCATAATTAAATTTAGAGCCCTTACATAGTGATATTTTAATTTAAAAACAAGCACATGTGTAGTAAGTTATTACATTCAAAGAAAACCATACTGCGCTTTCAAAAATAAATAAATAAATATAAATGGCCTAATGTGGAAAAATGTGTAATGTCAGGAGTGTAACATTACAGTTGATCTAAGCTTACTGTAAATCAATCACCTTTTCTCCTAAAAATGTTTAGCTGCTAGCCTATGCATATATTAGCTCATGGGCTCGTAGATATAGTGAAGAGTAAGCTGTGAGAACTGTATTTTATCATTTGTGATATCAATTATAAATCACGCAGCCTGAATAGCGCATTTAAGAATTATACAACATTTTATTTTGATTCTTTTGTTATATTTTACACTTTTTGTTCTATTATTAATAAAGATTCTACACAACAACACTTTTTGTATTGATAATCTGTACATTTTGGAGGCCACGTGTCCTTCTTAGTCATATTTAGGCAGATGTCAAGAGTGTAACATTTAGATTTAAATGACATTTTGTGTACAATTGATGCACTTTTCAAATCTATGCAGCTTTTTTAGTCGCGAAGTTTTAATGGATTAGTTCCCAGGTATTCCATTATATTTTTACATGCCTGATTGGAAATTTTTCGTTTGTTTTTAGTGGTATTTTTTCAATTTAAATTTCTTAAAGCAGTCTATTTTATTTGACAGTAAGATGTTTACATACAAGTATGAGTAAAACTTAAAAAAATGACAATAAATTGACCCTGTCTGTTCCAGTTTCATGTTTACCGTTTAACACAGATCACACAATCAAACTAAAATTATTCCTTATCAATATTATTATTTTAATTTTTGTCAATTAAATGAACCTTGCAAAAGAAGATAAATGATATGAATATTTTAATATGAAATAACAGTATTTCACCATTGCTTGGAACAAACATATGGTCTGACATGTATACAATAAGTCTTTACAGGGACAAGGATATTTACATGTAAGCTCATATCCGAGAGAGTTACAATATGATGTGCTGATTGTGTCTGTCTTTGCATAGTCTAGACTGATGAAATTATCCCTCCCACAGTATACCGTGTACATAAATACATCTTGAAAACATTTTGTATGACAAAAATTCTCTCTAGAAATGCAAAGTAGAAAACATTTATTTGAATAATTCTCATAGCCTTTCTCAATAATAAAGACACAGCAGCCTAACTTTGCGACATCTGGTAACAATCGTTACTCGGTGAAAACAAATTACTTGACCAAAATCATTACTATGTCTGATAGTTTTCAGCTATAACCTAGCATTACATGGCGGCCATTTTGAATGCCATCTTGTATTTTGATTTTTATATGTACCTCTGAGTGTTAAAAAGGCACCATCTATGAGTTCAGTAGTCACAAAAACCATATGACTATGTTATATGGGCCATTTTCAAAATATTTGAGCAAAAACGGTAAAGACATGTCTTCCACATTTTTTCAAAAGTTTGCATTATTTCATTATTGTTATCATTTAATCAGTTAAAGACATGTATTTAGAACTCAGAATTTTTTTAACAAGCATTTATCTTAGAAAATCAAGTTTTTAATCGATATAATATGCTTGATTTGTCTTCACCGTGAGGTGTTTAAAATGAGTTTGCAATTTTTCGAAAACTTGTTAATGTCATATAATTATGCTATTGCAATTCATGACAGGTTGGCCCTTTTTCTAAGATATCTTTTCTAGATAATAAAATAAAATATGCATAAAAACGTTGACTGAATCACCAGTTATTCAATATTAAGCCGTGGTCCAAGTTTTAGAATGCAAAGGTCTTTACCGTTAACAAGAACCCATAAGGCCTATTATTTCTGCAAGTATTCACCAGATTGCTCTAGCACGTAAATTCCCAGATCTAGTCAACTATTGTTTTCTTGAAGTAAACGAGAATTGATTTATGGACAAAGATTAATACAATATAAGTGTAAAATAGGATGTCACAAATAAAATGTCACAACAATAGGATGTCTTTACCGTGTGTCTAATAACATTGGTTGAAAAATTAAATAGCTGTTCTAGATTATTCTTGTCGTCAGTACATGGAGAAAACAACGCTGTGCAGTCAAAAATATACACATATCTTGTAAAATGTTTATTTTATGCCAAATAGTGTGTCTTTACCGTTATAATGGTTTGTCTTTACCATTAAAACGGTAAAGACTGGCATAAAACGGTAAAGCCAAATACTATTTTAAAAGGTAAGTTCTGTGGCAGTTCAATGTCCCTTTAGTCATAAGGTGTGGAAGTCTGCATACAATTATACTGAAAACGAGGCCTGCTATATAAAACTTTTATCACCTATTTATTTAACTTTTTTTCTTTACTGTTACAGCAACATCTTTACCGTAACAAAACCATCTTTATCGTTTAATATTTTGTCTTTACCGTTATAAAATCGCCTACTATTTAAGCCATACCGGTAAAGACAAAAAAAGATTTCTACTACAGTATCTAAAAGTGCTAATATATTGTTTACTGCTTGGATATTGCACACTGTTGCTTGGCATAGTATCCTATATGCGTACATAACATTTAAATTCACAAAATCAGAATTATTTTTTCTTAAAAAGACTTTACCGTTATTGCTCAATTTTTTGAAAATGGCCAATATACTAGAATCATCATCTATAGATGCATAATAATTATTTCCCAAGGACGTGGCGGTCATATAGGGCGCCATTTTGGATTTTTAAAAGGCTAAGCAGTGTAATCATTACATCTGAGGGTTTCTTAATCCAGATGAAATTGGTCATCTAAAAATAAATGATTGCTCCTAAAGTAGTGCCACCTTACCACAATTCATAAATAAAAAAACTTCATATAAAAATGTGACCCGCACATGGGTCATATGATAGCCACATATAAGGTTTGGCTTTCATGTGACCCTCACATGGGTCACATGATATCCCCATATAAAGAAACAATTATGCCCCATCTCGTGGTAACTTTGATTTATTTGTCACAAAATTATTCATACCATATACGGGGTGATAGGTCACCTTTAAGTCAAAATTTTGTTTATCAACACATAACCACGTTTCGACCAATCAGTGAGCTTGAGACTGACTTAAGTCTATTGACTTAAGTCTACGTAAATTTGGTGAAACCGGCCCCTGGTCTTCATGTCAGGAGTGTAACATTTTTCGGGGGTGAAATTTGATGAAGTTTTATATTTAGATGTAATATTTCTTAAAATGTGTAACTTCGCGATTATTTCTGTGTGCTCTTAAATTTTATAGCAATCGAAAAAAATCATATCTATTACATATTTATTGAAAACTGTAATATAAACATTACTATGGCAATTTAAAAACTCAATAGAATTAAATCACATCCAAGCCAAAAATTTCAACCAAAAAAATCATATATCGTAGAAAAATTGTGGGAACTCATTGTTATCATGTTATGCGTTAAAATAGGATGAGTGATCAAGATGCATTGCTTGCATGAAGGATATTGACAAGAAAGGGAATACAACACATTATTCATCGAAATTTCATAAAATGATTCAGAGGAAATTTGATAAAAAAGTAAAAATAGGAATCAGATTTTAACTCGACGGTTTTTTGGTTTATTTTTTAATGTCATATATCACATTTGAAATTTTATCCCCTTGTCACACTTTGGAACCACTTTTTTGAAAATGCCAATATATTTTTATAATTATCATGCGTGGTATTATAATATCAAAATATATTTGTTTACTGTTATTGTGATAGGAATATAAGACAATACAGTTTAGAGATATGCATTTAAAATTCCAGAATTTTAATGCCAGGATACTAAGATATGACATACACTATGGCCATACACTATCACCGGCCCTTATAATGGTGTAGCCCTTTGTGACCTTTTGTAGTTCATTGTTCAGATAATGTCGATGATCTGTTTTTGTTACTATATATTATTGTTTATCAAACAATGTTGACTAAATGTAAATAAAGACATAAATAAATTGAGACGCCCAGTTTGTTACCAGTTACTAACAACGGTTTCGATACATAAATTCTTACTTTGATACAATGTATGTATTACCGTGAAATACTATTAAAGACCAATAATCCGTTGGGAAAAATATGCATATAGTGTAAATTTTTAATTTATAATAACTTGTAAATTCAATTTTGTGTTCAGGCTTTTGAGTGAAAAATCATTTTAAAAAAACGGTATTTGCGCATATACTTAAGTAAAATAATTGTTAGATTTACCTGAACGTGTTAATAAAAAGAAAAAAACTTCCAGGAAATGAATCGAAGAGCTGTGATGTTTCGGAATAAATGTGAATTCGTCCCTTATAGCCATATATAGCAAGACCGCATACCAAATAAAAAAGGTTTTAGTTGGCTTTTTTTCAATTAAATTTGCGGTTTTATGAAGTGTTTTTTTTCATTGCAGATGATATACATTTGTGTCCAATTATTTTTTGAAGATTTTAAACAGGGATGAGCTCATTTAATGTCTTTTAAAAACACTCAACAGTCTTAAAATATGCTAAATATGTAAAACTAAAATGTATTTACACGATTGTATAGGCGACTTCGTGTTTAGTAAACATTATGGAGCTTACCAGTGTAACCGGAGAGGCGCCACCACAGCAACATGATATTGTCCTGTAATACTGTCCAACCGAGAGGAACCTTCTATTACATATTGTATTGTTCCAATTGGTAAATGTTTATACTATACTAGTAACCATCTTGATTTTTTGTAAAATACAAATGTAGGCAAGTTGTTCGCGGCAATTTGAACATAATATAATATAATAGTGAAAATGCACATGATTTTTCTAAAAAAAATTAGCCTACAAAATCCTCCATCTCACCTGGACCATAAATTATTAAATAATTAATTAAATAATCAATTATTATTGATAATAATTTCAGGATAAAACATCTAAGTGTCATGTTAATCATTAGTGTCTATATAATTATATAGTCACCACGGGCTAAAAAAACATACCCCATCACAGCAGCAGGGTGAAGTGCAATGAAGGGTCGCATAAAAGCAATACAAAATTGGTACATCATCACTTTATCAATAATAAATCAAAAAAATATTTATAATAATTTGAAATCAATAATAAATTAATAATAAAATCTACAAATATCTGCAAAACAAAATAATAAATAACTTAATTCAAAATAATGGAATTTAATACCATTAATAAATAGTATATGATGATAAATACTCATTGTAAGCTTTGTGACCTTTGAAATGAGTGACGGTGGCATCCACTCACACGCTATCACTTATCCTATTAGCGATTGATCTGGCATCGGTGCCCTCTATTACCCCTCCATGCAGCAACAAATATTTTTTCAGTGTTGGTTGGTCTACTATATAAATTATGCACTGATTTGCCCTGAAGAAATATTATCACAGGAAGTAAAAATGTAACAATTTTTTGCACACTGATCTACTGCAAGATATTATTGTGAAGTATAAACTGCCTTCTTTTTTCATTATTCTATCTTTTAAATCCAGCAACCGTCACTATAATATCAGAAGTCAAGATTTTATGTCATTGAAAATAATACATAAATATGCTAAAATACATCTTTCATGTAGTATCCTCATTTAGTGAACAGTTGTTCAACCGGCAACTAATCAAAAACATTTTATCCTCACTTATGTTTTGGTCTGATTACATCTTGTAGAAAAAGTTCTCAATAAATATAAGTAAGCGTTTATTTATACCATAATTCAAATTTAGCAGCCTACTATATAATGTATGATATATCAAATTCCTTTATTAAAATGCTTTTGTACAAATGCCGTGGTACAATCTGTAAGAATTAGTATATCATATCAATTTATTTATATTTAATTTGTGATAATACAATTTGTTATTCTTGTTATTTGACTGCGTAATGATAAACATATCTTGGTTGATTCGGCTGTATTCATAGTTTTTATTTAAATTTAGGTGGATTTTCACGCCTGGCACTTTTTCCTTTTAGTGGAAGTCTCCAAGGGGCCATGTACACCAAAACGTCGCAAAAACGTGAATCGTATAATGTCAACGACTGGCGTGATAAGTCCGTCGTAACGTAATATGTACGATGTTGTGCACTACATTGTTGGGCAACCACATGCAGTCACAATCCCACATTAAAGCTGTCATCTGCTGTGAAACCAGCATGCGTGGGCCAGTTGTCTAAATAACCATTCATCCTTTTGTCTTTTTGTCTTTTTGAGTTTCATTGGAAATATATGAATAATTGTGTGATGACTGAAAAAGGGCTGTTAATACATTTATAATGTTATACAAATGAGTAAATCTGACGGGCTATGTAAATTATAGGAATGTGATACTTAAGATTTAATGCATGTTTTGTGTAATTGTGAGACAATTAAAAAGTTTTGAAAATGTGTAATTAAATGTAATATATATATTGAGTTAATAACTATATATTGAGTTATTAACTCGATATATTGAGTTAATAACTATATAGTCCGATATATTGGGTTAATAACTCAATATATTGAGTTCAAAACTCGATATATTGAGATATTGAGTTGTGAATATATGGAGTTGTCATATATCGAGCTGTGAACTTAATATATCTAGTATTCAACCCAATATATGGAGAAAAGAAGCTCAATATATCGAGTTGTCAACTCAATATATCGAGAAACAAACTCAATAGTTATATGAAATTGTGATAACTCAAAATATTGAGTTGTCAACTCAATATTTGAGTAAATAAACTCAATATATTGAGTTGTGAATTCAATATGTTGAATTGTGAACTCAATATATTGAGTTGTGAACTCAATATATCGAGTTGACAACCCCATATGTATTCTTAATTAAAATAAAGTTTACTAGCTTGAAAAAACGTCATATTACACAGTTGCTGCCTGAATCACGACGTGGATTTCTGGGGATTCCCCAATAAATCATCACATGTTGACGTCATACTATGGATTCATCTGGCATAAAGCTCGCGTCACGCGGTAAATGTCGCTCCAGTAGTGATCGGTGACGCTCGCGTGTCGCATGATGCTCGCGAGCTGTGTATTTATGTGATGTGAATCGAATTAAAGCGATTGCTTACGCGTGCATCGCGTGTGTTTTAGGTTGTTGTTCACGATATAACATTAAGACAATATTGAGTCCTGTCTCGTGTTTGCAGGTAAGCTTGGCGTACATTGCGTCGGACATCCGCGTGTGCACCGAGTAAGACGTGATGACAGATCAGCGAAGCTGACTTGTGCTTACATTTCAATTTAAGGAATGACGAATATAATTATCTGCCATTCAATCTTATATTGATGAAAATTGATCCGAATTTGAGTGCTTAAAATATTAATTTATAGTAACGCAAAATCATGGTTTTAGCCTACATATAGAACATATCTCAAAACACATTTGTAAATAACCAAGGTCTCACATCGGCAAAATGATGAGATGGATACATAGAGTAGGTATAATAACGATGGAAATGATGATAAACGAAGGTATTTTGTGGTTCAAGTGAGTGTGTGTTCCTTCCTTGTAAATAAATATAAAATGACAATGCTTACACATTGACCAAAAGAGAATATTTCTAGTTATGCTTTTAAAAATATTGTGCACTTTAAAGTCATTGCTATAATTTTAGAGATAATGCAATTACAAATTGCTACGTTTGTTTACGACCCATTTAAACCACCTCATCAGCAGTCGCAAATTTTATTACGGCTCATTTGAAACTCAAATACCACAGATGTGTGTTTGCGATTATCTGGTGCACACGTCCTATATTTGCGACGCTACGATCCATTTACGAGCACTGTTTCGTTTGCGACTATGTGCTGCACGCGGCCCCTGCTATCTACCATGAGCACCTGACTACCTCGTCAGTCGTGTTTGCGTCCAGCTGATCCTGTGTGGGGTTTTCAGAGAAATATCACTGTTTCTCAGTTCTCAATGTGACTAGGCGATCACGGTAATGGCGTTGAAACCAGTGTATCGACGTTAATTTCGTGCAGGGCCACACGCGGCGCATTTCTTCATCGTGGAAAGGATCGCGATGAACATCAAACTGCCAATATCGTTTACATTTTTCGACGATACTGTGACGGTCAAGCGGTTTCTCGCGCATTTGTCAGGATGCCCGGAAAAGCGGTCACTCGAGTCACCATCGTTACCCAGACCCGACACATAGAAACAATCATTTATCCTACGTCAAAATGTCTCGGATTTAGTTAAAATGGATCCAAAATCAAACTAAAATAGAGCTGACGTAAGAATAGAATGAACATACAAAGCAACTTTATTTGCATAACATGTTAGGCCTATATCATTCTGTAATGTGTTACATAATTATGCTAAGCATAAATAACAGTTCTGTGTCTATTTCCTCTGTGAGACACAATTCACCATTAACTCTATGACAATACACTCACTGATTAAAACTGAACTTTATTCTAACCTTTTCTAACCTCGCATATTAAGCTGTATATACTTTGTGAAGAGACACAAAAATGTAATATCATTCAATTTTCCCATGTACCCTATGCATGTACACATGAAACACCCGTGAACATAATATCACCCAAATATGTGGACCTCAAAACCACACCACGAAACTACTCACATCTAAATGCAATTATACTGCCCGCCCCGAATATACCTACTACTGTATCACGTTCTCTGATTATCTATCTGTCTCTTTCCTCTTATTAGTTCTGTTCACACAACCCAGGTACTCAACATCAGCTTCTTTCTACTATCCTACTCTCAACTACCACTACTACAAGGTTTCCCAACGTGTAAAAAATACAAGCACATTACTTGGTTTTAAAAAAAGCTTAATAATCTATTTAAAAGATATTTTAGAATCTAATTTTAATGTAAACGACCCCTGCATATGGGTTCATGTTTGTAAGTGTGTATTGTGTAGACAATGTTCATAGTGTCAAAAATAACAGGGGTGGATTTACTGGGCATATATACTGCCTATCCCACTACCTAGCATGCGAACTTATTATACACACAAATACTTTTTATACTTTTATGCAATTTTATATTATATATGTTTATTTCATGGTTCATATTGTAACTGTAATCTTTTGCATGCAAATAAATAAATAAATGCTGGGACAACATCACGCCAACACTGTGTCAAGGTCTCGAGCTGGCTGGGCATGGTGTGATGTCTTTGTTTGTTTTGTACTAGTGTAGTTTTGTAAAAACGACAATGTTAGAGGCTATGACGCTCATCTCTGACAAGGATCGATGACAGGTCTGACGGATCACTAAATGAATATCACCAGCTGATTATGTAGACCACCTCGCATGAATGGCCAGTAGCCTTTGATCTAGCTTGTGCTGCAGGAACCATATACGTGCTGTTTCGAGCATGTTTTAAATCAATAGAATGAACACAAAATTTGATAAAATAGTTTTTGTAGATACTTATTAAATCCAAAAAAAAAATATTTCTCCTCATTTGAAGCTGGAAATTGCGTTAGCAATTCCAGCTTTAAAAAAAACATTAAAAAAAGTCAGCAGCACAAAGGTATACATACACGGCATCTATGTGATGGCAGATGGGCAGAACACATTTTGGAAAAAATTGGACGTTTTGGGAAGTGGACCCCTATTCACGAAGCATCCAATGCTATCTTATCCATCGACACCAATTATGACACGTATTGTTCACTCTGAGACAAGACGCTTTACACTACCCCCTCTGCCAGTGTAATCGACGCTAAGTGTGGTGCTGGGGCCTGGTCATATTCGAAAATTGTTAAAAAAAACACCAAGAAAAAAACATTTTTTTATGTTTTGCGTGCTTAGTCACACAAAAGCTGGTCACATTTCAGTACAACATGTACAATGTCATTGATGACGATATTTATCGTGTACATGCCAATTTGTGAATGCATATATCTGTAAATATAAACACATGCATATCTGTGAATGTAAAGACCTTCATATCTATGAACGTAATATTTGTAAACGTGAACACCTGCATATATGTAAAGGTAAACACCTGTATATATGTAAACGTGAACACCTGTATATCTGTTAACACGTTAACACCTGCATATCTGTAAAAGTGAACAACTGCATATCTGTAAATGTGAACAACTGCATATCTGTAAACGTAGACACCTGTAGGTCCCTATATGTGAATGTAAACACCTGCATATCTGTAAACGTGAACACCTGTATATCTGTTAACACGTTAACACCTGCATATCTGTAAAAGTGAACAACTGCATATCTGTAAATGTGAACAACTGCATATCTGTAAACGTAGACACCTGTAGGTCCCTATATGTGAATGTAAACACCTGCATATCTGTAAACGTAAACACCTGTATATCTGTAAACGTAAACACCTGCATATCTGTACACGTGAAAACTTGCATATCTATAAACACCTGTATATCTGAAGCGTAAACACCTGCTTATCAGGAAACGTAAACACCTGTATATCTGTGAGTATATACACCTGCATGTCTCTGACTGTAAACACGTGCATATCTGTGAACGTAAACACCTGTATATCTGTGAACGTAAGCACCTGTATATCTGTGAGTATAGTATATCAGGTGTGTATTTATCAATAAGATAGAAGGTGTAGACACTAATTGACCCCAAAAGACACACTTATATAATATATACCATTATAATCAGCGTTATTCAAATCACAATATTTGTACAATCTTATCCGCTAAATGACGATGTAATATCTTTTTTAAAACCAATTTTCATCGAACTTTCCGGACCCACTCGTATGTCACTGTGGCCGTCTTATTATGCTGACGACTCCAGTCGGAGTTCACGTATCTCTAAATGTAAACACCTGCATAACTGTGAATGAAAACACTTGCTTATCTGTGAATGTAAACACCTAGGCCTATACATATATGCGTGTATACTGAGTAATCAGTGCATTATAAGTGTGTGAACGACCCAGAAAAAACCCAGACATTGACCCAATGTCGACTTTATGTCGGCTCACCACATCTGATGCTGGCCCAACATAAAATCCAGGAGAGAAGCAGAAGTCAACCACAGATAATGACATGTTTTCCCCCTCACAACTCTGGACATCGCTGTCTCGATGTTGTGCAAGACACTTCACCGTCAAATGCACTCAAGTGTAAATAACTAGAAGGCCTAGTTTTTTGTAAACAAAGAACTGGAGATGTCTCCCCTCCAGCAGCATAACCATAAAGGTTGATAGCTAATAGATGTAGTGTCAATGGCTTTTGTAAGTGATGTTAATAAATGGCTCCTGTGTACAGTAGAGACCATGTATTTTGATGTGGTGGAACCCGTTTTCTATATCTGCAGTAAAAAATCTTCTTTAGGGCACCAGTTTCAATATCTTCACACCCGGCGATATGCCAAACATAATGTATCATGTCAACAGTACTGCGGGTCTGGCAGTGCGTACTGCTGGCGGTGAGTACTAGCTGACACCGACCCAATGTCTGTTAAATGTTGGGCCAGTGTCGCTGGTGCTGGCATATCCATTCAGCCCTAGTCAGTACTTCATGCTGGCGGCACGATGCTTTGAACCAAAGCTGTGTTAATGTTGGCCCCCCGTCTGTGACGCTGGCCCACATTCACAGACTGAGACGGAGTGGACAAGGGTAAAACAGCATGTCCCCAGGGGAGACATAATAACAGTGACAACAGTATTTGTTGTTGCCGATATTTGAAGATGAATTCGGTTACGACATACCTTTTTAGAACTCTTCAAATAACATTAGAAATTTTAATTTCGGTTTGACACCTATGGCTAGTGCCGGCCCCGATGGCTCATTCGTATCGACTGGGGCTTGTAACCTGGGGGTACCAGGTTCGAATCTCGGTCGGGACGGATATTTGTCATCGTGGTTGTGCATATACAGTGCTCCAAACTGTTCAAAGGCATGGAGTGTACAGTGCTGCCTATGGTACTGTGCACTATAAAGAACCCTTGAAGTCATTCGAAATAAGAGTAGGGCATAGTCCCGGCTTCGGGCTTCCTTCTGTCGTGATATTGCCATGATTGTGCAGAAAGCGACGTAAAGCAATATTCATTCATTCATTCATACCTATGGCTAGTGGCTACATTATTTTGCTCTTTGTACGTTTAGTATGTTTCTGTAGCTCGGTATCATTGCTTTAAATACTCCAAGTGTTAACTTTTTAATTTGTCATCGCAATAATTGAATAACACACCTAGTAGGCGTAGGCATATGGAGAATACGAAATGCCATAGCAAATTAATGTTATTTTCAACATCAATAGTGAAAGTCCTCCACAAAATTTTTATCAACTTTTAAATGAAACTAGTACAATCCAACGTATAAAACACAACATAAGCTACTAACATATCACAATGATTAAATTTTGCTTAGGGGGAACTATTCATATATTTTATAGCATCTCGATCCACATGATAAAGGTGATATGGAACATTATTTTTTTAAGAATCCATTCATTGATAAGCAGGAGACTTTTATTTCAATATAATAGAATAATTTTTTTCATGCTCAACTTTCGTTGTACATGTAGGCCTATGCTCACCCTGAGCAATGTTTTGAATTAAAATCTATACCTTCCACATAATTAGCATATAACTGCTTGCATGTGCGAGAGAACAGCGTGCAGTACACTTATTTTTTAACCAATAAGAGGCGTCAACCTTATGATGGCTTAATGTAGGCCCACTGTCTGCGACGCTCGCTTAATCAATACCTTAATCCAGAACTAGGTCGCATCGCGTGTGTGTTGAGACCATGTAGGTCACCGTGACTTACAGTGTAAAAAAACACAGACATCGAGGGGGGGGGGGGGCACCTATTTTTAAAATAAATCATACACACCACAGCTGGCACTTAGTTATAGGCCCTATGATCTAGAGGGGTCCGGGGCATGCTCCCCCGAAAAATTCTGAAATCTAAGGCCTCATATGACGCATTTTAGACCATATTTCGGCACAAATATTGTCTTTTTTTGTTTAAGGGATCCTGAACGGGGGGGGGGGGGGGGCGCAGCGCCGTATTGATCCGCCACTGACATTTAATCCCAATGTTGAGTTAATGTTGAGGAAGCGTCGTACACAGTGTCCAAACATTTACCTAACATTGATGAGATATAATTATATTCAGAAAATATAATAATTCCACCAGATTTCAACTCGTATTTTACTAAATATGTTAAGACCATCGTTAGTGGCGGATCCAAAGGGGGGGGGGATTTAACCCCCCCCCCCCCCCTCAGAAAAAAATCATCACCTTATTCAGGGGTTTCCCTTTGATTTGGTGCTATACTGAGTGAGAAACAGTGCCCAATATGACTTAGATTGCATGAGAAAACCTTTGGAAAGCAAACATTTACCCCTGTACAGTAAAATATGTTTTTATCCAATTTTAACCCCCCCCCCCCCTCACTGAAAAGCTAGATCCGCCCCGTCTCAGGGTTTGGTTCTGAAAGTTCGTCTGCTCAGCATCGTGGACCTCTCGTGTCTTTTGTCAAGTCTGATGGAATGTCTGAACTATTGAGGTCCGTGTCGAACAGCGGCCGCTCTAATCGGGAATTTCGTCATATTTTTATATGTAATAATTATTCTTGAGTGACAGAAAATTCCATTGGCGTGCTTTTGTTGTGGGCTAGTGTGATTACGGAGACTATTTCGAGGAGGGTACTGGAAACACTGGCAGCGATATGCATATCATTATGTACATGTACTATTTGAGGCTGAAACGTAGCATTTCGCAACAAGAAAAGCTTATAAGCAGCGCTACGGGTGCCAGTGGTTGGACCAGCGTCGCAGACGTTGGGACGATTAATAGTCTATGCCTACCGCAGTGAATCATATTTTAAATTAATAATTCACGGGTTCTGTCCCATAAAGCAATCAACTTATCTGTTGTGTTTGTAGAACGGAAATCCATGTGACAAAACAAGTAACTATGTCAATTCAATAGTCCAAGGAACGCGTCAATCTTTTTTGCCACTTAGGATTGACTGATGCGTCCGCATTGTGAATAAATAATTGAAGCATTTACTTATCACATGAGTAACAAATTTACCATGCAATGAGAAATATCAAATAGTATTACAAATATTGTAATCTTTTTACTTACATAGCAAACGTATTATATATGCTATTCGGTAACCCAATGGATCTATTGTTCGCTGAAAGAAAGACCAGTATAGTCAGTTGATCGAAGACACTAAACACACATGAAATGACAATGGCTTTGATCAATGTCCTGCAAAGGATATGATCTTTAGAGATCGGTCGATTACGGATCGCCTGGGTAATTCGTCATAATATGCTGTCATAATATGCTGTCATAATATGCTGCCTTATGCCAAAATCATATTAGTTTGGCAGTCTATAGCCTGGTTTAGGCAGATAATATTTCTGAAATAAATAGCAAGCTTGCTTAAAGCGTTTTTAATTAATTAGCTGGATTTCTTATCCAATAAACAGATGAAGACGATGTACTTAGACGTTAGTAGTAGTAGTAGTAAATCATTGCTTCACGTCACTTTTCGGCACAAAAGGTCTTTTAAGTGACATTATAATACGATAAAAACACTTAGACGTTAGATCAATCATTATTTTAAAATATGATGATATACAATTATATATACAGTTGTATTTTCTTTAAAATACGTTAGTAATAATCAATTAGGTCATCACTAACACAGACTTTGAACAGGTGCTTTCACCCATCTACGACAAGATCATTCCGCCAATGTCTGAGCCATTTCACCGCCAGGACATCAGTATGTGATCAAGGCTTGCCGTAGCAAGTCGAAACGTCATAAGTTTCAAACAAAGCTCAAACAAAGTTCTTCTAATTGTAAAGACAAGAAATGAATGGGGCATATTCTCATGTATTATGTGTAATTATTTTATGTAAATGTCTGAATCTGTCCATACGTCATGGAGTCGTGTCTGACGTCGTGGAAGATGTTTCTCTTGTCAATTACTTCTTTTGGTGGCGGTTTACTCAATAATTTGTTATTTAACAATTTAGATGCACAATGTTACAAGATGTAAGAATTAAGTGTATGACACACAAAACACACAGTCCATGTACAGCCAATTACCGACATAACATAACATTCGAAGATATGTATATATATATATTATCTTTGTGAGAAAAACCAAGCAATTATTTCATGAATCTCTGGAAGACAAGTTCGTAATAATTTTGATTTTTTTGCACAGATATCACTCAAAGGACAGATGAGGACAATAAAATGATGTATGTGGGTAGGTCACTAGGGATTATATGGCCTAGGATAAGAGCTTAATTGTATTAATAAATACTGCAAACATATTAATTATGAAGAGTTTTGCTTATGACTACAAAGGGTGGAATGGACACAGGGTTTGTTTTAACCATTTCAAGCCTAAATTTACCATTGTCATCTTCATACATACAAGCCGCGAATTGCTGTCGCAATTCTCGACTTGCAGTGGATGAAGATGACTTGAGGTGGGTGAAAAATTAAAGAAAATGGCCCCATATTGGAAGAACAGTTTCATGGAAATTTTCATTCTAAAACCCTTAGTTGTAGGCAAATTAAGTATGTTTGCAGGGATGTAAAATGATGCTTTAATGCATCGTGAGGGCTTAGAGGGTTAATAACGTTTATGTGTAATGGCTTAACGTCACGCCTCACTTTCTTTGTCAATGACGGTAAATATACTTGGCAAACTGTGTGTTTATACAAACTGTATCAACAACAATATTTGCAGCATGACGGCATGCATCTTTGCAAGCAAGTGGCATTGAACCAAGACCGTCCGCCCTCTGTGACATCGGCATAAATATAAGGATTTACAAACACGTCATATTGTGCATTTGATCTGATATATAAACAAAAGTACAAAAATAATTCAAATACACTTTTAAGACGTTGGTATATAGGGCCGTTGATAAAAATGGTATAAATGCAAATTATTCCAGTATAAATAAAAAATAGACTATTACTAAGTCTTGATGACTTGTTACTATCACTATCATTTGTTGGGACCTATTACTAACTGTATTATCATTACAGTGAAGTTACAGTGAAGATGCTTCTATTACATGTATATTACTTCTACTGTCAAACATTACCATAACCCCACATCACACTGGAGGGACCATCAGTTTATCGGCCATTTTCTTTCATGTGATGGCTATACACTTTTTATCATTTTCACACCACTATAATTATGCAGACGTATAAATTATATTAAAAAGAAATATTTTCGTAGTCAGACAAAACAATGCTATCCAGCATACGGCTGTGCAGCAAAAAATGGCATATGAATATTGGCAAGATCGATGCCTATGAATATTAATATTCAGCGCAATGCATGTTGGCAAGCTTCTAATCTAAACTCTGGTATCAAGCCTAGTTGTTTATATTATCCCCTGCTCCTGAGAAAAAAAAACGACATAATCTTCAGGTTGTTAAAACTTTGTTTAAAAATTAGAGCTGTGAGCAGGAGGTTTTTTTTGATAGACACTAGGGCTATAGTTAGATTTAGCTTATCAACGCAACTCGTCTTTTTTCAGTGTTAAACCAACTCTTTCTCCAAATTGAGAGGGCATCACACCATGAACAGCGGCCATTGAGGAAGAGATAAGGAGTCTGCCAAGCAAACACGAGACGTTGAGCCAATGTTGTCTTAATGCTGGTCAACCGTCTTCGACGCTGGCCCAACATTAGGCCAACATTGGCTCGACGTCTCGTGTTTGCTGGTTAGGGGCTTTCGCTGAACTATTTTCGAGGGCTATTTTTCATTTGTTAAGGGGGCGCATGGCAAAATCAGTGATTGATGACAATCATTACTGTTTTCAAAATGTATAAAAAGTCCGATAAGTTTTTTTATCATAGGAGAAACCGGGGCACGATTGATTACGGAGCACAGTGAATCTGCTGATATATGATTATTAAGAAATATTTGAACCAAAATTTATGATGACGTCATCAAGTGATCCTACGAAATCCGGGGGGGGGGGGGGCAGGGCGTTAGGGCGTCCGTCCGTCCGTCTGTCTGTCCATTGTCGTTCCATATCTCTGATTTGTTCCATATTGCACACGAGCATCACTGAGGGTGTATAAATGTACTTTTTGGGGATTATGATTTTGTACCTACTTTTTGACCTACATCTCTGAGCCGAAATAGCTTAGAGACTATCAACATCGTTTCGGCATATCTTGAAACACCTAGAGAATTTCTTTCATACTGCACACACTTGTCTATCCCCCAAGAGGTGTAGATGTGCCTTTTGGGGCTATGCCATTTGGCCTGCTTTCTAACCTACTATGAATACAACTATAAATGTACAACTTTACAAACGTTCTTATTTATTGTGCACATTTTCTAACATTTGTACATTTCCATCACGAGTGCGGACAAAGGGATGACGGCGACATATGACCTCTTGTTAAAATATGAGTGGAGTACGTTATTGAAACCTGGAACAAGAGCATCTTCAGGATATAAAGCGAAGGGGATACAATGAGTTTGAGAAGAATCCCTCAAAAATTTGTTGGTAAATTTAGGCCAGTTTAGATGCCTTTGAAAACATTTGATAAAATGTGTGTAATTTGAGTGTGGTGCAATTTATTTAGAAGTTGTAGTAACAGATTTACGTACCATCATGTTAACCGAAATAAAGTCCCGTGCGAATTTTTGTATGAAAGTAAGCCACCCATTCAAATGTGTTAAGCCTGAAGGGCATCCCAAATAACAAAAAAACATGTTGGCAGTCTGAAATATTTTGGGTGGGGGAATGGTGAAGTATATAATGAAACTACAACAATTTACTTTTCAGATTTGGGGATTGAGCAATAAAATATCCAGATAATATTTTTACATATCATAACAACAGTAATGCCACCATATGACGCAAACCAAACAATAGGCCTACAACTTTTAGAGGGCATGGTTATTAACATGTTATTTATGAAAATTAATACAATGACGAAAATAATGTTCATTATGCGTGGTGTTGTTTAGTAGAATAATAAATGGAGTGAACCTAATCGTATGATACCAGTAATAATGTCTGTAATTGGCTAGTAGTGTAGTCACTTGCTATACAAATAAAATCATTATAATTATGTGTGTTAGAACCAGCGCACGAGTGCCGTAATGTTCTGGTGTATAGGCCGCGATTAAGGCAGTGACAGTGTCTAATGCTTATAGGTCACAATTGGCCCGGGCCGCGTTCTGGCTATGAGCAGGGCCGTGATCTAAGTCCCTGGCGAGTTCCAGGCACTTTGGTCATGATCAAATCGTGTTTTACAGATTACCCTGTCGGAGTCCTGGCGGTTCCCGGCGGATGCCAGATCGGCGATCAGAGGAGACTTGTCCTCATTTTCTGAAAACGTTACCGGGGCTCGGACGGTGCCCGTAGGTATCCCTAAAACTAAAATATAAAGGGACCCGACCGGGGGCCGTAAAGTGTAAGGTATATCGGGCGGGCACCAGCAGGGCATCGGCAGGGTTCCTGCAGGGCCTCTCGGGGGTCCCGACAAGGGTATATATATGCGAGGATAGCTCATTGGTAGCGTGGTTGACTCAGAGCCCGGGGGTACCGGATGCGAGTCTCTCTGCGGCCGATAGAGATGCAAGCTGCTGGCAATATAATATTGACCGGCCCCCATGGCTCATTCGGTCCAGTTGTGGCTCGACGTACTGGTTTTGAATCCCGGCCGGGTCGGATGTGTGTCATCGCGGCTGTACATATACAGTGCTCCAAACTGTTCAAAGGACTGGAGTGCGCAGTCTTATCTATGGTACTGTGCACTGTAACGAGCCATTGAAGTCATTCGATAACAGTAGAGTATAGTTCCGAATTCAGGCTTCCTTCTGTCGCGATATTGCCATGATTGTGCAGAAAGCGACGTAAAGCAATATTTACTCTACTGACGATATACATTTAACTGCTTGGCCTCAGGTTTAGGCTTGCAGCATCCCGATACCGTTACAATGCTGGCCGTACGACATTTTCCCCAGTGCAAGAAATATAGAAAAATTAAATACTGCAAGGCGAATTTGGTCGATTCGACGCTGTACTGGCTCTAACAGGTCGTAACAGGCTCAGCCTGTTACGAGCAATACGATCCCTTTTTACAGGGTCGAACACCACGAAGAAATTTAAGTCTTTCATCAGGATGGATCCGTAGCTGCTCCACAAAATTTTGGCCTTTAATTATTGTTTGAAATCATTAATAAAAGACGGTTCTATTATGTCTTATTTTACTCGATTTATCCATAGGCCTATAGATAAACTATTGTATAATTGTTAGTAGGCCAATCCACAAAAGTAAGGGAAATTTATAGAGTTATTTGTATACATTATGACTGTGATGCAAGTTGATTCAGGTGACAAACCCGGTTTGTAAAATGAGAAGTTATCTAATATTTTTGATTGATTGGTTGATTCATTTATGGATTGATTTATTGAACATTGATCAATTCGTATCTCATTAACTATGCTCCCCCTGGAGATTATTCAAGGGTCCCGACCGGGACCCGTTCGGGCATCGTAAGGGCACCGGCGGAACGGCGGGTCCCCTACAAGTCGAGTCACGACCCCTGAGGCTCCCTTCTGGGTACCGTAGGGTGTCCGGGCGGGTACCCTGCGTGCTTTCCTTCAAAATTTGTCCCCTTGTCCCTGGCGGATCCGGGGGCCCACCGGGTGCCGTGCGGATAGGCCAAGAAAAGGCTAAAAACAGCCCGAGATCTGCCCGGGGATGCCCCTTTTGTGAATTGTGACCAAGGCATTAAGTGGGCCAAGTGCAAATGGGCATGCATTTGGGCCAATGTAATACCGGTATGATTAGTTGGTTCGACGCTGATCATCTTACATGATGGACCAGCGTCCTGCCAACGTCTGTTCCAACGTCTGTTCCATTGAGTTTCCGGCGATATACACTCTTCTGCTTTCTTTGCGATCGAGTGAATTAATAACAACTCTGCTGGACAAGGGCTTAGGAGAGTAACTGGTTACTGTGTCGTGAACAGTTACTTATGCTTCGTCAGATGCCTTATTCGTGTTGAGCGACCGGCGCTTTGCATGCTATCACATGACGGCACGCGGAGCGTTGATTCGCTTAGACACGAATCAGGCAAATTAATTGGCTTATATTGTGAACACGAAGTGGGGTGAACTTCACTGTTGAGTCAAACTTTTCGGGAAGTAGAATGTTTTCTATAATTATATTGTAAAGCTGCAGCTTGTCCTCTGTATACTTAACTGTGTAACCAAGCGTCATGACTTCTTCTATGCCAAAACATGCCGAAAGTCTTTTAACAATGTGTTTAGACAAATCAAGTGAAATTAACAATGTACTTAGATGTGAAGTTACATATAACACAACTGGTGCCACGCTCTCAGCTAGCTCATAGTCTACATGAAGTCTTTAACACCGTCCTAGTCATCTCAAGAGTATGCATCCTTCTCAAAATCTGGTCATCCTTCTCAAAATCTGGTAATTAATTTTGTGGGCCTATCAGAATTGTCACACCCCTTACTGAAGTCACAGGAACATAACTCGCATAACTCGCGTTATTACTGGAAACCATATGTCGTCTTCCATGTCCGTTTTCTGCCGTAGTCCGGTGGAGGTAGTACCCGTGGTTTTAGAACGGTGTCATTGTTCCATAAGATTGCTTGGTAGTTTGTCCACAGGATTGCTCGTTGCAGTGCGTCTTGTGTAGTAGCAACCTCTCCGACTCGGCCTGTTTCTTTGTAAATAGCCATCATCTCAGCTTTTCCACCTTGGCAGTCTTGGTGCCTGGCAGGTAGGCCTTGCCAACGAAGCCCTGTGTGTTTTCGTCTCCACTAAACAGGTACGGGTCCAGCCGTTTATTATGTCCGCCCATTAAAAAACGACCGTCCGTTTATAAGCACTCGCAGCGCACTTCCGGCGAGTGTTTATAAACAAACGGGCGTTTATAAACGGTCGGCCGATATGACTGGTTAACTGTACAGTTTATTCCATAATATCATAATATCAGGTATTTTGTCTTAATTATACCAGTTTTGGTATGCTGTATAAATTGATATAACACATCACCTGATCACTACTCAGTAATGCACTGGTGAAGCAGAATCTGTGAAATGCGAAGCTTTAATTGGTAAAAATCGCCAGAAATAGGTTTCCTGACCACTGAACCCCATGTCCTTAAAGTGTCATTGCTAAAAAATGTATACGTTCCCGGTACGATCTGGTAATACTATGAGGTGGTAGCTATAGTAATGCCCAGCTTGCATGCTTAATTTGCATTCTCCATGTGCCGATTTTTTTGTACACACGATTTGGTGCACGAAACAAGAGCTAAACTCGCAGATTTTGGACATTGATCTTACTTCCTAAGTGAGTTATACAATAATGTATCTCACAAAAACAACAAAACTGCAGATTATTATCTGGTTATATAAATATTGATTAATATATATATTGCCCGCCCAATATACACCAGAAGTGCGCCGCGGCGACCGTTAGTAAACGTCTGGACCCGTACCTGCTAAAGGCATGCAATCCTGGCAAAGCAGCAGCTTTGTTTGGCCCCAGATCTTTGTATAGGGATCCCAGAAGAACGACACGTCATAGAACGAAGACATCGGTATCAGGTGAATGAATGTCGATAACTAAAATCCCACTAGCAGTTGGTTTAGCAGCATGAATGAAGAGATTGATGTCGGTCTCTTCCTGTTGACTATGAATGTGGATGATATTCGTGTGAGCAGCTCGTCCTGAGAACAATGAAACAATAATATGCATCTGTTCTGCAAGAACCTTTACCAGTATCTTCTCGACAAGATAGCTTTATCTTCACATGAGACATGTTTCAGTGGGGCTTCAAGGTGGACTTCATCGGCATCAAAATTACACACGTTTAATGGATAAATAACACGTGGGATTTTTTTGACACGGGAAAACTTGTGATGGGACAGATGACAGCAATGAGACTGATAGGGGTGGGAAAGCTGAGATCGGATCGAGTTTGAAAAGAAACAGGCCAAGTCAGAGACTGAGAGGTTGTCACCTACACAAGATGCACTACACCAAACAATCCTGCGGGTACGCTACCTGGGACAGTGACACTGTTCCAATCCTAGAGGTACCATCTCCACAGGATTATGGCTGGAACATGTATGGTTCAAATGCTGACTAAGGAACATCCTGCATCAAATGTGGTCATCCAGCAGGTAAAGTGGGGCTGTTCAAAGTTCTGATTTGACAATGCGAGATGCTCCTGGTATGAACTATGTGCTAGCTGCGAGCGTAATACTCTTTGTGTTTAAGCTATGTAACTTTACATCTAGAGACATTGTGAATTTCACTCGATTAGTCAACACACATATTATAATTTCATTTGTAGGCTCATACCTAGTGACTACACTTTATTAAATCAACAAATTCCAAACTATTACTGGTATAAGATGACTAATCCATTTATTATTTTCGGCAACACCTAACATAATAAAATGATAATTATTATCATCATTTATTACTGGGTTGCATAAATTAACAAGGCAATGACCACTGTACAAGATTTATTGTTTGTTCTGTGTCATATAATGACATTGTGGTAGCTAAACAATCTAAAAATACACTCTGGATAAATTTTATGTTGGTCGATAAAAAAAGACGATATTTTAATGTGTAGCTTGCTTTCATACAAATAATCCCACGGGACTGTCAGGCTCCTTGATTAGTCTGAATAAGAGGGACAAATTGTTTAACCTCATGCGACACTGGCTCAGACGGCATTATTGTAAATAGGTATATGTGAACGTAATCATAAGCCGTTCATAGATCAAAGAGTTAATTAAGTACAGAAAAATGACTTAAACATGAAATCAGCTGCAGGTAAAAAATTAATGTCACACCAGACAGAATGAGATGGGATAAATGATAAAAGAGTACTTGATGGACGTGATATCGAACATAGCCCATTAGTAAGGTAAGTCCGGATGGCAGCACAGAATAAAACTCAGCATAAAGTCGATGATATGCTGTCGTCTGCTTCGCCAACAGTTACGCTAGGGATCTATATATCTCTATCAGTGCGTGTAGGAAGCAGACCACAACAGGTCTTTAGCATAACAGAGCAAGTGATCGGGTAGTTAGCGAATGACGTCGAATATATCATCAGAAATAATGAGTCACAATGACCATGGCAAATAATGAGCTACGGTTTACAAAGCTAACAGCTGATGTGTTTTTCGACCTTGACGTGTGATATGAATAGGTCGCTAAGACACCTTACACCGGGTAATTAATTTATCAGTGGCTTTGGTATTGGATGCTGTTTTTCAGATGGTACACGGATATTTCGTCATGAACACTTTCAGAGCTTTTTTGACACTTTGTGTTGTAGGTAAGTGAAAATAAATATAATCTATGATTGTCAGCAGAGCCATACACATGCAGACCGGCTTCAGATTGAGCTAGGTGCCACCTGGAATGGACATTAATGACGTATGTTTTTTTAATCCTTTTGATGTGTGTGAACATAAAACAAATAGGTAAACGTGCATCTCCGGGTGCGTTTGGCGAAAATAGGCTAATATATTCAAAATGGCCGCCAAATTCTCAAATTTAAAAAAAAAAGATATATTTATTATTAAAATACCTTGATATATGACTGAAGCCAAAATATACCCTTGTTGAACTTGTATCAATATGGGTATATTAACATATCCCAAAAAGCAAAAGAAAAAAACTGATAAAATAGCGGCCAAAATAGCTGCAATTGCAGGAAAAAATTGATATTGTTCACATAGGATTTAATTAAACAATGTTAACTATTAGTAATAGGTTCTTTATGATGTCATGTGTGTGAACTTACACAATCAGGTAAACATGCATGTCCGGTTTGTTTGCGAAAAAAGGTTAATATATTCAAAATGGCCGCCTAATTATCACATTTGAGAAAAAATGTTATATTAGCCATTAACATTCATTGATATAAATAGGCCTATACCCTTGTTGAACCTGTATTAAAGCGACACAATCAGGATAAAATCATAAAAAACAGTGATATGACCATATGATGTAAACATAGACTAGAACTGAAAAAGTTTTTTAATTTCTGTGCTGCGCATTTACCAGTTAAGCGAGATATAGAAACGAAATTCCCGTATTTCTTATTTTGACATGCATGTCCGGAAGACAGTCAAAGTTCATAGCCCCCAAAAGGCACAAATACACCCGGGTCCCCTTAGAAATGATATTTCACCCAATATATTGTATGAACAAATAAATCAAAGCTGCCATGGGAAATTATTTTATCCTTATATGGGGTGATTAGCTATCATGTGATCCCCGGACGTGTAATACGTCACGGAGATCCCCTCACTTGATCACCTATCTCCCCATATAAGGGAACAATTATGCCTCATCTGGTGATTGCTTTCATTTATCTGTCACACATTTATTCATACCATACATAAGCTGATAGATTACGAGATTTTTTCCAGAAACGATATTGTTAGTGTAAAAAACTATTTTGGTACAGGGATGTAAGGCAAAATGTAGATCACAGGTCATAACCCTTAAAAGGCACATTAATACCCCCAGGGGATGTGCTTGTGTACTTAATGAAATAAATCTTCCATCTGTTCCCGAGATATGCTTTAAAAACGAAAATACAAATAGACAGATAAACGGACTTCCGGGGCGATGCAACAACCGCTGCCCCCAATTTCGGGACACGGGGTAAAAAGCTGAAATATTGGCATTGTCTGTAGAGGCATGGAATCCAATCAGCACAGCATCTTCTATTGTCAACGTCACCACAGTGGTTTTTTAATGTGACTGTGCCATTTGAATCACATTTTAAAGCGTACGAAATGCTAGTTTGGGCCTATAAATCATTCAAGATAGACGAACTATCTCTCTGCCGGACAATAGGGCCTACACTATTGGGGAGTTTTTGAAAGTATAGGAACATAATGGCCATCAAAGATTGGCTTAAAGAGTTTGACTCATCTACTTGAAAAGTTGTAGGCTTCCTTTTTGGTAGTGATAAAATGAAATGAATCGGGCTTTAGGCCACCTTTGTGCACATATAGGCTAAACTGGGCCAGGAGAACCTCCTGAGGATGGTGAGATGATTGAGATGACACTGTCCTCCAGACACAGGATTCGAAATTCGAGCCCTGGCGGTCTGAGGCCGAGCACGCTACCTCTCGGTCACGGAGGCTCCCCACAATACTAACTTTCACACGTGGATGGGGAAGAAACAATTTTGTTTCTTTCAAACCGCCGAGACCGGGAACCGAACCCCGGACTCTGGCGTGAAAGGCAGCGGTGCTAACCACTACCCTAGGGCCCCCGCCCTTTTTTGGTAGTGATAGAATGAAGAGTATTGATGCAATGCGATTTAAAAAATAACAGAAAGTATGAGGCAGCGAACAGAATCATTGATCAGTGATCACAGTTATCACCATGTAAGAGCAGTCTCCATCTGCATACTTTGTGAGACTTTCTTTGACTAGTCGCCATCAATTGTCCGCAGTATTGAGACAGCTTCCCCGATGAAGCAGCAAACATAATGTTAACCAATAGGAAGAAAAAAGAAACTATGAAGAAAAAAGCGACGAGGGCTATGTATGATGTGACATAATTCGGAAAAAAAACTTTTAAATAGTTATCATGGTCATAATGTATTTTTTTCATAGTATGAGCTACCGGAGCAGAGACCTAGAGGTAGATACCAGTCAAATGATACAAACTAAAATGCAGCAATTATTAAACTTGCTCATAGTTTATTTTAGCCTTCTTGCCACCTTTTTGAGTCTTTTTTGGTCTGCTATAATAAAAACAGGTACTCATGCTGCATGCTAAGATGCATTTACTTGTGAAACATTGGTACTAATTTAAATAAAAACATGATGTTATAATGTTAGATGTTAATAGACAGTTACTTATAAAACATTGTTTTTTTTAGGGCCGGTTAGGGACGTTTCCGTCGCCTTTGTTATCAGACGAGGTGGGGCCTTATGGAGGATTTCAGAGTTGCTAAGTCAACTGATTTTCTCTGAGGTCGGGAATGTTTTTCTTCGATTGTAACTCTGGGTATGTGGTACTAACTAGGTCGTGATTGAAATGGTATGAATTAAACAATATAGTGAATTGAAATAAGCTTTAATGTTTTTTTTGTGCGAGGGCCATGTCCTGTGTGAATGGCACAAATAATTATTATCCGCCATTATTACTGTTATTACCAAAGTCCTTGTTAGGTTTGCACCAATAGTCAATATCAGGGGATCTCCGGGCTCTTAGCGACTGTGCTTACATGGTCACATGGCCGGAGCTACCTGTTTCGTGGATTGCCACATTTACTGTACAGGCATGCTAATATATCGGTGTTTTTTTAAATACCATATATTTTTCACCATTGTCTTATTGTATACTCCAGTTACCTTAGATAATTATGCACTTGTATATATTTTAGGTTTCCACGCTTTCCAGAGTGTCTTTTTTGCTACTAAGTATAATTAGTATGTATAATAGCTATTTTATCTCTGGTTTTGGTGCGTGAAACAAAATGATAAATCCTATGTTACCTTGGCAATGCCTTTTAATCTTATTTTAAGTAGCAATCATTTATGTTATCGTAATACCCAGTGTTTTTATGGCAATGCCAGTCAACATGATTGCTAAACTGGGCCAGGAGAACCTCCTGAGGATGGTGAGATGAATGAGATGACACTGTCCTCCAGACACAGGATTCGAAATTCGAGCTCTGGCGGTCTGAGGCCAAGCACGCTACCTCTCGGTCACGGAGGCTCCCCACAATACTGAGCTTTACACGTGGATGGGGAAGAGACATTTTTTTGTTTCTTTCAAACCGCCGAGACCGGGAATCGAACCTCAACTCTAGCGTGAAAGGCAGCGGTGCTAACCACTACCCTAGGGGTCCCGCCCATTGTCATCTGATTTTAACTAATTAACAATCTTGTATGTGTATGTATGTGTATGTACATATATCTCTCTTATTTCTATGATAAGTCTGGATTGACTTTCTTTCTGTCAATAAAATATCTGTCTGTCTGTCTGTCTGCTAATAATTTATATTGGGTAATTCTCAATCATATATGGCCAAAATGAAAAACCTCTATTTCAGCCATTCTGTATTTTAACAGCCATTTAATTTTTTTCAGGTATGTTATTACAAAAACATGTCTTATGTTGCATGCTAAGATGCTGTTTTTACTACTGAAACCTCACTAATAGTTAGGCTTGCGTAACTAAATCATATATAGCCAGTACAGATTTTCTCCTACAATTTCAACCATTTTGGCAGCTATTTTGGCCATATTTCAGCAGCCATTTTTTCGTCTCTCATGATAAAAACATGTTGATACAAGTTCGACAAGGGTATATTATGGATTTAGTCGTATATCATTTAATGTTTATGGCCAATATATCATTCTTTTCTCAAATTCGATAATTTGGCGGCCATGGCGAACATAATTATTAGCCAGTTTTCGCCAAACGCACACGGAGATGCGCGAATACCAGAATTTTTATGTTCACACAGAATAAAGATTAAAAAACCTTATGTCATTGATGTCCATTCCAGGTGGCACCAAGCTCAATCTAAAGCCGGTCAAATGCCCTGGCTCCTGGCCATATAATATAAAAAGGATATATCTTAATGTTCATACTAATTTACTCCTTAAGTAGTGTTAGTCCCATGCTTCTTAAAGCGATTTTTAAAACAAGATGAAATCAACAATTTATCAGTAAAAGGGTAAATAGGCATAAATGTATGTCTAAATTCTGTAAAAGAAATACAAAGATGGCTTATTCGTTTATGCGCCAAATCTATATGATTTTCTAATTTTATCTGGGAGGAAATATTATAGTGATTCACAAAATTACTATATTCGAATTGCAAGAATTGCAAGAATATCAGCTGTGAATTTGTAATTGACTAAGCGATGTTTCGCATGTTAGCTGTATACACTCTTTGCACGTTTTGCGCATTAAACAGGTGGCCCAACTAAATAGCTCAGCTTTGGTCACTGTGTGGTGTTTTGTTATTGAAAATAGTGTAACAGGAGTACCAACTAAATAGTTCAGCTTTGGTCACTGTGTGACGTGTTGTTATTGAAAAGGGTGTATGATGAAGTGCTGGATATTGTCAGGAGATCTGGCTGATTATGCATGCTCATTGCCGTCAAATTTAAATAAATTGATATTAGATCAGCAAGCGAAACCATGCATGCCTATTACATGCCCCCCCCCCCAAAAAAAAAAAGCTAAAAAAATTAATAATATGTTGATTGAATGATGTAGTTGGTCCCGTACAAAAAATAGCTACCTATACAGTTGTATCAATAATGTATTGATATCTCATTTTCAAACAAGTCAAACAAATAACTAATTTACCAAATTGAAGCTTAATTATTTGTTTGTGATTATCTTATCAGTCCGCAAAATGAGTTAGTATTTGAAGGATAAAGTGTGTTTTCAGCAGGCCTTTAAACCTTTTATCGGCTGATAGTAAAACAATAAATATTCAGTTTATTGAATGATTATTTGTTACCGTACAATAATGGTGTTGATGCAGTTATATCAATAATTTCCATTTCAGTGACATTTTATGTCAGTCAAAGAAATAACTGTGGGGATGCAAGGGGGTCCGTCGGTAGGGTGAACGGCGGAACCCACCTAACATTCACCAACATATCATAAACTTCATTCCTTCCCCGTCAGGTCGACGGTTCCGATTGACTTCACAAAACTTCTCTTCAGATCATTATGTTTATTGGTCTAGACACTAACCATTAGCAATGCACAACCCCGCGCACGACACGTCTCTATTCTAACTCCGAGCGGACGACCTGCGACACGTCCGCAGTCGTCAACAGCTATGTCACAAGTGCGGGAAAAAGCTACGACCGCATGAGATTCGGATTTATGCACACGGTACTGAAGTACCAAAACGAGGCAGTCATCTCCTGTCCCCCCCCCCCCCCAACAGATTCATTTAATTAACACTTCCATTATAAGTTAGCAAATATTTTGCTCGATAACGTAATTGCGATTTACCTATTCTAAGCAATGTTGCCAGGCCTGGCGCATTCAATTACAAATTAAAATGATTATAATTACGGTACGTGCGGTTGGTCCCGCCATAGATGGCGTGGACCATCTGCACGAACCGGGCAGGAGTCTGGATTGTTCGTCCGACTCTAGTTTTTCTCACGGTTGCGTCCGTCGAAATTTTTTCGCGATTAGCGATATTTGAACGATTTCTTGTATTCGAGTCGATTACGGCGTCAGCTGCACTAGGGGTTTTACCCCGTAGATGTAAAGGTGTGCGTGAGTACGTTCGCAAACCGCCGCCGTTCCCGTTAGCGCGGGATACGGCGGGGGCTCGCGAATGTGGCGCTACATAAGCTTTGCCTTTGTTAGGCAATTGAACTTTATCAGCTGGTTGCTGTGGGACAGTGGCCAATTTGGTACTGCTTCTGACTGCCGTCGACTGTGTCTTTTTAACAGTCGTCCTGTTGGACGTATGAGTGTTCGCACTACTAGGTCTAGATGGGTCCTGTGGATTCCCACTAGCGATCCTGGTAGTCTTCGAGCTCTGTTTTTTGTTTGGCGTAGTACGCTGTGTTTTCAGACCTGTCGTAGGCTCGCACTCTAGATGTGCGGGTTTAACTCGGTCTAATGAGACCGTTTCTACCTTGCCTATCATCAGGATTTTCATGACTCTGCCACTCCTCGCGACAACCTTATATGGGCCGTCGTAAGGGGCGGTCAGAGGCGGCGCAATTGCTATTCGTCGCAAGAATACATGTGTGCATGTTTCTATTTCCTTGTACTGGAAAATGTTAGTCTGTTGTGTGTCACGTGGCGGACATAAACGGAGACGCGAGAGTATTGATGCAATGCGATTTAAAAAATAACAGAAAGTATGAGGCAGCGAACAGAATCATTGATCAGTGATCACAGTTATCACCATGTAAGAGCAGTCTCCATCTGCATACTTTGTGAGACTTTCTTTGACTAGTCGCCATCAATTGTCCGCAGTATTGAGACAGCTTCCCCGATGAAGCAGCAAACATAATGTTAACCAATAGGAAGAAAAAAGAAACTATGAAGAAAAAAGCGACGAGGGCTATGTATGATGTGACATAATTCGGAAAAAAACATTTTAAATAGTTATCATGGTCATAATGTATTTTTTTCATAGTATGAGCTACCGGAGCAGAGACCTAGAGGTAGATACCAGTCAAATGATACAAACTAAAATGCAGCAATTATTAAACTTGCTCATAGTTTATTTTAGCCTTCTTGCCACCTTTTTGAGTCTTTTTTGGTCTGCTATAATAAAAACAGGTACTCATGCTGCATGCTAAGATGCATTTACTTGTGAAACATTGGTACTAATTTAAATAAAAACATGATGTTATAATGTTAGATGTTAATAGACAGTTACTTATAAAACATTGTTTTTTTAGGGCCGGTTAGGGACGTTTCCGTCGCCTTTGTTATCAGACGAGGTGGGGCCTTATGGAGGATTTCAGAGTTGCTAAGTCAACTGATTTTCTCTGAGGTCGGGAATGTTTTTCTTCGATTGTAACTCTGGGTATGTGGTACTAACTAGGTCGTGATTGAAATGGTATGAATTAAACAATATAGTGAATTGAAATAAGCTTTAATGTTTTTTTTTGTGCGAGGGCCATGTCCTGTGTGAATGGCACAAATAATTATTATCCGCCATTATTACTGTTATTACCAAAGTCCTTGTTAGGTTTGCACCAATAGTCAATATCAGGGGATCTCCGGGCTCTTAGCGACTGTGCTTACATGGTCACATGGCCGGAGCTACCTGTTTCGTGGATTGCCACATTTACTGTACAGGCATGCTAATATATCGGTGTTTTTTTAAATACCATATATTTTTCACCATTGTCTTATTGTATACTCCAGTTACCTTAGATAATTATGCACTTGTATATATTTTAGGTTTCCACGCTTTCCAGAGTGTCTTTTTTGCTACTAAGTATAATTAGTATGTATAATAGCTATTTTATCTCTGGTTTTGGTGCGTGAAACAAAATGATAAATCCTATGTTACCTTGGCAATGCCTTTTAATCTTATTTTAAGTAGCAATCATTTATGTTATCGTAATACCCAGTGTTTTTATGGCAATGCCAGTCAACATGATTGCTAAACTGGGCCAGGAGAACCTCCTGAGGATGGTGAGATGAATGAGATGACACTGTCCTCCAGACACAGGATTCGAAATTCGAGCTCTGGCGGTCTGAGGCCAAGCACGCTACCTCTCGGTCACGGAGGCTCCCCACAATACTGAGCTTCACACGTGGATGGGGAAGAGACATTTTTTTGTTTCTTTCAAACCGCCGAGACCGGGAATCGAACCTCAACTCTAGCGTGAAAGGCAGCGGTGCTAACCACTACCCTAGGGGTCCCGCCCATTGTCATCTGATTTTAACTAATTAACAATCTTGTATGTGTATGTATGTGTATGTACATATATCTCTCTTATTTCTATGATAAGTCTGGATTGACTTTCTTTCTGTCAATAAAATATCTGTCTGTCTGTCTGTCTGCTAATAATTTATATTGGGTAATTCTCAATCATATATGGCCAAAATGAAAAACCTCTATTTCAGCCATTCTGTATTTTAACAGCCATTTAATTTTTTTCAGGTATGTTATTACAAAAACATGTCTTATGTTGCATGCTAAGATGCTGTTTTTACTACTGAAACCTCACTAATAGTTAGGCTTGCGTAACTAAATCATATATAGCCAGTACAAATTTTCTCCTACAATTTCAACCATTTTGGCAGCTATTTTGGCCATATTTCAGCAGCCATTTTTTCGTCTCTCATGATAAAAACATGTTGATACAAGTTCGACAAGGGTATATTATGGATTTAGTCGTATATCATTTAATGTTTATGGCCAATATATCATTCTTTTCTCAAATTCGATAATTTGGCGGCCATGGCGAACATAATTATTAGCCAGTTTTCGCCAAACGCACACGGAGATGCGCGAATACCAGAATTTTTATGTTCACACAGAATAAAGATTAAAAAACCTTATGTCATTGATGTCCATTCCAGGTGGCACCAAGCTCAATCTAAAGCCGGTCAAATGCCCTGGCTCCTGGCCATATAATATAAAAAGGATATATCTTAATGTTCATACTAATTTACTCCTTAAGTAGTGTTAGTCCCATGCTTCTTAAAGCGATTTTTAAAACAAGATGAAATCAACAATTTATCAGTAAAAGGGTAAATAGGCATAAATGTATGTCTAAATTCTGTAAAAGAAATACAAAGATGGCTTATTCGTTTATGCGCCAAATCTATATGATTTTCTGATTTTATCTGGGAGGAAATATTATAGTGATTCACAAAATTACTATATTCGAATTGCAAGAATTGCAAGAATATCAGCTGTGAATTTGTAATTGACTAAGCGATGTTTCGCATGTGAACTGTATACACTCTTTGCACGTTTTGCGCATTAAACAGGTGGCCCAACTAAATAGCTCAGCTTTGGTCACTGTGTGGTGTTTTGTTATTGAAAATAGTGTAACAGGAGTACCAACTAAATAGTTCAGCTTTGGTCACTGTGTGACGTGTTGTTATTGAAAAGGGTGTATGATGAAGTGCTGGATATTGTCAGGAGATCTGGCTGATTATGCATGCTCATTGCCGTCAAATTTAAATAAATTGATGTTAGATCAGCAAGCGAAACCATGCATGCCTATTACATGCCCCCCCCCAAAAAAAAAAGCTAAAAAAAATTAATAATATGTTGATTGAATGATGTAGTTGGTCCCGTACAAAAAATAGCTACCTATACAGTTGTATCAATAATGTATTGATATCTCATTTTCAAACAAGTCAAACAAATAACTAATTTACCAAATTGAAGCTTAATTATTTGTTTGTGATTATCTTATCAGTCCGCAAAATGAGCTAGTATTTGAAGGATAAAGTGTGTTTTCAGCAGGCCTTTAAACCTTTTATCGGCTGATAGTAAAACAATAAATATTCAGTTTATTGAATGATTATTTGTTACCGTACAATAATGGTGTTGATGCAGTTATATCAATAATTTCCATTTCAGTGACATTTTATGTCAGTCAAAGAAATAACTGTGGGGATGCAAGGGGGTCCGTCGGTAGGGTGAACGGCGGAACCCACCTAACATTCACCAACATATCATAAACTTCATTCCTTCCCCGTCAGGTCGACGGTTCCGATTGACTTCACAAAACTTCTCTTCAGATCATTATGTTTATTGGTCTAGACACTAACCATTAGCAATGCACAACCCCGCGCACGACACGTCTCTATTCTAACTCCGAGCGGACGACCTGCGACACGTCCGCAGTCGTCAACAGCTATGTCACAAGTGCGGGAAAAAGCTACGACCGCATGAGATTCGGATTTATGCACACGGTACTGAAGTACCAAAACGAGGCAGTCATCTCCTGTCCCCCCCCCCCAACAGATTCATTTAATTAACACTTCCATTATAAGTTAGCAAATATTTTGCTCGATAACGTAATTGCGATTTACCTATTCTAAGCAATGTTGCCAGGCCTGGCGCATTCAATTACAAATTAAAATGATTATAATTACGGTACGTGCGGTTGGTCCCGCCATAGATGGCGTGGACCATCTGCACGAACCGGGCAGGAGTCTGGATTGTTCGTCCGACTCTAGTTTTTCTCACAGTTGCGTCCGTCGAAATTTTTTCGCGATTAGCGATATTTGAACGATTTCTTGTATTCGAGTCGATTACGGCGTCAGCTGCACTAGGGGTTTTACCCCGTAGATGTAAAGGTGTGCGTGAGTACGTTCGCAAACCGCCGCCGTTCCCGTTAGCGCGGGATACGGCGGGGGCTCGCGAATGTGGCGCTACATAAGCTTTGCCTTTGTTAGGCAATTGAACTTTATCAGCTGGTTGCTGTGGGACAGTGGCCAATTTGGTACTGCTTCTGACTGCCGTCGACTGTGTCTTTTTAACAGTCGTCCTGTTGGACGTATGAGTGTTCGCACTACTAGGTCTAGATGGGTCCTGTGGATTCCCACTAGCGATCCTGGTAGTCTTCGAGCTCTGTTTTTTGTTTGGCGTAGTACGCTGTGTTTTCAGACCTGTCGTAGGCTCGCACTCTAGATGTGCGGGTTTAACTCGGTCTAATGAGACCGTTTCTACCTTGCCTATCATCAGGATTTTCATGACTCTGCCACTCCTCGCGACAACCTTATATGGGCCGTCGTAAGGGGCGGTCAGAGGCGGCGCAATTGCTATTCGTCGCAAGAATACATGTGTGCATGTTTCTATTTCCTTGTACTGGAAAATGTTAGTCTGTTGTGTGTCACGTGGCGGACATAAACGGAGACGCGAGAGTATTGATGCAATGCGATTTAAAAAATAACAGAAAGTATGAGGCAGCGAACAGAATCATTGATCAGTGATCACAGTTATCACCATGTAAGAGCAGTCTCCATCTGCATACTTTGTGAGACTTTCTTTGACTAGTCGCCATCAATTGTCCGCAGTATTGAGACAGCTTCCCCGATGAAGCAGCAAACATAATGTTAACCAATAGGAAGAAAAAAGAAACTATGAAGAAAAAAGCGACGAGGGCTATGTATGATGTGACATAATTCGGAAAAAAACATTTTAAATAGTTATCATGGTCATAATGTATTTTTTTCATAGTATGAGCTACCGGAGCAGAGACCTAGAGGTAGATACCAGTCAAATGATACAAACTAAAATGCAGCAATTATTAAACTTGCTCATAGTTTATTTTAGCCTTCTTGCCACCTTTTTGAGTCTTTTTTGGTCTGCTATAATAAAAACAGGTACTCATGCTGCATGCTAAGATGCATTTACTTGTGAAACATTGGTACTAATTTAAATAAAAACATGATGTTATAATGTTAGATGTTAATAGACAGTTACTTATAAAACATTGTTTTTTTAGGGCCGGTTAGGGACGTTTCCGTCGCCTTTGTTATCAGACGAGGTGGGGCCTTATGGAGGATTTCAGAGTTGCTAAGTCAACTGATTTTCTCTGAGGTCGGGAATGTTTTTCTTCGATTGTAACTCTGGGTATGTGGTACTAACTAGGTCGTGATTGAAATGGTATGAATTAAACAATATAGTGAATTGAAATAAGCTTTAATGTTTTTTTTTGTGCGAGGGCCATGTCCTGTGTGAATGGCACAAATAATTATTATCCGCCATTATTACTGTTATTACCAAAGTCCTTGTTAGGTTTGCACCAATAGTCAATATCAGGGGATCTCCGGGCTCTTAGCGACTGTGCTTACATGGTCACATGGCCGGAGCTACCTGTTTCGTGGATTGCCACATTTACTGTACAGGCATGCTAATATATCGGTGTTTTTTTAAATACCATATATTTTTCACCATTGTCTTATTGTATACTCCAGTTACCTTAGATAATTATGCACTTGTATATATTTTAGGTTTCCACGCTTTCCAGAGTGTCTTTTTTGCTACTAAGTATAATTAGTATGTATAATAGCTATTTTATCTCTGGTTTTGGTGCGTGAAACAAAATGATAAATCCTATGTTACCTTGGCAATGCCTTTTAATCTTATTTTAAGTAGCAATCATTTATGTTATCGTAATACCCAGTGTTTTTATGGCAATGCCAGTCAACATGATTGCTAAACTGGGCCAGGAGAACCTCCTGAGGATGGTGAGATGAATGAGATGACACTGTCCTCCAGACACAGGATTCGAGATTCGAGCTCTGGCGGTCTGAGGCCAAGCACGCTACCTCTCGGTCACGGAGGCTCCCCACAATACTGAGCTTTACACGTGGATGGGGAAGAGACATTTTTTTGTTTCTTTCAAACCGCCGAGACCGGGAATCGAACCTCAACTCTAGCGTGAAAGGCAGCGGTGCTAACCACTACCCTAGGGGTCCCGCCCATTGTCATCTGATTTTAACTAATTAACAATCTTGTATGTGTATGTATGTGTATGTACATATATCTCTCTTATTTCTATGATAAGTCTGGATTGACTTTCTTTCTGTCAATAAAATATCTGTCTGTCTGTCTGTCTGCTAATAATTTATATTGGGTAATTCTCAATCATATATGGCCAAAATGAAAAACCTCTATTTCAGCCATTCTGTATTTTAACAGCCATTTAATTTTTTTCAGGTATGTTATTACAAAAACATGTCTTATGTTGCATGCTAAGATGCTGTTTTTACTACTGAAACCTCACTAATAGTTAGGCTTGCGTAACTAAATCATATATAGCCAGTACAGATTTTCTCCTACAATTTCAACCATTTTGGCAGCTATTTTGGCCATATTTCAGCAGCCATTTTTTCGTCTCTCATGATAAAAACATGTTGATACAAGTTCGACAAGGGTATATTATGGATTTAGTCGTATATCATTTAATGTTTATGGCCAATATATCATTCTTTTCTCAAATTCGATAATTTGGCGGCCATGGCGAACATAATTATTAGCCAGTTTTCGCCAAACGCACACGGAGATGCGCGAATACCAGAATTTTTATGTTCACACAGAATAAAGATTAAAAAACCTTATGTCATTGATGTCCATTCCAGGTGGCACCAAGCTCAATCTAAAGCCGGTCAAATGCCCTGGCTCCTGGCCATATAATATAAAAAGGATATATCTTAATGTTCATACTAATTTACTCCTTAAGTAGTGTTAGTCCCATGCTTCTTAAAGCGATTTTTAAAACAAGATGAAATCAACAATTTATCAGTAAAAGGGTAAATAGGCATAAATGTATGTCTAAATTCTGTAAAAGAAATACAAAGATGGCTTATTCGTTTATGCGCCAAATCTATATGATTTTCTGATTTTATCTGGGAGGAAATATTATAGTGATTCACAAAATTACTATATTCGAATTGCAAGAATTGCAAGAATATCAGCTGTGAATTTGTAATTGACTAAGCGATGTTTCGCATGTGAACTGTATACACTCTTTGCACGTTTTGCGCATTAAACAGGTGGCCCAACTAAATAGCTCAGCTTTGGTCACTGTGTGGTGTTTTGTTATTGAAAATAGTGTAACAGGAGTACCAACTAAATAGTTCAGCTTTGGTCACTGTGTGACGTGTTGTTATTGAAAAGGGTGTATGATGAAGTGCTGGATATTGTCAGGAGATCTGGCTGATTATGCATGCTCATTGCCGTCAAATTTAAATAAATTGATGTTAGATCAGCAAGCGAAACCATGCATGCCTATTACATGCCCCCCCCCCCCCAAAAAAAAAAAGCTAAAAAAAATTAATAATATGTTGATTGAATGATGTAGTTGGTCCCGTACAAAAAATAGCTACCTATACAGTTGTATCAATAATGTATTGATATCTCATTTTCAAACAAGTCAAACAAATAACTAATTTACCAAATTGAAGCTTAATTATTTGTTTGTGATTATCTTATCAGTCCGCAAAATGAGCTAGTATTTGAAGGATAAAGTGTGTTTTCAGCAGGCCTTTAAACCTTTTATCGGCTGATAGTAAAACAATAAATATTCAGTTTATTGAATGATTATTTGTTACCGTACAATAATGGTGTTGATGCAGTTATATCAATAATTTCCATTTCAGTGACATTTTATGTCAGTCAAAGAAATAACTGTGGGGATGCAAGGGGGTCCGTCGGTAGGGTGAACGGCGGAACCCACCTAACATTCACCAACATATCATAAACTTCATTCCTTCCCCGTCAGGTCGACGGTTCCGATTGACTTCACAAAACTTCTCTTCAGATCATTATGTTTATTGGTCTAGACACTAACCATTAGCAATGCACAACCCCGCGCACGACACGTCTCTATTCTAACTCCGAGCGGACGACCTGCGACACGTCCGCAGTCGTCAACAGCTATGTCACAAGTGCGGGAAAAAGCTACGACCGCATGAGATTCGGATTTATGCACACGGTACTGAAGTACCAAAACGAGGCAGTCATCTCCTGTCCCCCCCCCCCAACAGATTCATTTAATTAACACTTCCATTATAAGTTAGCAAATATTTTGCTCGATAACGTAATTGCGATTTACCTATTCTAAGCAATGTTGCCAGGCCTGGCGCATTCAATTACAAATTAAAATGATTATAATTACGGTACGTGCGGTTGGTCCCGCCATAGATGGCGTGGACCATCTGCACGAACCGGGCAGGAGTCTGGATTGTTCGTCCGACTCTAGTTTTTCTCACGGTTGCGTCCGTCGAAATTTTTTCGCGATTAGCGATATTTGAACGATTTCTTGTATTCGAGTCGATTACGGCGTCAGCTGCACTAGGGGTTTTACCCCGTAGATGTAAAGGTGTGCGTGAGTACGTTTTGCAAACCGCCGCCGTTCCCGTTAGCGCGGGATACGGCGGGGGCTCGCGAATGTGGCGCTACATAAGCTTTGCCTTTGTTAGGCAATTGAACTTTATCAGCTGGTTGCTGTGGGACAGTGGCCAATTTGGTACTGCTTCTGACTGCCGTCGACTGTGTCTTTTTAACAGTCGTCCTGTTGGACGTATGAGTGTTCGCACTACTAGGTCTAGATGGGTCCTGTGGATTCCCACTAGCGATCCTGGTAGTCTTCGAGCTCTGTTTTTTGTTTGGCGTAGTACGCTGTGTTTTCAGACCTGTCGTAGGCTCGCACTCTAGATGTGCGGGTTTAACTCGGTCTAATGAGACCGTTTCTACCTTGCCTATCATCAGGATTTTCATGACTCTGCCACTCCTCGCGACAACCTTATATGGGCCGTCGTAAGGGGCGGTCAGAGGCGGCGCAATTGCTATTCGTCGCAAGAATACATGTGTGCATGTTTCTATTTCCTTGTACTGGAAAATGTTAGTCTGTTGTGTGTCACGTGGCGGACATAAACGGAGACGCGACATGGCTACGCGTAGCTTGTCTGAGTAATTCTCCAAACCTGTGTTAGCGTCGACGGTGTACTGTTGCGTAAACTCTCCTGGGAGTCTAAGTGTTGTCCTGTATATCATCTCGGTAGCCAACCTGCTTAGTCTCTCCTTGACTGCGGAACGAACTCTTAAAAGTACAGCGGGTAGAGTTATAGTCCATGGGCTCGGTGATTCGTGCGCCATAATGGCGGCTTTCAACTGGCGGTGGAAACGTTCGACCATGCCATTCGACTGGGGGTGATAGCTTGTGGTACGATTCCGTATTATCCCGAATTGGTTACATAAATTATCCCACAATTTGGACTCGAACTGAGCGCCCCTATCTGTGGTGATAGTAGCGGGAGTACCGTAACGTGCTATCCACCCGCTGAAGAAGGCATCGGCGACAATAGGTATGGCTTCCGGCCAACTTGTAAAACGCTCGACGCAAGTCAGTAGATATCTAAAGCCATTAGCGTAGGGTAAAGGTCCGACTATATCGATGTGGACATGATCAAATCGCTCGGTAGGTTCAGCGAACTTTCCGAAAACTGGTGTGTTGTGACGTGAAACTTTGGCGGTCTGACAACCTTTACAGGAACGACACCATCTAGCAATGTCAATATTCATGCCATGCCAAACAAATCGTGTGTTAATCAAAGGTTTTGTAGCTCTATGAGATGGGTGGCCTAAACCGTGTAAGTTTGAAAAAACTTTTCTGCGGAATTTCGCGGTAATGTACGGCCGGTTATGTCCCGTGGACACATCACACCAGATCAGCTGATTGTCGAATGATTTAAGTAATTTGAAATTCATAGTGGATGTAGTCGAGTGTCTCAGTCTCGTGAATTCCGTGTTCTGAGCTTGATCAATACTTAAATCCTTATAATTTATCACTGGTCCATCGTCTATCACGGACACTGATGGTCGTGACAGCGCGTCAGCGACGAAATTTGTCTCACCTTTAACGTATCTAATGTCGGTAGTGAATTCAGCTATGAAAGCTAAGTGTTGTGTTTGGCGTAGGGACGTACGTTCGGTTACAGATGACATTACAAATGTCAAAGGTTTATGATCGGTGTTTACAAAAAAATTGCGTCTTTCTAGATTATGTCTGAGATGTTTTATGGTGGCATATACTGCCAAAAGCTCACGGTCGAACGCGCTATAGCGTGTCCCCGCTGGACCTAGCTTCTTGCTGAAAAACGAAAGTGGCTGCCACATACCATTCAAATACTGCTGCAAAACGCCACCTATGGCGACATCACTAGCGTCACACGTGATGTTTAATTGAGCCATGGGGTCTGGGTGTACTAGAAGGGTAGCGTTGGCCAATATTTGCTTGGTCCCACTTCAAATAAAAATTTGACTTCGGTGACAGTTTTGTATGGCCTTCGTTGGCAGCTGTCAATAAATTATTTAATGGTGTCAACTTCGCTGCGCATTGCGGTGTGAAACGGTGGTAATAATTTACCATTCCTAAATATCTACGCAACGCTCGTTGCTTTTCGGGCTTTACAAAATTCACTATGGCGTCGACGGCGCTGGGTAACGGCGAAATTCCTTCAGCACAAACGTGGTGGCCTAAAAAACTTAACTCAGTTGTACCAAACTGACACTTCTCAGGACCGATGATGATTCCGTATTCGGCTAGTCGGACAAAAAGAATTCGTAAATGTTTTTTGTGAGTTTTATGATCTGTGCTGGTTACCAGTAGGTCATCTAAATATACAAAAACGAATTCAAGTCCGCGTGTAACGTGGTCTATAAAACGCTGAAACGTTTGTCCGGAATTTCGCAGACCAAACGGTGTCCTTGTAAAATTAAATAGACCAAAAGGTGTAGTAACGGCTGTCTTATGTATATCTGACGGTTCCACAGGAATTTGGTAATAGGCTCTAACCAAATCAATTTTTGAAAAAAATTTCGAGCCGGCTAAGCGCTGCGTGAAATCCTGAATATGTGGAATTGGATAACGGTCGGGTACGGTCTGAGCGTTTAAGCTTCTGTAGTCTTCACATGGTCTCCAGTTGCCATTTTTCTTTGGTACAATATGAAGCGCTGAGGACCACTCACTGTCGCTGGGTTCGATGACTCCTAATTTTATCATTTCTTGGAACTCGCGTTTCGCAGTGACAAGTTTATCGGGTGCCAATCGTCGTGGGCACGCGAACACCGGGTGTCCTTTCGTTACGATTTTGTGCGTTATACCGTGTTTAACGGTCTCACCCTTGTCGTAGGGCGAGTCAGTTCCGGGAACTGACCTAGAAGTTTAGTATATTCATTATTAACAGTGTCTGCTCTGTTCAACGACAGTGGTCTGATTGACGACAGTAAAGTGGGAATAGCTAAACCGGTTCTCATGTCTCGAAGACATCGACTTCTCAAGTCTACTAGCAAATTGTAATGAATAAAAAAATCGGCCCCAATGATGGGTTGTTTCACGTCTGCTACTATAAATGTCCACGGATATTCGCGTTTTAAGCCGACGTCGACGACGCGTTTACTGTTGCCATAGGTATTGATAGTAGTGTTATTAGCGGCCACCAGGGGGAGGCAGTCTGCGTCCGAAATCCTGTTAGCGCAAGATTTCGGCAAAACGCTGACAGCTGCGCCCGTGTCAATCAAGTATTTGCATTTATGATTTTTGTCTGCGACGTACAATAACTTACAGTGAAATAACTTGGGAAGAGTAGCTTCCGCGGAGTCATGTCGCGTCTCAGTTATACCGCCAGATGCAAGAGTCGCTACCTTGCTCTGGCTTAGCAGTTTAAAGAAAATGCGCAGGGGCTTCTGCACATGCGTGCCTTGTCACCGAAAGTCTGGTGAAAATAGCAGACAGGTGCATTATCCGTATCTATTACGTTCGCGGCATTATTTTGCTGTACGTTCTGCGGCGGTACGTACGGACGAGTATTTTGCTGTGCATTATTAAAGCCACCAGGTTTGTTAGGAACAAACGCTGTGGCCTGTGCATTTGGAATAAATGTGGGCCTAGGTGCATAGTGATTATTTGCACGTCCACGTCCTTGATTTTTCTTCTTCTCAGCTGCAGTCGTGGTCTCTAATTTTTTGAGTCTCTTTGATAAGTCCTCAAGCAATCCCACTAGTTTAGTGGCTTCGTCGACCATTATCTCCGCAACCCCCAGCTTACTCTCTTCGACACCCGTTTCAGAAGCAAGGGCCCTGTCGGCCAACATGGCCATCCCCGCAACCCCCAGCTTACTCTCTTCGACATCCGTTTCAGAAGCAAGGGCCTCTCCAGTGTAGCACTATCTGGTTGTGTGGCCAAATGAGCATTAATTGAAGTTGGCATTTGCCGAATAAATGCTTGGCGTATGACCGCCTTTCCTACAACTGCTTTAGTTCCAAAGCCTGCCGTCTTCTGTAGGCGCCTTAAGCATCGTGAGGGAATGTCCGAGCCCATCCTTTCTCCAGAAATCACCTTGCTGACTCGTTCGGGTGTTGTCAAACCTCGTCGCTCGATCAAAATGCTTTTCAAGCTTTCATATTTATGCGGCCTGAAAGGTTGAAGTAGAACGTCCCTCACGTCAGAGGCGACCTCGTCTGAGAGTGCTGCGCATGTCAGACTGTACCGCTCGTCATCGTCATGGATCTGATGAAGATCGAACTGTGTTTCGATTTGATTGAACCAAAGTTCAACGTCCGTAGCGTAAAATGTTGCTATCTTGAACTTAGGTAAGTTCGTTGAACGTCTCGGAGGCTGTCTTCTGCGTGGTGAAGGACTCTTTGACGAATCACTCCTAGAGTGGTGTCTTGTTCGTCGATTTCGAGCAATTCGAGCAAAATCCTCTTTGAGTCGTTGGTACTCATCGTCAGCCTCGCGGGAGCGAACTGCGTTCTCCTCGCTGTCCGGGTAATAATTATCTTTTCGGCGAGCTCCCTGACCTTCCAGAGGCGTAGACACGAAACCTTCACTTTCGTGTGGTGTAGACATTGTGAAATGTTTGTAAAATTATTTAACTAGTGAAACGTTTGAGATTGCGGGCCTATTGGCTCTATGCAATATCTCAAACGGTGTTGAAATGGTATGTCATATTAACACATACCAACTATTTTGTGACGTGTCGTGCGCGGGTTAGCTGTACATTGCCGTCTAGACCTTAATAAAAATGTCTGTATATGTTGAATCTTTAGAAGTGTAGGCTGTTGAGATTGTCCATGCTATGTCGCATGTTGCGAGATACAAGGGTTGCTGAGATGTTTGAATATTCGTCACTGAGATTGCACATAATTTTTTTTACTTAATCACACACATATATAATTGTTGTGAAAACTGTAGGTCAAAATTGTACATAAAATGCCAGAAATAATTACTACATGCTATGCTAAGCTATGATAATAGTATATAGTAAATCGACCTGGGTGAATAAAATTTTTTTTTTTACACAAGTCGAAAAACACATGCAAATATTGAAAATGTTTCGCTATAGCGCAACTGTCAAGTCGAATATTTCGTTATTTATATAAGTTTTGATCTACTGAAATCGACTATCATGAGAAAATTTCGTTCTCAGACTGATAGGATAAATGTGACTGCAATAAAAACAGCTACATTTGTATTTAGAATAATATTTTAAAACATGACTGACAGTAGTCTACGCGGATTGATGATATAATACATCATTTCACTGATAAATGATTTCTGCGGTGAACATTCCACTTTTTTTTTTTTTATATATGGCATGTTCATCGCCGATTCATTCTTAATAACTACCGAATCAATGGCTCGCTTCGTTTCGTTGATTGACGTATAAGTCGGTTGTCGTCGTAGCGGTTGCGTTTATTTGGTTTGTGACGGGTGTGTGTGTGGTGTATGATTGTTTGCTGCTAACATGTGGCCTGTCGCACACGTGTCTGCCTGTATCAGTTTGTCGAATATGGCGTACGTGACCACAGCCGCGTAGACCCAGCCGGCAGCTCTTGCTGTATGCTTGGGCCAGCAGGCCTGTATCATGGGTGTACGTGCAAAACTGAACAGCAGCCGCGTCTCGCCTCACATTAGCATATTCATGAGCTACTCTGAGCCGAACAAGGCGCGAAGAGTAGGCTAGAACGACGCCAAACACCAGGGGGCGTTTCGACGTGAAAAAATTATACTATGACTTTATCAAAAATCTTGCACAACTTGTGCTATGATTTCTTTTCCGAAACTGCCATTTATATTTCTCACTTTAATAGTTTTGAAAAGAAAATTTGTATGTATGTAAAAAAATATATTTGAGACTTGACCGTGTATAGTCTTGACACGTGAATAGTCTGCGCCACGAAATCAAAATGGCGGCCTAATTTATGCTAATGTGATGAGGCGACACGGGTCCACTGTCCAGGTGCATGCCTGTTATGGCGGGACGCGTGTTTGCCCACGGCGGGCGAGTAGCTAAACTAGGGTAACCAGCGTCCAATATGGCGCTCACTTACCAAATACATTTATGACAATCAGCATTCTCTGAAATAACATATTGTTATAATTATAAAATGTTGATCTACGGTCCTGGAAATATATTTTACAGACCAACTAGGACCGTTTATTCACATTCATTTTCAGGCAAACAATTTTATCTGGCCCTAATCCTATTAAAGGTTATCTGAGTCGAAGCAATATTTTTGATAATTTTTCTTGGTCGATTTTTTGCTGAAAAATCGAAAACTGACGAGACTTCGTCTATGGACTTTAAAATCGAGTCACCCAATTATGGCGATCAACGATAAAAAATGGAGTTTTCAAAAATACCCACTTCCTACTCGCCTACAGTGGCATTAATAGGATGAAAGCATTTTAGGAACTCGTACTTTAAAAGGATAAATGAGAAAAAAAAATTACGGTTTTTCTGGAAAAACCGACATGGTCGCCATCTTGAAAAAGCACCAAACACGTGGAATTCTGTCGAAAAATATGAAAATTACGCCGTTTTGGACTTCTCCTCTGATAACTCTTTGTAGCTAGTTCTAACTGGCATATTAGTGTGACCTACAATTTTCACGAACCTCTGCGAAAAAAATGCTCATGATTTTTTCGAAAAATCCCTTAATATTTTAACAAAAACTATCCTTGAAAACAGAGGTTTTTCATCTTGATGCTTGGTGAAAATGCTGTTGCGATCACGATCAAACGTCCGTCGGTAGGGTGAACGGCGGAACCTAACATTCACCAACATATCATAAACTTCATTCCTTCCCCGTCAGGTCGACGGTTCCGATTGACTTCACAAAACTTCTCTTCAGATCATCATGTTTATTGGTCTAGACACTAAACATTAGCAATGCACAACCCCGCGCACGACACGTTTCTATTCTAACTCCGAGCGGACGACCTGCGACACGTATGCAGTCGTCAAGAGCTATGTCACAAGTGCGGGAAAAAGCTACGACCGCATGGGATTCGGATTTATGCACACGGTACTGAAGTACCAAAACGAGGCAGTCATCTCCTGTCCCCCCGCGTCCGGGGAGATCGGAGACGACTGTCACAGTAATCGAGCGAGGCAGGGATTCTACATAACCAAGTTAGGAATTTGAATTTTAAGCTATTGTTTGTTTATCAGTCCACAAAACGTAATAGAACTAAACAAGAACAATCTGTCTAACTCCCTTGTTTCTCATGATCGGTCACTAAACCGTATTAGCCTACAAACTACTATTAAGCCTATTATATAAGATTGCATGTGGTCACGATTATTGAGCCTGTGAACAGAGGGTGACCGATGAATTAGGCGGAATAAAATATAACTTTCACGACACAGAAGTTTTCAAATTGATTGAAATCTACTAGTTGTAACAATAATAAAAAGGTACAACTACATCAGGTAACAATAATTATCATAGCCTGTATGATTGTTTTGATTAAAAACTACACTGAAATTGTTTATAAAATAATTGTATAATGACATATTCCTGTACATAGATTCAGCATTATGTGTGATTGGTGCACCCTCATGGCAGTCTGGTTGGATACGAATGGCTTCCCAGCAAAGCAGTGAATCATTCAAAGAGATTGATCATAATTTAGCTGAGCTGCCATTGAAGGTCAAAGTGTTAGTTCGTCCTACGAGTGGACCAAACGCCAACTATGTGTTCGAAGCCGTGGGTTCTGCAATGTGGGACGACGATTATGAGATCCTCTACTGTGGCTTAGTTTACATGTACAGTGACACCTCCATCAGGTTATGGGCTCCAATGTCCACAAGCGGCTATCCCTTAGGTCAAATCTTCTGCTCAGGTAAATATTTAATTTGTTTGATAACAAAAATAGCTCAATATCACTATCTTCGAATTTGACCAACAGTTTTGTAAGTTCTATCAGTTGTAAGGATACGAACGGGATACAAATTGTACGAACTGAGATTTATCAGCCGTTGTGACCTTGACAAGGTCACCCATCCTTGAACTTCACCACGAGTTTCATCATATTGATTACTGGTATTAAAATGGAAACAATACAAATTGTGGTGTGGAGATATCTGACAAACTGTTTTCTTTTCCCGGTCTCTGTGACCTTGACAAACAGGTCAAGATCACCAATCTTTGAACTTGAACTTGAGAGTTTCAATATATGGATCACTGGTATTAATATGGAAGTAATACAAATTGTAGGTATGGAGATGTCGTGGTGACAACCGGTTTTTCTTTATTAGTCTCTGGGACCTTGAAAATAGACCATGCATGGTAACCCATTTCCTAACTTGGCCTTCAGTTTCATCATATGGATCATGTGTATTAATTTGGAAGTAGGCCTATACAAAATATATAGGCCTGGGTGTGGAGATATCGTGATGATAAACTTTTCCCTCTATTAGCCTTTGTGACCCTTAAACATAGGTCATGGTCACTCATCTTTGAACTTGAGTTTCATCATATTTATGGATCACTGGTATTGATATGGGAGTAATACAGATTGTAGGTGTAGAGATATTGTGATGACAAACTTTTCCTTTATTAACCCCTATGATCTTGAAAAATAGAGTGAAAGTCACCCATCGTTGAACTTGACCTACACTTTCATGAGGTCATATCACTGGTATTATTATGGAACTGTTTGCTTCAGTTGTTGAATTATTGTGATGACAATAACGACGGACGAACGAACGCACGGACAGACTGCCCGAAAACACAATGCTCGCTCCGCGGCGGCGAAGGCATAAAAATCAATACTTAAGACATATAGACCTATATACAAATCATGAATAATAAACCTTTTATAATGTAACTGGAGTTTTCAGCTATCACGCTGGCCTAACATTAAAGGGGCATCGGGTCAAAGTTTGTTGCTGCTGGGATTGCATAGGCCTACGACCTAAGATTATTTAAAAGGTCTGCAATTATGTTTTACTACTACAATTTAGCTCCGCCCACTACTTTCGAATTTCAGAAAATTTACCGTAATGCATCGGTCGAACACAAGTTATTTAAAATAGAATGAAGAGTTGTATTGTCAAGAGTAGGTCTGAGAATTCGATTGAATGGATTTCATTGAAACACGAGAGGTTGAGTTGTATATTATATCACTTTAAATTGTTCGCGAAAACACCGAAACGAAATCTAACATAGCCGCGGGTAGATACAACCCGAAGATACATTCCGTAAATTAAACAGGTTCTAAAGCGATCATTTTCATGGGAGCCATGGAATTTAACGAGGTATGATGCATTGGCGCAACTCTCGTCCTTATTAGATTGTTTGTAGAGTTAATAATGATAATTATAACAAACGCTTTGATCTAAAGGCCGTTGCGTCATGACTTCATATATTCAATATTGTTTTTGTAGGCATAGAAGGTTGGACTCAGGATTATCGACAGGAAGCTGTTGAAGCCGACATCAATGTGTTAATCTGGCTGGCTGCTTCTCTCCCTATTACTGATTTTATGACAGACTGGGTTGATATAGATGTCAGAGGTTAGTCTGTTTTGTCACCAAGATCGATTGATTTATTAATTGATTAGTTTATTATGCTGACATAGTTTACAGTGGTAATGTGTCGTGTTAGGTCTACTTGCGCCGCACCCATCATATCACAAATTAATAAAAAGAGGTTACAATAAGCAACTTTGCCACGCTTATTCTTATTAGAAAGAAAACAGACTCCGGATTCAACAGGTTTACAATAATAACGATCATTTTCTAGCTAGCTAAAGGCAATACACCTATACGTAACTGAGCTTATAGAAATTTAGATTTGGGTATAGGCCTATAAGCTGAAAGATAACTTAGATAAAGTTCAGCAACGAACAATATTTTAAATCTACACAAATTATGTAACTTTGGGTAAGATGATAACGATTATTTCCATTCCTCTGCACATAAACTTTCAAATTTACCGTGTGCAAGTTACAATTCCAAAACCTTGCTCATATATAACAAATTATACATTTATAATTTATTCATGAGACATGAAATGTACCTCTTCAACCTGTCCGATTCAAATATGTAGGTCTCCTTGAGAAATACACATGGATGCATTGAAATCAGAATATAGCTATATAAATAATACTAATAATAACCAGAAAGAATTGTTCGGAAACGAACACGAAAGCAGCCCTCCGTTACCGCCAGTCGGTCCTTTTAAATTTGATATAGATCAGCATAGTTTCTCAAGGTTTTTTTTTATATTACCGCTTTAGATATTATACAAGATTTCCGAGATAAGGAGAAAAAACAATTAAAAATGACAGCCAGTCGGCCATTTTGGATTTTATTCCTCCGAAATTTATCGGAGTTATTCATGTGTTAGTCTTTACTTCTTGCTCTATATTCAGGGTCCAGCTATTTTGCTTCGTTTTTCAATGACGTAAATATTACAAAATTACTCAAAAGCAAAATGAACGCTAAACGGCCAGTTTAAAATAGTTTAGAATGTTAGTCAGGTCATTGTCTGACATTGCTGTGCATATTTGCCTAATTAAAAGAAGATCTGCTGAGGAATCAAAATGTCCCAAAAAATTCCCCGGTGGTGTGTGACGGCTAGGCCCAATGTGAAGTATGAGAAAGCATAAGTTGATAGATCAGCGATCATGCAAGATCTCCGATATCTTGAGAAAAAACAATTTAAAATGGCGACCATTTTGGATTTTATTAGTGCAAAATTTGTCATGAATTATCTTTGTGTGAGACCTTACATTTGTGTTATATTCAGTGTCCAGCTATTTTGCTTTTTTTGAGTTACGTAAATATTAAAAATGTACCCCAAAATAATCGTTTTGCATAATTGCAAAATGAAAAGAATATCTGATGGAAACTTTTTTCTGAATTGCGCTAACAAGCATTTCTTCTTTAGTGGCCGTAGTAATTAAGAGGTTGATGATATGGGGATAAAAATGTCATCAAAACAATTCCCAAAGGTGTACGATGGCTACGTGAACAGGTAAAGTATGAGAAAGCAGAAGTTGACAATAATGACTAGATCAGGCTACAGGTATTTACTCTTAACGGCATGCATTCGACTTCAAGGGACAAAACGTGGTGACTCCGACGCAGTAGGGCTAACTCACGTGTTCAAATCTACTAATCGCTTGTGATTTGCTTTCACAAAATCATTCTCATAATTTCAGAAACGCATAGGTATATCCCAGCAGACACGATATATTGTGACGGTCAAGTGATTTCTCTCCCACTAGGTGGTAGGTCGAGCGGATTTTTGGGGAGACTTTTATCTCAGCCTGGCCGTCATCATTTTATGTTTTACTAATACTTCTACTATACGCGTTTCCTGTCTATCTATCAAAGATTTTGACAAACTAGCAGATAATGGTTTTACGTTTATTTCTCCTCACATATTCATAATAATACCACAAATCAATTCATCCATCATCATCATCATCATCATCATTTAGCCAACTTCTGGCCGGTTCTACAACATGAACTAACCCACCCTTGGGGCTATTAAACCACAATCTAACTCACTCTTATGACTACTCTATGTACCATAACAAGATATACATGTACATCAGACCGGGCCTTATACATAACCCTTATCGGGTCGACATAGCACTTTAACCGCCACTACTGCGTGGCTATACACTGTGGGTATGGTCACTATACACAACCAGAACAGCCCCGCTGATCTGTGTAGCCAGCCCGAACCCGCGGCCGGGGGTATAGTGATAACGTGTATCTCTGGGCCGGTGGTTGCTCCCTGAGCTTGTTACGTCACCGCGTGACGATACACCACCCCTGGTATAGCCGGCTATATACCAGCCGGCGATATCCAGATAGGCCTACACGTAGGACACCCACACATACACGCTAGGGTGACCTCTACTTCACCTCTATTTCCGTGACCATAATAATAGTGGGGAGATCCGTACATGGGATAGCCACAAGGTTCACTAGAATGTATAACACCAGAGTTTGGTACACGATTATTCCTCTAACTCCAACACATAGCTACACTTAACCAAGTTATTCCTGCTTTCCACGAGGGGACAGAGCTCGACTCCGTGGCCTCTACTGACAGTGATATAACATGGGAAGTGATTCTATGTGCTGGAGTCACTGCTTCTCTGATAGGGGACAGAGTGATACACTCTGTGGCCTATGGAGCAGTACGAGCCAATAACATGTATATAACTCTCATCAGATATATACCTGACACCTACGTCACTTTATCAACAGTACGGACTGTAGGGGACTAAGTCCAAAAAGGACTCAGTGGCCTAAGTTTCCGCACTGGATTCAGTGACGTACTGTGCTCACCTTGTTGAGATGATGGATCTCTCCACACTTTCTCGCTTCCAAGGCCGTGTACAGGCAGCCGGCAATAGCTATCACAGGTGGACAGTCAGACTGTGGACCTGGGGCGTCACTAGGGTGTAACAGCCAGCTACTGCGGGACGATGATCCATACACGCTTGCTTATATGCAGGCTGGGTGCCCCATGAGGCGTAGTAATAATTTTGAGGCTTTATTATATATCTAAACCAATTATTGTTCCCTAATGCAGCCCAAATACATATAACATAAAGTAAACAATATTAGCATACATCTCATAGCATAATAAGCATTAACACTAACATATAGTTCAAGGTGTATTTACACCACGTGTGGCTTGTGATTAGGTCATACCACATGTTGATAAAATATCCAGGGGTGGCCTCAATAGATGCTTTGATACCGGTAAACTATAGCGTGTCTTGCTAAACCAAACATGGTAACAAGACACGCCATAGTTCCCACAGTTAATAGTATAAAATATATTAACATCCCCACACATTAAAAAGGATAAATTCGTGGTAAAAGACATTAAAATTCAGCGTGATTTCTGACCGGAAATAGAGCAGTACGCATGCGTCAATTGAAGACATTCAATTGCCGCAGGCATACCACAGGACAGAAACAATATACCTGGGGCCAACGGCCGTCACACGACCCCCTGTTTAAGCGTCAAGCGTCCCTGCTGACGCAAACCACAAAACACATGAATCCAAAATTCAAAAACATTCAAAAATACATCTCATAATACACGCTGTTCAAGATACACAAAATCATGTCAGTAAATATATAAAATAAATCTCAATATCTCACAGTGAAATACACAAATACTTTTTAACATATTATAACAACAATTTTCATGATACATCAAGTCCTTTTACATATACATTTTAATTATGTCTTGGTACTCCACACTAGCTTCTTCTTCTTTTGTCTTGGCTGCTCTGGTGACCTTCCCAGGATCCTTCTCGCACAGCTGGAACACCATACAGTCTTGTTGATAGAGGCACTGTTCTTCACGTCATTGGTAGCTGAGCGTCTACATGTATCTACTCTTTGAGATTTGGGCAGTGGTACCATAGTGTTTGGCTCAATGTTCTTTTGTGGACATCCCTCATTCACCACCGGGTTACAGGGTAATGATGATGGCTCTCCACTGGTTGTGAAGAAAGAGCTGCTGGCCTTTTTCAGCCAAGAGAAGGGGAAACACAACAAATTGCTAAGCAAAGTGACCACATACAACATACATGGTACTTTTGCGTCTTTCTGAGCATGTTGTTCACCCCGAATGACAGGCATATCAAGCGTTGACACAGAACGTGACACTTCAACTACTTTCACTTCTGGCTCTGCCGACAAAGGGGTGGAACAGACTGTGCTGTTGGACCCGATCGTCACAGAGGTATTTGTCTTTGGTACTTCAACAGCCCTCAATTCAGTGTTACTGTCTATCTGGTTAGGTGGAGTGGCGGATGTATGTACTGGTACAAAAGAAGGGGTCATGGCAGAGAGTTGTGTACCACCCCAGTTGCTCTGGCACTCTCGGGCGTAATGGCCCTGACCACCACAGCGGTAACAGGCGCCAGGTCTCTGTGAGAGACGGGGTGCCTGTGAGCTCCACGGTTGCTTGTCAGGGTATGTTTTGCCCCAACTAACATTCCCCTGGGGTGGTTGCTGCTGTTGCAACAACAGATCCTCAATCCTCTTTAGGATACTATTGTCCTCATTTTGGACAGGATTAGATTGGGGTGGTTTGCCAGAGTGCTTATCAGCATTCCCTCCTGTCTGCTTCCTTGCACCGTGTTTTTGTTTGTGGGCTGATCGGACATCTCCCCCAGAATAACTCTGCATAGACTCCAAATCAGTGGCCTCATGCACTTCTCGTGCGGGCCTGTGACGAGAATCTGGAACATTTATGGCAGAGCGTTTCCTGGTATCGACAAAATTTACCACCTCATACACAGCTGCATCAATATGTTTTGGTTCCTTGACATATTCAACTTGGAACCTAGCTCCTTCATCTAGGATCCCGTCTAAAAATCTTCTGAGGAGATCTTCACGACGGGTGGATCGATCTCGATTAGCAAGAGCCTTGTCATACAACCGCTTCAAATCAGCAGCGTAATTTTCCACTGATTCGCCTGATTTTTTAATGCGGTTGCTGAACTGCGCACTATATGTGCGGGTTGTCTCGACTTTACGGTAGCGGTGCTTTAATTCTCGCACCAGCCTACGAAAGTTGGAGCGAACATCACCACTCAACTGCTCATACACAAACTCCCCGGCTTGACCCTGGAGCCGTGGGAGCAGCTCTCTTAATTTGGTGGTTTCTGACCACCCTTCCAGCCTGGCCACATCTTCAAATCTGTTGAAGTAAACCTTCCACGGCTCTTTACCAGTAAAAGGCGGAAGGCGGACATTCCGACTGTGAGAATCACGGTGATAGCGACCAACTGCAGTTCGTTCATTTTTGTGTGAACTGGCTTCACTGTAGATGTCACTGGGGCTATCAGTACATGAATTGAACTCAAAGTCAGAGGAGTAGCTGCTACAGTGAATCCTCTGTGAGTGACGCCTCCGAGGTGGAGACATGTCGTCTGACTCACTGAGGACAGTAGGCATTTTCCGCAACCTACTATGGCTGGGTTTGCTGGTACGGCCTGCAGACTTTTGTTTATCTGAGTGATTGACGCTGGGACGAGAGTCACGCTGATCACGCCAGGCAGAAGACCTATTGCTATAGGTGCCCCGCGGAGCGTAATGATCAGACATGTGAGGTGAAACCTCTTTCTGAGTCCGCAGGTCTTGCCGTCTACCCGAACTAATCTTTTTAAGCTCAGAGGTTGGAACAGTTTTCCTCTGAGGGCCTGTGTATGGGGTGTTCTTAGATTCCCCATTGTCATGCTGGTCATTAACGGGGACAGGGAGTCTCTCCATAACTGTATTGAGAACAGTTATCAACTCTCTCATGATCCCCTTGTCATCATTATCAGCTAACTGAGATGACTGCGCCATACTAGTTGCCTTGGGCCGAACCCCTGAACCCCAATATTGGTATGGTGATTGGTCCCGGTGGTCTCGAACCCAACTGGCTTTAGTAGGCTGACTAGCATCTGACTGTCTTGGAGTAGGAGGGAGTCTGCGTGACTGGCGTTTACCCGCATCTTCAAACATCCTGAATCCTGATTCATTATCAGATGAGAGAGACACACCACTACTCAGGTGGTCCCTGTCAGCACTGGTACAGGGATCTGCAAAGGTATGGGTGTTTGTACTGGACGTAATGGTAGTAGTCGTCATGACAGGAGAGTGTGTAGACACTGATGGGTTGTAGCTGAGGGCCGATGCAGTTAAAGCTGATGCTCCAGTGACGGCGGTCAACCCTGAACCTGGAACACTTACGTGCTCATCTAGTGCCTGGGTAGCCACTGACTCCCCTGTCTGAGAACGAGTTATTTTCTGACCACTATGACCAGCGGGATTTGATCCCTTTCCCTCAGACCCTTTGGTCATCTTCTCCATTCACTATCACAAAAAAAGAAAGAAATGCACACGTAAAAATCACCACAGAGGCGGTGAGACTCAATCAGGGGGACAGTCTGTGGCCTTGCTGTAGTGATTTGGATGTACAGTCGAACAATGTTTGTCTCAATATCTCAAATAATGCAATGTGCTAAAATAGCAAAAAAATATGTGTCACTTCTCCCTTTATGATTCTGTAGTATTGATACTACACGCAAATGAATTCACAGTGGTACAAAATAATAATAATATAATCTGGATAAGCCCCAGTTTTTGCTGTATTTCCTCTAAACACAATCAGCGCAGCAGACACATTGAAATATCTGGGGAAATGAATGTGCAAGAAAACCAAGCCGCCGTATTAAGCCTTTGGGTACGCTTACAATCAAAAAATTTAAAAAATACATATAACTCTAAAAAAATCGCTAGAACAGCAGGAACATTATAGTCTGTATGGGGAAATAATTATTTTATTCCGCCCCTTCAAAACAAAAACAAGACAAAAATTGAATCACTATTCCTCTAAACACAATCAGCGCAGCAAACACATTGAAATGTCTGGGGAACTGAATATGCGAGAAAAGCAGACCGCCGTGCTTAACCCTTTAGGTACAGGCAGCAATAAAAAATATATCTCTCTCAAAAAAACCCGCTAGGACAGAAAGATAGTCTGAGGAAATGAATATTTTCCCCTCCCCCTCAAAAATGATAATCACCAGAAATCACACCTATTTTCACTAGGTTTCAAAAACAATATTTCTGACACAGGTATCCTTAGTTTTAACTGCGGATAAAATTACAGATTGTAACACTAACCCGTTAAGTTCTATATCACTCTGATGATCTGTATTTGTCTTCGCTAAAACACGGTCAGCGCAGCAGACACAGGAATGTATCCGGGGAACTGATAGTGCTAGGAGATCGACAGATTGTACAACTTAACACTTTAAGTACTATCTCACATAATAACTTAATGATTTATATTTGTATTCGCTTAACACCTTCAGCGCGGCAGATACAGAACTTTATATATATCTGGGGAACTGATAGGAGTGCTGAAAGACAGATCATTGCCACTAACGGTAGGCTAACCCTTCAAGTCCCAAGTCTAATTTGATACAATATCACTTTGACTATATCTATCATCAGCGTCAAATGAATCAATGATAATAAAAAAATGCGAGATTTATCAAACTAAAACTGTTTCCTTGTGAAATAACGTGAAATAATCGACAAACACAGACAGAAAACAGTTAAAGCAACCAGAGAAACGAATTATCACCGAATGTGTCTAATATTGACCAAATTGTCACAACAACAGTATTCTGTAGCAAATTAAACCACAGGAATAGAATTTAATTCCACGAGAACATTCTATTTCATCCCCTCAGGTAAAGAAATGATCAAAACAAATTACACACGCGCAAACGCGTCACACAATGCACACTATAGTAGGCTAAGCTGAACCCGCAGGTAAAATATATAATTTTACGGGAAGGTCGAACTTTCTTCTACCAGGATATGCATCAAACAATATATTGGACCCGCAGGTAAAATATGTAGTTTTACGGGAAGATCCAACTTTGTCCACCTACTATCAATGAAAAACAACCAATCACTTTATCAACAGAAAAATAGCAAAATAAGGCTATTGGGGTCGATCACTGGATCCGCAGGTGAAATGTTTAATTTCACAGGCAAATCCCACCTACTGACACCAGAAAAAATGTGTCACGTAGTGGGATTATTGCACTATAGGATATACTTTAGCAGGGGGTTCGAACACTGGATCAGCGAATTTATTAATCGCCAATCCCACTCATCTGACACCAGAAAAATGTGACGGTCAAGTGATTTCTCTCCCACTATGTGGTAGGTCGAGCGGATTTTTGGGGAGACTTTTATCTCAGCCTGGCCGTCATCATTTTATGTTTTACTAATACTTCTACTATACGCGTTTCCTGTCTATCTATCAAAGATTTTGACAAACTAGCAGATAATGGTTTTACGTTTATTTCTCCTCACATATTCATAATAATACCACAAATCAATTCATCCATCATCATCATCATCATCATCATTTAGCCAACTTCTGGCCGGTTCTACAACATGAACTAACCCACCCTTGGGGCTATTAAACCACAATCTAACTCACTCTTATGACTACTCTATGTACCATAACAAGATATACATGTACATCAGACCGGGCCTTATACATAACCCTTATCGGGTCGACATAGCACTTTAACCGCCACTACTGCGCGGCTATACACTGTGGGTATGGTCACTATACACAACCAGAACAGCCCCGCTGATCTGTGTAGCCAGCCCGAACCCGCGGCCGGGGGTATAGTGATAACGTGTATCTCTGGGCCGGTGGTTGCTCCCTGAGCTTGTTACGTCACCGCGTGACGATACACCACCCCTGGTATAGCCGGCTATATACCAGCCGGCGATATCCAGATAGGCCTACACGTAGGACACCCACACATACACTCTAGGGTGACCTCTACTTCACCTCTATTTCCGTGACCATAATAATAGGGGGGATCCGTACATGGGATAGCCACAAGGTTCACTAGAATGTATAACACCAGAGCTTGGTACACGATTATTCCTCTAACTCCAACACATAGCTACACTTAACCAAGTTATTCCTGCTTTCCACGAGGGGACAGAGCTCGACTCCGTGGCCTCTACTGACAGTGATATAACATGGGAAGTGATTCTATGTGCTGGAGTCACTGCTTCTCTGATAGGGGACAGAGTGATACACTCTGTGGCCTATGGAGCAGTACGAGCCAATAACATGTATAAAATAACTCTCATCAGATATATACCTGACACCTACGTCACTTTATCAACAGTACGAACTGTAGGGGACTAAGTCCAAAAAGGACTCAGTGGCCTAAGTTTCCGCACTGGATTCAGTGACGTACTGTGCTCACCTTGTTGAGATGATGGATCTCTCCACACTTTCTCGCTTCCAAGGCCGTGTACAGGCAGCCGGCAATAGCTATCACAGGTGGACAGTCAGACTGTGGACCTGGGGCGTCACTAGGGTGTAACAGCCAGCTACTGCGGGCCGATGATCCATACACGCTCGCTTATATGCCCACTGAGCGCCCCATGAGGCGTAGTAATAATTTTGAGGCTTTATTATATATCTAAACCAAGTATTGCTCCCTAATGCAGCCCAAATACATATAACATAAAGTAAACAATATTAGCATACATCTCATAGCAAAATAAGCATTCAAACTAACATACAGCTAAATCAAATAGTTCTATGTGTATTTACACCACGTGTGGCCTGTGATTAGGTCACACCACATGTTGATAAAATATCCAGGGGTGGCCTCAAAAGATGCTTTGATATGGGTAAACTATAGCGCGTCTTGTTAAACCAAACATGGTAACAAGACCCGCCATAGTTCCCACAGTTAATAGTATAAAATATATTAACATCCCCACACATTAAAAGGGATAAATTTGTGGTAAAGGACATTAAAAATCAGCGTGATTTCTGACCGGAAATAGAGCAGTACGCATGCGTCAATTGAAGGCATTCAATTGGCGCAGGCATACCACAGGACAGAATCAATATACCTGGGGCCAACGGCCGTCACAATATTAACCCTTACAACGCTGAAATATTTTTGTATAAACCAGGGAGACCCAAGGATTTTTTCAATTTGAAGTAATCATAAATGTCTTTAAGTTTTATTTGAATACCTATATGTTATGGATCTACAGCCATTATAAATATTTTAATTATTTCGGCGCTGGGACATTCTTTATGCGTTAAAATTCGACGTCTACAGACGTCAGATTCTGACGTATAAAGTCGGTCATCGCGCTGAAAGGGTAACCCACTATCTGTACATAATGTTGGACCGGGGTCAGCAACGCTGGCCCGGAATTGTACCAACACTGACTCAACGTCTCGTATCTGTTGGGATAGGCCTATATATTAAAACACGTTACTGTACTTTGTTTGCAAATAGTAATGTTATGTTTTTGTTAGTCATACAATACAACATCAGATGTGTTACTTTCAGTGGTGGATGATATCTACTGGGAATATGAGATTACAGAGCCACTGGATTTGGTGGTCGTTCAAACAAGAGTGGTTGATTCTGGTGAACTCTGGATCAGTGAAGGCTTGGGTCAGTATTACACACAACAACCGAAATCATACTTAAAACACCATACTACGAACCGTCAATTAAATTGTATATTGACGCTAATGGCTATCACAAAATAGATGCTAACAATTTATATCTAAATATTCAATTCAAGCTGAAATATGGGAGTCTTTATTAGGAGACGAGCATATTTCGTCTGATTCAGAAATGAAAAAAATAATGAAAAAATCATTTAAAGTAATTATTCTGTTCTTTTGCTATCACTCTACATCAAAGAGTGTGTACTAACGGGAAGACGTGCGTCAGAATATTTACAATAGTGATGCAAATATCCCATTCCGATGTCTTCAATTTACAAAATTTTATATACAGTGTAAACATCTTATCACTTTAATCGCTAAGTTAAATAATTTAAATTTCCGCCCACATAACCCTTAAAGCGCTGACATATGTTTGTATAAACCATAGAGACCAAAGGGTTTTTCAATTTGAAAGCATCATAAATGTAAAAGGTAGCTCTTTTTGATTCATTTGAATACCTACGACTATTAGAAATACAGTTTTACTCTTACAGCGCGTGGATCGACTCTAGACGTCAGAATCTGACGTCTGCAGACCTCAGATTCTCGCGACTAAAGTCTATCCCCGCACTGTAAGGGTTAAAGTTGTGCTTGGCTACCGCGACTCACAACTTCAAGTGGGTGAAAATAATTAATTACTCACACATTTATAATTTCAAACAAAACATATGCCGATTTAGCGAATTCAATGCCCATTTTTCCTTCAGATGTTCTTGTTTTAACCCTTACAACGCTAAAATAGTGTTGTATAAACCTTGGAGACCAAAGGTTTTTTCAATTTGAAATCTTTATAAATGTCTTAGTTAGCTCTTCCTACTTCATTTGAATACCTATGTTATGGGTCTACGGCCATTAGATATATTTTACTCTTCTTTCATACGTCTCAATCTGACGTCCATAGACGTATGAAATCGGTCCCCGCGCTGTAAGGGCTAACCCTTATAGCGCGGGATCGACCTTAGTCGTCAAAATCTGACGTAGGTCTAAAGTCGATCCCCGCACAGTAAGAATAAAAATATTTCTAATGGCCGAAAAATAGACCCATAACATATGCAAATGAATCAGAAAGAGCCGACTAAGACATCTATGATGATTTCAAATTCAAAATAACCCTTTGGTCTCCATGGTTTATGCAAAGTACAGCGCTTTAAGGCTTAACTCAAGTTGACGAAATTGATTAGCACTTTCACACTGCGCCGGACGCAAATAATCGTACAAAGTCAGGTAGGTGTCGCCAACCACAATTGGACCCCATTTTGTTACACTTGTCAGCCCTAATGGGTGAGTTAACGTTTATTTATAAATATGAGAACAAATGGTTTGTTTTTCTTTTGGTTCAGGATCTAGTGTTTATGACTCTGCCTATACATCAAAAAGCGTTGGCAGCAGCGGGATCGTGTACGCGCACAGTGACGATGAGATCAGGTTATGGCTGCCTTACAGAGGATATGCTGGTAACTAAAGCTTGCTTGTAAAACATATTAGATTACATATGTACAAAATAATAATTAATAATAAATATTATGTGTATTATTTTTTATATCGATCGAATGATTATTTTTTAATGTCACCGTTACCGGCGACAGGCTTGCCCATTCTACGGATCTCCCCGTTTTCTATGGATTGTTTTTATATTAAAAAATATACGGACGGATTTTTACTTTGTGTCATTACTACGGATCACTTTTGAAAATAAAAGTTTTACAATTTCGCAAAACACCATTTAATCCTTACGGAACAAACGTATTTATTACCTAAATTGAACATTAATGTGTTTGTTTATACAATTATGCTTAATTATACCATTAAGACATTTTAAGTGTGCGCCTCATTATAGCGTCATGAATTTCGAATTCGTGTGCCATAAAAAGATCGCAAAAGCTGAAGGATTTTTTCTCTTCATTGGGCACCCTATTCTCATTCATCAGATCCACTATCCTTCCACTGGCGTCAGCTAGTGGCTCTGATTGATTGCACTTTAGAATGTGTTCTGTAGAAATATTCATTAATATGACCTGTTTTTATCCAGTCAATAAGGCAATACCTGACAAAAATGGTGTCCTTGACATTCTAAACACATGGTCAATGTTTATTTTATGTTGGGACAGCGTCGTAGACGGTTGGCATACATCAATCCGACATTGTTAATCCTACAGCGTAAAAAATGAAATGAAATGAATCGGGCTTTAGGCCACCTTTGTGCACATATAGGCTAAACTGGGCCAGGAGAACCTCCTGAGGATGGTGAGATGATTGAAAATGACACTGTTCTCCAGACACAGGATTCGAAATTCGAACCCTGGCGGTCTGAGGCCGAGCACGCTACCTCTCGGTCACGGAGGCTCCCCACAATACTGACTTTCACACGTGGATGGGGAAGAAACATTTTTGTTTCTTTCAAACCGCCGAGACCGGGAACCGAACCCCGAACTCTGGCGTGAAAGGCAGCGGTGCTAACCACTACCCTAGGACCCCCGCCCTACAGCGTAAACAAAAGGTCTACATCTGCCCACTGTTTTGCTAATGTTGGGGCTGCGTCGCAAACGATGGACCGATGCTAACCCAATATTGGGTCTGAGTGTATCGTGCTGACTGAGACTGCACACCAGTAAGAACGATGACACAGCGCTGGATTCATGTCTACGGCCATTATACATTTCTTTATTCTTTCAGTGCGAGGACAGACGTCAGATTCTTACGTATAAAGGTGGTCCCTGCACTAAAAGGGTTAAATAACGCAATTGAATAGAATAGGGGTGCAATCATTATTAGCTGCACTGTTAGTGAGCCGCAGCGAACTACAGCAGAACCGTTACAACAAAATTTACAACATCTGGGCCCGATTGTTCATAGTGGCTCTGGTATGGGCATGCACAGTCCACACACAAAGGTGAATTAAGATGTACATCGCCCTAATCCGCTAATACAAAAGCAATAATATTGACATGATAAAGAACATTTTTAAATTGTGTGGTTACATCCAGCGTAGTGTGCAGTGTCACCAAATACACCGACAACACGTGCGTCTTAACCGGCAGATAACTCATCACACAGGTGTCTGTCTGCACCCAGCCCTCCCCTTCTATGACATGTTGAGAGTTCTTGAAACTCAAAAAGAGTCTGTCGGCAAGAATTATCAGTCGAGATAGCGGTCCATAGTCGGGACACTCTTCACTGTCGGGAGTGTAGGGAATGGTATACAAACAATTATGCGAGTTGAAGCTGATGATCTGAATTGAAGGGACACACAAGGAATAAACAGATAAAAACAGCACCACAGCATTGCCTAATTAAGCACCGCAACAGAAAGCGGGTGTGAATACATTCAGGGCGTAAATATTTTATAAGTACGGAATGTCTTATTCCGGTTGGACCCTATTATTATGTCTCCCTTCTGTAGACGGAGGCGGGGACATGCTGGCTTACCTCTGCTCGCTCAATGAATCTGTCCTTTCTGTCTGTCTGTCTGTCCAGCAGTTTTCATTGTGCAGTCGCAGGCCGCCCCAGCAAACACGAGACGTTGACCCAATGCCGAGCTAATGTTGGCCCATCGTCTACAACGCTGAAGCCAACATTAGCCCAGTATTGGGTTACTGTGTCGTGTTTAGCACCATGCTGAATGTGGTCCAGCATCACAGACAGCGTGCCAACATTGACTCAGCTTTGTTTGAAAGCATCGTGCTGGTATAGTCTATGCAACACAAGCCCGGCAATGTGTCGGTGTAACGTACATTAGTCCGATGTCGGGCCATTTTGGACGACGCTAGCCAACATTTAAACGACATTGAGGCGGTGTATAGGCCTACTATGTGTACACACTCCCGCCAGCATGAAGTACTGACCAGGGCTGAATGGATACTGGCCAGAACCGGCGATGCTAGCCCAACATTTACCAGACATAGGATCCGTGTCAGCTTGTACTCTGGAGACACACCACCGCCATTGATTGGGTGATGGCCAGAGCCGGCGACGGTGGACCAGCGTTAAACCGGCATTGAGTTGACATGTCGTGTTTGCAAACACAGGGTATTCACACAATGCTGTTTCAATGTTGGCCCTTCGACGCTGGCCCAACATTGAAACAGCATTGGGTGAATGACCCATGTTTGCTGGGCATTAGCTATCAACCTTTAAGCTGCGGGACGGGATACATCTCCAGTCTATGTTTAGAAAAACGGTGAACCTTCTAGTTTTTAATTTGGCATGATTAGTCAGATCGGTCCGTGAATGCTGGTATGGTTGATTTCAGATTCTTTGAAATTAGCATATTCAAATGATGGCTGGTCCACGGTGGATGGCATGGTGGAGAGCTATGGAGAGATGAGGGTTCTGGGATGGAGCATGCCGGAGCCCATCTATGAGCACTCTATAGATGTAGACCTAGATAATGGATCGTCACTGACACAACTACTGCTCAATCCAAAAAAATGGAGCAACCTACAATCTTTTCTTACTTTAAAGGTAAATAATTTACATATTTGCAATAACAACATGATTAACCCTATCATTTCCAATTTCATTATTATCAAAGTATAGGTTGTAGACTCCCCTGCTTTCATTCTCGAGTCTGAAGATTAATAATAAAAATGAGGTTGTTTAAAAATATGCTAAATCACGGCAGGTACAATCATTTTTCCACGTTCAATATTACGATGACATCATTGCGCGCGCCCTCCAGCCATTCAGGTATTATTTCAGTCCTCGACACAATCAATAGGCCCATTCGAGTGGCTGTTTTCGTGGTCGACGTTTTTACGTTTTGTTATATCCTACTCGATTGGCTGCTTGATTTTTTTCCGTCCTCGACGAAACGAGACGGAAAAATTCACCGTCAAATTTTTGTTGAATGACCTTTGACCTCGACGACGAAAACAGCCACTCGAATGGGCCTAATACATTCCCAGTACGGAGCTGGGCTCGAACCCCGCTGATCCTGCATGGGGTTTTTAGAGAAATATCATTGCGTCTCTTTTCTGAAAGTGACAAGGCGATCACGTTAATGGCGGCCTCGTCGAGTTAAGGTTGAAACCACTGTGGTTTTGTTTTATACTTCTTTAGCATCATTTTAACAATGTTTTTTTTAATCTGTAGCCAATGTCTGTATTTAATTTATATATTGTCACATCGCATGTCATATACAAGTAATGTGTATATGTCATCACATATACATAAATGTGATTTTGTTTTAAATATTGATATATTTATTTGTATTTTGTATGTATTTTGTATATAGGCAGATGAGCTATCGCTCATTGGGTTTACTCTCGTAAAATAAAGCTATTATTATTATACTGTATCGACGTTATTTTCGCGCAATGTGGCGGCGCGCTGCGCGCTCCACTTACTGTAATGACAACACAGCGTCGTTACAACGTGGTATCTCTAATATAAGGGCGGCGGAGATATTCTAATTCGTTCATATTAACTTTAATAAATATTCAATTATTATTATTTTACGGTTAAGAATATTATTGACAATTTACCCTCTTAATGATCACACACATGCATTAGGTGACGCCAGCAAGGGGACCAAACGAGAATTTCTCCTTCTACAGTAACGGTGTAACTTCTCGAGAAGGAGTGGCAGGCTATGGTAGTTATGGTGGAGCCATATTTGGATACAGTGACAGTCGTCTGAGGTTATGGTATCCTAGTCTACCAGAAGGCTGTCTGGTGGCCGTCACTGCACCATGGGGCAACTCACAAAATACAGACTGTAACAGAAAGGCCACAATCACACTGCAGATCTGGGCAGAAGAAGGTACGTTAAATTCCCAGCAAACATTGGATAATGATCATGGGACCCGTAAGCTCTCTACATTGTAACGTCAAAGGTCATTATGTACAGAGCTGTACAGTTTCATGTTGTCCTGACCAAAGTATAAAAATTCTAGGCTACATTTTCATCAAAACATTCTGTAGCTCGTCAACATGGATGCTGCATAATGAAAAACACCTACTTCAATGATTATTGGTGCTCCCAAGTGAGATGCAACACGCCGCAAAAGATCAATGATTTTTTTCCTTTTCCTATTTCCAACGCACTGAAAATTCCGAAATCATTCTACTAACTTGCTTTATTACACGACGACCAATGCTCACAAAATAGTGTATGATTGCAAGCCACTTTTGTCTGGTCTTACTGAATACATTCTATACTAAATTATTTACGTGGACAACAGTGAGTGCTGAATTGGTAGTCCACAGGGATCTTGAAATTTTGTAGCCGTTTACACAAAAGCGTTTGTTAATTTGAAGCAATAAGTTGACTTCAGGCCGTTCCTGTACAATTTGTACCCTATCAGTGTCATTTGAATCCGGGCTCAAAATGCACATTCCTGGCCTCAAACTAGAAGTAAGTGTTTATCATGTAAACATCCAAGAAGGTTCCCCCTCCACTTCTCAAATATAACGTATGAATTAAATAAAATCTTACCAAATAAACAATTTGTACATGTAATTATCGTGTCATATCATATCGAGAGGTAGCGTGCTCGGCCTCTGACCGCCAGGGCTCGAATTTCGATCATTTCATTTTGTGTCATATCATGAGGCGGAGGTTAGCAGCTTTAGGGTGACAAGGTGATATTTTCACCAAAAAATATTAAAGATGGCCAACATGAGCCGGATATGTTTCTGAACTTTCTGAAAAACTGATGCGTGAGTGAATGTTGCTTCACGTCGCTTTCTCCACAATCATGGCAATATCACGACAGAAGGAAGCCCTAAGTCGGTACTAGCCCTACTCTTTTCGAATGACTTCAAGGGGTCTTCATAGTGCACAGTACCATAGCCAGAACTAGCACTCCAGACCTTTGAACAGTTTGGAGCATTGTATAATTATGCACAACCCTGATCACAAATATCCGACCCGGTCGGGATTCGAGCCCAGTACCTCTGAGTTTCGAGCCACAACTGGACCGAATGAACCATTGGGGCCGACTGAAAAACTAATGCAGTCTAGGAATTAATAGGCCTACTATTAATACTAGTACTTTGGATATTGTGTATATAGGATAAGCGGCTTTGAAGTTATCAAAGTGATCCTAATTTGACGAGAAAAGATTAAATATGGCCGCCCTGATCCGGATATTTTACCGAACTTTCTAAAAAAAGTGATAGAGTCTAGAATTCGAGAAAGTTATTATAAGCGGCTTCGAAGTTAACAGGGTGACAAGGTTGTGATTTAATTTTAAAAAATAAAGATTGCCGTCATCACCCGGATATTTTTCCGAACTTTCTGAAAAATTAATGCAGTCTACGAATTGTTTATATTACGCAGTATATATGTTGAATATTGTGTATATCGGATAAGCGGCTTTGAAGTTATCAGGGTAACAAGATCCTAATTTGACGAAAAAAGATGGCCGCCATGACCCAGATATTTTTCCGATGCAGTCTAGGAATTAATACTACTATCAGGGAGGTGTACACCTCCCTGATATGCAGTATGTTGAACATTAAGTAAATCGGATAAGCGGCCTTGAAGTTATCAGGGTGACAAGGTTCTAATTTGAGGAAAAAAGATCAAAGATGGCCGCAATGTCCCGGATATTTCTCCGAACTTTCTGAAAAATTGACGAAGTCTAGGAATTAATTCTACGATGCAGCATGTTGATTATTGAGTATATCGCAGTTTGACTACTACATTGCATATTGTGTATATCGGATAAGCGGCTTTGAAGTTATCAGAGTGACAAGCTGTGATCCTAATTTGACGAGAAAAGATTAAATATGGCCGCCCTGATCCGGATATTTTACCGAACTTTCTAAAAAAAGTGATAGAGTCTAGAATTCGAAAAAGTTATTATAAGCGGCTTCGAAGTTAACAGGGTGACAAGGTTGTGATTTAATTTTAAAAAATAAAGATGGCCGTCATCACCCGGATATTTTTCCGAACTTTCTGAAAAATTAATGCAGTCTACGAATTGTTTATATTACGCAGTATATATGTTGAATATTGTGTATATCGGATAAGCGGCTTTGAAGTTATCAGGGTAACAAGATCCTAATTTGACGAAAAAAGATGGCCGCCATGACCCGGATATTTTTCCGATGCAGTCTAGGAATTAATACTACTATCAGGGAGGTGTACACCTCCCTGATATGCAGTATGTTGAACATTAAGTAAATCGGATAAGCGGCCTTGAAGTTATCAGGGTGACAAGGTTCTAATTTGAGGAAAAAAGATCAAAGATGGCCGCCATGTCCCGGATATTTCTCCGAACTTTCTGAAAAATTGACGAAGTCTAGGAATTAATTCTACGATGCAGCATGTTGATTATTGAGTATATTGCAGTTTGACTACTACATTGGATATTGTGTATATCGGATAAGCGGCTTTGAAGTTATCAGAGTGACAAGCTGTGATCCTAATTTGACGAGAAAAGATTAAATATGGCCGCCCTGATCCGGATATTTTACCGAACTTTCTAAAAAAAGTGATAGAGTCTAGAATTCGAGAAAGTTATTATAAGCGGCTTCGAAGTTAACAGGGTGACAAGGTTGTAATTTAATATGAAAAAATAAAGATGACCGTCATCACCCGGATATTTTTCCGAACTTTCCGAAAAATTAATGCAGTCTACGAATTGTTTATATTACGCAGTATATATGTTGAATATTGTGTATATCGGATAAGCGACTTTTAAGTTATCAGGGTAACAAGATCCTAATTTGACGAAAAAAGATGGCCGCCATGACCCGGATATTTTTCCGATACAGTCTAGGAATTAATACTACTATTAGGGAGGTGTACACCTCCCTGATATGCAGTATGTTGAACATTAAGTAAATCGGATAAGCGGCCTTGAAGTTATCAGGGTGACAAGGTTCTAATTTGAGGAAAAAAGATCAAAGATGGCCGCTATGTCCCGGATATTTCTCCGAACTTTCTGAAAAATTGACGAAATCTAGGAATTAATACTACGATACAGCATGTTGATTATTGAGTATATCGCAGTTTGAAGTTAACAGGGTGACAAGTTCCTAATTTGACGGAAAAAGATTAAGATGGCTGCCATGACCAGGATATTTTCCTAACTTTCTGAAAAGTTGATACAGCTTAGGAATTAATGCTAGTATCCAGTATGTAAAACACACAATGAATCTCGGAAGCGGTTTTGTAGATATGAGGGTGACAAGATATGGGTGCGACCGCACGCGGCGTCGGCGCACGCGGACGAAACCGTACAAAAACGAAACGCATCCCCTGGAAAGGGGGAGGGGCTTAATTAACATACTGCTGGACCAAACATACATATTATTATTATTGTCACACCTTTAAAACACTGAAACCCACCACATATAGATTGGACTAGCCGGGTTCACCGTTCAAATGACAGAATGTAAAATTAACGGGTTTTTTGTCCCGCTTGTCTCTAGTATAGCACCAAACAAAACATACTAAATGACGGTTATTATAATAACTAAAATTGAATTCTTTTTATGAGCCACTATATTTTTGTAGATACCACAGAAAAACAGAGCGCAGAATTATCGAGATCGATCTCCTGTAAAATGAAGCGTTCTTCATCAGCCACCAGTACCAATGACAACATGTGTGCAATCAGATGTCTGACAGAGTCAAACTGTGTGGCTTCTAGGCCTTTGAATGGTGACTGCGACTTGATGAATATACAACAAGCCACCACAGCTATGGACAATCCGTCGGTAGCGGATACACTGACTTATCCTACATCCTGCAACTGATGAACGATGCTGATCAACTAAACCAGCAAAAAAGTGCGATAGGCTAGAACTTGATGTGGACCTGTTAAAGTGGCTACGGAGAACATGAAACTTGTTGACCAGACAATCTTAGAGATAAAAATAAACAGATGCCATACAAGGATGTTTGGGCATTTTTTTCACGATACAGAGTTCTTCCCAGAAAACATGTGTATAACATTTAAAAAACGTCTAGGACGTTGGTCAAACATTGTATAAATCTTCTACAAATGTTTTGTCATTGCTGGGTAAACCCCCAAGCGCAGCAAATACACTATAGTAATCCACTGTAATCCATCTGAGTCTCCCATCCAACTAATTAATTTCATCAAATCTTCATCAGTACGACTGCGTAAGGCAGGAAACAATTACATGTTGGGAGTCGCCACACATTCAAAGATGGCTTTCAGAAGGGTTGATATTGATACACTTGCCCATAGCAAAGTCTCTGAGAGGTGCACCCTACCAGAGCATATCACTTGGAGAAGCATTCCCCGATCATTTTACAGGTTAAATCAGAAGAACAAATTCTAACAAAGAAGCCAGCCGGCCACCATAATCCCCCGCCCCGCCCGCGTTTTTTTAGGGTGCATCCTCCCCTGATATCTCACATTCTGTTTAAGTAATGGTCTACCTACTTAGCACAGTTTGCCATGTATATTACAGCTATTAAAATCAATAATGGTCACAAGTCTGCCATTTAGTGGGATTATATCAATTTTGCATAGAATATCCCTCCCTAAAACCATTTTATTTTATGCTAATTGTCTAGCTGTCTGACATGGTTTGTCAGATATCAGACATATTATAGTTACCAAAGGCTGATTATTCTGAATTTGATCGATTTGGCATTTTTTAAGTGCATATCCCTACCTGAAATCGCACATTTTATTTTATGGTAATGGTATACCTCTTTAACACAGTTTGCCATGTATATTACAGATATTAAAGACAATGATGATCACAAGTCGGGTTTTTTTGGATGATATCAAGCTGGAAATTTTTCAGGGAATATCCCTCCCTAAAACCACACACTTTACTTTATAGAAGAAATGGTCTAGCTGTCTGGCATGGCTTGTCAGATATCAGCCATATTAAAGTTAATTATGGACGATAGTCGGCCATTTTGAATTTGATCGAGTTCATTTTATTCAAGCCATATCCCCCCTAAAACTGCACATTTTGTTTTATAGTAATGGTATAGCTATCTGGCTTGGTTTGCCAGATATTAAACATATTCAAAGTAATTATGACCGATAGTTGGCCATTTTAAATTTGATCGCATATCGCATATCTGGACCTGAAACCGCACATTTTGTTTTCTAGAAGTGGTCTAGCTATCTGGCACGGTATGCCAGATATCAGGCCTATTCAAGTTAATTATGGCCGATGATCAGCTATTTAAGTATGTCAAAGTACATAAACCCCCAAAAGACACATCTTAACCCCTGAGGGATGTGTGAAAGAAATCCCACCATGGGTTTACGAGATTGCTCCGAAAATTAAAATAGACTTACGGACATCAGAGGCAACGACAATATCCCCGCCCCAACTTCGTCAGTTGGGGGGATAAAACGGATAAGAACCCCGAAACACAAATTTGTACATAGCTAATAAATTTAATTTGTGTTGCAAAATAAATGTATAAGGCTAGTAATAATAAACAGACATATCAATATGTACCATATCTGACACATCTGTGATCATTTCAAGCGGACATGGGAGTCTGAAATCAGTTCTTTGGTACATTTACCTCAAATTTAAGTAGTTGAGATGGAATAATTAATACAAAAATTATAAAATAATACTAGAACATACATGTATGTAAATACATAATATAATCCCCTTATCTACCCTACGAATTGTATTAAATACACTCAAAACCAGATGGTAAATTTATTGAAGTTCTTGAACTATCCTTCTCTGAACCCACATACTTTTTTACATTAATGGTCTATATATAGCTATCTAGCACTGATTGCCAGAATCCAGCACGGTTTCCCAGATATCAGACATTTTATAGTAAATAATGAGCGCAAGTCGGCCGTTTTTTAATTTGATCAAATTGATTTTTTTCAGAGAGTATATTTTTCCTGCAACCTAATATTTTGCTTTATTATGTTTATGGTAGCGTAATCATCTAGAATGGCTTGCCAGGTATCGGGTATATTAGTAAATAATGACCGTCAGTCGTCCATTTATGAATTGATCACAAAATATTTAAATTAAATACTACAATATAAATGAGCTGGGATAACAGAATTTTGAATTTCCCCAAAAAACATTCCACACTTTTCAAGACTAAAAATCTATATATTACCATTTTCAATGTTTGTCAGGGATTTGAAAACAATGGCTTAAACATCAATGTTTTTCCAGGCAGCTTACAATCCATGAAAATATGAGACTTTGGTATAGGCCTAATATTTAGTTCCAGAAAGAGAAGTAGACGGGTGCTCAGATGGGCTAACACCCAGCAAACACAAAACATTTGTATAACAATTGTGTAATGTTTGACCAACGTCAAGACCTGGGGCCGGTGTTGTACAAATGTTTTGTGTTTGCTGGGACATCTTTCAATCACTTCTGTGACCTTGCGAATTAAACTGATACCATTTTCTTGAAAATCACTGCCACCTGAACCTTTTCAATTTGTGACCAAACAGGTAAGTACCTATACATACTAAATCTTGAGTAATTTGAAAAAACAAATGGTTTTCGCGATATTGCGTGTACAAAGGCCTCAAAACTTTAAATGGCCCTCATTTTCCCAAGAACACCGAAATATGATGACAACATTTTCCTTTCGTAAGTAACAATAATATTTGGGCTAGGTTTTATGAGTTTTTGTAGCGGCCATTTTGAATTTTGTTGGGTTATTTTTATTATGACAGATTGATTGGAATTTTGCGTATGAGTTTATTAGCAGCCATTCTGAACCGTAATTTTAGATTTCAGACGTCAAATTTCAGAAGTCTCCATTGAGCTTTTGCACTTGTAAATAGATATATATTTGTTTGTCAAATGGAATCGCATTCAGAGTGCCCAGTACACACATTGACTTGTCTCTCTGTTGACTTAATGTTGTATTACTATCCGCGGACGCTAGCCCAACATTAAAACAACATTGATTCAACGTTTTGTGTTTGAATAGAATTGCAACCGTTATTTTAATTGTAGGTTTCAACTGTCCATACCAAAAACACAATATTGGTTCAATTGAATTGAAACAATGGATAAATGTATTTGTATTATCAAATCTAGAGACTAAAGGGTGGAGTCGGTCTGGACATAGGGGCACTCTGTTCACCCTCCTGGCAATGAATTGAGAATCACCCGACATGTACATCATTGTACAAACATTGGACCCTATTATAGGCCTACTGCCGTGCAAGCCAAAAGGCAGTATCTGCTCACTTTACAAGTGAGCAGATACTGCCTTTTGCATTGCAGATAAATCCGAATGAACATGATGGATGACTTAGAAAAAGTCATAGCAGAATACCTGAATACTCTGGGAATATGGTGTCCAAATTTCATGTTGATTGGATGAGAATGCAGGGAGAAATAGCGTATAACAAAATCTGCACAGAATAATCAGTTTATGGAACTGTACAAAACTCAGTGTATTTTAACATAGCCCAAATATAAAGAGTTGTTCAGAAACGAACACAAAAGCAATCCTTTGTTACAGCCAGTCAGCCATTTTAAATCTGATATAGATCAGCAAACTTTGTCAACGGTTATCCTTATGTAACACAGCACATTTTTATTATGCAAGGATTCTGAGATAATATCTAGCATGCGAGATATACGAGATAGTGAGCAAAGCGTATATGATTCTTGTATGAGGGTCATTCTTGCAAGCAATGGTGACGGAGAAAACACATACATGAACCCGAAAGGGGTGGGGACATTCTGATCTCAAGAGATCAAATGGGGGTTTACCTGGGCAATATCTATTTGTGGAGAATGAGGTGGGGGTTATATATCTTGGGAGAAACTCCATCAATCCAAAGGGTTCAAACAGAACAGAATTATATGTAATATACTGCATAGAATATATTGACTGCATAAACTGGCCAATAAAGCATGAGAACAAAAATCACACTACTGTTTTCACTCAGACGCCCACAAGTCGTCTTCTATTGTAAAAATGTGGCACTACACTCCAATAAGATTTTTTCTGGCATCGAGTCAATGTCACGCTTAATTTTCAAATGAAACTCCTGACGTACCTCAAAAATATCAGTGCAACACGTAATATAAAACTATTTTTAAGATTTAAAATTTGACACATTTGTCACTGACTATTATCGAGTTATTAACGCAATAATGATGATTAGAAACATACAAACCCATGATGAGGATATATGTAGGTATAGAACAAACTGGTGTTTGTACTAACAAAGCGAAGAGCATTGATAAACATCCATAAGAAGGCCTTTTTATCATATATTTACTAATTACAGGTATCTGTATTCAATGCACAACGTAATATACCGGTATGCACATAGATTCATACATTAACTCATGGAACATAAGGTATATAATGTTGTTCTCCATACATTCTCGAGACATGTTGAGTCTATCAAACACATCAAAAAATCAACAACTAAATGCAATATCCAGCTTTATTGTATCACTATGTATTCCACACACACACACATATATTATGCGATGTGTATTATTCTTGCATTACTTTTGCTTCATAATATATACAGTCTTTGAAACATGGAGGCGATACAAACAGTAACTTATCGTCCATACCTAAACAAAATCAACAATACATGGTCAGCGGAGACTAAAAGCATAATCGAAATCTTAATAAAAACAAACGTAAACAAAACAAACTGTTACCTTCGGTGAGATTTATTCTTAAAAATTTGTTTAAATGAGAATACGGTTTCAGTGCTACGTAATTCAGGTTTAAATAGACATTCATTTTACATTAAGGGTAATAATTATTGTTACTTTTATTGCATAATAATTATTATGAAATAAAAGTAACACTGAACATTTAGGGATATCATTATGAAAAAATAAATAATAAATCTACGTTCTTTACAGTGAATTTACATTTATGTGTGATAAACAACTGTGAAATTTAAAAGAAACCTGTGAAATCAACAACATATGCAGCTTTGCTCATTATAATTCTATATCATTTACTATTCTACAAGTATCGACACATCTGGAATTTTTGCTCCACACTTTTGATTTTAAGCCTTCTTATCATAACAAAAAATATAACACACATATATATAGCCCAGGCTGCATATCTGTACATGGAACATTTCACAAACGTTTTGTATCACCCTTTTATTATCACATCTTATTACCTGGCTAAACCTGAAAATAGCCTAAATGTGCTCATTGTGTTGTATAAATAAGAAAATATTTGACAAAAGTAACAGTAAGTACTATCTAAACATATCCTTGTTTAGATAGTAACTGTTTATTTAATAGTTCAATACACGCTGGGCCAATAGGGTTCTGAAATCAATACAATCCCAGGGCATTTTAATACAGCAATAATTCAAAGAAGCAGTCGCAAAACAACCATTTTGATTTTTTTGCTGTCAATCAGAACATTGCTTTGAAAGTGTACCAAATTAACTAAAGATCAGCTGGAAGCTATTTTCGCAATTAAAAAAAAATTCTGCGGCAGACAGACAGAGTGAAATACAGTAAGCAAACTGTCTCAGACGAGGGCTGCTTACTAATAGACAGCATCAGAATAAGCCTCCACCACCTAGTGGGTGGAGATTTAATCAACATTATGTTAACAAAGAAGAAATTGATCATAATTAATATCATAGATTTGTTCATGCCGAAAGCCAGTTTTATGAGTTAATGTCTGATTAGAGAATGTTATTATCAGGGAGCGTACAAATCACTAAATACCACGAATAAAAAACAACAAATGACATCCCTCTCTAACAAACCTTGCCTTACTTCAATGTTAATTAGACATAAGTGACACTTTGTATGTGGCACTTGTGGTCATTTAATAACAAGCCGTGAAGTAATACATACAAATCATTACCCCAACATATTGCCACCTTGACAATACTAACTACATGTATCTTTACATTTTGCGTACTTTTTGTTTCACCGAAATGGCACATCCTGGCATGCCATTTCAAAAATCAGTGATTGCACTAACATATAAACAAAAACAAAGACCCTGCTCTCTAAAGCCAAAAGGCAGTATCTGCATACTTGTAAAGTAAGCAGATACTCCCTCTTGGCTTTGCACGTACCTCCACACTTCTTTTAACTTTAAATGATCATTCGACTAGTTTGCAAAGACATGTAAATCATTTAGAAAAAAAAGAAATGAATAAAATAAAACAAAGTAAAGCAGGAAAATAAACTTATCAAATAATATTATAACCAGCAAACATGAGGCGTTAACCCAATGTTGTTTTAATGTTGGCCCCGCCGTCTTCGACGTCGGCCCAACAATAAAACAACATTGTTTAAACGCCTCTTGTTTGCTGGGATAGAAGGAGAAAACAGCCTTCAAGTATGGCCCTAAATGCAATACTCTATATGCCACCAATCTCCCTGTATTATTGTAACCTCTGTAATATTTGACATTGAATAGCAATGTCATTTACAACATAGATGTGATTATCTATACATATACAGTTAACTCCTTAATCGCCAAGTTATCTTACCACAACTTCAAATTGGTAAAAAATACTTATATTTGATAAATTTTTTCCATTGTGGCTGACTAAGCACAGATTTCGCTCTGAAAGAACATCAATTAATATGCTAATGAAATTATTATTACAGTGTATAATCATGATTAGAGCTCAAAGGGTAACCTCAATGTGAAGTCACTTACATAAAAATGTTATCACGTTCTTCTGATGCCTGCAAGACACATCCCCATTTATAATTTAAAACTGCCAGAAGATGCACCTCATTGAGACAACGTTGGGATAAATTTTCGTGATGGGAGGTGTAACATATTTATTATGTAATGATGTTGCGCAAAGCCAGAGGAGCACAAGGACTTTGGCTACATTCTGTGTAGATGAACATCTTAATAGAGATAAAACAATTCATATAGAGGATTGGCAATAACATAGGGTGTTGAGAACAACAGTTTGTCTGAATGGGTTACAACACGCTCCGACAAAGTGTAGTTCTTGACACCGACCCAAAGAAAAGGTATTTATTTTACTACATACATGACTGTATGCTGCTTACATCACTTGGGCCAGCAGATCTTGTTAACAAGTTAAATCATCGCGAACCGCTGATCGTACAACACAAATTGACATACTTGCGAACCACACCGTACAATGAAAACCATTGATGGGATCTTTGCCATGTCGATTTTGTGCTATCATTGCATGCAGCGGATCATGACTTTTTACTGTAAGTGCATTTAAGTCACCAGCACAACACAACATTCACAGATGTCCATAAACTAATCTCGGAGTATATCTATTTTCTTCATAGTCTCTTTTATAAGTATGACAGTTACTTTTTCATGTAAAGCTATATCAAAATAAGTATGTTTTTTTAAATTAGGCAGTGGGTGCCTTATTTAATAGGGATCTAACATCTATCTATCAGTCAGTTTCCAGGTATTTGTCTTCTGGTAGAGTTAGCTGCTTCTCATCATACAAACTCTTTGCATAGTTAATCTGCTCAGCTACCTGGAAAAAATATAACACGTCATAAGGTATTGTGAAAGGCTGACTTGCTTTAGTACATATACAAGTTAATATACAAATATATTTTGGTTGATCAGTGAAAAAGAATGCATCCACGTGACTGTGGTGACGGGGGAGGCAGCAGTGGTGGTGGATGTGGAATACTGTAATATAAGCAGCCCATCTATCTGTGATACAAGGCCTGCTTAACCCTTAAAACGCTGAATTATTCTAGTATAAACAATGGAGACCAAAGTTTTTTCAATTTAAAATCATCAAAAATGGCTTAGTAAATAGCCCTTCCCGATTTATTTGAATACTATGTTATGGGTCTACGGCCATTATAAATATTTTAATCCTTCAGTGTGGGGATCATCTTTGTACAATAGAATCTGACGTCTACAGACCGTCCCTGCGCTGAAAAGGGTAATGATCAGCACATTTATAGCAAATTTATCATATAAAACTTAAATACTTTGAGATAGTTCACATCTCTTGTGCTTCAACATCAACTTCTTAAGGGTGTTAGATGAAATCAAATTACAATTGACCAATTTACATGTAGGTGGCAAAGTTACCTTTTCAGCAGTTTCCTGTCTATCACAGCGAATCAGGCTTTGCATCCTAGGTTCCTCTGACATTGTGGCTCTCTCGCTTTCAGGTTTTCTCACCATCTCAACATAATGTCGTTGATCTGGTAAATAAAAAAATAGATTTTTTGTACTTATTGGGAGATCGATTAACATAGAATTTTACACAAAAGTATTCATATTCTCAATCTAATCAATCAGTTTTCTTTAGATCACGGCCCTGGAACCTTGCTGCATGCCGTTTGTCAGATTAGCAGGATGTCATTACTTGCTAAGTCATCCTGTGAAATGATTCTGTTAGTCTGGTCTGCATTACGCCAGACTTTTTCCTAGATGACCACAATGATACATGTATCACACAAATAAGGAGTATCAAATATTTGTATCTTATAATTATAACATATTGTATATACAGTAATTATCCGACATAGCACGAATTGTTACTACACGAATCGGATATAACACGATGCAACCATGGATCCTAAAATTTTACACTATCTTTTTTACCATTTTTCTGGAAAAATCGTGTTATAAATATTTGAACATCCAATTAAGTATGAAATTGTCCGCCAACGTCACATGTTAATCGTGCAGTAGCGGTAGGCCTAATTCTTCACGCATGACGCTCACGCAAAGTCGCCGCCAAGTGGTATAGCACATAACGGCACCCTTTTAGAACAAGAGTATCTCATTTCGTATTTGAGCTTAAATTCAATTCAAACACGAATCGTGTAATAGAATATAAAACGAATATGACGTGCACGATTTGATCTCAGAAAATGTAGTTACTTAATCAAATTAACTTAATGTGGCCGTGCTTAGCAAAAGAACATAACAACACGAATAATAATGTTTTTACAGGTTTTTTTTAATCTGCATTAAAATATTATACCACGGATATGGTGATTCTGCAAGTTTTTAAAATCGCGTGTAATGAAATATTACAACACGAATATGATGTGTTTTATATCGTGTTATAAAATATTATAACACGAATATGACGTGCACGATTTGATGTCAGTAATCCTAGCTATTTAATAAAGTTAACCTAATTCAGCAGGTTTAACCGAAAAAATTGCTATTTTTAAATCACGTATTAAAATAGGTGGCCAGAGGTGATGACACGCCGATCGTTTGATGAATGCCACTTCTTCACAACTCAGATTGTGCAATGTCGAGCAGCGTTCTCGTTTGTATTGCAAGGTGTTATGTTCGCGACAATTTTGTGAAGCACATCATGTTTCTTGACGTGGAGTACACTGTTAAGTACAACATGGCTAACTTTTGGATTATTTATCGCCGTGTTATTCCATTCCTAATTATTTAAAATAAACATAAATCTTATATGAACTTGATCTCCTGGGACCAAAACGTTTATCGACCATTGGCGGGCAGTTACGCAATCTTCGGCGCCGTCGGTGAAATGAAAGCAGTGGCTAGATGATGCTAAATATTAGCCCAGCAATACAGATGCCGGCCCGTCATTGTAACAACATTGTCCGCTCGCTTTGCCACGTTACCCTTTTTACACCCATCAAACCCGATTCATGTAAATTTAAAACCCAGTTTTTGTCAGAACAATACCAAGTAAGGCTACAAAATTGCTACACCATGTTTCTGCAGGACGTTATTTTATGCAATAGATATATTTATATTACAATGAGGACTATGTTGTTCTAAGTGTGAATGATTATTATTTTAGTTTTGTGTATTGGCGCTGGTTATATTTTCATATAGACTGGTGTATTGTAGATGTAAAATACACGGATCAGGGGCGGACCCAGAAAAAAATGTGACAGGGTTCCAAATTTCCGATGTTAACTATTCCAGGATTTCTGATTTCACGAGGTCTAATATTTGTAAATTTTCAATTTTAAAGATATTTTTTTCTGTCGTAATTAGGCCTTACAGACATAGTCACTGAGTTGTGGACTGTCACATATTAATCAGTCGTTATCACTAGCATAGGCGTAGGCCACTGTCACCACCCACCCTTACGTAATACCAATTACGGAAATAACTATACACTTAGGTTCACGACACCTGCCGATCTTCTCAACAGGCCTTTGATCAAACGCTGGTTTAATTTTGGGTCGGCGTCGGTTAGATGGGTGGTGGCTATGGACCCAGTCCCTCAAGCTGGTATTGTTATATAAACACATTACAATAGTAGGTTATTCAGCAAAACCGTTCCAATCACTTACTATATGATCAATAAATACACAAATTGATGATGTACTTTATTCTCGAGTTATTTTTATTCACGCTCACGCACTGTCTGCTAATATAAGATATATGCTACATTGTTGTTGAGTCGTTATAGAGGCTGTAGTTAAAGCTCATCGTAGTATTGATTATTTTCGATTAGAGGTAGCGCTCTTATAATCTGATAATAATAATTTTCTTTTGAAAATTGAAGTGAAAATTAAAACCTCGCAAATACTACTGTCTTTTGGCGTTGAAGAGCAGTGCACATTATGATTTGGCGCGACTGTTAATTGCACCTGCTGACCCCACCCTTCCACACCTCTTAGTGCCAGCGTTGATCTTGAGATCAATGAAACAGCCTAATTGACCAACAAATAAAGATAGGCTATCAGTATTATTTTGGAACCCTGTCATCAAAACGGTGACAGGGATCCAATCCCCCGAAAGATCAATTAATTCACAGCTTTTTATGTCTCGAACCCTGTAATTGTATAGATTTGAAAACACTGACAGGGTTCCGGAACCCTGTCAACCCGGTCTAAATCCGCCCCTGCGGATTAGCTCGGGTGTTCTATCAAGTGTGTGGAATCAACCGTGACAAGTGATCAGTACATGTATTGTTCAGTTTATTTTGGAGTCAGTTAACCCCCCCCCCCCCTCCCGTTGCTGAAAAAAGTCTAGCCATGGTCGAGATAGTTTATTGAAGCGTTTTAAACGTTTTCAAGCCCACAGGCTTGGTAGTTATACTATTAATAATATAATATCAGGGATATAATACTTTATTACATGATTTGGAAGAGCAACATATTCGTGTTAAAATAAATTATTACACAATTAAAAAACATACAAAAAGACTGGTGGTAGATTAGTTTATTAACCAATGTAAAAGAAAATATAAAGAACATTTCGTGTTATGATAAACATGTCATTTTGTTAATAATTTATAAATTAATTTATTATATTAGATTTAATGGTGTTGCATAAATATATATTTATACCGATATGATCAGTCACAAATCACCGTCAGTATGGACAGCTCACCGACAAGTTTGATTGACGAGCGTGTTTTAACGCTGGTTGGTCAATATCTCCCTCCCATCTCACATGACCACGACGCTGGCCCAGCATTAAATCAGCACTGGTTACTTTGCGGGCATTTACGCGATGATCGACGCCGTCAGTAAACGTGAGCGTGTCAAACCATTTCAAGCCTACAGGCTTGGTAGTTATCCTATGAATAATATAACATCAGTGATATGCTGTTTTATAACACGATTTGGAAAAACATAATATTCGTGTTGTAGTAATTGATTGCACGATACAAAAAATGCTAAGACATCGTGTTTGTTGTGTTAAAACGCTGATTGGTCAACACCCGCGCCTCCCATCGCACTGGGCCGTGTCAAGATGATTGACAGTCTCGTATGATCTCACGTTGAGTGATATTTCACGAGATTTTGACACCTCTACCCTTAAAACGATGACGTCATTAAACACTGTACAGACAGACAGACAGACAGATATTTTATTGACAGTAAAGAAAAGTCATTACAGACTTATTTGTCATAGAAATGTAAGAGATATATGTACATGTATATATACAAGATTGTTAATTTGTTAAAATCATATAACAATGTGCATGGTATGACATACACAACTAAAATCATGTTAACAGGTTAAGTGGCATTGCCAAAATAAAAACTGGGTATTTTGATAATATAAATGACTACTACTAAAAATGAATTAAAGACATTGTCAATATAACATAGAGGTCTATAATTTTGTTTCCCGCACGGACTTGTATACACAGCGTCACTTTGTTCGCGAGTCCTGTATTCCTGATCCAACTAATTTTACTTCTACTGTTTATATTAGACGCATTCAATCAATTCACATTTTTACTATTTACAAATAATAATTAATATAACTTCTAAAACTCCGATATTTGTACAGTAAATAAGGCCGGGAAATAACGTTATGCTACAAGTTAGTATAGTGTCCCGTGTCAGTTATTTATATTACCGCATCCCGTGTATCTCTAGTCATATCGACCTAGTAGTACTAGATAAAATCGAACCATTTCGTATAACACGATCGGCTTATAGCACGATTCGTACTTATAGATCTCACCGATCGTGTTATAACGAATAACTACTGTATTTGAATGTACGACACACTGAAGGAGGTGTTATTTACCTTTTTCTAGGTGACGACAATGATACATTTGGCTGTATGTCACACTAAGGAGTATGTTTTTTCTAGCGACTTTTTCTTCACGACCCAGAAAATACACTTGTTTCCCAGAGATAAGTGCTCTCATGCTGTCTTCTGATCCAGAACGCAGCATCTCATTTGAAAGAAATCTAAAACAACAAGTTAAGAAATTTAAAATTATACAGCTCATCCCCTTGGATATGAAAGGGTGTATCCGCCACATTACAAAGTGGCAGATACACCCTTTCATAACCAAGGGGACGAGATGTCAAGCATTTCACATACCTTAGTTCAAAAGCACAATGTTATTATACCACTGGGTATAACTTTGGTGCACATAATTATATACAGTGACTGAAACAATCGAAATGCATAAAATCATGTGCTGCTAACAAGCACAAAAATAGGCATCAATTGATAGCAGGACCCCTAAGTTGTAACTTCTGTCCATCAACATCAGAAATTTCGGTCTGTACTGTGACCTTGCAATAAAGTCAAGGTTAATGAGTGATACAATTGACCTTAATATCAGTGTATCGCACATGTGGCTAAAAAGCAAGGCCCTAGGTCGAGGCGTTATCAGCCTACCGTGCTTACAAGCTTATTCTGTTTTTATGAATTTGAAATTAGGTCAAGGTCACCAAATATTGAATCTTAAAATTAGCTTAGTGCACATGTGGCTAAAAAATGAAGGCACTAAGTCCAGGCTTTATAAAGTTATCACATTTACAAGAACCTGCATCGGACGCCCAGCTACCTGTTGATGGGGATCATCAAGAGCCCTCAAGGGGTAACAACAATTGCTTCATCCAGTGATTGCTGAACTATACTTCACTATTAGAAGCACTGATAAATCTGTCTGACTGTCTGATCACTGAGCCTGGTGCAATCAGCAGTAAAATGTCAGTACTTTAGTGATACAGCAGCACTTAGTACGCAATGACAGAACACAGGCCATGAGAAATATGATGGCATGACTGGCTCAATGTTGGGCTAATATCTGGGAAATGGGTCCACCAGTGACCCAGCATTGAACCGGCTTTTTGTGCTTAGGAAAATTAGCATCCATAAACTAACTGGATTATAGCTGGCATTATAACTCGTGCTGTGATGCAACAAATCACACAATAATATTCTTCTACTACATTTATAAATTTAGAAGTATGGATGTACAAATGTAATTAACCCATAGAACACTGGTGTTGACTACAGTAATATTCATGTGTTTTATCAACACTTGTGTAAAGTGAAGTATGTCTCTAATCTGTCGCACATATGTTGTGACTATATTTTTTAAAATTCAAGTAATTTTCAGGCGCTTGAAATTGTGGATAGCGGTGGTGAGACACAACTTCAAGTGACTGAAAATTCAAATTGAATAACTCAGTGTTCTAAGGGTTAAAAAATAGAGATTATCACTTACATCTCATCGTAGTCGTTTTTGTTGAGTTTATACAGCGACTCTTGTGCATCAGCTTGTTCCTTGTCATATTGTGGGAGCAGGCGTGCCCGGCTATGGCAGCACCGTGACTTACGTACTTTACCTGGCACTTTTCTGCCGCTGCCTTTACTGGTGTCCCTCACAGCACCCGCTGTACCCGCTGCTAGATCCAGTATGCCAGCCACAGGCTTAGTCACTGTGCCTATAGCTCCTTTAAACACACCCTTGGCGAACCCCTGCAATACAAACAACAGCTTACTGGTGCAGTACTCAAATTCCAATTCAAATTTGTATACATGTTATTGAATTCTTGATTGTACATCTGAAGGTTGATAGTCATAGGGTCTTTTTGAAAATAAAGTATCAAAAGTGATAATATACGCAACAGAGCAATGACCTGATAAGATTGATACAAACAATTATTTACAAAAACTCTTAGTCTTTGTGTATCTCCATCTCCATCAAAACCTTTTTTTATAAGTCCAGCAGAGGTTACATTTCTAATATATTACCTTTTCATTCTTCCAGAGTGATACAGTACAGATCAGTCAGAAAGTAGGGTGGCCTTAATTGTCTCGATATCGAAACATATTAGGACAGTCGGCTTAGTTTAGCCGTCCTGAATAGTCTGACAAGGCATGGTAGTCCTGAATGGTCTGACAAGGCATGGTCTGACAATGTCCTGACCGAATGTCCCAATTATGCTGGTCAGCTTTCAATGTGCATAGTGATCAGCTGATGTCTATATCTTGTTAGGAGATGTCCTGAATATCCCGACTAAACATAGTCATGGAAAATTTGTGACAAATCAGGTCATATTCTTGCCGGATCAGTCGGGTTTGAGTGTTTTGAATAATCTGTACTATACATCTGTACGACGCTGGTCCAGCATCAAATCAACAATGGGTAAATGTCTGGTGTTTACAGTAAAATTGCAAATTCAGTTTTATTGAGTGATATTGTGTCATACATCAGACAGTTTCCACTAGTGAGGAAACTTAATCTGGTAAAATAATGGGAGTAAGATATACTTACCTCAACACCATCTTCACGAGCACCAGTGTACGTCTGTGTAACTACACTTGACAGACCACCCCACAAACCATGACCAAAACCTTTCACTCCTGCCTTGAATGTGCTCAGCCCAGACCCGCTTGTCTCATTTCTTATCCGCTGACGTGTCTTTTCATGATCACTGTCTAATGTGGCTACTCCCATAGCATCAGAAGCTGAACCTGTGAACTGTTGATACAGAGGACCATTGAAATTATTGCTTTAGAACTGTTGTATTATAAGTGAATTTTACACCAAATACCTGGTAATCAGTAAGATATGAATATTAAAAAAAAATTAATGTATGGTAGACCAACGAAAAGTAAAAAAAATTTGCATTTCTATGTGAAAATTACAGATATGCATGATAATGATAATATTTTATAAAAGACAACGTTTTTTTACTGGTTTTACTGAAGAAGGCTTTTTCTTATAGTAGTTCACGAAAAAATACTATTTGCTAACCTTAGCAGCTGAATCAGATATTCCATGAGTGACATTTTTTAGCAGACCACCCACATTTCCATGCTGTATAAGGCCAGATACTCCTTCTGCCACATCACTGAACAGACCTATAGGGTTTCCCAAAAAATCCACAGAGCCTAGTATTTTAACAGATTGAGACATCATCTCGTCCTTATAGTGAAGTTTTAGAGACTCCAATAAGAAGGCACTAGTTTCAAATGGATGCTCTTGTACAAAAGGATCTGAAAAAGAATCACACTTGCATGAATTTTTGTACACCACATGTACATTCCAATGTGACACGGATGTTAGATTCTGCTGTTCACACTTTGTCACCTGAGAATTAAAGGGTTGTATCTGCCACTTGTCAAAGTGGCAAATAAAAACCCTTTAATTCTCAGGTGATATATTGTCGATTTGCTGAAAATATTAGACAGGTTTTTTAAAAAAGATATATATGTTTCATACATTAGAACCTTATTATTTGGCACTTGTAGATGGATACAAAATAAAACACAAAGGTGTGTAGAGGTGTCAACACAGAATTTATGGAACATTCTGATACAATATTACCAAAACTGTCTCATTTGTCACATAACTCATAACTATAGCCAGGGTTATTAGAAACTATTTACAATAGGCATAAGTGCTAAAATGTTATACATGTATCTATAGCTTTAGGTAAAATTTCAAACACAATTTCAAGGACAATTATATTGCAAATATGTGAAGCGGGTACATGTATTGCTGAGCCAATACTCAACTTCAATTTAATGACTTGAAGGCATGAAATCGGCATGGTATATCACAAAGGCTAAATTAGTTTGAGCTCATAGTTTGATAAAAATTGTATTCCACATAAATATAATGTGCAAAATAAGGAAGATTTATTTTCAGCCATCAAGTGCGCTGGAGATCAGGTTGGAAGAAATGGCAAGATACAGTTATTTTGATATCCTAATTTAGGAAAATATTCTAATGTAAAATATTATGGAGTACTGTTGATGTAAGTGGTAGAATATCAGTTTGATATGTGCCATGCTTGATACTATTGTAATAGGGCTTACCTAATTCAACTTTAGCTTCCTCGAATTTGACTAGAGGTATTCCAGTGGCCTTTTTGATGACACGTAGATCTGCAGGTAGACTATCAGCTGTGAACATGCTCAGTGTAATGCGAGCTGTCACAATTCTCAAAATGCCAAAATAGTAACGCTTGAAGTGAGTTGAAGTGGCTGCTGTTAATGCCCTGCAGATTAGAGATAAATTAAGTTTGTTTTATTATTGGCCAACATATTGTAATCTACTCAAAAGCATGTGACGTGATGTGATTGGTGAGGTACAGCACAATGCTACGTCCAATGTGTTTATGGTTCAATTAACATAATCACTATTACTTCTATTGCTTTTAAAACATTACAGTCTAGGTCTCATTTTACAGTATAGTTAGCTCACTATGTTATATCTATGTCCATAAACAAACTTCTAGTAAAATCCTGAAACAAATACTTTTTTATCACAAACATGTCTCAATATAGCAGACCCTCATATGGTTTTAAACGGGTAATTTCTATCGATCTTTTTTCCAAATATAAGATCTTTTAATTATTAAGCACAGAGACATACACTGTACAATGTCCAATTATACATATGATGGATATGGTGTTATTTTGCAAAACAACGTTGAGCTTTGTAACTTTGACCAACATAATGCTATACAGTAGCAAGGGGCATACACAATCAAATGATATGTTCTTCAGGCTGTGCAATTGTGAACAGTGTAGCGCTTGAGTTACAGAGATAAAACAAAAAAAGGGAGAGAAGATATCTATAATGTAGTGTTCATGCAATAAATAACCCTGTGGAACAAACTACAACTTTAAATATTGTAATAAAACCATTAGTAATCTTCTATTTGTGATCACTATTCGCACTACAGTTCACAGTGAATAATATCATAAGTCACATGGTGGCACTCTTAATAAAGAGTCAGTAATGTTAGGGAAGGGATTTAAATGTAATAAAATTGATCACATAACCTTAGGCTTTATGATTATTAGTTGAGACAATTTATAATTTTTAATACGTCAATATCAATTGAAATGACATTTGCAATATTGCATTAGAAATTAGCATGGAAAGGATTAAAAAAATATTTATTTAAACATCCAGTCAGCAACTGTTCCAAAAGATACTTAGTATTATTTGCTTTACTACTCTGTACTCTATGTTAACCTAGTGAATTAAAACATGCCCCAATACCTATTAGTGGAGTACACAACGTGACACCGCTCAAACAGATAGAAACCATATGTGTGTTTGCTTGTAAAACCATCTTAGAAGTAAGCAACTAAGAAATATATTGTATGAGCAAAATTATATAAAAAAATTCCACATTTTTTTCAGCCACTATTAAATTTGTCCGAGAACCTGTTATTAGCAACATGCAGAACAAGGTAAAATTATTGACATAAAATGAGATAAATTGCCATAAATCGGCCATTTTGATTTTTTTTCAGCCATTATTAATCTTGTCTCAGAACTTGTTATTAGCAAAAAGCATAACAAATTTGAGTGATATAATATCTAAGCAATAATTTACAATATCTCTGTTAACACTACACAGAGTGCAGTCTGAATAAAGCGTACACATAATAATAAATAATTCAAGTTACTTCAACTCATACTGTATTAGCATAAATTTCAAGGTGCACCTAATCCTTGAACTTGAAAAGAGGTGCAATGACTTATATTTAAACGTAAAACACAAATTTGAGGTTTCAAATACATTAAAAAAACCACTCACACCTCAACTATTTTGTATCCAATTTGTATCTATTTATTGTAAAATTATTAACTCCTAGAAAACTATTGGTATTAGAAATCAGATAAAGTAGAACAATTCAATTTTTAAAATTAAATGGCATAACACCATTTAAAATTAAATATTAAAGTAGATGCAAAAAAATAAAATCTTCAACCAGTTTATTTTTCACTAACAAGATCTAGAAATGTTGCTTGTCATTTATTTGACAACAGAAAGAGAGAGAGAATCTGAGAGCAAGTCAGACTGACAAAAGCAGATGACGCAGCGTTGTTTCGATGCTGATTCATCGCCTGCGGCGCTGGCCCAACATCGAAACAATGCTGCGTCACAGTTACATAAAAGTATCACATTACTTACAAGTTGTAAAAATATCTCCTTCAAAGAAAAAACATAACAAAAAATAAACGTGCTGTATAGACTTTTAATCTCGACAACAATTGTAACAGATGTGTGAATATTTTGCAAACAAAGTAAAAAATAAATTTACTAAAATTTAAATAACATACAAAATAAAATCAGTAAACATTATGTAAAAGAAATAATGGGACATTTCATTAGAAGATAATTCATTACCTCTGTGTTTCAAAACTGTTCTCATCCATACTGTCGATACTAGACACAGTATTCATACCGGCAAATTGTAATAGCTTCCACAGCAAACGCTCTTCTATTTGTACAGTCATTTTGGGAAGAACAAGTTCTAGGTACTGCAAAGTTAAAAGAAAGATTGTTTATATTTTGCTTAGATTATTTTAATGAAAATATATTTATAACTACAGTACAGTACATACAGTAGATTTACAGTGTCAACAAACTGCAAATATGTATATGTCTCTTTTCTTTGGAACCAATATCAATGCATGAGTTCTGAGATGGTACGATCACAGTGTATCGTTGTTTTTCACAAAATCTGTTGATTAGTGGGAATTCTTTTGTAGGCTTTTTTATATGCTTCAAACATCATGCAAATCAGTTGAGCAGTTCAGCCAAAAGAATGTTCAAAAGGAAGGTGGGGCTATATTGGAAAATGGCAACTCAGTTGGCAGTGTCAAATTTTTGACAGCGCCGCATAACCACAGCAACAAGGGGCTAGCCGTCCACCATAATCCCCTGCCTGTCCGGGGGGTAATAAAAATAAGAAAGTGTCCACTTGGAAAGCAATAGTTTGGACATAGTTGAGCAGCAAAACTAAAAATTAATAGTAACAACATTAAACAACACTAAAATGATATAATTCTCCACCATTGTGGGTGGAGACTTAATTATCTGCATATCTACATTAAATAACCATATAATTGAAGCACATTCATTTATACCATAAAGAGAAAATAAAAAAGAATTTACTTATATTTGAAAATGCACATAGCATTCAAAAATACATATGACCCATCACTTCCCGACACCGACTGTGGTACTTTTAGCCATTTTTCATACTCAATTATTTTTTTAAATACTGTGACACAGGTTCCTCTTTGAGCTGTGATTTTTCACCAGAGGCAGGGGTTATACATTAGATTTGTGGTCACTTCATAACCCAGGTTATCCAAAATGGCGGCATCATGACATAACCCGGGTTATCAGATCAACCTGGGGCTGCTGTGATGAATTATTATGTGTGTGCATATTTACCAACTAAAATCATCATAATAATCACTGTGGGCTTGAAATAAAATTGGTGGGGTTAATCTTTTTCATCTCCTTACAATCGATTGACACCAGTGACCACTTGAGCTGTCATATATATTCAGCTATCCATTGATTATCCTAATATCTAGTTTAAATTTTATATGTATTATGATCAATGCTATGTTTAACCCTTAAAGCGCTAAATTATTTTTATATAAAACATGGAGATCAAAGAGTTTTTTCAATTTTAAATCATCATAAATGTCTTAGTTAGCTCTTTCCGATTCATTTGAATACCTATGTTATGGGTCTACGATCATACCAAATATGTTTACTCTTACAGCCTGGGGATCGACTTTAGACGTCAGAATCTAACGTCTACATATGTCAGAATCTGACGTCTACAGACGTCAGATTAAAGTCGATCCCCGCGCTGTAAGGGTAATAGTTGTTGACATATTTTTATCAATGCATAGTGATATGTATGTAGTGGGTGGGCTTAGACATAACAATATGAAGTGATTTAGTAAATTTATTGCTATTATTACTTTTCTAACAGGATGGTCATAAGTTATTGCGTAATATGTTAAAACAGTGGAATTTGTAAATGATAAAACACAAAACAATAATTGTCACCTGTATTGAGTTGCCTTAAACAGAAGAGATGGTAGTCTAGTATTCAAATATAAGTTCATGCACATAATATTCGAGTGCACATAATATAATAAGTGCAAGACACCTAAAACATGTGATTTTCACTATCTGGTATAAATGAATGCACGTTTATGCACAGGGATATAGTAGTCATAATTATAGAAGCAATCTAAAATTACAAGTTATATTGAGGTTCACTGAATACCCTTACAAAACTTTGTACCTTGTAAATATCTGCATTCCATTGATCTTCAACCATCTTGCACATGCTGAACCTTATAGCAGGCCCCGACTGGGTAGGATTATCTCCCTTCGGCGGAGTCACAAACAGAAGAACTGGACGGTAGGTTCCAAAAAGTTGGTTATCAATCTATAAAATCAACCAGGTATAATCAGTGTATCCCATATGAGCAGGCTCATCCTTTTAGAGTCTGAATATCCAGCTACATGTATCAGAATAATCAACGTGTATAATCATGTCTCTTAACACTCGTCCTGCTAGAATGAAAAATACAATAGAAACAATTCAGCAGGACAAGCGTTATTAATTGTAAAGCCACACAGAACACATCATCCCCTTGGATATAAAAAGGTGTATCTGCCACTTTGTAAAGTGGCAGATACACCCTTTCCTATCCAAGGGGACAACATTATAATAATGTGATGTTTGAATATGAGACTTATAATATTACCTGTATAGAGGCTAGTGAAGCAGTGGTCTGAATCAAAGATTCCGTTGCTGAGTATTGTATGTTAATACCTCGTAGAGATACGTAGACAAGCTCTTCTGATATCTGATTTACTAATGACAGTCCAATGCCAGAAGACAGATGTAAATAGATCTACAACACCCCACAAATAAACATAGGTAATCATACAGATCAGAAAATTACATTTGATTGTATGTGCAGTAGTGCAGCTGGTAAACAACAAAGCTGACAGTATTCAGGGTTCCCCACAGAAAAAAAAATCATCCGGTCGTTATCTTAAAAATCTTAACTTAGCGCGCGCGAGCAGCATAATAAAATATTTACTGTTGCACGCGCGCGCGCGATAAAAAATATCAAAGTTTTTTTCATTTGTGTTGTTTGCCTGACCGTCTGTGTGCCGTCACCATAATCCAGCATACCCAGCATACGTCAGAGTTATGTAATTTTGATTGAATTTGAGTGGAATGGTCTAAAAGTGTCTGAAGTTGATAATTTGTAAAATAGAAAGTTCTTAGAAGAGTCTCATCCTAATTTGTGAAAATAAGAAAGTTCGCTTGTTCGGAATTGTCTGTCTGTTATTTTGTCTTGTTGATTTGATGGTTTGTGAGTTGTGTATTTGAGTGTAGGTCTATGCATGTTTCCTTGGTGTTTTATGGGTTTTTGTTTGTTGGTGCAAGGATACTAGAATCCTTGGTTGGTGAGAGTTATTATTTTGTTATTTATAAGTGTTGTTGTGTAAATAAAATATTTACTGTTGCACGCGCGCGCGCGATAAAAAATATCAAAGTTTTTTTCATTTGTGTTGTTTGCCTGACCGTCTGTGTGCCGTCACCATAATCCAGCATACCCAGCATACGTCAGAGTTATGTAATTTTGATTGAATTTGAGTGGAATGGTCTAAAAGTGTCTGAAGTTGATAATTTGTAAAATAGAAAGTTCTTAGAAGAGTCTCATCCTAATTTGTGAAAATAAGAAAGTTCGCTTGTTCGGAATTGTCTGTCTGTTATTTTGTCTTGTTGATTTGATGGTTTGTGAGTTGTGTATTTGAGTGTAGGTCTATGCATGTTTCCTTGGTGTTTTATGGGTTTTTGTTTGTTGGTGCAAGGATACTAGAATCCTTGGTTGGTGAGAGTTATTATTTTGTTATTTATAAGTGTTGTTGTGTATGCCTGACAAGGTTTGTGAGTTAGTATCACTCACTCACCAAAGCTGTGACACTTTGGTGAGTGACAACGAACGTGTCGCGGTGACTGGCAACGCTAGAAGTGTTGGCCCGTCCGCCAGCGTCGCGCAAATGCCGGCTCAGCGCTGTTAGCGCTGGACTGACATTGGCACAGAGGTGGACTGGCCACACTGTGACAGCACTTTCTGTCAGCGCTGCTTCTGCCAGGCGTAGGCCTACATCTATGTTATGTAGCATACAGCACATGACGGATGACCCAGACGTGGGGGATTATGGGGGGGGGTGGGGTGGGGGGGGTGCTAGCACGTATCTTGTCTTACATGTACACGCTGATCGCTAAACCAGCACAGTAAGACACTGGCGACAGGGATATTAGCTAATCTGCCGGCTGGATAACAGCCGGATGTGAACTATTACATGCTGGTCGGCATAAAATTCATCCGGTCGGCATGCCGGCATTTCCGGCACTGTGGGGAACCCTGCAGTATTGATGTAGTAAACTGCCAATGTCATGAAAATATACTATGTAACCATGTCAAATGTATGCCATCAGTGGCAGAGCCATGATTTGACTGCCGGGGAGGATGCTAATTTTTTAACTGGAAGATACACACCATAGCTGGTACAGTAGTCTCAGTGGTGCATTCTAGAGCTCATTTTTGGGCCAAAAAGCATGTCACATCTACATCCTCCAAGTGATGTATGTGTGCAGTATGAAAGTAATCATCCCATGGGTTTCCAAGATATGCTCAGGAAATGAGATTGTTAGTATCAATAAGCTTACCTGGAGATGTAAGTAAAAAGTAAGTGTAAGTAGGTCAAAAGTTAAGTCATAACATCCAAAAAGCATATCAACAACCCCTGAGTGATGTGTGTGTACATATGAAATTCACCAATGGGTTACTGAGATATGCTCAGGAAAAAAAAATGCGCACACAGTTGTAATATGAAAATGAGTGGAAACCAATCGAGTGAATACAGTTAAAAATTCTACACAGTAAAAAATAATTATCCCAATGTAAATTTATAAATTGGCTAAATTTTGGAACATTTTTCCAAACCATGTCCAAAACATTTAAAATTGCTTGCCAGGTCTGTAAGAGTGAATATACAATTTTCAAAGGATTACGTTATATCAAGTTATCATTTTTGCAGTTTAGGCCATTTTAGCAGATAGCAGAATCAATCTAATATAAAATAGGAAAGATGCATATTTACCTCAAGACGCTTCTTCTTTTTCTCTTTTTTCTGATGTTGAATAGACCTGACACCATTTTCTCCGAGTGATGATTCATTAGCTGGCTAAAAGATGGTAACAAATTAAATATTTGTAAATGAGAGGATAAACATTTTTTGTAGTAAATTTTCAACCGGTTCAAAGAATTAAAAAAATCACATGGATGATAACACAAGATTAACAAAAACATCCCTCTGCTGCCAGTTATTCATTGTGATATATATTCACAAAAAATATGGTCATCACATATAAGGCCATCACACATAGGATTAACCCATAATGCAAAAAAAGTAATTTATTTACTAAAAATTATAAGAAAAACCAGGGCCTCTGACAGGTTTTGGTTTCCGTGACCTGCTGACCTCGCTAGTCATCTCACCGTTCTATCTACTGTTATACCTAATTGTTCTTTGTAGACGCCATTATAGTTCTATAAACTGACAAACCATTCTATATACAGTAGTCTTGAATATATAAATGATGTATTTCATGTGATTTTATGTGAATTTTTCGTCGCTCAAGTTGTTTAACTTGGTTTCGGCAAGTAAACTAAATTTTTATGTCGTTGGCTCTCGTATATTTATTTCTTTATTTATATGTAGCATTATATTTCATGCATATTTCTTACTTAACCCTTAAGGCGCTAAACATGACTATAGACGTTGTATAAATTAGCCGATGAAATCACTTTTGCTGGTACAATTTTCCTGATGGTTGGGATGAGTTGGTCAGGTATTGACGGCCGTCAGGGATGATTATATTGCTCACTGGTAAATAATTATTCACGGCAAGTTAACTTAAACTGGATGACAATAACATTTGTCTACAACGTATTCCAAAATGCAGTATGACAGTAGGCCTAGATGTTGAAGCGCGATGTTGTAGTTCATGTTATTATGCTAATACAACTTCACACGCTGATAAAGTATAATAATTATCACATAATGTTAATATTATTTAAAATAACCGGCAGGAAACAATAGATGTGTCGCACCTGTGGATAAGTCGCCTCAGGCCAAAAAAGAAAAAGGTTGTGACTTATACACAGCAAAATAATATGGTACATAATTAATTAAATACAGATTTTCAAGTGTTGATACTTGAGGGATTAAATTGTCACCAAACAAATTCCACAATGGTATGTTATGTAGGCATATACATGAGTAAAAAGAAGAATTTCATAGATATGGTACTATGGTATTTATACTAGGATGAAGCAAGCTGGCTGCCTCTCACAATATCTGCTGAAAGTAAGTTAGAAATATGACTGAACCTGTTGTTTAGCATCCACTATACGGAGCACACGTGTGGGGCCATCAGTTAAGACTTTCACCCCAAGCTGGCCAGATCCTGGTTTTTGTTTCTGACAAGAGACAGACATCTCTATAGGTGGAGGGGTCGATTCTCGTCCCTGCAGCATTTTAGGTAGGCCTGCTGCCACCACTACAGCACTTCCTGAAAAACAATGAAAGTAAAATTTTAAACATATGAAATTAGCTGAAGTATAGAAATTTAACAAATATACTGGCACATACAATTTGTAAATTTACTTCATGTACCATAATTTGTCACAGACTAATTATATCCTATATAACCCAAAAAGTGAATTCACAATAAACAGTTGAGAAAGTGAGTGGTTAAACTAATGTCAATATACCTTCTCTAAGTCCCATTTGCCCCTGAGCTTGAACACATAAAGCACTACTGTATCGACAGCAGAGGCGGCCATCCTGAAACAGTTACAAATGTAAAATGACCTGAATCAAAAAAGGCAGTGTATTATTTTGTGCCATTCATTGACGCATAATAATCAGTAAAAGATGAAATAATTCATGTTTATTACTATGTTAATTTATAATATATTGAGTCACGCTGTCAAATGACAGCCGTGTGAATCTATCCCAAGGAGCTGTGCATCATAAGAGTAGGATATAGTACAGGTTCTTGGAGTGCTTTTGCTGTGATATTGCAAGAATGTGCAGAAAGCTGTGTAATGAAATATTTACTCACTAACTTACATGATTCAATTTACCACTACTAATTTGCCTAATGTATTTTTTGGTACTAGTTTCTGCCAACATTGATGTCTGCCACCATCAATAAATTGCGGGAACAAAAGGGTCAAGTGAATGAATAACTGGTCCATTGCTCCAAGTTAAAGACAGTGGTTTTCCTGCTGTCCCCCAGAAAGATGGGGATATTGGCGTATTGTCATGTATATTTGTATGTCACAAAACTCTTTATCACTACTGTTATATCTCCCATTCACCCCCTGGGCTCTATGAAACAGATGTCAGATAAAGTGTTCTTATGACATACCGGCCTAACCTAATAGTGTCAATGCTTACAACTCTAAAAATATTACAGTATAAGTTTACAGTACTAACAGTAAAATAAAACTGCAGTGGACATTCAAAAATGAGATGGGGGATACAGCATTCCTGATTGGGTCAAAATGTCAGTATATACATGTGACATACATGTACTCACATTAGTGAAACTCCAGTGCTGTGTGGTGCGTCTACTCTCATCTGGCTTACGTAATACCAGAGGTTGTTCTTTATCTGGGCTAAAAGCGGGATCCTGTATATCTAGTACATATGTACTACTAGTGGTCTGACTGCTGACCCTCCTGCTGCTGTAACTGGGCTCCCTAGGGGATGTGGTTCCCTCGTGTGCCAGCATACCTATCATTGTCATTCGCCACATCTGTGAACGTTTTCCTACTTCCTGTGGATAAAGTTCAAATCTATTTACAGAAGCAACAACACTCATTTTTAATGTTTAAATTCTTCATATCAATAAAAAAATAGCATAATTTTGGTAAATATTTTGTTGACAGACAGAACAGGCATATTCTATTGTGTATAAAATAAAATAATTAATTACATATTCAGAAATAATGACAATTGTGAGGTCTTTTTTTTATATAAAAACCGGCTAACTTTGCGTCTGAGAACAACCCTTCCAGGAGGATCCACATCTAGAACCAGCTTCTGTGTCTCTATGAAGGTGCTGTAACTGGAAGACCTCTCCATATCACCCAAACTGATAAAAACATAAGAGAGAATTTGTGCTAATATTAACTAGAAATAATTGTTCGAAAACGAACAGTCGGCCATTTTAAATTTGATATAGATCAACAAACTTTGTCAAGGGTTATTCTTATGTAACACGGGACAGTTTATTATGCACGAATGTCTAAAAGATGGCATTATTTCACAATTTTATGGTAATGGCAAATAACCCCAGCTAATGTTTTACTATTTTATTATAGCAGCAAACAAAATGCAGATAAAGGTAACTCCTGTCAATTACTGACCCTTTAAATGTTCCTGTGAATGCGATGTAGATGAAATTTTCATAGAAAAGTTGATCTCCTTCACGAATAGTGTTAAGGTTGTATGTAGCACTGCTTCCTCCGTGTACATTGAGGGTGATGTGTGGGTCAAGAGTTGGCTCATCCCATGCATAATCCACTAAATCCAATAGACATTTACATAGAATAAGATTTCAAAAAAATGTGGTCTCCCGATAACTAAGTGGAGAACAAAAATTAAAAATCATTTCACACACAAGTTCCAAAGTGAGTAAAATTTAACAGCTTTCTACATGAATCTTGGAACCATGTATAACATATTCCCTACTAAAAATTAAAAATTCTTGAAAAAGTGAAAAATCATCAGGTGCTATTTTTTGGCATGCCAAAATTAAAAGTATTTTTTTCAATATATCCTATTACATCTATTTCAGCACCATAGAGCCTAAATTGTTATAGATACAATGAAGCTCTAACCTGATGTATGAGGTTTTATCTCTGTTCTCAGCCTCTCATCTTGCACACTAGTTTGAAAATAAGTCACAGCCACCTACAAAATACAATATAAACCATAGAATAAAAAACAGCCTGAAAACGCTACTTTTTAAAGTCTTGGTCACACCTACACCTGTAGCGGGAATGTACACAGAAGCGTACATCTTATTAGAGCTAAGCTAATAAATAAATCACTGTTATCAGGTGACACAGCAGTATTGTATACGGCACCTGGGCTTAAAACTTGGCCGGTGCCTTATAACCACCGAATCGAGTGGTTATTACTGCCCGGTCTTATATTACAGGTCGCTGGAACTGGTATTCTATACAACGGATAAATAAAATACATCAATATTACCATTATGTACATTATATATTTTCAATATTATGAATCTATTTTCGGAAGGTTTTGAGGTGTACGAAAATATCTACACATAGAAATTGTTAATGGTATACACAACCTGTTTAGTGGAATGTCCCCTTTCACCTCATGTTAATATGTGACCCATCTGCCCGAAATGAGTCGCATGTCGGCTCCGTACAAGTTGAGAAAATGGGCAATATGCATAATATCGGCTAATAATAGCGAATTTTGTTTTTTTGTCAGTTTTTGATGATTTTAAGCCTAGCATTATCATTTTAGGGCCAGAAACCGGTTCTAGGCCCCAATGTTAGTCAGAAATGACGTATAACATAAATGTGATTATCAGATTTTTTGTTATTTTGTTTTCAAAAATAACCCTCGAAGTTATATTCTGAAAGTAGACATCCTAGGCTATAAAAATCAATCAATAAAAACTATATATACAAAATTTCCAGGTTTGATCGAAAAATTCTGTTTGCCTATAAAGAACTATTTTTTATACTATAAAGAGTTTACAATACACTTTTGCCATGACTTTAAAGCCAGTTTTCTCCATTTTTATTTTTTGTAATATTGACCCATTCGCGTCACTAAAATGATCATAACTCAGCTCCGGATCAACATAATTTTATGTTCCTGGTGTCATATTAACGCTCCAGCTCCGTGCTATTCAATAGTACCATTAACTCCATATTTTATTTTTCCGACATGAGACTCGTTATGTTCAGATGGGTCACATATATACTTGCGCCGACCACATGTTCTTACTACCCGTTACTTAGAAGTACGGTAGGTGGAGGTCATAGGTCTGAAAAATAGTTCCGAGGATTTTTAGCTAATTTATGAGTGAAATATCACAAATTTTGATCTCCAAAAATGTCGGCAAATATGTCAGCTTTAATTTGGTAGGATTTGCAGTTCTCAATATGATATAATACTTTGAAGGTTTTATAATATAAGTAACTTTTTAAACTAGCTCATACAAGGGAAAATGTATGTATGTATATATTATATTAGTGGGATAGGGACACGGGACCCAAACTGTTTTATTTGCACTGTTTTTATCGAATTTATCTGTCAGCGAGTGGGAGTAGTGAGGAAAGCTGCCATTTATTTATCTGGTCAGCATAGCAACGTATTGGATGTATAGTTTCTGGCAGCAGATGCTTACTGGGAAGGGATTCAATTAGTCATGGAAATTATGGGATGTTGAAAGTCAGCGCTGAATTTAGTGGGTAAAACACGATTATTTGTTTATTTCTAACGGAGCTATATCAACCTAAATAGTAAGTCTAAATTAAGCTTTTATCTTACAATATAATACACTGGAATTCAAGAGATATCCACTTAGGATGTCCCTGCATTTCAGTGTATTAAGAACAGTCATTTCGGCCGCCATAGCATGAGGTCCACCCCCCCTGCTTGACACAGGTTAGGTAGGTCACATCAATCATAACAAGTGTTTTAGAGTACATGTATATATATCCGTTTCCCATCATTCTAACTGATATGATATTGTTTTATATGTGGTTCATCAAGATATGCGAGTGAAATTGTATTTTTATTTGCCATATATTCATATTTAGAGTGTTTTGCGACACCATCGTCTTTTATTGTGAGGAGAGCCCAGCGAGAGTGAGGAGTCTATAAGACCCCCCCCGCTACCCCTTACAGCCTCTCCGACCTGCCGGGCATGCAGAGTCGTGTGGCTGATACTACCGGCACGTCGGTAAACCGGGTGTGCCAACAGACCACCTCTGTTACCCGCTAAGGTCAGGCTGGTGACGTGTATACCTGTACTGAGCCGTGGCTGATAAGCCGCTGACGGCGGTTTGTGTCAGTTTTAACCTATAAGTACGTTGGGGCACACTGGGGTTTTAGTTTAGTATATACATAATGTAATGTTTTGGGGTACAGTTTGTAAGTGTTAAGTAATTATAAGTGGTAGGAAGAGAGTATTTTGGCTGGAGAAAAGGGCTCGCCAGTATTTCAGGTAGAAATACAGAGATTTATGTAGTGGGGACGTAAAGGGTGAGCCCCGTATATGTTCATGTTAGAGTTTGTAAGTTGTGAGTAATTGTAAGTTGTAGGAAGAGAGTATTTTGGCTAGAGAAAAGGGCTCGCCAGTATTTCAGGTAGAAATACAGAGATTTATGTAGTGGGGAGCTAAAGGGTGAACCCCGTATATGTTCATGTTAGAGTTTGTAAGTTGTGAGTACTTGTAAGTGGTAGGAAGAGAGTATTTTGGCTGGAGAAAAGGGCTCGCCAGTATTTCAGGTAGAAATACAGAGATTTATATAGTGTGAACCTATTGGTTTGAAGAGTGAGTAAAGTTGTGAGTAATTATAAGTGTACTCAAAAGAGTTTAGGCTGTAATTCATGTAGAATTACAGGGTTGTTTTAAAGCTAGTTACCGTGTTGAACTGAATAATATATATGGCCAAGTGAGATGTAAGATACCAATTATGGAATCCAATCCTTTGCTAAGCAGCACTAAGTGATGTTTGACAGCAGGACTTGTCAAGTTGCAAGTGAGGTATAGGGTACCGGGGATATCTTTGCCAGGGTGGATCGGGTACCCTATATTGGCCATATGCATATTAGACTATATCCGACAGTTCCGTAGTCTTAGATTAAAGTACTTTTAAGGTTTTAAGTTTCAAGGGATTCATTTTTGAGTGTTATTTGTCCATGGTGTGTGTGATCCTGATGATCACTGGATAAACGTGACTATCCAACCCAACCCTGCCCGTTCCATTGCCACTGAAGAGGCCCCCTGTTGCATTGGGTTAAAGCAGACCCGGGCCTTAGTATCTTATATTGTTTGCAAACTGACGTTGCTGGGTATATACAGATAAATATATACTATACAATATAATACATAATGTAATGTTGTTTTGAGATTTGTTTCCTTGTGATTAATAAAACTTGTTAAGTGGTATTCTATTTCCATACTTTTCATTCATTACCGCTATAGTTTATTATTTTGTGTTACCTAAGTAAAGTAGGAGTTGGAAAGTATCAGGTTCTGCCCTGAATACTTAGGTGGATTATTAGCCATAATTAAAAGTGGTCGGAAGGCCAGATTATTACGATAGACCAGACTAAATTTCGCTTTTACATTTGAGCATTTCTGGTCTACTGATTTCCCGATCTTTACCGATCGGTACCGTTCTTTTCCGATCTTTTCCGATCTTTCACGAGTTTTCCCGACCTCCTTAAATATGTTAAATTACCTAATGCTGGTAGTTTTGGTTTCTGTCTGACTCTGTGGACGCAGTTATACCGCTTGGCTGCCCCACTGTCCTGACAAACGCTATAGAGTCAATATTTGTAGACAGAGAACCGAATAACCGCCACAATACGAAGTATGTGCCTTATTGAATGACCCGAAATGTCTAATATGTGCATACTATGTGTGATACTTCCGCCATGCTGTATACAGCACTAGGGAGTAATATCCACCCTCTTCCTGACGATAAAAGGTGGTTATTAGGCACCAGGCAGGTTTTAAGCCCCAGTGCCATATACAATACTGCTGCGTCACCTGGTTATTGCGAACGAAATTAATTTTGCACATGTTTGGTTTCAAATTATGAAAATATTGAGTAATTTTCACCCACTTGAAATTTAAGTGGGTGAAAATTTAAATTATTTATTTTAGCGCTTTAAAGGTAAAATTACATGCTGGTTGGTCGTGCTGGTGACCTTTAGGCTAGGTCAAGGTCCCTGAAAATCCAACTTGAACTTAAGATTTGTGTGGTGCACATGTGGTGAAAAAATGGGTGCCCTAAAGGGCCTGTCACACCTTGGCGACCACTGTCAACGATCGCGTAACGTAGAGAAAAATATTTTAAAATATTGAAAACACTGGCGATTGATGGACTCTCATGATCCAGAACGATTGTCTAACTTCATAAACGCATGGGTAGCGTTAGAGTAACGCGACTTACGATTGAATAAAGCACATCACATAATCCGTGATTCTATCGCCAGCGATCACCAACGACTACCAGCATGGGAGTAGCACATGAGTAACGCATGTATAACGCACTTGAAGACTGGGGAGCCACTACCAACATGTGCTCGACGTTCCGCAACGCACAGTTACGGTCACATGATTTGTCTTTCAAACCACAAGGTTTTACTGCAGTATTTCATTGGTTTCAGTAGATTTCTAGTGGTGAATATATTTTGTTCAATATGTTAACCCATGAGACAATATGTTGAAAATTCAAACGGAATTTGTCACAGAGTTTAGAAGTGTTTTGGTATAAGTTATTTTGAATAGGACATTTTCTCATATTAAAGGCCTATATTGCATGGGAGTAGATTTTAAACATGTCATATTATTATTGATCAGCTGATCACAAACTTTTATAAATTCACTGAAGTTTTATAAAGATTGATTCATTTGTAGATATGTTGTTTATCATTACCGATAATTTATGACTTTATTATTATGGTTTTAAGTGATTCACCAGGAAGTGTAATTCATATATATGTATTATATGTATGCATATTATGATTTATAAGCAATATAGTACAGCGACTGAGTAATGCTCTTCTAGAGTGTACAACGATCGAGTAACGCTCCCCTAGTGTGTACAACGATCGAGTAATGCTCCCCTAGCATTTGGAGCGATTGAGTAGCGATCACCTAATGCTCATCTAGAGTCTCCTCTTACACGCTGGTGTGCGTTGAAAGTTCAGCGTTTATCAGCGTTCGTCTGCGATAAACAACGATTGCTTAACGCTCACGGCGATAGCATAACAATGGTCCAGCCATGGTCAGCGTTCCCCAGTGTGCAGCTGATTTTTTCGCACATGCGGGTAAAAATGGGGGCACGAAGTCAAGACGTTATAAAGCTATCGCGCTTACAAGTATGTGAACCAAAAAGTATTAGCATCTTTCCAAAATTATTTATGTTTCTGACAAACAATATTCCACATGTAATATTTCCAATAGATAATCCAGGGTAAGTTAGTAATCCAACGATCTTTTTGACAGGAAACAGGTTAAGGTAAGTGCCCATATTATACTGTAGCAGCATGTAGTAGCATTTTATGCATAATGAAATGGCTTAAAGAGTTTTAGTTCAAGTTTAGTCTTAGCTAATCTGTGTGATGTATAAGTAATGGCAATACATAATGGTGTATTAGTATCAGACAGACAAATAAACAGCTGGACAGACAAACAATGGAGACAAAAAATATTTGCACATACATGGGCCAGATTGTCAAGTCTGTATGGAGGTGGCATGCTGTCAGCATCTGTAAAAACAACAAAGTAAGTAGCTCCCTGCAACACCACGTCAGCTCTCAGGAACATACACTGTCCATCACCGTCTCTCATGTTAATGTGAAACGAGTCCACACGATCAACGCGTATTCCTCCGGACCATTGATTGTTCTTGTCATCCATGATTTTCACACATAGTAGAGGGTCCAGATCCACCCGTGGCCAGTGATAAGCTAGTTTTCCTGTTGGTGGGATATGAAGAACCTCCATATTCAGAGACACCTGTAATGTAAAGCAAACTCTAATTTGGTAAACTAAACTATATACATAATATAAAGCGTGAAGCGATGTGAATATACCTTCAATAATTATGACACCATTTATTAGAACCAACCAAGCACATGGAGACATAAGAATTGCTAGGGACGCTCACAAATGCTCCCAAAACCTAGCAACGTCACTGAACATGATTTTCTGTTTCGAAAATAAGAAGTGATAATCAGAAGGATCAGAATAATAAGTGCTTTTCAAAAATTCAAATACAAACATATAGAACTATAAAAAAAATTCCATGTTGTCATGTAGGCAGTTAAGACGATAACAGAGGTTCAGGCATGTTTATTAAAATACTGTATCTGTAATTGAGCAGTTCAAAATTCCATTTAAAATATTTTAAAATTAGGATAGTAAAGCTATACAATACAAATTTTACCAATATATTGTCACTATAACTTGCCAACACTACCTCTCCCATTTTTCAAGGCAAAATTAAATGGAACAAGATTTTTGGGCGGCAACAACCATATTGGAAAGGTAACATGAGAGAAAATAACAATTAAGTGGAGACAATTTGTTTTAATAAAGCCAGCTTACCTCGCCACTCAGCACTGCATATTGCTGAGCAAAACCCAGTTTGTGGCATGAGCTGTTATCCAACTGATAACGAGGTGCAAATGTCACAATATTAGTACCAGAGTAGCGTCCTCGCCCTTGTCTGACTTCAATACCGATATTGTATACTCTACAACAATAAATGAGAGAAGGTATGAGAAACTTCTCAGAATAGCCTATGTTTGTCATCCATGTATTTACTGCAATCATACACTAAAAGATCAATTATGCAGGGTATTAAAACCCTTTAAGCCCCCATGATGCAATAAAGCATCATTTTACATCCCTGGAAACAGATTTAATTTTCCTACAACGAAGGGTTTCCGAAGAAAAATTTCCATGAAACTGTTTTACCACTTCATGGCAATTTTCTTTAATTTTTCACGAACTGCAAATCATCTTGATCCACTACAAGCCGAGAGTTGCGACAGCAATTTGCGGCTTGCACTGGATGAAGATGAGAATGGTAAATTCAGGCTTGAAAGGGTTAAAGTGTACTCACAGATCAGGACGATTGTCAGGAGGCATTACATGAATTTCTCTCATTGCTATCCCTCTTTCTAGCATGAAGCGGGAAGACCTAACAAAAACATAAAACATACCCTCAAAATCACACAGGTCTAGCATATAATTAATTTGAATTATTTTACTATAAATATTTATTTCAAATACAGTGATTTAACAGTTGTTTACACTATTTTTGACATTGTACTCAATGGCCACCTTGACGTTTTGTGCAGTCATGTGATACAACTGTACATTTGGTGAAAACAAGAGATATTGCTGATAAACCAAAAGCAAATATCCGAACTGGTAAACCTGATCATTCTCAACAAAATATATGTTGGAATGGCTCCTAAATATGAAAATGGGCATCATGCACATCTATCAATTTATTCAATAATGAATGTGGCTTCTTCATAATGAAGAGAGAAATACTCTGATCTTGGACATGGTAATGATGAGGCAATGCTTGTGGATTTTTTTAAACATCACAAACACAGTTTAAAAGTGGTAAATTATTATTTACAATTAAACAAGTAGGAAAAAAATCTTGTAGCTGTGGATATAAACAGTTGTTCAAATCTGTAAATTTTAAAGTACAATAACATTAACTCACCATCGACAGCTCATATTTGGTTTGTGATAAGATTTCCCCAAGCGCATTGTACATCTATAAATGTATTGAATAAAATCACATTAATTAAAATATTATGAAAAATGTAATCCTGAATGCCTATAACAGTAATCAAACTAAAACAATGATTGTCTCTTCACTCCGGATCTCTATCACTCCATACAGATCAAAGAATGATATGCGATGTACTAGAATCATGCACATTTCAAAATTTCTGATTTTGAAATGTAACAAATAATTGATACAAACTAATGGAGCCTCAGGCTACAGATCATGAGGTCACAAGAAGGCTTTCACAAGATTTTTAAACATATTTATTTCAATGGGCTGATTGACTTTGGGAAATATTTGGTCACCTAAACAAAAAGTAAACTTAGCAGTGGTAACACAGCAAACACAATAAACTTTGTTTTATTTTTAAGGTGAATACATGTTTAGTTCATTTAAAGCTGGTTATATAATTATAAATACCAGCTTAGATTATAAGAGATGGTACTCACAGGTGACGATCAGCATTGGCAAAGCTGAAAGGCAGAGGTGTCATACTACGTGCCTGCTCATGTACCTCAAACTGACCAGCTGCTACCTTAGACTCGCTGTCATCCCTGAAGACAAGCGGTAAACCAGACTTGTTTACCAGCCAGTAAGGTATGGAAACGCTGATCTAAAAAAAACCATCATGAAACAGGAAAGATCAGGGAGAGAATAATAACTAATATCTTCAGTGGTTACCACAAGCCTGATAACAACGTCAAGCTTTCAAGACCAATGACATAGCATACCGGTATATTATAATTCACTTGTGCAAGACCTGGTGGAAATAAAGGTTAGCCCACCCTCCCTATGTTCATATGAATATTTATCATAACCATGCCTCCAGATAAAACAGCACATTGGTATGAGTCAATACTGTGCAAACACTTTTAGTATAATTAATTTTTGGCCAAAAAAATATCCAGAATTTTAAAAATAATAAGCAAATTCACTTCTCTAGTTTTTATGCTCTGAAGTGATAATAAAGAAGAATGGGGTTAAATCATTAATTAATTCTGGTGGTTAGATCATCAGATGCTCGGAATAAGATTTTATATTTTATTTATTTCTCCATATTTTGATCTGAATAACTGAAAATTTATAATACAAGTACATTTTTCCCTGTTAAATCCAGACATACCTTAATAGCACCGCCAACTCCTTTCCTTATAGATACCAAGAGTTCCATTAATCGACCTGCCAAATCAGTCAGAACCAGGCGCAATGGTATCTCATAGTCATCTGCCATTACATACACTTCTTGGCAATGTGAAAAATTTTCAAGCTTTACCCCAAATTCCACAGCACTGGATAGGTCAAGCTGGAAACATTTTTTATGTAATAACATTTATTGATGTGATGATATAAACAAGAGGCACCTGACAATAGCCCGCCGCCATTAGAACCTAATTAATTGAACAACAAGAGCACACTCATGAATAACCACCACCAAAGTATTATATAATTTGAGCAGGTAAAGTAACATTTAGCAACTATGTGAAAATAAACAAAGTGATTATTAACAGCCTACAGGACAGGTGGAATTTCAGCATAATAAATGTAAAAAGCAAGCAGAGAAGACAAAATCAACAATGAGAGGTCAGATAAATTAATGATTTTATTTATTTTGAACCATTATAAAACTAAAGAGCTGGTTATTAGCAACATTCTAGGATTTTTTTGGCAGGATGCAGAGAAATCTTATTATAACAAAAGCGCACTTGCCAATAACCCCCAACTACTATTAAGCTTGAAGTTATGGCATCCACAAGGTCAAATTTTTTACGTAAAATGCCAAAATCACAATAAATCAGCCATTTTCAAATTTTTTTCAGCCATTATTAAACTTGTCTGAGAACTGGTCATTAGTAACATGGATAACAAATTTGGGAAGGATAAGTTATCGTACCCACAAGTAAATGTTAACGACGCCGACACAAAAAAATTGAGAAAAAAATGCCCCCCACACCAACCTTGTCAATTTTTTTTCAAAATGGCTTTGATTTTGTTTTTATTGTATTCATCACAAAAGTTAATCAGGTTCATAAAATATTGTGTCCAAAAACCAAAATATATGGGGAGAATTGCCCTGTTACATAGGTCATAAGTGAAAAATAAACAAAATTCATCAGTTAACTATTTAGTGAGAGCTAAATTGTGGATATGCCAGGTGCGGCGGAGATAGGAATAATGCTAAACACTATAAGCAAATATCGGGATGCTTAATAATCTAGCTATCTGGCACAGTTCGCCACATATCAGCATTATTTTTTAAAAATTAAGCAATTTTGGCAGAGAGAGTAGTAGAAAGTAGGTCAAAGGTCATAAACCCCAAAAGGCACATCTATAACCCTTAAAGGATGTGTGTGTGCAATATAAAAGAAATTATCTTCGTTAGGGAATAAAAAGGGCAATTAATGTTACAATCTGTTTGAATACTCACAGAAATGACTGGTTGTCGCACCCCAGGTTTGAGAACACGGCAGATGTCAGTATTGCGAAAGTAGTAGGTTATATCTATAGGCAGCAGGTTTTCTACACGTACAGGGGGTACAATAGTCAGCACATGACCAGGCTGGTACTGTACCACCCTACCAGGGTCTTGTTCAAGCTGGATTTTAGGAAAGTATTGTCGATATACAGACACTCCAAATCTGCCAATTATGAAATAAGATGTAGTGTGTAAGAGTATCAACACAAACACATGGCTCTATGCTTCACTTATGTTGGTACAACAAGTAACATTAAAAATCTCCCGGCTTGAGAAATAGGTAACGAAAACTTAGAAAAAAATTACTATAATTCAAAGCCATATCATATTACATTTACAAAGTTAGCCATCAAAATTATCAGAGATATTATTGAAAACAAATCTGAACAATTGATGCGTACATGTACATGTATATTGTGCATACATTCTTTTTAAGTTGCTCTGGTGAATCACAATAAATTATTATGGAATATCCCCCATTTTTAAACTTGTCTAAGGTAATGTGGATTTGTGCAGTCTGATATTGATGACTGTATTACGCTTAGTAATTTACTGAGCTAAAAAGGATAAATTATTATGAAACAGCCCTGTTTTTCCAGCTTGCCTGATACATTAGTACAGTACTGTGCAATTGTAACTTGATCTCCCTTTCCCCACCTGTTTCAAATGAGAAATCAGTTTCTCCCGTTTTCCCTCATTTTACCCCTTTTTCCCTTTGGTCTGTGAAACTCGTTTCCCTATAAGGGAAATGTGTTTCCCGAGTGGGGAAACCGAATCTTCCTTGATTGTATGACATAATAGAGCTTTATGTATATAATGACAGATCTAATGAGAGATGTAAAATACTATCTCAATATTACAATTACCTAAAATGAATACAATTTTCCACAATACATTTAATTATAGCCCAATATTTTAATAAATATGTATTATTTTGAGTTCAAAAAGTACACTTTACTTCACAGTGTGTATGAATGCCACCTACGTGCAGCCAGATATGTACACACTGATGCAATTCTGCTAATAACAACAATTTAGAATACAAATATTGTGTAAGGTTCAGCGTATATTATAGTTGTAATACATGTACCTGTATGTGTTTTCTCCTCCAGCTATCGTATCACATGTACCAGAGATGTTAAGATGATCCCCAGGCTCAGTGACCCTTTGCCAGTTAACAGGATCCTTACACCAATTGAGTGACCAGCCTGACGGACGTAGGAATATTCGTGAGTGTACCAGGGGCAGTGGTACAGAAAGTGATGATCCAGCATCTACTGTTAATACTTTACCATGACCTATAAAAAAACATTCATGGGTGGAGAATACACCAATACATATACATATATGTGGGCAGCAACATATTTTGCCAATTTTAAATTAATTTTTTTAGGGAATCAACTATTTGTTTAAATAAGGCTTAGCCAGTACAAATACGATATCTTTAGAATAGAACATACAAATTTTTGCACTCTTGCAATTTCAGTGGACAATTTCAGTGGACTTCAGCCATGTATAAAGACTATTCAGTCCTTTGGCTGTAACCCACATCAGGCCCTACACTGAGTGGTTGGAGGGCTTGGTGATGGAGTGCCCTGATCTACAAATATAATTTGTCATTTAGTCAATTCTAGGGTCAGAGAATTATAATATATCAATCTCAAATAGTACCAGCTGAAATTACCAAATGCGTATTCCAAATTGTTAGATAGCTTAAAAGTAAATAGATAAACCTAACGATTAAACAAGGGATTCTAAATATTACATTACCCCCCCCCCCCCCCCCCCATGAAGCTCATCCTTTTCTGATTTACAAACTTTTACAGTATCTGTTATTTCGTTTATTTCAGGGCTAGAGAAGTATATAACAGAGATGTCAGTAGATCGTGGGGAATAATGAGGATTTAGTTCTTGGATGTCAAAGGCAATTTTTAGGCCATATCTTGAATACAGAAATTGAAAAAATCTGGAATTACGAGAATAGCAGGAAAACTGCCTTGTATGATATAATATATAAATCTTGAAAAAGTTTAGAAAAATATGTTTTTTAAATCGTTTGATATTAAAAAATCAAGAAATAATCATCAAGCAAAGATTTACATAATTACACAGATGAATATCTAATGTTTATTGAGAAAGCTATGCCCCTCATACATGTAGATGGTCCAAAGTTTATTAAATTTACTATGTCACATAATCTGACTTGGCTTAATGTTGGGCCGATGTAATGTTACAGCTTTGAAACGACATTGTACCAAAGTGACATTGGGCCAACATCAAGACATCCCTGGGGCAAGGTCTCATGTAATGTTTCCTGTGGGTATGCTGTGATCTCCGGACTGAATGGTCCAAAAATATTCCACAGAGCATTAATTGATGAAAGGTAGAAGAGTGGTACCAGTAGAAGAGAAGAATGGGAAGACAGAAAACCCGACTACCTGATGTGTTTTGCCGCAGCTCGGCAGAGGCATAAAAACGCAATTCACTTAAATGTGGCACACAGCTCACATGGGCTGTAACAGCAACACTATTTAGAAGCTAAGAAGTGACAAGAAAAAAGTAATAACGAAACAAACATAGAACTGAATGCGTATGAGACATGTGATCCTTTGCTGGTGATAACATTCAAGAGAAAAATGATCTATGTGCTGCCATTATTCACAAGATGTTCTAGAAAGAAAATTTGTCACACACACACTCACGGTGCCCAAAAAAAGTTAAAAGGGAAACCAATCAAATGAATAAATCAGTGAACATTAGTAAGCTTAATGTATTTACATTCACATAGAGAAAAAATATCTAAAGTAGTTAATGTTTGCGACGGCAACAGACATGACAGCTTTCTAATGAAAATATAAATACAAGCTTTTAGCCAACAATACATAAATATAATGCTAACCATAGCCCTGCTGGAAGATATCAAGTTTAATTTCTGTCTTGTGTTCAAGTTGATTGCGAATTTGAAGAGCTGACCTAACAGTAATTTGTTTTCTTGCACTTCCAACACGTTTCACCGAGAAAACAAGTCTAGCAGGTTGACGTTCCATTTTCTAAAGGAAGAATATAATTTTCTCAACTAATTGTTAATGTACTGCTACAGAATATCACAAATGTCATAAGAAATGCATTGTTACAATATATTTTGTTCCCATTGCATAATTTACTCAAGAATTCAATGCAATTGAATGATTTTGCTCATGAATATATTAAATTAAAATATACTTATTGGAGGAAAGAAACATGTCAAATCTGAAAAAAAGTCTTTGAATTCAGACAGGAAATATCTAAGAGATATTTTTGCATAAATAGAGAAAAAAATTAAATAATTGAATAATAAACTGGACCTCTGTTGTTAACGCCCCTCCCCCTATTTTTTTTATATACAGTCAAAATAAATATTCCTTTTACCTACATCTTAACATCTTTACCATCTTACCAAAAATAAATAAAACTAAAGATGCCCTTTATTTTCTTTTAAAAGACAATCAAAATAAAGAAAATTATTCTTTTGACCTAACCCTTACAAAAAAAAATTAAATCAGAAATATGGCTCACCCCCCCCCCCCTGCTTATTTGTTCAAATTTGTTGACCCCCCCCCCCCCCCCCCCCCACCCACCTAAAAACAATGGACTCTGAAGAAGTAATAGAAAAAAAATTGCCTTGACCGCCTACTTTTTTGATCAAATTTGTTTTGACAGACAGACAGACAGACAACCCGACTACATAATGCCTCCGGCCGCAGGCGAACGGAAGCATAAAATTTATTGGAATTAAGTAACAAGTGAAAAATGTTGTAAAATCTAGTTTGTTAAAATAAAATAAATGAAAAAAGTTGTAAAATCTGGTTTATTCTAACCAGTGTTGTTGGAGGTGCATCATCTGGGAGTGTTTGTCTGAAGTAGACGCCAACTTTATCCACAGAAACTGGTGCTACCTCTTGCCAACCCTTCACTTTCACAATAAGCTGATGAACACGCAACTCATGAGAGTGCTGAAAAGAATACATGCATATAATCACCAAGAAAACTTCACAATGATATATTTATCCTTTGCCCTGCTGAAATTTACAGTAGCAATGAGGTTAAAAAATATAATATGTTTAATATATAAAACTAAAAAAGTGAAAAACCTTATATCGAAATTTTTCTCTCTCCTCAAACTGGAATGGTAATTCTTGTTCGAGACCCACATTATTCCAGCTACGCTCAGTCATTGTCTGGTTATTGAAGCGTGCATTTTCAGCTAACCTACAAATTGTACATGATAAAGTGATAACAATATATCAATTCTAAAAATAGCATATTCAACAGAACCAACAAACAAAACAACAAGCATTTAAAAACAGTTAAATGTGTATGTAGACATAAAGGACAAGCATTGTGTGCCAATGTTTTCATTTATCCTTGGACCACAACATCCAATTTAAACATCTAATTTAATGAAGCCATGACTAGATAAGCTAATTTCCAGTATTAACAAAATCATCTCTTGTCATAAGCTCCTTCCCCCTTCCCCCATCTCTTATCCTTACAACTCAATCACAGGGCATAGTTTTATTAACCCTTGAAGGGCTGAATGTTTTAAGAAAACATTGGTGGCCAAAGGTTTTTTTTCAATTTGAAATCATCATAGTTAGCTCTTTCTGATTCATTTGAATACCTATGTTATGGGTTTACAGCCACTAGAAATATTTTTACTCTTACAGTGCGGGGATCGACTTTAGTCGTCAGAATCTGAGGTTTACAGATGTCAGATTCTGACGACCCTCTTACTGTAAGGGTTAAAGTTACAAAATAAACAATTAAAAATTACATGTCAAAAATAATCTTTTCCAATTCCTATTTAAAATTGTACATTACCGGGAGACTGTAGTGGTAACAGTAGTAAACTTCATAGGACATCCCGTCTCATTTCTCAAAGAGAAGGGAATGAATGGCACACGTCGATGAGAGCTGCAAGCATTATCGCCTCTCTCCTCCGAGCTAAAAATGTGCATTAAAGGGCATGGTGAATAGTTTTAAGCACAATAGCTCACTAAAACAGCATAAGTTAACCATTTATCATGTTACCATGATATGAAATTCAATCACATTTTCAATTGTGGATGCACAATTTTATGTAAGTGATTCTGAACAACGAAAGGAGTTACAAAAGGGCCAGCTGGATAATACAGGCTGACGGGTAGCTTCACAATGCTGCAACCGTTTTTAAGATTTCTTTTCAAATTACAATATGTATGTACACAGTCTGCTAATTTTAACCTATGGCGCTGTTCTATATAAATGTATTGAGCTCCAGCCAAGGATCCAAGTTTGTATTTGACATATCACAAACAGAGTTAACAAGTCTTAAATAGTTTCAAATCTGATAGTTTTACAATTGCTTCACCTTGCTTTCAATTTATTATAATCTTCCGTCCATTTGTTTTTTGTGTTCTCATATAATTCCATGATTGTGCCCGTCAGATTAATATTTAGTACTTCAGGCAAGCCAGAATCTAAAAAAGGTAAGAATCAATGAAGCCACATGATAAGAAATTACATTTTTTCTATGTCATACATGGTTTATACATAGTTTATTATCATAATACAATGGTTTAGATCTCAGTCAACAATTTATGTCTTGTAGGTGATAGATCCATTTTTATCTTATTTAATCATTAACTCAAATACACAATTTACATTAAAAATTAGACAATGTTGACTTATTTCCCACCTTCTATGTGAAATATCAGATGATTTTCTTCAGGCATACCCTGATTCCAACGTAAACGGCAACTGCAACAAAGTAGGGCTGTTGATTCTGGGCTGTTTATTTTTTATTCAATTTTTGTAGATGATATATAATTGATTTAATTATATCTGCTAAAGTAATTGCTCTCCAGTTAAATGCACAATAAGCTAATACTCAATATACATGTACCTTGAATAATTTATTGAAACAATTGGCAGATAATATGTACACGAGGAAAAAATAATCCGAATACCAGATTAATGTATTGGAAAACTTGCATGACAAACTAAGGGGGGGGGGGGGCAATCTGGAGGCGCTCATTTTTTTTTCAAGTTGAAGAGTCTATTTCCTGCAATCTGGTGACCACTCTAGCAAAAACCAATACTGGAGCAGTTACAAATGAATTAAACAATTTTTGTTTTAATTTTGACCACCCACCTCCCCAGAAAAAATTATCATAAAAAATAAAGCTATTTACTGTGATCATTTACTGTGATCATTTTTGATATGGGTCAATCACTGATTGTGGTAGGTTTATATTTGACATGGAATTAATTATTTTATTTGAGGGTTAATAACAGTGTGAATCTTATCTTCGGAAAGAGCGGTGACAATGAAAGGTCTTGATTTATTACAAAATAGGCCAAAATAGCAAAAATTCGAGTTTGGGCAAATTTTAATACCAGAGCAATTATAGACTACCAGTTACAGTAGCTCCCAACACGCAGTCATGTTCACATCTGAGTTTATTAAAAATAATTTGATTATTGTTCCTTAACTCTTCTTTGCCCAAATTCCCCACAAAAACGTACTAATGGAACCCAAGTTATTTTTTTAAATCGTTATGTGATATTCCTAGTAGATCCTCATAAACAATCATTAGACGCAGCATGATAAAACTTGCCATATAGCCTGCTATATAAGCCTCAGGGCTTTAATGTGGGATAGTTGTAAGATGACACCAAGGTCATTTCAAGGACAAATAAGATGATTTTTTTAATGAATGAAAATCGCATTACATATTTCGAACATGGGTGGCTACTGAGGATTCACATTATTGCAAACTTGGAAAAAGAAGAATTTAACCCACTTTTTATAATTCTAATTCCAATCTTAATACGTATTAAATCTCAATTCAATTCCAACTCCCCTGAATCTTCTAGCACCCAGTTATTTACTCTAATATTCATTCAGATGTGAATTTCTGTCATAATTCTCAGCTTAAGGCGAATATAAATGCCATGTGGACATTAACCCAGTGTTGGATTAATGTTGGGCTTCCGTCACAGACGGAGGGCCAACATTAATCCAACACTGGGTCAAATTAACATGAGAACAGAGTTGAAAGAGTTAAGTACACCTCAAATACTAACTAACCTCCAGCTATGAGATTCCGGGAGGTCAACCACAGCTCTGATTACAGGCATAATGGCCGAGTTCACTAACCCTTAAAGTTATAAGATTTTTATTGTTTAACCTACAACCTACAACCTACAACTTCCAAGTGTCTAAAAAAACTTACATTTGTAGAATTAGAGTTAACCCTTTGCCTGCAAATCATGACTAAAGTCGTTTTTATACCGTTTTATTAGCCGATTAAATCACTTTTATTGGGAATAAAATGACTTTAAAATTTCAATATTTGCAAATGATTGGTCTCAAACTAAACATTATTAATTTTCAACCACTTGAGGTTGTGGATGCAGTAGCGAGACACAACCTCAAGTGGTTGAAAATTTAAATAAATTAACTTAGCAGGATAAGGGTTAAAACATAATTATGCTAATGTAGCAAATTTATTGTTTATTTCTCCAGCAAATTTTCTTGTTTTAAGGACAAATAAATAGGCTGAAGACGGCTATAGATGTGACTAGCACTTAAAGGGTTAATTACGCCATGAAAACTAACCTCCAGTTCTCAATGAGAGGTTCCCAGCCAGACAGATCTCTGTTGTAATAATCTGTGGCCAGTTTTAAGGCTGCATGTCCATCAGCCTTTGGGTGGAATTTGTGCAGAAGATAAACATCTGTAAAGAAGGTTTTTAAAATACAGGTTGAAATTTGTTCAATAAAATTGAATTAATTATTCTTACAAAGATCCATGAAACTTATTATAATTCTATGGTAGTCCATGGTAGTCCCAATTACTGATTACTGATAAAGCGTCTAGGGCTATGGGATTTTTACCAAGCAACTAGTATTCAGAATAGAGCCATGTGTTATTTTTAGGCGTGCACAGCAAAGTTCCATTAGCAGGTCTTCAAGGAGAAGTGAATTGGATAACACCAAGGTATAGAAGGCATTTGTGTAAAATCAGATTTTGGAACAGGCTGACTCGAATGGATAATATAAGGTCAAAAAAGAAAATTGCATTGTGGGACAGATTAATGTGTGTATAAAATTGGTCTTATGACATGAAAAGTATCCTTTCGTCTATAAATAAATTAAATGTATTTTAATCTCTTGAAGCAATAAATATCAATGGAGCAGGCAACCTTTTGACACAGAAAATGAATGAGAAATGGAAAACCAATATATTATCCAAACCAAAATTGAGAACATATGTAACATTTAAATGTGTTTTACACACAGAAGAGTACCTGAGAAACAATATTTTCAAACATAAACGATCACTTTTAGCTCAATTACGATTAGGCATACTGCCACTTGAAATTGCATTAAGAAGATTTAGAAATATACCCGTTGAAAATAGACTTTGTAAATGTTGCGATAATAATGTTGTGGAAAATGAATTTCATTTTGTATGTGAATGTGTCAGATATACTGATTTAAGTACTGTTATACTCCCAACATGACTTCATCCCCGATCTTGATGTAGAAATTAAATTTTTAAATAATTTGAGCACACAATTTAAATTTATTGCTGCTTATTTAGAAAAGGCATGGAAGACACATAAAGAATTTTTATTTGGGTAGTAATGGCTCAATTCACTCATAACAGTATACCTAATTTTTTTATGATAATTTAAACTGACTTATAAGCCAGAAGGCTGGGTACTTTTGTATTTTCTTGATTAAATATGTCATGTGTGATCAATGTACATGTCAGTCAAATAAACGATACCATACAGTATAATTCTTCAAAAAAAATTACCTAGTAGTCAAAAATTAGAATATAGTGTTATTTCCTATTCACTGATACATAATGTAAACATAAGTGACATAGGGGCCTAGTTGGTGGAGACTTACATTTGGAAATTGACATCTTAAAGCACATGAAAAGAAAATACTTACATTATTTTCAAATAGAAAATATGTTGATGACTTACTGGTGAAGGCTAGCTCAACAAGAGGCACATCTGCATCAAGACAATCATCAATAAGGCAGAAACAAATACTGCCTGCTTTTACCTGTAAATATGAAAAAGTTGAGTTAGCAAGGAAGTTAACAAGAAAATTATTATATTCTTGAGGCTCCAGTTCACCAGAAGCTATGAAATAAGGAATGTTTATTCTCTCCATTCTCAAATAATTATTTAGAAAAGTAAATTTGAGACAATTTTTCAATTATGTTCAGTATTTAGTAAAGATCAAATCTATATCACATCTTCTTTTGATTCCCATGCATATACATATTAATCTCATTGTAATAGGCCCTTATGTCTTTTTAATTGATCACCATGGAGCCTTTCAAAAACATCAAATATTTAAAAGCTAAAGCAACATATATACTCCTATATTTCATATTCGGTGATTTTTTTTATCTAAGGAAACATAAATAAAGATTCTTTATAATTCATTAAATATTATTCCTCAGCAAAAAATCACAAGAGCACACTCGACAATAGCCTACGGCCGTGTGGTAAATTGTGATAAATCGGTCATTTTTTTCAGCCATTATTGAACTTGTCCGAGAACTGGTTATAATTAACACGCAAAACACATTTGAGCAGGATACATGAAAAACCAACAAGGAAATGTTAACACGGACGATCAGACATCGATGATGCCGAATCTCAATTGCAAGAGCCCACAGGGTTAAAAATTATGTCTTGGGGGGCTCTCATTCCCTTTCTGGGGGTTCTCCATCCAGGTCTTTCGCTTTGGGCATTCGATTGCCATCTTGGCCCCCAATCGTGCTCTCAAGCAGCCTCAGCAGCATCATGATACGCGGCAGGGTAGCCTCACTCATGAGACACAGCACTAATGCTTCCTCATGACCCAGAGAATTACACCCCCTTATGATGCTGGAGAACTCTCAAAAAGCCAATTGTAATATAATTTATAAACTGTAGTTTGAGTAATTACTGACTTGGTCTCATTTCATTCGTCTTCATATATCACAATCCTCTGAACTGAACTTTTTCTAAACACTTATCGTAAAATTGACATAAATGTTACCTATTTGGATTGATATCCATATAGGTGGGTTTATGTTTTGTTTGTAGCTTTATTTACTGTGTCATTCCCCTCAGCTTCTCATTGCAGTCAGTGCAGACAAAATGCAACAGGATTTGTCTAGTTCACTGAATGTATATGATTAGGCTGTAGGCTTGGCTGTTGGTTTTATCCTTTCACATTATAAGCTGTGGACAAAAATTTCCACAGTACTCTTAGCTGCTTTCCTGTGCAAAACAGGGATACAAAAGTATCCAATCACATACTAAGTTTTCTGCCCAATCATAGAGCAGATGTTTTATGATTGGCTGCATAAGAGTACTCTCTTATATGACCAATCAGAGAGCTCTTGAATCCATTGCTGTAGTCTCAATCTGGATTCCCAAATCAGTCCTTCGTTTGCCAGCCTGGAGCTAGTTGGGGTGCAGTCATTTTTCTATACTCTTCTCTACCCACCTCCTCCCTCATCCATCCTCTCTTCTTATGTCATACTAACATATTCAAGTTATATAGGGAGTTTCTCCAGCAACATAAGTGGGCATTCGATTGCCATCTTGGCCCCCAATCGTGCTCTCAAGCAGCCTCAGCAGCATCATGATACGCAGCAGGGTAGCCTCACTCATGAGACACAGCACTAATGCTTCCTCATGACCCAGAGAATTACACCCCCCTTATGATGCTGGAGAACTCCCAAAAAGCCAATTGTAATATAATGAATAAACTGTAGTTTGATTAATTACTGACTTGGTCTCATTTCATTCATCTTCATATATCACAATCGTCTGAACCGAACTTTTTCTAAACACTTATCGTAAAATTGACATAAAATGCTTTATTGACAGTGTTTTAATCCTTTGATAACAAACACTGTCCTCCAAAAACATATAGCTTCATGCTGCTGATAACACTGTACACAAGCTTTATTTTTTTTAAAACATAGCACAAGATCTGAGCAGAAGTCACATAGGGCCTTGCTAGCCCAGCTGTGACTGAAAAAGATCCTTTCAGCTAAGGAATTTAACGAAACAAAATCGTCAGATTATCTTTCGGATTTTAATATTCAAGATGCAGCTGCAAATAGATTTAGTAAAGTCAGCAACATTTCACATTTATTAATGCACTTGGTTAAAAATTAATGATTAAATTTATCTATGTTCTTCCTAGAAACACAGATTTTTCCCACTTTAAGTGAAAAACAATTTGCTTACTTCAATTCCAGAAATAGTGATTCCCCCCTCAGTTGATTTCTTTTCAACAATGGGTGATGCATTTGCTGTTAGCCAAAGAGCAGCTTCATCCATATTGCCATTTGTCGTTGCTAAAGCAATCTCACAATCCTCTCTCATGAACCCCATGCCCTCTAACTTCACAACACACCATTCTGCAAGTACATGTACCCCGTTAACAGTAACATATTGAGTTTTACTTCCCTTGGAAAAAGGCACATCTATAACCCTTGGGTAGGTGGGGGGTGGGGATGTGTGCACAATAAGAACGAAATCACATAAGGGGTTTCAGAGATATGCTTCACAAAGAGAATACAGACAGACAGATTTACAGACATGCGGATGGCTTAATGGGCATTTTGATACCATAACCCCCCACAGGGGATAATAAAAGAACATATGAACATATTACATAATCACATACGGGAGCCAACCTAACACCCATTAATGCAGCATAGCCGCAATCACGTGTGTTTCCTAGTGTTTGCTCAGCGCTAACAAAAATCAAAACCAACTCTGAAGTAAAATATTTAGAACTTCATTTATGCTGCACAATTCACATTAAGCTTTTGCAAAAGTTTATTCTGTCAGTGTTTCATCTACCATACAGAAGAGCCATGGCACCACCTATCATTGGGGCAGCTAATCGTGCATGACGAGCACCCTGTTTAAGCATTTTAAGTTACCCCCTTCCCTAATTAGGAGTATAAACAGAAGTCAGACGCATGGCCGGTGATGATCCCTATGTACACACCATCATGTAATATGTGTACCAGGTGTGAAAGTCAAGATCAGGATACAAACATGATCAAGGTGTTCACACAGGTTTATTCGGTTACAGTCACATGGATGGGGTTGAAAGTGACATGGCAATAGATCAAAGGGGCATGTTGTTGTCTGAATATTTGGAAGGACAACAAGGCGGTCATGAAGGAAAACATGGCAGCCATGGAGGGCAACATGACAAACCACGAAGGGCAGCATGGCACAGCGCCATGGTAGAAATGGCAAGATGGGACACTGTATGTACCCTTTACAGTAAATTTAAAAGCACAATAACAGTCCTGAATAATCTTGAAATTAAAAAAAGAAAGATTGTGGCTACAGTGCATCCATTTACCATGGAGCTTCTTAAATATACCAACTAAAAATATATCAAATTAACTAAAACTTGCCATGTCTACTGTCTTCTGGAGCGTTTCTTGGAGGAGCTTGTTGTTGAGCCTGAAGCAACTGCTGTGGCATAGAATTTATTATACCCAAGAAAAGTCTCATGTCATTGTAAGACAACTGCAAGTTCAACGCATCAAAACTAACCTAAGAAGAAAAAATAAAAACATCATTACTCAACACTATTTAAAACTATGACAATTAATCTCAGAGAGTGAAAAAGATGTGTGTTAGTAAATTAGAGTATTACCAGAGCTTCTGATGAGCTGAAAATGGTACAGTTAAAACTCACATTCCCATTTAACGACAGACATAGACAAGGCAGATAGGGGTGTTGCATTTATTTGTGAAATATATTGATTTTGTAAGTTTAAACTAAAAGAGTAAAAAATAAAATCAGTCAAAACAAATTTTCTGAGGCTGTGATTAGGCAAGCTATGGAATATTTTTAAGTACAGTAAAATCCCGTTATAGCGCGAATCGTTACACCGCGATATTGGTTATAACGCTGTCCGCGCGTGGACCCCGTTTTTTTCAGAGTGAAATTCGACTAATAGTGCGTATTTTTTATTCTTGCTTACGCCAGTCTGGTTATTACATTGCCCATTCACCAGGTGTTCCCGTGACGCTGTGCTGACCAGGCATGTATGCATGCAGTAATCATTGCACCCCTCCCCACCCCTCGCGGCTACACTGCTGGCAGGTGCGACCATGGACAATGCGTCGGATTAACCTTCTGACCGCTACTGTTCAAAATGAAATAATAAGTAGCAATTCTGTAACCGCGCTATATATGTTATACTGCGGTATATGGTGATCCAGTTACCGCGGTATAAATTTAAACAGGTGAATAAAAGATTCTGAGCTCTGATAATATTGTTAGACCTATACTGCGGTATATGGCGATCAATACCGCAGTATAAAATTAAAAGAGGTGAATAAAAGATTCTGAGTTCTGATGTCATACTGTTAGGCCTATAACGCGGTATATGATGATCAAGTTCCTGCGGTATCAATTTAAAAGAGGTGAATAAATGATTCTGAGTTCTGATGATACCGTTAGACCTATACCGCAGTATAAGGTGATATAGTTACAGCGGTATGGAAGAGGCGAATAAATGATTCTGAGTTCTGAGTGATGATACTGTTTGATCAGTGTTGATGATTGTTCCTGTCCAACAACTCACCTGTGCGATGTTATGCTTGTGCAAGATCACAGCAAGAAGGACAATACGTATGTAACACATTTAATAAGTACACCTTACTCTCAATAATCACCGCTGGCATATTAACTGTCTGGCCATCTGTGTACATTAACAGTACTGGAGCTTAACAGGTCTCCAATTGTGATGGCGCGTTACGCAACATTTACAGCCCATTCTTTGTATACAAAGGGCAGGTGATTACGGCACAATGCCGGGCCATCAAATAAAATAAACTTTATTCCGAGAGGGTATACCATTTAGCGCTAGAGCAGTGGTTAACAATGGGCAATCACGATGTTGATCCAGCATTGAAACAGCGTTGTGCTATAGTCACACGATGACGCTATAGTATACCTATATTTATTGTGACCTCAAGAATAATGTACAATATGGGAAACAATATAATTCTAGCAAATCCGTCGAATCTCAAGGCCTCATGAATATACGATACAAAGCCCACCTCTTGTAATACCTGTCAATCAAACTGTTCCAAAGCGTTCATTTGTGGGAGGAGAGCTCAGCCCGTCCCTATCTCGCATAACACCGTGATGCCTGTGAGACAGTGCAAGGTTTTGTCCATGCACACGGGAATAATCAGTGATATAGTCCCCATTCATACATGATAAACAGTTTTCTAATTGTTGCGTCAACGCTGGCATAACATTTTCAATTTGGGCCAGTGCTGGTTTAGTTTAAAGAATATATACACCTCATTTTTTGCATGAAACAGAAGAGTGTATTTGTTATAAAAACGTCTAGCCTAATCACGCTTTGCGTGATCCCATAGCATTCACAGGGTCGGTGTAGATCCCTTACACCTTTCATTCACGTCTAAATTCGCACTTCAATCTGTTAACTATACATGGAGTGATTTCACGGAGCCCAAGATGTCATCATATCTCGCGAGTAGCCAAAAGGTTCAATTGCATTCAACTAGAAAAAATGAGACTAAATAACTTGCCCACCTTAGTGTTATATAAAGAGTGAATTTTCAATAGAACTTGCATATTTGCTTTGACCACGAAACAGACAGGACCGCTTCAAAAATATTGTACACAATTTATTTATTGAATTAATTTTGCAAATAAATGATAAATTAAATATTGTATATTTCCAATTCATTATTTATTTAGTTCCTTTGTAAAAATACAGTGTTATATCTAGCACATAGCATCTACCCCTGCCGAGTATAGCGTATCCATATAGACCCAATGTATTGACCATCAGCGGTAGAACGGTCGTCCTGCTATAGCGCGTTCCACTTATAACGCGGTCCCGTTTTTTGGACCCCAACTACCGCGTTATAACGGGATTCTACTGTATATACAATCTGTTAACAAAACTTTGTGATAATTAGTTTAATGGCTGCCTGTGTCTGCAAAACTAACCAATATACTGGTAGAAGCATTTGTTTTAAACACATTACAGCTTTCAATCCTCTTAGCACCAAGCTATCTATTCTCATTCATCTGCCGCAATTCTCCCCTCAAGGTGATCTGTTCTGATTTTTTGAAATACCCAAGTATAATATCTCAAACTAAACATAAGATTATAACACTTTTATCTTAGAACTAAATTATGTCATGTTGTGCTTAAATGCCTAACCCTTAAAGCGCTGAATTCATTTTGTAGGATACATAGAGACCAAAGGGTTTTTTTCATTTTGAAATTATCATGACAGTCTTAGTTAGCTTTTTCCGATTCATTTGAATACCTATGTTATGGGTCTACGGCCATTCTAATATTTTTACTCTTACTGTGCGGGGACCGACTTTAGACGTCAGATTCTGACGTCTAAAGTCGATCCCCGCGCTGTAAGGGTTAAAGGGATAATAAAGGGTTAAACATCTTATATTGCAAGTGATGTTGAGCTTAGAAAACGAAAGAAAATATCAATACCAAATAATGAACAAACCTCTAAAACAGGTAACTTGTCCTGGTCCACTGTTGCATCTAACAATCCGCTGGGACCAGTAGTTACTTGATGTGTGGCAGAAGGACTGCCATTTAGCTCAAGCATCACCACAACAGGGTCAATGATGGACAGGGCAGTTTCTGCCTCAGCAGCCAGGCAGCATGAGAATACCTCGAGGTTCTATTTAGGAACAGAGCAATGAACCGATCATTTAATAAAAAAAACTATAATACGAGTGATGTCAAAGAATTACCACTCAAGCTAAAAAAGATAATAACTGAATGTCAATATTATAATTAGCTCTAACAAAAATCTTACGTCAAAGAATTACCACTCAAGCTAAAAAGATAATAGCTGAATGTCAATATTATAATTAGCTCTAACAAAAATCTTTATAAAATACAATGGATTATGCCTTGCCTGTAGACTGCATTTCATTGGACATTCCAGTTTTGAAGGACAAAAAGAAAGAACAGCTGTTGTTTTCACAATAACGGCATTAGTGTCTTTATCAGCTGAATTCTCCACAACAACTAGCTCTGTGTCAGTGATGTTCACGTTTAGCTCAAAAACCTTTTTATGCTGTAAAACAAAGTAGGTAAAAAAATCCTAGGGTGGTAGATGTTTCAAAGATATATATTTCATTGAATCGACGAGAAATGAGAATGCTATCCAACCAACGGCTCATAAGATATTTTACAAGTTTTTCAAGTGGCTATTTTGGAAAATGAGCTTTTGTGGTTCGATGACAAAAAATAAATAATAACATGAATTCCCCAGGCACATAGGTCATATAGATTTGTCAAAAAAAAAAAAGTAGAAAAAAGTGTTTGAATAGTAAACACCCAAGAAGGCTCTTCTTGGCACTTTTAAAATAAAAGACTTTCAACTATTTCTAATGTTAGCAGGTAATCAATTGATATATGTAAATATCAAGTTTTATTATTAGGCAGAGTAAAAGTGCTAAACACCATAAGCATCCGGAGTATCGGAGATGCTTCATTATCTGCAGTCCAAAGGGACATCATAGCCTTAACCCTATAAGCACTAAATTAAATTTTCACCCATTTGAAGTTGTCTCGCTAATGCGACTCACAACTTCAAGTGGTGAAAATTAGTCATTATTTATTTGATATGAGACCAAACATGTGCAAATCTTGGATGTTTGAACACACAGTCCATTCCTAATAACTGCGATTTAAACATGTTAAACTGCTAATAAAACGGCTTAAAAACAATTATAGTTGTGCTTAGGGTTAAGATATGGCAGGAAATGTACCCAGCAAACACAAAACAACATTTGCAAAACATTTGTACAGCGTCTGCCCTGCGACATTGGTCCAACATTTCACAAATGTTATACAAATGTTTTGTATTTGCTGCGGTACCATTTGTAGCAGAAACACTTACATCTTCATCCACTGGTGCTCGTTTACTGAAGATACCCGGGGACACAGTGAGATTACCAGCAAGTCCTTTACCTGAAGAATTATCTGTATCTCTAACAGTGACTGCTTCATCTGCAGAATAGCAAAAATTACCTTTCAATTACAGATTTCATATTTGTCATTCATTTTCTTAAAAAAAAGTTTTGTAGGCATAGATATGACACAAATTGACAAGAACAGCTTATATTATTTGGTGTACAGATGTAAATAATTTGGATGGTGCTTACACATTTAATGTATTATTATCTGACTTATTGTATCCCACAGTACAGAGTGAGAGCCTACAAACACAGACTGAGATAAGCCTGGTTACAACGTTCAACACAGACCGCTGGATTGAACCATAGACACTGTTTACAATAATGTCTTCTCCACCTGTCATTACTTACAAAAAAGTGCCCATATTTTTAAGCTCTGGATGACAAAACTCCATGTGTATTTGTTGAACACATTTTAAAATACCAGAATAGAATAAATTTAAATGTGTTTTTACTTTGAAAACATTCATTTCAATGAAACAATACATTATATGCTTGGATTATTGGAAGAAAACTGAAGCAAAGTTTCAGAAACACAAACCTTCAAAGGGATTATCAACTCCAGTGGCTAAGAAATCTTTACTGGCTAAGAGCCAATCAAAAATGCCAATAAGACGCATGCTGTTGAGAAGGATAGTAAAGCGCGTTCTGTCACGGCTAGAGCGAAAATGTAGTTCAAGTTGTAAGGAGCCTTCCTTATATCCTTCTTGCGATGGACGCAGAATGTCTTGGAAAACATTCGGTCTCACATTGACTGGATCACCTGCCAATGTAAAAATAGGATGATGGATGATATATTTCACTAATCATTTTCAAGTTTGATAGCAATTGGCCAAAATTGAAATAATTAAACCTTGCTATCTACTGAGCACATCTATGCATCATGGGAATATTGATCTGTAACTTCCATTAAGTGACTAAAAGGTACTGTATATTTCATATGTCAATTGCTATAAGCAGCAGAGATTTTTGAAGTAAAAAGATTTGTTCAGAAAAAAACACGAAATCCCTCTTTTACTGCCAGTCGGCCCTTTAGGAATAAACATATCAAAATTTAGTGATGGGTTAGCATTGTGTACATGTGACATAAGTGTGGGAGTGGAAGATTATTCCAAGACTGAAAAGAATATTACCTACTAGAATTACCTACTCGAATTTTTTCCAAAAGACGAAAATTTGTCTGTAGACGGGAATTTCCCAAACCTGAGGTTATGTAACAACATGCATTTTCCTTAAACTAATACTCCACGTATCATGCAAGGTTCCGTTGAAATTGAAAAAAATGTCTACCAGTAAACCATTTTTTATTTTACATCTGTGAAATTTGTCATATCATGTGTTATCCTTGTATAACACCAGATAAATTATTTTAGAGTAATGCTCTCGCTACCATGCAAGGTTTCTTAGATGATAAGCAAAAGCTTTTAAAAAGGCCACCAGTCAGCCACTTGGAGTCGAGTCACACAAATTTACCAGTGGTATGTAATGCATCTGTGAAATATAAGAAAACAGGAGTTCATAGCTTTGTTCCTATTTAAAAAACTGCAGAGTTGGTAGCAGACCATGTGGAATACAGTAAGCAGCTAGACGCCAAGCGGGATGCTGCATTAATTGTAAATATATACACACCTCTGTACCGTGTATCACTGGCTCTTATTTCATGAGAGACGAGGTCAATGTCCTTCATACCATCGGAATAACTTTCATATACCAGTTTAGATTGCAGAAAATCTATGCTGGCTAGAGAGACTTCTTGAAAGCAGGTTTGTGGTGAGCTGTGTGCCACCAGTAATTCTGTGGATACATTCACCAACTCCAATTGTATACATATAACATTCCACACATCTCCACTCAGCACAGTCTGTGACAATGCATGACAAATATTTTAACATTATGTACAGAATATGTACAAGTATTACATCAAACATGAGCAATTGAATAACTATTGGATCATGGTTGGGCCAGCATCCTAGATGGTGGACCAACAGTGATCTAGAATTGGATTTTGTCTTACATTTGCAGGGCAGTTATTTAAGTATAAGTAACAGTTAACTGTTAGAGCACTATTGTCCACTTTAGTAGTATTTCTGTGTCTTTGTATCCCTTAATTTCGTGACCAAGTAAATAAGTGTCTACATAAAAATTATTCTGACTAGTGGTTATTCAAATATTACGTTCACAATATTTCACAAACCAATGAGATAAACAGATGAATATATTTGCATCAATCAAGTGAAAAACCTCCCGAACATAATTTAAAAAGCTGAAGGTGCAGATGAACACAGCCCACTACTGTGGTATGAATAAACTTGAATTACCTGTATCTTTGGGTCCTGTAAGTGAGACATGAGAGGAGTTTGAAAATTTTCTAAATCTTCCCCAAAATTATGTTGTAGCAGTCCTTTGAGAAGTTTGTACTGCTGTATATCCACCAGAACATGAACTGATGACAGAGCACCATGAACACAGAAATCAGGTACTGTATGGCTTATATCACCCTCAAGGTTCCTCTCCACTTGTAGCATTAACTTGCATTTCTCACGCAGAAGTTTGCCACTCTAACAATAGAAAATTTAATTGTAATATGTTGTAGTTAGAAAATTCAATTGTAATGTGTTGTAGAGACAAGATGTAAAAAGGAGGTTTCTATATTTCAAATTCAATAATTCACTGTCATTTATAATTTTAGCTCTCTAAAATATTGTCCATACTAGCTGTAAATTGCAGAAACATTATCATCTGCTATTGATAAGTAAAAGTGTTCATCAACAAAAGCTTAAGTAAACAAGACTACATAAGTCCAGGAGCTCCCGCGACGAATTAGAATTTGATTTAAGCAATTTTGTGTAGGGTTTTTAATGTAGTCCTAGGCTAGGTCAACAAGACGCAAGACAACTAGGTCTAAGAAGCCCAGTCTAAGAGTAAGATAAGAACTAGACAGTCTGTCAGAGATTGCAAACCTCCATTGAAATTAATGATCCTAATCAGTATCCCAGTAATGGTCTACCCATCTGGCACGGTTTCCCGATATCAGGCCAATCGAGTTAACTAATAGCTGATTTACGGTCATTTTGAGTTCGATATAAATTAGTCAAAAACTTAGGGTGCATCCTCCCCCAAAACCTCAAATTTTGTTTTATAGTAATGGACTAACATCTAACACAGTTTGCAAAATATTGTGCATGTGAAAGTAAATAATGGCCGATAGGGGGCCATTTTCAATTTGCTCGAGTCAGAATTTTTCAAAATGCATCCTCAGCTGAAATCTCACATTTCATTCTATAGTAATCGTCTAGCTATCTAGCACGGTTTACCAAATATCGGCCATGTGAAAGTGAATAATGGCCTAAAGGCGGCCATTTTGAATTTGATCAAGTCAAAATTTTCCAAGATGCATCCTCAGCTGAAATCTCACATTTCATTCTATAGTAATGGTCTAGCCATCTAGCACGGTTTACCAAATATCGCCCATGTGCAAGTGAATAATGGCCGATAGGAGGCCATTTTGAATTTGATCAAGGCAAAATTTTTCAAGATGCATCCTCTCCTGAAATCTCACATTTTGTTTTATAGTAATGGTCTAGCCATCTAGTACGGTTACCAAAAACCGGCTATTTGAAAGTGAATAATGGCCGATAGGCGGCCATTTTGAATTTGATCGAGTCAATTTTTTTCAAGATGCATCCTCTCTTGTAATCTCACCTTTTGTTTTATAGTAATGGTCCAGCTATCTAACACGGTTTACCAAATATCAGCAATGTGAAAGTAAATAGTGGCCGATAGGCGGCCATTTTGAATTCGATTGAGTCGAAAGTTTTTAAAAGGCATCCTCTCTCGAAACGTCACATTTTGTTTTATAGTAATGGTCTAGCTATCTAGCACGGTTTACCTGATATCAGGCCTATCGAGGTAAATAATGCTGATTGTCGGCCATTTTGAATTCGTAAGTTAAAAATTTTCAGGGTGCATCCTCCCCCGAAAAACTCACACTTTGTTTTATAGTAATCAGGTAATGGTCTAGCCATCTAGCACGGTTTACCAAATATCAGCCATGTGAAAATGAATAATGGCCGAAAAGGCGGCCATTTTAAATTTGATCAAGTCAATTTTTTTCAAGATGCATCCTCATCTGAAATCTCACATTTTGTTTTACAGTAATGGTAATGGTCTAGCCATCTAGCACGGTTTACCAAATAACGGCCCTGTGAAAGTGAATAATGGCCGATTGGCGGCCATTTTGAACTTGGACGAGTTGAATTTTTTCAAAATGCATCCTCTCCTGAAGCCTTACAATTTGTTTTATAGTAATGGTGTAGATATCTTGAGCGGTTTTCATGATATTCCACAATATCAGGCCTGTCGAGGTGAATAATGGCTGATAGGCGGCCATTTTGAATTTTATCAACTTCAAATTTTTCAAGATGCATCTTCTCCTGAAACCTTACAATTTATTTGATATTAATGGTGTAGCTATCTTGAGCGGTTTTCATGATATTCCGCAATATCAGGCCTGTCGAGGTGAATAATGGCCGATAGGCGGCCATTTTTAATTTTATCGACTTGAAATTTTTCAAGATGCATCCTCTCCTGAAACCTCACAATTTGTTTTATAGTAATGGTGTAGCTATCTTCAGCGGTTTTCATGATATTCCGCAAAATCTTTCAGTCGGATTTACCGATGTTATAAATTAGGTCAAAGTGCTGGGTCAACTTCAAGGTCAAGGTCCAAAAACCTGAAAAGGCACAACTAGGGACCTTAGAGAACATGTATGTGCAATATGACTGTCATCGGCCCAGTACTTTTCGAGATCTGCTCCGGAAACGAAGTGCGCGTCAAAACGTCTAAATAGGTCATAGTTCTAAACCAGAAGTAGGTCAAAGTTCAAATACCCCAAAAGGCACAACTAGACCCCCTAGGGGTGTTGTGTGTAAAATTTGAAGACAATCGGACAAGTACTTTCAGAGATATGCTCCGGAAACGAATTGTTTACGGACGGCCCAACGGCCCAACGGCCCAACGCCGTCACATCATCATTTTCTCCTCTGCAACCTTGCGTATTGAATTCAGTTTAAAAATATTTTAACCTGTCCATTAGCCACCTGGAAGTAACCCACATACCAAAAATTGTTATCCTAGCTTATTTTCTTACAAAGTTATAGGCAAAAGAAGAGGCCAAAAAAAAACGGAGGTAGAATCCATAGCTCCCTTCGTCTCACCTACGGTGACGGCGGGAGCTAAAAATATCAAGTGAACAGTTGACTGATCCAATAAATTTAATCATAGATTAATGCTCACAAAGAAAATTAGAACAGAATATTTTGCATAAAAACTTACTGTTCTTTTAACAACATAGGATGGAAATTCTAGATCATCAATTGCCAAGTCACAGCCAGACTGTGTCCAATCAGCAGAGAAAACATCTATATCCATCAGCTCAATATTCATGACATCCAGCAGACATATATGATTCTCAGGAGATGTATCTACTGACGATGATGACACACACGATCTCGACCTTGGACGCACTTCATCTTGTGAAGTCCCAATATTGCTAGTTACTTTCGACAAGCCACAACCTCCAGCACTAAAAAAGCCTCCCAAGCTGGAAACTCCCAGATTTGCCATACCAGGTTTGAAAGCTCCAAAAGCCGTGGCTGATAATGATGGCAACAGAGCAGGTGACAATTCAGATGAGCGTAAATCATCATCTAGACTACCGTATACACTGTCAACCATAGCACCACTCTTGTACTGCTGAGAAAATTCCGCTGAGTGAGATGTATTTAAATTGGTTTGTACAGTATCTACAGGATCGTCTGTCTCCATGTGTACTTCAGAACAACTCATAGGAAACCTTTTCTTTTTCTGTTTTGCATTGTTTGTCTTAGGGTTATCAGCAAACAGAAAACTATTTTTTAATGTGAAGGTTCCCATGTTAAGTACTAGTACATCCTTAGAACGTGAACTGTGAGGTATTAAAAGTACAGGAGCTCCTGTTGCTATGTTCAAACTAACCCTAGCACCACGAAAAGCACGTTCAGTGATCTAAAATAAATAGTAAATAATCATTAAAACAGGTAATTAAGAGGATTGATAACATAAAATTATGTAATAAAAAAATTACATAAAAATGAAAATAATATGAATACGTGAATATTTCTATGTGCTTTATTTGACTGAAAGTAGAATAGGCAATGGGTGATGTTTTATATTATGTACAAGCACCGATCTCAAATAAAGTCGATTGGATTATAACATGTCATTCTATGCATTGTTATTCATTATTAGTTTTAACACTATCAAGTTTTTTTAAATATATTTTTTGTCATGGCATTGTTAGAAAATGGATCAAAACTGCACTAAAACCTCACTAAAACTTATAAAAAATAATTTTAACTAATAGACACAATCATCTAATTTGAGTCTCTCGGTGAGTTTCAAACCTGCTTTCCGGCTGATGCTGCTCGTATACGGCCTAACACTTCTTGTAATTGAAGAAAATGTTGACAGAAGGAAAGAGTTTCTTGTACAAATCGATGTGTGTGCACATAACGAACAGATGACATATGAATTTTTACTTGAATATCATATGGTCTGGTTAGGTCTGGGTCAGGCTTGCCATATCTAGACATAAAAGTTAAATTTATATAATATCACATATATCATAGTTGGGTTGATTGCACTAATGTATCAGTGGTAAAGCTTTTTTGTTATTAACATGCCATCGGTGAAGGATAAAATAAGGAAGAATTTTTGAATTATTATTCGTCGGGGGGGGGGGGGGGTGATCGCACCTGTGTACCATCGAATATTTGATTTCATTTTAACCCTTACACTGCTGCATAAAATTTGCAGCATGTGTGGTTTCCCACTAAGTAATATCAGGCACCTTTTTTCTGATGAACAACTGATATTAAAAGCCTTTATATTACAAAATCAGTCAGTTAGCTATCTTTAAGCGTAAATAAAAAGACACCACAAAACAAAAGTAAAAAAAAAAAAAAAATTTTTTTTTTTTTTTTTAGAATTTACTCAGCGACTATAACAACAGGCTGCGCTTGGTTTATTTTGGGCGACTATAGCAGTGTAAGGGGTAAGGTGTGCTAAATACTCAGTAAGTGGTTGTTGACCCAATGTTGGTTTAATTTTGGACCAGCATCTCAGGCGGTGATTTCACATTAGCCCTTTCAATCTGACGTCCATAACATCATATTCTGACATCATGATTGAAAAAGTAAAACTTTTATATAGGTATTCAAATGAAGCGGAAAGAGCTAACTAAGATATTTATGATGATTTTAAATTGGAAATAAGCCTTTTGTCACTTGGTTCATATTGAATATATCAGTGTTGTAAGGGTTAAATCAACATTGGGTTGACGTCATGTGTATGCTGGCTAATGTCACACCTCGCTCATGGTCAATTACAAGTCATTCAAATCCCAAGGTGTGAATCACACTCCCGGCTATATAAATATGTGTCATCTTTTTATTTACTCAGTCATCATTTTTCAAGCATACTTGAAGGCTTCCTTATCGTAGTATTAACAAATGTTTTATATATGCTGTGAGATTGGAAAACTGTTTAACTATGATCTAATTCTGATCTTAGAAATGGACCACATCAATTGAAAGAATTATAGATGTTGAGGGTTATATTATTGTATGTCTCACTTGGATATGTCAAAGTCTAAGGCTTGTGATCCAGTTGTAATGAAGCGCTCCCTAAACATTTCACCATGAGGTGATATATCCTGAACAAGTAGATTTCCAAGCTCTCCCTTTATTGCAAAGTTCCCATCTCGCAAATCAACCTGCATGTCAGAAAATTGTAATAAAATAATAGAGATAGATAAATCATTTCAAAACAAAAGCAAAAATTTATTATTTTAAATATTTAGATATCCGCACTATGGACTATGGACAGTGTGGGATACCATGTAAAAATGTGGGTTGCATAATAATATAGTCCACGGCAGGGTTAGACATGATGATTTCAAAACTGATTGGACTTTCTTGCCCGAAGCGAAGACAATTTTGAGGGTAGGCCTACAACCGTTAATGTTGAGCCCTGCATGAAAGCTACCTGGGTATTACATATTCACACTCATTCTTTATGAAAAATATTCTGGCATATTATTTCAAGTAAATACAATATAAACGACATAGTACTTGTCAGATACTTTAGAGAATGTCAAGGACGTGATGCAGATTGACAAAACCTAAAAATAACGCCACTCCACTATAACAAGAAAATCGAGTCCCATTGGTGGTGTTATATCCCGCTAACACTATATAGAGCTTAGTGATTATTTAATTGTATAAACTTACTATAAAAATATATACACACTTTTTTTCTACTGGTATTTCAATCAGAAAATGTATTCACCTTGCAAGCTACATTTGAAACTGTAGCCAGCACCAATTCATATTCAGGCTTGTTCAGTGTGAGAGACAAACTATGCACAGCAACATTCACTTCCATGTTCACTTCTTCTTTTTCTTCTACAATAAAATATAAAAAAAATTTAGAAGTTATCAAACACACAGTAAGCACAAATGCAAAAACATATACCATAGAAATGAATGCAGAGAATAAGGCGCACAGTTTCCCCTACACAATGTGAAATGTGCTGTATAGCCCTCTGCGCGTTATGCGACACATATGCGTGATCAGTGAACTGCTGGCTCCTGTGAACTCGCCTGTAACATCTGGCATTGTTTCGCTTCCCCAACAAACAGATACACTGACCCAATGTTGGATCAATGTTGGGCCAGCATCACAGGTGCACATATTGTCACTCACCCTCGGGGAGTTGTCAGTATATCATTTCCCGGTCCTACATAGGATGGTGCTTAGCATAATTTGGGGACTTTCGCGATTTGGCATGTTATCTCTATTATTAATCACTGTTTATGGTCGCTAATTACTAAAATAATAGGCTAAAATTTGCCACTCTGTGCATCATACAACAGGGTGTATTATTCTCCACATTTTACGTTACTATGATTTACAGAATATCAACTGAGAATGAGGGAATATACAGTATGTCTGATACTCACCAACTGGTATGGTGGGGAATCCTTGGCATTCCTCAGGTAAGTCATCTATAATTTGTCCAAACTGTTCAGCATCATGAATTTTAGCACCCATTCCCAAGAAATCCAGAAGAACCACCCAAGTTTGTAAGTTTATTGTTGTGTCCAGTCGATTGAAGTCAACATCGACAAATCGGTTTGTCTAAAAAATACAGTGATTTTCTTTAAAAGATGAAATCCTTCTCATCAACCATCTTTTTAGCAAGCCTTTCGTTTTCATAATTTAAATGTCATCACAATTTAAATGATCATGCAGGTATAATCAGGACCTTACATAATTATAAGCAATTATAAGTATAGACTTTATATATGGAAATTACCTAAAAAATTACAGAATCAAACGAAAAGATAATATTTATACCCTAAAATGCTAGATCCAAGCAGAACATGAAATTATTTGTAAGATTATCCTCAAACATATGGCTTAGAACTACATGATTGCACATATTAATAAAATGATACTGCTCCCTAAAGGGAAATCAGCTTACATACTCTTTTATATTTGGATGAAAATTCAGGACTTTTCTTGTCAACCAAGAGCACTTTAATATGTACCAATCGTTCTTCGGTAACAGACTCACGGCGGGATTGTTGTAATGATGGAGGTGGGGTTCGTGGACAGCAGCTGCAATATTCAAATTCGAATTGTAATAAATACAACACCAGCAACTTCAAGTACACATAAACTGAGACACAATGTGAAGAAAATCTTAATATCACACATGCCTTATTGTTTGAAGTTTTAGAGATTTCTAGATTTAATAGAGTTAAAATGTCGACTCTGCTTAAATTTTATACAGTTTTAAAAACTAATATTTGAAAAAAAACGACAAGAAATTCAAACATCTTGATCCTACTACATATTTTAATTTACAGACTTGTTGGAAAAACAGTGATAGAAAATTTCAATTAAAATCCTAACTGAAATTGATTGATGACTGTTAATTTGCTCAAACTACTGCTCAACACTTCACATCAGGCTATGTAAAAACAGTACAATAACATGCATATGATAATGATATGTTAACACGTTGTAGCATTGTTAGGTATATCACAAAAAAATATTTTATCACCTTTTCTGGGAGATTCCATCATTAAATTTCTCGCAATTACGAAAAATGGTGCCAGCTCTCTCGCCTTTAATTTCATAATTGTTGCAACAAATGCTTGAAGATGAAAGTGGAACAGGCATGCTGTGGGCCTTTCTGATAATTTGTTTTTACACAGGTGCCATTTTTTATAATTTTTGTAAAACATGCAAAAAATGAAAATAGACTAAGTCCACAGCCCTATGAGGAATCTCTAGAGTACATATCAATTGGAATGTTCAAAATCATTTTTTAGAAGCCAAAATGACACGACTATGTCCTGATATAATATGGGGGCCTATTATAATTTTATCTGGACATCCCAGCTGTCCCGTAATGTCCCGATATGATGTCAGGCCTTACAGTAGGACTAGGGTTTACACAACTATGAGCTTACAATGTTATATAAAATGGCACGAGTATCCCGGCAATGTCTTCCGGCAATTTCTTCTGATTTTAAGGTATGTATACATTATATACGAATGGCCCGATAATTGTCCCAACAATACAGACAGTCCCGATAATTTAGTGTGAATGGCCAGACAATTGTCAAGGGCAATTGTCCCGACTTTTCCAATAATTTGTAGCCCATGGAATAGCTGACCAGGATATTTGGAATATTGATCTGGCAGTAATCAAGACTTTGTCTGGTCATGGCTTGGTTGGACTAGTTGGGCCATTCACCTAGTCACCTAGTCGGTATGACCAGAGTAACCTAGGTGTCCCGATATGTCAGGACTGTCCGATTTTGATATGATCTGTACTGTATCTGATATTGGGAGTCATTTTTGCTGTGCAGTTTTGATGATATTCTAATTATAAAAATAAACTAACAAAAAAACATAAACTTTTAAAAAATTTAAATATTACATACCCTACACTTTGAGATTGCTTGACTTTCCCGTGCCCTGTTGAACTACTAATTTTGCGTGCATTGACCATGAACACATTTTCTTGAACAAAACTATTTGGAAGAGAGCGAGGCATATCAGGAACTTCAATGTCAATCATACTGATCGGACATGATGTGGAGAGCTGTTGTTTATGTAATTGTTCTTCAAAACGAGAAGAGCGCTTTCCATCAACAAGAGCACTAGCCATCAAGTGTCTGTGTTTAGAATCAGGTTGCTGCAATAGATCTTCCATTAAAAGTGACTGCAAAAAAACCTCAAATGATTTTGTATGAGCATCAGCTCTTTCAAAGCTGACTTGAAAATCCTGTAAACTGATGTCAACCAAACCTTGGTCTTCACTACCTCCAAGATTTCCAGTTAAGCAAATGGAGATATGTGGAAGGTCAAAATGTCCATATACAAGAAGAGGTTTATCTACAGGCTTTAAGATATCTTCAGCTGGTTGATCAGAAATTGAAATCCCAGCGTTTCCAGATTCTTCAAGCTTCAGAGCTGATACACTAGAATGTAATGAATTTCCATTTGATTCCTCCGCTATATGTGCCAATGATGCATTGCTTTGTATTGTACTCGCATCCTTTGCGACAATGTCATCGTCTGGAAGAGCTATGTGATCCAATGTCTGCAATATTTGTTCATATACCTGTTTTGATAAAGACAATTTCAATGGTGTTACCATGCGACCTTCCACGTGTAGCCACTTTTCAACATCTGATAAATTTCTGGAAGGACTTTTCCTCGGAATGCCACTAAGTAGATCTATATCTTCCATTTTGTTACATGTCTCAAGGGATGATTTATAGACCTTTTCTAAATTTAGTTCAAGTGTAGTGTCATGTAAAATAGATGTAGCCTCCCGAGACACACCTAAATGAGCATCCATTTTACCAAATGATTTTTTTCCAGTCGTTACATTTATTGGAACATCATGACTTGTATTTTGCTCATGTAAGTTCTTAGAGAACACACTCATGTTTTTAACTTCAACAAAAACTTTTTCTTGTGCACTTTGAGGCAGAGTGTTTGATAAGGATGAATTCATATTAAAAGTAGATGAGCTTTGAACTCCACACAGTTCATTTGGATTAACATTATTTAATGTTATCTGCCCTAAGTGGGCCACTAAAACATGTGGACTGTTGGGAACTCGTGGAATTATTACAATTGGTGTTTGAAGCACTGCATCTATTTTAATATTTGAAATTATCTCATCTTGCATATCGTCCTTGTCGATAATATCTTCCAAATTCTCCCTTGAAGTAGAATCTAGTCTCTGGAAACTTTCAATATTGCTTAAACTGATATTGCTATCATAGATACTTGAATGGTCGGACATCTTTTTGACAAATCCTAGTGCCACCTCCTGTGCTGCAGTTTTGATAGAGCTACCAATCATAGCCGTATATTCTTTGAAATCAGTCACACAGAGGGAGAGATCTTTCAGGAATGGGGGACTGTGAATATAGCATACAGATGCCATTCTCAATACCAGACAAGTTTCTGTGGACAAAAATTCAGAAGACCTGAAATGGGAGGCTGGTGAAGGTGAGAAGATTTGATCAGGAGAGGATATGCCACTGTGGTCATTTCCTGGCTTAGTAAAAGTGAATGTGAAGGCCTTGTCAGATGAAAGTTCATCAAGTGTTGTTTCATGAGCTGTTTGATACATATCTGGATACCGTAGTTGTGTGATAAACCCATCTTGTACACCCGATTCATCCCCTTCTAGACCAACACTGAACACCTTACGATGTAGCTCAGATTCTGTAGTAAGATCGAGCAATTCGAGTCCTCCCAAAGAACCTTTCAACTCAATATCATCATTACCTGAAGAAACAGAATTAAAGACAAATGAAAATTAGCTAAGAGGTAAATCACCCCAAACATTAGGTACATACTGTTTACATGACACTAAATGAATGATATACTTCATGTATAATGCTTTAATTATTGTAGATTGTCTAAATATCGTAAATTATATAAAATCAGTTGTAATCTTCAGAGTAAATACACATTTATATATTTGGGAATAAGAATGGAATTATATCTGTTATATATAATATATTTATTATTAGAATTCACTCACTCATAGTAGCACTGATATGTGCCTCTAGCATAGTTGCTGTTGATACCTTTCTTGCCAGCTTTGAGCTGTCAACACGCATTAACAAAACATTCAGGCGATGGAAATCTGCTGTAACTTCCCAATGACTGTCTTTTTTTTCAGTCTTCTACAAATAAATATTTGAAATTTATTTTCCATTAAAATAGAATTTGTACACCAATATCCAAATCGATTTCAACATTTGAAAAAAAAATTTCTCAGCACAGATATCGTATAATTCTACTAAAAGTGCATCAGATATAACTGTAGTCCCCCCAGATATGATTCAGGGAATAATTTGTCTGGCAGAAAATGCATAGCAATTGTTGCTATACATTATCAGCATTGTATAGCATTTCCAAATTTTGTATCTTATACAGTACTACCTCGATACAATGCCAACAATTGGTGCTCTGCCATTTTTTGGCAATGTGGCAGGGTGGCATTACAAGGGACAAATTGTTGAGACAAAATTGAATAGCGTTTACTGCTATGCAAAATAGGATTTGACTAGCAATCGCCTGTTTTTGATTAGCATTTCCACACATTTTCTATGCATCGTTATATCTAAAATTCAATTGAGGAAATCAATCAAACGTGACAAATAGCCTGATAGTTTATGTCAATGAGCCTTCCTACTCGTCACCTATCTCTCTTTTGTAATGTTGTGACTGCCCTGCCTATTGGGGTGGTTTCGTACTATATGCATGGAGTTAGTAACTCCATGCTATAGTATATCTATGTCATTAATAGATGACGGCGATGCAGATATAGCTTCTGCACTTTTGTGCTGACCAAGTAAGACATGTTTTTTGACATTGTCTTTCTTCGAGGCTGAACCTGATATTCCAGATATGAAAGCCTTGCTGAAATTACGAAGGGCCAGTTTTTTGTACTCAAATTTGTTACATACGGGCCTAGTCCACATGTGATTTTTGTCACAATCATTCAGCCACTTTTCACGTGGGTCTAGCAAACAAATCCACGATTTCACTGTGTCAATCTTCACACCACTGTCTGCTGGGCGTATTTTGTCTACTTTTTGACAAAGACATGTCGTTATGAATGTTTTAATTTGTTGTTCTTAAAAATTAGATCTAAATCATTAAGAGTTCTATTACAAATGAGGTGTGTACAACTACAACCCCCGGGCTACCATCACATCCCGCATGGAATCTACATTTTTTGTATACAGCAAGGCTAGCGGTGCCACGGGCGTTATAGGCTAGGCAGAGCCCAGGCATAGGCCAATTGATGCATGCCCCATCTAGTGGACATTGCTCAAGATGTATGACAACACGCAACACCAGCGGTGCCGACCACATGTTTTATTGGCTAGGCAGAGGCCAATTGATGAATACCCCCTCTAGTGAACATTGCTCAAGACAACACACCTGCTTCCTGGTATTTGTCAACAAAATCTTGATGCGCTCTACAGGCCCACTGATAAAAAAACGGGATGATGACAAGTCCCAGTATTTGTGTACCGCAAACTGATTAGCACCTGCTGCGATGCATAAGGCAATTTGGCTAGCAGTGGGCATTTCTTGCATCGCAAAATGCGATGCGATACCAGACATTTTGTGCCTTGCATTATGGTGAGGGAGGTGATTTAGGCATGTCAACATTATTCCAGCTGATTAAAAATTGATTGTTCTAAAGAATTATGTTTATAGTTATACCAAAAATTACAGTAGATCCTATATTGTTTTATTCAGAGCACTATACTGAAAAATACTATTTATTAATGCACAAGAAAAAGAACACTGGTGATAATGATTGGCATTTGAATTGGTGTTAATTCAATTTACATGTAGAGTGTACCTATTTTCGCAATCAAAGGAATATATCACAGGTGCCAGTCAGTGTTCAAAAACATCCCGTTCACACCACGGAGGGATAATCAAGTGTGATATGTCAGCGAATGATGCCAGTGCGCGTAACACTCACAGAAACCCGATAATATTGTGAACCTACTCTGTGGTTCATGTAATATTTTGATTTCCAACTTATGAGTTGAGCTGGCAATTGACATCCAAGAGTTAGCACTGGGCGTTTTCTGCATCGAATAATATTGTTGTAGAACTAATGTTTGCAACGCTAGCCTGTTTACAGTTATTATACCAGCAAAAATATATATGGTAGGGTCTACCTGACAAGTCATTGTAATCATCCCTTTGTCACTCATTGGTAAATTTATGACACAAAGTTGGGCCTACTGTATTCGTTTGCTGGTATAAACACTTGTTTTGTAGGTTTATTAATAAAAATGCTCTGATGCAAACCACAATTAGTCCTTAACCCCCCTCCCCCCCCCCAACAAAGTGTTTTATCTCCGTCACACTTTCCTGAACTTGTGAACGCCTATACCTATTACCATTACCGGCGGATACTGTGGATGGCATTGTACCGCTGCAATTAACGTTGGCGGAAATCTGTTCCAACACTATAGTTGGAAAAGGCAGGGTTGGCATTATAACTGGGGGCAACAAAGCAGGGGAGCACTGTAGTCTATTACATTATAATTAGCAATTGCTTGATGTAAAATCTTATTTTAATCATTTTTATATAATTATACTTGTAATGTTTAAATATCATAGATTGTCAGGGTCAGCATTATGACTGTAATATATTAAATAATAAAGCGTATTTGATGAGGCATAATTATTAGCTCCCAAACAATACGGGACCAGATATTCTGTCATTCAAACACTAGCATGGATTGCTTGACTACCGTAATGGACTGGTCAGAAGGGGCAGCTCCCTCGACAGTTGATCAGCACTGAGCCACATATGTTCGTGGCAGCCGGGGCTGGTTTTAGAGCAATTGGCAGGCACAGGCAGCCTGAAACCAAGGCTTGCTAGCCCGAACAAACACAAAAACAGGAGGATGATTACCAGCTGCTCCAGTCTACGGCACCGCTGTGTAACATTCCAAAAACGAGGTTTTCTGCCATACAGTAGTATATGCATAGATAATATGCAAGAAGATCGAAGGTCCAGTCGTTCATCCCCCATACTGAATGATGGAAACTCAGTTTGCTGAGCCACTTCATTGCAGAAAGAGCACAATTTGAATGCATCACAACTACTGCTATGCATTAGGGCGATTATTTAGCAGGTGTGCCTTATTGTATCGCAAAACGCGATGAGATACCGGACAAATACTTTATTCCCGGCAGGGCTCCAAATAGGACTAACTTTCCAGTTGTAGTGAACTGACTAAAAATTGTAATCGTCCTTCCCTAAATATGACCTTTTTGCAGAAGAAAACAAGTACTGTAATAAAAAGCTGCCTTTAATCCGCCAACTGCAGCGCTCATCATCATTTTTAAAATTAGCTCCAGAGAGAAAAAGTCTGGCATTCCACTAACACAAGATACAACTTTTTCATTGTCATTTTTTACAACTGGCAACCCATAGACTCCCTACCTCAAATTAAGATACAATTTTTTCCTGTTTTAGGTCTCCCAGCCGGCTCTGACTATATTAAACTGGTTGAGTAGGCATGAAACATTAAACCAATGTTGAATAACATTGGCCTAGTGCACCGAGACAATTATTATAACACAGCACTCACTAATCATGTCTTGCTAACAACCTTTTATAACAGGAAACCAACACAGGATGTTGCAGCAACTGTGTTACTCAACAAAAGCCAATTTCAGGCCAAATGAGAGATATAGGCTAGGTTATACATACAAATGCATTGCAGTTGAGTTTTTTCATCCCTCTCAGATACAACCACCCCTCTGATAAAACTATTTTCTCTGGCAGTAGGAAATTCGTATCAGAGGGGGACTACTTTATTACATATCAAGTTGCTAACTAATAGTTATAACAAATAGTATCAATTAATCAGAGACTTAAAAAATTGAGATAACTGGAGCTATTACCTTGTGCTGAAGCATTGCATTTTCCTGTACGGCAGATTCTTTATATTGTGCTTTCTTTACTGTTTTCTTACTTGGACTGATACGTTGAAGAAAAGTTAGTAGCTCAACCAAAGTAGCTTGATTAGCTGAAAAATATGTTTTAAAGTCATTCTTTAGCTTGTGACTACTTTATAAAGTAGCTGTGAAAGTTAAAAAGTAATTTATATCAAGTTATAAACACAATAAATATTTTAAAAATATTCTAAAATGTGTGATAATTATGTGGTATATTATGTTGTATTTTGCTATTTAAAACAGTGAGTTTTACAAATTCCGACAGAGATTTAAAACTTTTGACTATTCTATTCTGTTGTGTTAATTTATTAGATAACTGATTGTGTTAATTTATTAAATAACTGATTAGGTCAATAATTAAAAATCAAATTGAGGTACCGGTGAAATCAGAAAAACGATATAAGGATCCCAATCATGGACTTTTAATTAGGTGACATGGTTGAACTATTGTTAAACACAATAAGCATGCCCAACTGGAATATAATCAAAAGAAGTGATACTCAAATAGCAATTTAGGTGGCTCCCACAAATACACATTTTATTACTTTGAATTCATAATGACAAAATCACTTTAGAAAATTAGAGCTTAGTACAGTAAGATTAGCGAAAATCAAGATCAAAGTTTATTAAATAAATCAAAATATATATTTCTACCTCACCTATAAAATCCAGGTTGTTGAATTGGATGTTGGCAATATTGACAGCGTCTCTGTTGTAGCCCATTAACGAATTTGAACTGATCATGTCAAGTTCTATCTTTATCAGAGCTTCACTATCCTGATGTACTGGTAATTGAGTGCTACTAAAATTCAGTGGCAATGATGACTGTGATTCAGAATCAGTCGGAGATTTAGGTGGGAAGTTAAGACTACTGGAAGGGGAGACATCATCTGTAAAAGTAGAAAAGAGAAAATTTGACTTCATTTTCTTTCAAATTACATCAGTTGTAAGTTGCAGTATAACAATATATATAATTATTTTCGTCCACAAGGACTATCCACTGAAAGGTCAATACCAAATAATATGTAGTAGTACAGTAGATCCTGTCACCAATGACCTTGCTTCTGCCAGACAAAAAAAGTTGTTGGTGACAGTAAGTCACTGGTCACAGGAATGAGTTTTTGCTGTAAAATTTGCCGGTGCGACGGCTGGTTCAATGTCGGGCTAATGACGGCGACATTCACCCACTATTGACTGGTAGTCATTGTGGATCAATGCACGCGGTTGCGGCAACATTTTCATGCCTGTTCTAATATCACTAATTATGACGGTGTTTTTCAGAATCACGCTAACAGAGCACATGTTATATAAGACCAGGTAGCTTCTGATCCTTTACAAGCATGAGGCGTTGTATATTCACATTAAATGAGTCACTATAGGACAGATGATGTAGCCCTGGTGAAACAAAAAAATAACTGGTGAAACAAAAAGGGAACAGCTATTCATTACTGATGAATTATACACATGTGTGTTTACACTAACCCGAGCATTATGCCCACACTTGGACGTATGTACCATCCCCATCCCAGCAGACACAATACGTTGAATCAATGTTGGTTTAACGTTGGTCCACCGTCTACGACGCTGGATTAATGTTAATCCACAATTGAATCAATTTCTTGTGTCTGCTGGGTATGTGGCCAGACCATGCTCATATAGGACGTTTGCTACGTGTGAATAAACAGGCGTGGACGGCTCAATAAGGCAGTGTATTGTATTAAAGTGACTTGGGGATTAGTTATGTCCCGACGCCATGTTGTTCTAATGTTGGCCAACTCTGCATCAACGTCTCGTGTCAGCTGTATAGTTACCCAGTAAACATGAGCCATTGACCCAATGTTGTTTTAATGCGGGCCGAATTCGAAGACAGTGGGCCAACGTTAAAACAACATTGGGTCAACGCCTTGTGTTTGCTGGTCAGTGACGGCGCGTCTCATGTCTGGTGAGGGGTGTACTGTTGACTGACAGGCTGTGTATAGCGTAATTATGACGGCGCCGCTCTGTCTACCAGCCAACACACAACTGAATAGCACTTGACATTTAGTGTGCTATAGACAATTTTATTTATATAATCATGGCTTATCTTCTTATTACATTCCCTGAACAATTTAATACAATTGTATTTTAAAACATATTTAATTAGGCTATGCAAAATAAACAATTTTATATTCTTTCCGACTAATAATGCGAGCATTAAATTGATTCATAGAGCATATCTTTAGTTGATCATTGGACATAAAGGGTTAGATGATTTCCTACCGGGCAGGTGATATTGCTGTGCCGTAACATCAACAAACTGAGGTAGATAGACCTCTTGCGACAACAGCCTGATCTTCCAGCGTTATACCTCTCTGTTAACCATGATATCCCCACAGTCATATCTGACATGCAGTGTTTGCTCATGAATGTTTCAAAAAGTCGTGTGACGAAAGAAGTTGAGGTCGTTCGACACAAGTAATATAATGACCTTCTGCCAGATATTTGATGTCGCAAGTCGCGTTAGACAGATAGTCGTTGATCACAGGCCGTTAACTATAGAAAAATGTTCCGTGCAAGAAAAAAAAAGTTGTTGGGAGACAAAAGGTCGTTGATGGCAGGGTCGTTGATGACAGGATTCATTGTAATATATACATAGGCATCAGAGAGAGTGGAATATACATTTTTGAACCCCTTCCCCTACATACCACTATGTGTTCCACACATGTTATTGATTGATTGATTTCACAGAACAGTTTAAACGATTCATGTAATCAGGCCCCCCACAGGTAAACTTGGATAAAATTACTGGAGGGTTTTGTGACACTTACTGTAGTATACTTAAATTACGCTGGTATCAATTTTCACGTAAAACTGATTTTTGATGATTTCACGGCTTATTAAATTGGTGCAAAAATAATTTTTGAGGTTGCTTTTTGTTTGGAGACATTAAATTGTCACCTCGTCATATCAATTGTCATCACCCTTCCTGATCAATAATCAATATGACACAATGCCGTAAGTAAACACAACAGTATTATCACAATTTTTGCATGCACTTATATTCAAATACTGGTGCATCTTCAAATATAAGTGCATACACGTTCATGCGTTGGGATACAGTACTTAGCTAATTTTTTTATAACTCACCAGTTGTGCTTGACATCCAGTATTTTAACTGACTCTCCACTGTTTGAAAACTGGTTTTGAGTCCTGGTAGGGAAGGCCGAACAGGTTCTGCTGGTGAGCTTGGAGATGTTGGTGAGGGCATAGATGCTAAAGAATCTCGAGGAGAGTTTGCTCCTGATCCTCTGATACTACCACTTTGGCTGTCTAGACTACAAAATTATTGTGGATGAAAAATGGTTTAAAGAAAATTTGAATATACGCAGTTCAAATTATGTTTTGTAGCAAAATTGACAATCTTGTGAATATTGTTTTGAAAAGCACCATAAATGTGATGCCAAAAAAAATACATCATCTAATAATTTTTTTTAAGAAAATCGTAAACAGCATAAACGCATAGCTATGCACAAAACAGCTTTTATTAATTATATCATTATGCATCCCTCTGGGAGCTAAACTGTTTGATCTATTTGTTTCTTTCAAATAGGGATATACATACTACACAGGTCTCTCATTAACATAATGTTCTAAAATTTGGAAAAACTCTCACAATACATTGAATTTCACAAACAAAAAATGTGTAGGCACCAGCCCTCCAAAAGCACATGCCGTTATCACAAGGAACAGTAACTTACAAGAAACTGCTGCTCTGACAATAGATAATGCACTCTTAGAATAAGCTACACCCTGCTTAGTGCTCCTGATTGACTCTCGCTGACTGCTGCAACTATGCCACACTCTCTTGTTGGGGGACATAGCATATTGCATCCTAAATTAAACTAGCTAATATTGACATTGCCAGTATAGTAAAATTGATATGTTTGTATAGCCTATAAATGTTTGCATATAAATACATTTATTGGTGAATGCTTGTAAATCATTGAGGCATGGAGTAGCCATCGAAGTCAGGTCACCACGGACTGTTAAGAGATTAACCCGTAGTGAGTCGATACTACATGTATTCTGTTCTAGTAATTTGTTTTGTTGAGAGCTGGAAGGCTTGGGCATCCTGCATCCAGGGCTAGCTATCCAAAACAAAATACAATAATGCCGGCTGCATTTTTATTTATGATACCACTTCATCAATAATTATGTGGTTGTTTAATGTTATGAAATGTTATTTCATGCAATGTGAATACATTTCTGTAACGAATAGTGACTTTATGACTGGTGAAAAAATTAAAAGAGTGATTGAAAATAGAGTGAATTAACTTACATTCTAACGTTATGAGATCGCAACTTGACTGAATCTGGACAAATCAATAAATTCTACTTACCGGTGTATAGTACACACCACGTCAAAAACAACAGGTGTGTACCATGCACACTGCAAAATATAGTAGTATTAATAACTAGAATTGCCTGCGGGGCAAAGCTTGCGTCTCCACCCGCCCCACATAGTACATTAATTATAGAGAAATACAGTACTGTCACAAAATTTTTATGTAAACCACATGAAAATGTGATGTCAGAATCACACCAAAATCTAATCATCATATGGCCAGGGTAAGTTGCTTTCTTGGAACAAATAGGTGAAGCAGTTCAAGCTCTTCTGAGTAACATGTGATTCGTCAGCCATCTTGAATTTTGTTCAAAAAAATGAAAAAAAGAAAAACTTTTTGCTCAGAGCCACTGAGCATACACAAAAGATAAAATTTGAGCTGTATAACCATATTACCAAATTTTGATAATAGCCAAAATGAGCAAAACTGAAATATCAGCTAAAATCCTAAAAACTAAAAAAAATAAGTTTTTATTATCATAATCACACAAAAAACTAATCAGCACATATCCAGGGTAGGGTTATTCCTTTGAACAAAACATGAAACAACCCCATAAAGCAGTTCAAGCTCTAGAGTGACATGAGATTTTGGCGGCCATCTTGGATTTTTTTGAAAAAGCTGAAAAACACAAAAAATTACCGGGCAAATTTCCTGGGGCTAACAAATATTTAAAAATAATCCGAGCAGGGGTGTATAGCTATATTATCAAATATTGCTCATAGCCAAAATGAACAAAACTGAAATATCCGCTTAAATTCTGAAATGTAAAAAAATCAAAGTTTTTATTATCGGAATCACACCAAAAACTAATCAGCACATGTGCAGGGTGAGGTCTTCCCCTTAAACCAAATATAAAACAAATCCAGGAAGCAGTTCAAGCTCTAGAGAGTGACATAGGATTTTGGCGGCTATCTTGGATTTTGCTAAAGAAGCTGAAAAACGCCAAAAAAAATTACCGGGCAAATTCCTCAGGGCCAATATGCATACTGCAAATATTTAGAAATAATCCGAGCAGGGGCGTATAGCTAAATTAACAAATTTTGACAATAGCCAAAATGAACAAAACTGAAATATCTGCTAAAATTTGGAAACATAGAAAAATCATAGTTTTTATTATCAGGATCACACTAAAAACTAATCACCACATGTGCAGAGTAGGGTCTTTCCTTTAAACTAAACATGAAACAAATCCATAAAGCGGTTCAAGCTCTAGAGAGCGACATAGGATTTTGGCGGCCATCTTGAATTTTATTGAAGAAGCTGGAAAAAGCCGAAAAATATTTACAGGGCAAATTTCTTAGGGCCAATATGCATACTGCAAATACTTAGAAATAATGCGAGTAGTGGTGTATGGCTATATTACCAAATTTTGATAATAGCCAAAATGAGCAAAACATAAATATCCGCTAAAATACAAAAACGTAAAAAAATCAAAGTTCAGAATCACACCAAAAGCTTTTCAGCTCACGGCCAGGGTAAGGTCTTTCCTTTAAATCAAACATGAAACAAATCGATGAAGCGGTTTGAGCTCTAGCGTGCGCCATAGGATTTTGGCGGCCATCTTTTGTTGAAGAAACTGAAAAACGCAAAAAAAAATTTTACCAGGCAAATTCCCCAGGGCCAGTATGCATACTGTAAATATTTGGAAATAATACGAGTAGGGGTTTTTGAGTGAGAGCAGAAACAAGTGGCGGCGGCGGCGGGCGGACTCAGCAAAAACAATAAGTTTCCACCACCACATAGTGGGTGGAGACTTAATAAAATATTTCTCAATTTAGCTGTACAAAAAAAATTCACCAATGATTTATACTTTAACAATGCATAGCCCGTGTTCACTAAAGCCCACACTACAAACCCACACAAAGCCTCTCTTGAATGAGTAAAAAGTGCTGGGTTATACACTAAGAATAGAGTAGCTGATACTAAAGATATGATTTACTGAACAAAATCACAATGAAAGGGTGGCAAGCTGAATAAAGTATGCACATATAAACATGTAATATAACATAAACCATATAAACAATAATAGCAGTGGAACAGAAAATAATTACGCGTGTGAACAGGAACATTTGTTTTGTCGAATTTTGATGCTTTAAAGCCTAGAATTACCATTCTAAGGTCAGAAATGGGTTCTATGCCCCAATATTAGTCACAAATGACATATCACATGATTATGATTAACAGATCTTTTGTTTATTTGTTATCAAAATGGCTGCTGGCGGCCATCTTGGATTTTACCCATTTTAAAAAAACGCTCAAAGTTAACCAAAATCCACCCTGCAGATTCTGACAGTAGACATCCTGGGCTATAAAAATAAATCGTTAAAAACTATATATACAAAATTTCGAGGCTTGGCCGAAAAATACTGTGTGGCCATAAGGAACCATTTTTTATACTATAAAGAACTTACAATCAAAGTTTTGCCATGATTTTAAAGACGATTTTCTCCATTTTAATTTTTTTAAATATTGACCCATTCACGTCACTAAAATTATCTTAACTCAGCTCCGAATCAACATAATTTCATGTTCTTGGTGTCATATTAAAGCTCCAGCTGTGTGCTATGCAATAGTACCATCAACTCCATAATGTATTTTTCCGACATGAGACTCGCTATGTACAGATGGGTCACATTTGTTTAAGCTTACCACAAATTTCTGTGAGAGGCGACCAACAAATCAAAATCTCGACCAAATGTCTGCACTGCATCCACAACCAGCATACTGTGGACAGTACACCCTGCTGATAACTCATACATCTTCTTTGTAAATGTTGCTTTCACTCCCGCAACCTGAAGCTCAACAACACTCCGATCTGAAAATACCAAGAACATTTTAAGTTAGATGAAGTTCAATTTAAAACACTTTTTTTTCAAAGTTTTTATTGGTTATGGTTTAAAAATGTTGTGATAATATTTGTATTGTATGTGGTGATCTCCAATATGCTTTTTCAAGTTAGGAACCAGAGAAGATCATCTTTGATGTCCCCACTACAGAGACTGACCTACAGTTCAATACACTCGGAATGAAAAAAACTACTTTAAAATATACCAATACAGTATTTGTGCTAATAGACCCTACGCCGGGTAAAACCTAAGGCCACATAACATAAGCTAATGAATCAAACACAAGATCCTAATTAAAAACCTGCATAAATACAACCGTGTTATTTGTAAATTATAAATCATTTAACATTACACCTTATGTCTATTGTTACTCAATATCAATAGTGAAAAAACATATTCAAGAAAATGCATTCAAGATAATATAGTACACATGTGAGAGAACAAAGAAATACACCTCTACTTTGAACTTCTAAAGATACTTGATTGATAGAAAACTGCATGAGCATAAGGAGTGCTTCTGCAGCTGCTTCTTGCTTTTCTGCCATCATTTTCGGTAAACTATTAAATAAAAACAGAGATTCAAGAAATTTAGTGTGGAAAACTCTAAATGTACAAATACAGAGCACAACACAATTTAAGTATCAATTAGAGTGATTAACATTTGAGAAGATGGTAATTTATCAAAAAAATTTGAAAAGTTGATACAGATACATGTAACAGTGAGATACAAATTGGGATTCCAATATTATATCAGATCCTCTCACTAATAAATGCTATTGCGCATATGAATAAACAGTTGGAATGAACTACCGTTATACCATAGTTAGGTTTTACATGTAAGATATATCACCCAAATAACATTGGATATGGCAATCAGTATAAAATAATTGCCATGTAAGGCTAAAAATAAAAAGTTATATTACTCGCTGTACCACTCTTTTTTTTTCTAGCAATTTTCAAATTTAAATTTAAAAAATAATTTTAAAAATTGTTGATGAAAAAAAAGATGCTTTCTACACATATTTGTTTAATTCTAGGAAAAAAACTAAAATTTCTTGGACAATAAACATTTCTTTTTTTCACCTAATATCAAACAGAATGCATGCAGTTTGTGTGTGAAAAACAGTTATCACGCAAGGTTTCCAAGATTATCAGATGGCCTTGTGTGAGACATTACTTTTTGTTTTCAATTCGCAGTTCAGCTATTTAGCATGTTTTCAATATAGCTAAATATCTCAATCATTTTGCAATTGTTTGTGCCTAAAAGCAGATTATCAGTGTAATGCACCCCGTTCTCTTGCTCCTGCACGCATATGTTATTAGGTGAATAGTTCGCATATTTTTAGGATGTACTGTTAATAAAAGCCACATTGTGAGACAAAAACATCTCACAGGAACTCTTAATAAAGTGTGTATTCCAGATTTAATCCTAATGTTGTGCGGGAGGTATATATTAGGTGGCCGGGAACAACGATTTCCTCAGAGTGAGCGTACAACGAAGGTTGAATGTTAATATACCATGTCCTATTATAGTATAGATGACTTAAAGTAGGTGAAAAATTTAAGAATATTGTCATGTATTGTTTAAACAGTTGTATGAAAATATTTGTTCTAAAATCCATAGAGGTAGGAAATTAAATCAGTTCAAAAGATACAAAATTAAGTTATGTCTTAACTCTTTAACAGACAAATTAATCAATTGGAATTTTCACTCACTTGAAGTAGTGTGTCGCTGAAGCGATCTACAACTTCCAAGTGATTGAAAAATTATTCAGATTTGACAAAATGAAGGTCAACTATTTTGAAATCTTACTGATTGATGTCATGTTTTATCTTTAACACTTTCAAGCCAGAATTTACCATTATCATCTTCATCCACTACAAGCCTCGAATTGCTGTCGCAATTCTCGACATGTAGTGGATGAAGATGATTTGAAGTGGATGAAAAATTAAAGAAAATTGCCATGTATTGGTAAACCAGTTTAATGGAAATTTTCGTTCTGAAAACTTTGGTTGTAAGGAGATTAGGTATCTTTTCAGGGATGTGAAATGATGCTTTAATGCATCGTGAGGGCTTAAAGGGTTAACATGTTTTAAATCTGATATGTAATGTGCTGATAAAAAAATGTAAAAAAAGAATAAAATTTGGGGGAGGCGGTTAAAGGATTAACAACAGAAGACATCACTGAAACAATAAGTCTGGTTTTAAAAAGGAATCTCACTTGTCCACATTTTTTCCTTCCCTTAGCAGGTGGCCAGAGCTAGAGTCCACATTTGTTGGTACATATGACATATCTTTTGGTGTGCTCTTGTCAGTCAAAATATCAAGACAGATTTGTAGAGCCTTGATCTGCAGAGAAAATAAGACTTTAATAGGAACTATAAAAAAATAAAACAGCCATATATAATCAATGCACAGTCTAAATATAGCACAGCCTGAAGTGGCTTCTTGATAACCTGTCATTTCAGATAAAAACTAGATGTGACTTTTTTTGGCACGAAAACATTAAAAGCTTCCGCGTTACATGACTCAAACTTGGAGAGATAGCCACAAATTACCCCCACCAGGTTTTTTAAAATTGTCCGATATCAGCCATCTTGTTTTTAATGAATTATTTCCAAAAGCTAATCAGATCATCAGAAATGCCTAGAGAACCACTGCATAAAATTTGAATGCGATCCAATCAACGGTTCATAGGATATCACGCCCACAAGCTTTTCAGGTCGCTATTTTTTCAAAATGTCCTCTGTCAGCCATCGTATTTTTAATGGCTCCTTCCAACAAGTTAATTAGATCATCAGAAATACCCAGAGAACCAACACATCAAATTTGAATGCGATCCAATCAATGGTTCATAAATGTTCTTCGTCAGCCATCTTGTTTTTTAAGAATTCTTCCCAAAAGTTGATCAGTTCATCAGAAATACACAGAGAACCAGCTTATAGAATTTGAAAGCGATGCATCCGACAGTTAATAAGATATCATGCCCACACAGCTTTTTAGGAGGCCATCTTGGAAAATGGACGCTTATGGCTTGGTTGCAAAAAAAATATATGGAAAGAATTGCCCAGGCACATAGGTCATGTCTGTGAAAAATAGACAAAATTTATCGGTTAACTTTTTAAAAAGAGCTAAATTCCTGATACACCTGCGGCAGCAGAGACGCGATAATGCTAAACACTGTAAGCATCCCGATATTATCGTGGATCCTTAAATATGTCCCAGCTGAAAAAACCCTGAGCTGGATGACAACAGATAGTATTCCTATACTTTTGTCATGTTTATAGCGATAGAAAGCACAATGTTACTTCAGGAGATGGATTTTAAGATTGTTACTTTCTATACTTCTCATAGTGAAAATTTGGGACCAAATGAGTCTCCAATCACAGAGGACCTTGACAAGGTCCAAGCACGCCACGATTCTCAAGAATGCTCCTGAGGATTACTTCCAGAACTGTTACATCAAATTTGAATGCAATCCAACAAGCGATCAAATATATCTTCTAAGAAAGCTTTTTGAATGGCTAACTTGAACAATACACTATGTATTGTAGTTCAGCATCGAGAGGTAATGTCATGCCAAATTAGATCTTATTATTATCACAAATGGAAATGAAAGCGGTTGACAGCTGTGTTTTTAGGTTTTAAATAGCACTTCACTGACAGAGCATCGAAAGGTTTACAAATTCTGTCAAATTAATAGAAAATTAAAATTGATTTCTTGTGAATAGTGGACAGACAGACGGACAGACAGAGAATACAGACTATTCTGAGTCAGACTCCAGTCGGACTGTATGCTGGTGATCCCAGCAAACACGAGACATTGAACAATGTTGTCTAAATGTTGGGATGACGTCGAAGACGGTGGGCCAACATTAAAATGTGAAAATAAACCTTATTCAAAGGATAAATTCACCTTTTAAAAGCTGTAGTTTAATCCCCACTTTGAGACATAATTCCAATGAGATGTAAATCTGTTATCATCAATTAATATAGAAATGATGAATCAAATGAAAGTAAATAAGGATAAAATAATTTGATCAGTTGCGCAAATAGAGCACCAGGGCTTCACATTTAAAAAAATATTTTTTTTTAGAAGTATTAGGAGTGTGAAAATATCTTCTCCCAAAAATGTCCAGGAGTGATACTTATTTTACATTTAAAAAGACTATTCATGCGCATATATATTAAGTCAAACTTTTTAATATGGCAATGACTGCATGGCATAGGTCTACATATTATGTTATTATGGCATGCTATTCCTAAAGTTTGAAAGAAGATAACTTCCTCAAGTGTAACTAAAGCAGTTTTTTAATATTTGCAAATGTTTGGTCTCAAAATTAAACAAATATGAGTAATTTTCATCCACTTGGAAGTTGTGTCCAGCTACCGCGACACATAAATTCAAGTGGGTGAAAATTTAATTATTCAATTTAGCGCTTCAAGGGTTACCACATTTGCATGTACCTTTGATCTATAACTAATACTATAACCTGTTACTCTATAAAGGGATTATTCCTTTTATTTGTTATGACACCGAAAACCATTATACATAACAAAACCAGCGTCTGTGTGACATTTAAGACCATCATGGGATATGGCATAATCCATCATAAAATCACTCATTTTCAACATTATCTACACATACAGCATAGGGTACTCTTAAATGAGCAATACAATTAATTCTGTGTATCATGACAAATGATCTCTGAAATATCAGAATACAACAGGTTGCTGTTTTTTCACTAAATCTTCTTATGTTTGATGAATTTATTCCATCCCTTTACTGCAAAAATCTGTATAAGATAGCGTAAATTTAGTGATGTGACATCAATATGAATTTAAATTTTCTAATATGAGGTACAGAAAGATTACAAGTAATTCAGGTGGCTAATAATAAATTGATATTATTACAACCAAATAAATATTTTAATACAATATTCACCTTTTGTTCATTCACATGAAGGGTGAGATTTGGTAGTGTTCCAGACAATGTTGCTTTTGGCCATTTAGGATCCATAGTATAAAAAAGTCTCCTACAAAATTTAAAAAAGTGGAACAATAATGTAAAGTGTATTATTTAAAAAATAATAGGCTTATAGTTACAGTAGAACCTGCTATGAGCAGCCACCCTTGTGACGCAGGAAAAGTGGCCTTTTAAGGCAGGTGGCTGCTCATAAGAGTGGCTGCTCATGGCAGGTTCTACTGTACTGCCAAATTGAATATCAGCTAGGCTTATAGGACATAATATGATATGTCCCGACAAGAGCTTTGGGTTTAGTGCTGGCATTCAAGGAGCATGAATTGGTCTGGAGGTGTTAATTTAATATGATAACTGTCATGATTTTCCAATCATGTGGGACTGAAACAGTCAGTGTTACGCCAATTCACAGATTGGAAAATGTGGTGCTCGGTTGAGCCTGTCACCCTCCAATATTATGCAATACTATGTTTGTGAAGAAATAATATCTGCGCTAAATGTTACAAAAGACCATTATTTCAAGATGAAATGCACAGAGCAATGGCCACAGGTATGCACAGTCAAAATCAAAAAGGCATAATAAAGTATTACGCACACACCATGACATTTGTGTCTCTAATGAATGTGATGGTACCTAACAGGAATTGGATTATTTTTTCCACACTGGTTACATTTTAAGAAAACTAAATCTCTAGTCAAATTCTAAAATCACACTGCAGCTTCTAAGGGGGGTGGGGGGTGGGTTGGAGGTTTGTAAATCGGAAATGATTTTTCTACATGTTTGTTAAAAAGTAAAAGTTTCAGTTGCGGTTTCTATTGGAGATGTGGCTACAATCAGAAATGTTATGGCATTTATTTAATTGAGTATCTACCACAAGCTATTTCATCAATTTCAGTGTCATTTTTAGGTCTTAAAACTTCCTGGAAAGTATATACATAAGCGGGCTTAATACCACTAGGGTTAACACACAATGTACTAGAAAACTAACCGTTCAAACTGGGTGCTGATACTAAATTTATCTATCACATGAAATGGACTTGTCCCTCGTTGATGAGCATATTTCCAGCTGTCTTTTGTTTGCCCAACCATCACTTGCAGATCAGAAAGTCTCAAAGTGTACCTGTATACAATTGGCATTGCTGACTTATATACATGTGATACATACACCACTTCTAAATTATTAATCAACTAAATTACCGGTACGCTTAAACGTGTTGGTAATTATATTGTCCAAACATATTATTACTTATTATTAACACTGTTACACAAAGATATACTAGATATAAATGATAATATGATGATCAATAGAGCATTTGTCACAAATATACAAAAACCTACTTATCATAAATCTTCTCGTGGAGCGCAGTCTCGCTTGGTTCTGAAGCCAATAATTCTACCAACTTTGGATCAGCAACTTCTTCAGAAATGTCTTTTTTTAAATCTTCATCAGGTGGAGTAGAGCTTGGTGTGACAAAATCATCTAAAAAATAACTGTTCTGTTAACTCTTTGCCTGCTAGGGACACGTCATTTACCAGCTAACGTTGAATAAAAATATGATGATATTCTTGATAATCACAAGGTGAAATAATCATAATCACAAGCTATATATTTTTTGAAGATTCCTCTCTTCTGTTCAAAAGCATACTGCAAAATTTTCCACATTTATTCTGTCTAACACACCTAAGTTATTTTGGCTGAGAGATGTAGGTCAAAAAGTAGGTCACGAGTTATTCTGACTAGTTGTTCTTGAGATATCGTGTTCACAAATCCCTACAAGCGGCTGCAGAGATGGTGGCGTTTGAGATGGCAGTGGCTTTCTCATGAACAGGTACATGCATAATAATAATAACACAATGACACAGAAGCTCATCCTTAATTAGGGCAAGTTGATTATGAATTAGGATTTCTGAAATGTGTGATGCAGTTCTATGCACATGCACATGCACAAGCTCTTTCAAATAAACGAAACAAAATTGAAATCAGATAAGAATTGAGGGAGGAGAAACATTTCTTGTGAATTGTGGACAGAGTGCCCTAATTAGGTCTTAATTAGGTCATAAGTTGATTAATAATCAAAATTTCTGAAATCCGTGAAGAAATTTAATGCACAGACAAAAGCTCTTTCAAACAAACCAAACAGAATTGAGATCGGATAAGAATTGAGGGAGGAGAAGCATTTTTTGTGAATTGTGGACAGACGACAGACAACAGACGACAGACAACACACGATTGCATAAGCTCATCTTAGGCCTAAAAGCAGGATGAGCTAATAAAAAATTATTTCATAGGAAACGGTGTTGTTAATTCTCGCACTCTGGCAGTGATTGGCCTATTTGTGTACAAGTCCGGATAATCCCGCACTCGCACTCTATGCCACGCGCTGGACCTATCACATCTGTAATAATTTATGTAGCATATATCCAAAGCAAAGTAGTTCGTTACTGCCACTATGATGATTTTTCCAGAAGCTTAATTGTATTTTCGCACAAAAGATGTAAAATAATTATTGTAATTAAAATATTTTAGTGGACTTTCAAAATGTATTGTTTATTTAAGCGGCACAGCACCTGTGTGCTCAGCGTAGGAATATGTAAGGTGATTCCTGTCAGCATTTGTCAGTGATGCGGCGGCGCTGGTGGAACTTTCAGTTTCCAAATAAATCCTGATTTTTTTAAAATAGTTTTAGGTCTATATAATTCATTTTTTGTATTTATCTTACGAGAAAATGCATAAAAGTCACTCGTATCGTGCTAGTGTGGAGATTATGGCACTGGTTCAGTTCACCAGTCGGCCTGGTGAGCTGAACCAGTGCCATAATCTCCACACTCGCACTCTCTCGGGACCTTTATGCATATAAATTGGCATTTTCAGACTAAAAAATTTGGGATCATAGAAATTCACAAAAGCAAGTTATACATTTATTATAAGCAAGCAGGTCAGGAATATTCATTCATGGCTGAAACGAGCCCTAAGTGGGCACAAATCAAGTGGAAGATCCAGGATCTGAAGAAAGGGGGCACCAGAAGTTTTGGAGCTTGTCCCCTTGAAGAATTATCGGCTAAATTTAGGGGAACTTTAAAGTATTTGGCGAAAAAGGGGGGGCACATAAAGATAAAATTACTGACTACTTCCTGAGTTTGCCTAATTCTTTTTAAGAGGAAGGTGTTTTCCCTCTTCAGGTTTTCTGTAAAATATTTCTGACTTTTCAGGACTTCTTTGTGTTGCCTACAGGCTCTGTTAACTAGTTGTAGTTGGCCGTTCGCAGATATCAGTTGTGCAGTGTTGCTACATCTGATAAATGATTATTTGTTGATGTGTCCTGCAGGTATGTGACATTTTATAATGTTTTCGTAATCATTAATATAGTCCTCACATAATGTACAGTATCCGGGAATCATCCACCTACTGACACAGAGACAGCCACCGATCTGTTATGTTTGTGATCTCACCAGTGGTGGCATTGAATGTATATGTATAACACTTTGAGCGGCTATGAGCCACATTAGTGTATGGGGTCACAAAGGTCTAGAAATTCACATGAACAATTCGACCTGGATTATCTGGATAGAAATCAAGCCTTTTTAGGGTTTTCATACCTAAACTTTTCAAGATTCTATCACAAACATAAAATAGGGGGACATGATAATAAGTGGGAAACAAAACATTAATTTTCAAGGCTTTTCAAGAATTTTTTTCAAATTAAAGGCTCCTCCAGGTTTTGAAAAGTGCTTCTAAATTCAAGGGTTTTCGAAGGCTGTGTGAACCTTGTATTTATTATATAAGTGTGTGAAGAGAAAAGTAAAATAATAAAATCAACCTTCATCGTCAAATGTTGAATCACTTGGTGTGTCTTTCTGAAGTTGAAGATCAAGGGCTTCAGTATGGAACTCAAGCCGCCCCAAGTCAAAAACAACTAGCATGCCGGTGGTATGTTGAAATGTCTCTGGCAGAATTATCTGAGGTGTGGAAATATCTACCTGAAAATCCCAGCGTTTCGCTCGAATCTGTATGAATAAATAATGATTAAATATTGTATAAATGAAAAGTTTTATTTTTAGGGAAAATATTTTATGCGCAACAAGAAATAGAATCATATATAAATAATACTGATTTATATCAAATATCTGATAGGCTAACAAGGACGAATCAAGGATGTATCATGAATATATCAAGGCAGTTATTTGCTGGCATCGGAAGTGATCAAATTGACACTGTAGGGGACAATAAAATCATTAAGGGTCCAAGGCGAAAAATGAGGCCTGACATTCATCCTTATCCCCCACCCCGCCCTCCGACTGCATCCTTTCCTGAACTCTCACATTTTGTTTTACTGTAATGGTCTAGCACAGTTTACCATGTATACATATATTAAAGTCAATGATGGTCACAAGTCGGTCATCTAAAATTTGATCAAGCTGAAATTTTTCAAGATGTATCCTCCCATGAAATCGCACATTTTATTCCATAGTAATGGTCTAGCTGTCTGTTAATTTTTCTGTGGCCAAATATTCTCCAACTTCACGAATTAATCTCCGTTTGGTAAGATGGTAAGATCCCTGGGATACTTAGTCACATGCTCAATTTATTCATTATGAATGATGTGCAAAATATAAGTTCAAAACAACTAACACAGTCATTTTGTCCAAAAAATCCATTTAATGACCACACTGTTTTGCCCACAAGAAAGAATACAGAGAAATTGTTGGCGATACAACTCTTTCATATCGAAAATAGCATACAATATTGCCTTATTTGGAATGTTGTTGCACAATGAACCGCCATCAATTTTACTATTAAAAGACTGGACTAAAATTATCACGGATCATCCACTCCTCTGAATACAGATTTTTTTAAACCACTAGTTTGTTTAAACCAGGTTTCAATTAAAACAGACTAAACCAGTCTATAGTCTAATTTTAAACCGAGAAATTTCTTCTGAGATGTAGGTAAAAAAGTAGGTCAAAGGTCATAACCCCCAAAAGGCATATCTACACCCCCTAAGAGATGTGTTTGTGCAATATGACAGAAATTCCAGCCAACATTTTGAAATGTGATCTCACAACGCTAGTAGGAGTAGTTTGTAAACCAACATACTAAAATTACAATATGATTTATACTATATTACATAGGTAAGCTTGAACTGCAAAAATGTGTGACTCTACCGTGTTATCTGCTTCAAGTAGTTTGTCCCATGTCTCCTTGAGCTCAGCTTTAGTTTGCTCCTTCAACTCTTCATAACGAGTCTGTGCTGTACGTAACAAATCAATCTCAGAAATTTTTGATGATGTCCCAGTGTAACTATCCAGTGAAAAAAATTCCTTCACTCTACTTATAGCTTTAGGATTGTAAACAATGTCCAGGGGTTGTGTTTTAATACATAATCTACAAAAAAGATTAAAATGAACATTTAGAAAAATACACCCGCCCTTCCTGTCCAGGAAGATAATAAGAGGAAAATATTCAACACAAAAAAATAGTGTCAAATGTACATTAATGTCTCGGATATGAAATAAGGATATGGACATTTATTATTGTAGTAGAGAATTAGAAGTAACTATGTTTGATGACGTGTTTGTCTCTAGTTTTAAGGGCACAAATGAGACCGAAAAGGCATATTAATATTTGATAACAGGTTGATAATTAAAAAACGTCTTCTAATTCAAGAGTGGGTTAGTATAAACATATTTTTATTTACCAATTAGAACAAGAGTAGGTTCACATAATGCACATGATTGTAAGTACAGTAGCAACATAAGACCCACCTAACCCTTAGAACACTGACCTATTGAATTTAAATTTTCAGTCATTTGAAGTTGTGGATCGCGGTAAGTGACTGAAAATTTGTGTTATTTGTGAAATTTAAGTCCCAACATATGTCAGTGCTTCACAATTGAAAGCACATTTTACTTTTAACAACCGGTTATAAAGGTGCCAGTAAAAACGCAGAATGTCTACTGTAGTCGACATCAGTGTTCAAAGAGCTAACCTGAAATCTGCTTTACTGTGCAGCGGATTTTTATCATAGACCAGATCAAACAACTTGTCTTTTGGTGTTGGTGAGGTGAGCGGAATGTTCTGGCCTGGTCGCAAGTAATTTCCACTTTCCCCGCCACGACCAACTCCACTCAATAAACTACCAAAGTAGCGAGAACTAAATGCACTTCCTTGCTCAGGCTACAAAAACAGAAAAAAAAGACATGGAAATAACTTTTGATGTCAATGATAAAGGAGCACAGTTGAAACAGGCAAACATTGTCACAGCACGAATCGTTACAGTACGAATCGTTTGTCATGGTTGCAACAGGATGATGTCATGGACCACAAAATTTTATACCCCTTTTTTAGCTCCTTTTCCAGTGTTCTAATTTCCAGCTGTAAATGATTTCTTAAAAGTAAAAATCAAATGCTGAACATAGGTGTATTATTGGCCACTAGCATCCATGGAGTCACAGGGACAGTTAATCGCGAAACAATTATGGTCGGCAGATGCCTTAAGTTCAGATTTTTCATATTCAATGTTGGACCACCCTTTCCATCACTGATCCAGAATTTAACAATAATATGCTTACCAATTTTAAATAAATGTATTTAAAAAAAACATATTTCTTTGTCGCGGCTTATAATAACACAAAGTCCAATGCTGGGTGATTGGTGGACCAATGCGATGCCCAGCATTGGGCCAGACCATCCCATAAAATAACATGACATAACATTACATATGTGATCCTACGGGCCATTACTATACCCTGCCTTATGAGCCGTCTATATGTCTTTGTTCATGCGTTGATAAGTGTCACGTCGTAATGTGATAACATGAGCACACCAGTTTTATTAAACAATGAATAACTGTTCCCTTTTTGTTCATCAATTATTTTTATTACCGGTATTATACTATTGGAAAAGTATAAATAATATGTTAATAATTAATATAGAGGTCTATAACATGATTCACTTACAGCATGATTGGACTTATTGGACACCATCGATCGTGGTATAACGATGCCCACTTGTATGACGCATCTGCACCATAGCAACATGGCAACAATAGCCAATATTTTTAAATATTGTTTTATTCTATAAATTGATAAATATGTTAGTTAACTGTAATGTAAAAATCCATCTATTTTAAAATATTACCATTTTTGATTGCATAATGATACTTAGAAAACTTTTAAAAGGTGGGTTTCGTTTATCAGTTCACTATTCCCCCAAAAAATTACTATTAGTATACAGTTACTTATATATAAAAAAACATCTTTACTATTGCTTCACCTTTTTCTGTGGCGAGATCAAAGTTGGAAGAATTGAGTTTGGTGTCATTTTGTCTCTTAAAAATAATCCACCAACACTCACACCAAATTTCAAGCCATGATTTCGTGGTCGGGATTCTAATTCCATTTTAATGACGGAACATTCTAGTTCTAAGAGTACTTTTGATTCTTCATCTTCTTTGTTTGATATCTGACTACTGCTTGAAAGACAGAATGTGCCAAATTGTAATCCAAAGTTAAGTACTACAAACACAGTGTCCCGCTTCAACAAAGTGTTATTTTCCCTGGTTTCTCCCAACACATCCATAATTTCTTGATCTAGAGAACAGAGAAATATTTTTTTAGGATATCATACAGCATACGATCACACCATATTATTGAAAAAGAACATTTTGTTGTTGTCTTCACCAGAAAATACTGTTATAAAATGAGCCCTTCCAATGAACAACTGGGACAGAAAAAAACCTTTGGTCCCAACTGGCAAAGGGGTTAAACAACGGTTGATGTCATGGTATTACCGTAAAATTTCTAATCGTAGCCGCATCTCTAATAAAAGCTGCCCCCTAAACTTTCAAATAATTTCAAATTTTGTGACAGAAATTTCCTACTTTTGCGATTTGTCAAGGACCAAATTCTTTTTTAGCAGAATATCTATTAAAGATTATCAGTATTTTGAAAGGACAACAACCAGGTGTTGATCGAAACATGCCGCTAGCTACGCTTACCGCGCGCCAACGAAGCACACGCTGTATAAGCCCAGAAAGCTTCTAACCCTTTACAGAGGCATTATATTCATGATAAATGTGTGGCGATACGGCAGGTAATGTAGACCTACAAGCGCTACAGTTGTTGCCACGTTAAGACTACTTACTGGTCTAGCAAATTGAAATCGTTTTGGATTGATTTTAAACTATCTGTTTATGTGTATGTAAGCCTAAATAAATATCCATTGTAAAATACAAATGACAATTTACATAATGTACACTCCAATAGTTATTTGTCGTCATCAAGCCCATGGGACCCATACACATAATACAGGTAAACGGTAAACAGAAGGAGCTGAATAAATGTTGTTTCACCATCAAGCCAGCATCGCAATCTGTGGACCAGACATTGGCTGACACAAACAGTGTGTCAAAGTAGTTTTTCCCATGCCAGACAGCTGATCAACATTAGCGGAGGGAGGTGGGACTGGCAGCGCCTGCCAACTGAGCTGCTGGTTCAATAGTGCCAACATCATACCAATATTGGCTGAACGGTTTGTGTTTGCCGAGCTAACATGACTGACAAGTTAACTCATTCCAGTCTGTAGAGGGGTGTACTTGCCAACTCACAGAGCTGTGTATAACATAATTCTGACAGTGTTCATGAGGCGCTGCGATGTCTGTCTACCAACCCAACACATAACTGAATTACTGCAGACATTCACATGTGTTATAGACATTACTATTAATATAATTAATCATGGCGTACCTTCTTATTTCGTTCTCTGAACAATTAAATACTATTGTATCGTAAAAAATGTTTAATTAGCGCTATGCAAAAAAAAAAAAATTTAATGTAAGCATTAAATTGATCCATAGTTCATATCTTTATTTGACCATTGGACATCAAGGCTTTATCTATACCGGCAGTTCATCTCAAGAGTGATAGACGCTCAGTGATTTAATTTTTCACACAAAACCTCCAATAGAAGCTGCAAGTGGACTTTTAGCATTGGGGACTGGAAAATAAGAATTTACATTCTAATTAAAGACGCGACTACAATTAAAAAAATTTTGGTAGCATACATACCTATCTCTGTTTTTATGACTTTTGTTGGAGGCTCTCCAGATTCTTCCATTGAGATATTGTCAACCATCTCACTGTCTGTGTTGTCCGTTGCTTGAGGATCACTTTGACCAGATGTACTGCCATACCAGCCACTCCACCCAGAGAACCAGCCCTGTAACATTCCTCGCCCTTGTGCTGCTTCAGCATCTTGATTACCAAGTGTTTGCTGTGAGCTACCTGGAGCCTCAGTTCTAGCTTTTTCTTCCAATTCTTCCCTACATCTTTCATGTGCAATACTTCGCAGTATTCTGAGATGCTGAAATTCAAGTTCTTCTTCTACTTCTTTCATTCGCTTCTGTTAACAAATCAGTTTAAATAGCACAGTCTTTAATGATGCACGCAGATATTGTTTAATTGATAGGGGGTGATTATACTAAAACTTCATATACTTAACCCTTACAGCGCGAGGACCGACATTAGTCGTCAGAATCTGACGTCTGCAGACGTCGATCCCTGCACTGTAAAAAGAAAAATAATTATAATAGCCGTAGACCTATAACATAGGTATTCAAATGAATCACATTTATAATGATTTCAAATTGAGAAAAACCTTTTGTCTCTAGGGTTTATACAAAAATAATTAAGAGCTTTAAGGGTTAACTTCTAATCTACCCTATAAATTGTCATGTAGAAATATAATTTAGGAAGATGATATGGGCCTCATTTTGGATGAGTTACATGTTAGAAGTATTGGCAAAGTCCTCACTCATTAAAAACTTTTGAGGCTGATAACAAAGCCATCAATTTTATTAAAATAATGAGTAGTCACCAAACTCAATAGGCTTACTTACTTTTTTGTACCTCAGAACAAAAATAAAACTAGAAGAGGAATTTGATGCATAAGCGTCAACTATATATTGTTATGACAAAGTTTGATGACAAAAATAGAACAAAAACACAAACTTGACCAAAAAGAATACGTGTGTTGGACAAAAACAACAACAACAAAAGCCACACAGCAACATCAGCAGCAGCAGAATCAACAGAAAAAGCAACAGAACCAACAGCAACAACAACAACAATAATAATCATGATAATAGGCAGCAATTAAACAATAAGACTCCACCACATAGTGGGTAGACATTTAATTACCTTTCGTGAGAAATCAGTATATTTTTCACCATTTATAAGTAATGTACTATAAGCTTCCACATAGTCAGTGTTGGTTTTAGCAAAATGTAACAAAGATTCCTTTGTGTAGCTTTGATTTCTTTGGTGGATGAAGTGAAGTGTCGCATCAATTGCAAATTTCCACCAGATTTTAGCACTGAAAAAAAAAAAAAAATGCTGTACAATACATCTAGTACATACATGTATATAGCATATCTAGTCTCAATAGAATGTTTCAACAATTTGAAAAAACTCGTTTCACTTGTCTTTTTGACTTCATATCCATAAACCTGAGGGTTTTAGGACAAAAAATTATTATTAACAAAATTTTTTTTTTGTTTGCCACACACTTCAAGTCATCTTCATCCACTACAAGTAAAGATTTGCGACAGCAATTCGCGGCTTGTAGTGGATGAATATTCAGGCTTGAAAGGATTAATCCTGAAGCAAAAAAGTAATTATCATCATATTTTCTCCTTGAGGTTGGTTTTCTATGATCTGTTTTATAAATTGGAACAATAGAAAGGTATTAATCACATAAGGAATGAAAAATAGTTTATATAAGAAACAATACAGTCTGGTGTGGTGTGTCAAAAATAATACTAAAATAAAAAGTTTTCGCCCAAATTTATTTTATCGTTTATTTTGTTTTATAGTAATAGTCCAACTATCTGACATGGTTTTCCAGATATAACCAATATTAAAGTCGGCCTCGTTGAATTTGATCAAATTGTAATTGTTCAGGGCATATCCCTACCTGAAACCACACATTTTGTTTTATAGTAGTGTTCTAGCTATCTGGCAGGGTTTGCAGATATCAGGCAGATTAAAATCAATAATAAATGCAAGTTGGCCATTTCGAATTTGATCGAGTTGAAATTTTTCAGGGCATATCCTTCCAGGAAATGACCCATTTTGTTTTATAGTAATGATCTAGCTATCAGGCACATCTACACCCGCTGAGTGATGTGTGTGCAATATGAAAAAATCCCGCCATGGGTTTCTGAGATCTGCTCCAGAAACGAAAATGCAGACAGGCGGATGGCAGGATGGACGTACGGACATCCAAGGGGACCTCATAAATTAACTTCGTTGGGCGAGGTATAAAAATTCAATAAAATGGGTGTTGAATGTGACAAAACATACGTCTTAGATCAGGGTTCGCACACATTAGCGCTAATCAAATTTCAGGATATTCCAAAAACTTTTCCATGACAGTTTACAAATTTGTCCATATGCAAAAAAGGAGTACAAACTAAACTAAAGGAAATGTTCATATTTGTTGTAAGAGTCATGTATTTTTGTTGTACCTAAGAGTAGGATAGAGTTTTGGATGCAAACTAAAATGTGTGCATTATCAGTGTAAATATTGGACGAGTTTTCATTTATCTTAGAAATCAAGGACTTTTCCAAGACTAGAATTTTGAATGATCAAATTCCAGGCACTCCAGGTTTTCCTGGACATGTACAAACCCTGTAAGATAGCTCGCAGACATAGTACCTCCAGATCGCATAGTAAGACTTACTCCTTGTGAACCTCTGTCTGAGGCCTCCAGCGACGATAATGTTTTCCTCTGTCATAACGACGAAATTCCTGCGACCAGGCCACCATGGATCTATACTGATCTTGTCCTAGTGAAACTAAAAATCGATCAAGCTGTATGTCCAGTGTTATTCGAGGATCTGCTTTCGGCCCTCTGAGTGGTAAAGGAGATGTATTCCTCTTCATACGTGCCTGAGCACTCACTGGTTTAAGTATACAGTTGTGATCCTAAAATAAAAAATACATTTCTTATACAAGCATGATAATCTTCATGGTCAAACTATGAGAAAATAATCATGGATAAAAAAGTGGCAATTAATGGTAAAATATGTACAAAATTTGAGATTACAAAGGAGCTGAATTTTCTTTAAAATTATAAATTTAAATTAGTTTTGATTAACAAACCTTGAAATTGCCAGATGATGCAGCTACTGCCATACCCCTATTCAAAATGTCCTTTTAATAAAACATAAAAAACATAAAATATTGATATTATATTTAAGGGATATATCACTTAGAAGAAAATTAACATTATCACTTAATACAAACAAGACTACATAAATCCAGGAGCTCCCGCTCCGAATTAGAATTTGATTTAAGCAATTTTGTGTAGGGTTATTAATGTAGTCCTAGGCTAGGTCAAAAATCAAGACGCAAGACAACGAGGTCTAAGAAACCCAGTCTAAGAGTAAGATAAGAACTAGACAGTCTGTCAGAGATTGCAAACCTCCATTGAAATTAATGATCCTAATCAGTATCCCAGTAATGATCTACCTATCTGGCACGGTTTACCCGATATCAGGACAATCGAGGTAACTAATAGCTGATTTACAGTCATTTTGAATTCAATATAAATTAGTTAAAAACTTAGGGTGCATCCTCCCCCAAAACCTCACATTTCATTCTATAGTAATCGTCTAGCTATCTAGCACGGTATACCAAATATATGCCATGTGAAAGTGAATAATGGCCTAAAGGCGGCCATTTTGAATTTGATCAAGTCGAAATTTTCCAAGATGCATCCTCAGCTGAAATCTCACATTTCTTTCTATAGTAATGGTCTAGCCATCTAGCACGGTTTACCAAATATCGCCCATGTGAAAGTGAATAATGGCCGATAGGAGGCCATTTTGAATTTGATCGAGTCAAAATTTTTCAAGATGCATCCTCTCCTGAAATCTCACATTTTGTTTTATAGTAATGGTCCAGCTATCTAACACGGTTTACCAAATATCAGCAATGTGAAAGTAAATAGTGGCCGATAGGCGGCCATTTTGAATTTGATTGAGTCGAAAGTTTTTAAAAGGCATCCACTCTCGAAACGTCACATTTTGTTTTATAGTAATGGTCCAGCTATCTAACACGGTTTACCAAATATCAGCAATGTGAAAGTAAATAGTGGCCGATAGGCGGCCATTTTGAATTCGATTGAGTCGAAAGTTTTTAAAAGGCATCCTCTCTCGAAACGTCACATTTTGTTTTATAGTAATGGTCTAGCTATCTAGCACGGTTTACCTGATATCAGGCCTATCAAGGTAAATAATGCTGATTGTCGGCCATTTTGAATTCGTAAGTTAAAAATTTTCAGGGTGCATCCTCCCCCGAAAACTCACACTTTGTTTTATAGTAATCAGGTAATGGTCTAGCCATCTAGCACGGTTTACCAAATATCAGCCATGTGAAAATGAATAATGGTCGAAAAGGAGGCCATTTTAAATTTGATCAAGTCAAATTTTTCCAAGATGCATCCTCATCTGAAATCTCACATTTCGTCTTATAGTAATGGTCTAGCCATCTAGCACGGATGACCAAATAACGGCCATGTGAAAGTGAATAATGGCTGATAAGCGGCCATTTTGAATTTTATCGAGTCAAATTTTTTAAAGATGCATCATCTCCTGAAATCACACATTTTGTTTTATAGTAATGGTCTAGCCATCTAGCACGGTTTACCAAATAACGGCCATGTGAAAGTGAATAATGGCCGATTGGCGGCCATTTTGAACTTGGACTAGTTGAATTTTTTTTAAATGCATCCTCTCCTGAAACCTTACAGTTTGTTTTATAGTAATGGTGTAGATATCTTGAGCGGTTTTCATGATATTCCACAATATCAGGCCTGTCGAGGTGAATAATGGCCGATAGGCGGCCATTTTTAATTTTATCAACTTGAAATTTTTCAAGATGCATCCTCTCCTGAAACCTTACAATTTATTTGATATTAATGGTGTAGCTATCTTGAGCGGTTTTCATGATATTCCGCAATATCAGGCCTGTCGAGGTGAATAATGGCCGATAGGCGGCCATTTTTAATTTTATCGACTTGAAATTTTTCAAGATGCATCCTCTCCTGAAACCTCACAATTTGTTTTATAGTAATGGTGTAGCTATCTTGAGCGGTTTTCATGATATTCCGCAAAATCTTTCAGTCGGATTTACCGATGTTATAAATTAGGTCAAAGTGCTGGGTCAACTTCAAGGTCAAGGTCCAAAAACCTGAAAAGGCACAACTAGGGACCTTAGAGAACATGTATGTGCAATATGACTGTCATCGGCCCAGTACTTTTCGAGATCTGCTCCGGAAACGAAGTGCGCGTCAAAACGTCTAAATAGGTCATAGTTCTGAACCAGAAGTAGGTCAAAGTTCAAGTACCCCAAAAGGCACAACTAGACCCCCTAGGGGTGTTGTGTGTAAAATTTGAAGACAATCGGACAAGTACTTCCAGAGATATGCTCCGAAAACGAATTGTTTACGGACGGCCCAACGGCCTAACGCCGTAACATCATCATTTTTTTTTCTTCTCTGCGACCTTGCGTATTGAATTCAGATTAAAAATATTTTAACCTGTCCATTATCCACCTGGAAGTAACCCACATACCAACAATTTTTATCCTAGCTTATTTTCTCACAAAGTTATAGGCAAAAGAAGAGGCCAAAAAAAATGGAGGTAGAATCCATTGCTCCCTTCGTCTCACCCACGGTGACAGCGGGAGCTAAAAATAAAGTGCAAGCACCTGCAATCCTTCACAGTATTACACATTCAAAGGTACAGATTATAATTTAAATCATTAAAATATACTATTTGAGACAAACTACTGTAACATTTACCGCCCCGCCCCCCCAAAAAAAGAGAAAAAACATGCATTTTTATGAGATTCATATGTTTAACTACCCTGGTAACATCACAAGCTCTCACACAGAGAACACAATATTAAAAAGAAAAAGCTCCAATATGATCACCCCTGGTCACTAGAGTTCACGAGCCGAAAATAGCCTAGTTTTAATAGCTAATGTTGATGTTCTTCCCACACACGCATATCGACAGATCATTGCTTGTTCACAAAACAATCTGTATGTTTTTTTCAGGCAGATGTAGAACTACTAGTATCACCAGTTGCTACCGGTACCGGTACCATTAGCTTATCTCGTTCTACACATGCAGGCAATGTTTCATGTGTGACTGTATTCAATTATTGTAAAATATAACAAATCTAGGCTACATTCACATGTTTCTTGCATATATCAACCGAATACAACCAATTAAATAGTTGACAATCATTGCAGAGAATAGTGACAGATATATACTAAAACCATGGCATGAAACAGGTGCTACTCAATAAGACATCAACTGCAGCAAAACAGGAGGCAAGGAACCACTGCCAAATGTGTATTTAAAAATTATTTGTTTCCAAGAGCTAATCAGATCATTGCCTGACATCACAGAACTAAATTATGAACCAAAGTAAATATAGATCTAAACTTTCTCAAGCGAGCCGACATGTGTAAAAAATACAAATTCATAGATTTGTTGCTATTCAGAAATTAAATGACTGTGGACATGGCCATATGTTTAAAACATTGCTTACTAAAATCAGAATTTGCTCATATTATATTAGTATGAAAATAAGTGTACTGATATCGCAAATGCATTATAAGAAGTATCTACAGATGCTTTATAGCCAATGTTATTTCTTTGTGTGTTTATAACTGTGTTACAAAAAACTTGACCTGAATACAATTACTGTAATTGCCGGACAATAGTGTGCTCAGTTATATCGCACATGCTAGGCCGAAATAGGCCTTTTTTCATGCTTGAGACATACATTACGCACATCCTTTAAAAACTGCACAGCTCCATGTTGCGGGTCAGCGTCTTTGATAAGTCACGAGAAAGACAATAGAGTGGTGTAATTAGCAGAGAATATGTGCATGTCTGACCTAATGTTCAACCCTTGTGACCATGTGTCCGGGCATTAGATGGACTAAAGTCACAACAGCTACCAACAGCTACCAGATATGACGCTTGTCATGACTGGCATGTAGGGCCAGCGTTGAAGACAGCGAGCCAAAATTGATTCAATGCCTCGTGTTTACTGAGTATATTGTAATAATTGGACCAACATCTGCGACGCTCTTACAACATTGAACTGGCATATACTCAGTCTTGTGTTTGCTGTGTAGTGCGACACTGCGACACTGCAGGGTCGCAGACATTAGACCTCTCTCTGTCTCCCGGACATCGAACAGTCAACCCTTTCTACAGAGAGTAAGAGTGATATCGTGAGATTACACATGACCAAGTCCCTCTCAAAAAACCCTTTCTAATCAGTCAAATTCGTTCATGCATGAGTTAGGCAAACATCACGGAAGGCGTTATAACACACAGCATAACCGCGCTAACAGTGACAAAACTACTCACTTTTCATGGCTGATTTTACTCAGATCAGTGATCAGAAACTCAGACGAATACAACAGTGCCCCGGACGCACATAACGCACACCTTATGTATACCACGAGTCCAGTAGAAAATTAAAAAAAGTTATGCGGTATAGTCCAACAAATACTGCAGCAATTGCAGAGACACACATGAAGATCTGTGTGTAACAATGTAGATTGCTCTGCAAAGAGAAAAGGCGGTATCTGCTTACTTGTAAAGTACACAGATACTGCCCTTTGGCTTGGCACGGCAGTATAACGGCAGTATAATAATCAATTCACTCTCTACAACAGAGTATAACTCAGAAACAATATACAGTCATATACTGAAGTGGTGTATCAAAAATAGGCAAAAACAGTAACCCAAACACATCTAGAGCCCATATAATAGGGGTCATTTTTGTGTGATATAGGATCACTCCACCTGGCACAATGTACACATCAAGAAATACAGTAGGTATACTTTATTATCTTCTTCTAACACTACATTACCTCCAGTTCTGCCATAGTTATTTCTCTGTCTGATGGTATAGTAAGAGCTGCATCAGTATCCCAGTAAACATTGAAGTTTTGCAAGTCAAGCAATTTATGCATCATATCACTAGTTTGTTGACTAACAAATTGAGGAATCTGTTGAAGAAATTCAACTAAGTTTGTGAGCTTTTTCAAATACAAAGTGATGCATGAAATCATCGTTATTTAATATCCTGATAATTAAATTACTTCTGTTTTTTAGGTAGCTTAAATTTCACCCTCATCAATTAACTTGCTATTGCAACCCATAATAGATTTAAAAATTCAAACACAACCATTGCTAAGCTGAGAAAAATTCACATCAGAAAACTACTAATAAAAGGCTAAACCATCAAACTACCATTAGTATTTTAGGAATACTAATTACACATCAAAAATACTTGAAGATAGTAAAGAAATAAAAGTAAGAAAAATACTTATTCCATTCCATTATTTAGAATATGTGCAATTACCCAGTCTTTATCTGTACTCTTAGCAGATAAGCTCTTGATTGTCACACCACATGCAAATGGATTACCAGGGAGAGTTTGGTCGTCCTCATACCTCAGATGAATGTTTTTCACTTCAAGCTGTTCAAAAAAAATCTGTGCATGTATAACTGTTGAAAATATTAGCATGGTTATTCAGATATTAGACCTCAAGATATACTCTTAACTAATTTAATACATCAGTATCATCATGCTTGCTGAAAGTAAAGGATGCCTCCCATAAAATGTTTTACCTTGCTCAGGAGACATGATAAATAAGAGGACAACCCTGTATCATAGTATAGCTTGCAGATATGTTCACAAGGTAAAATACTTATAATGAAACAATAAATCAATCTATGTGAGTTTAACCCTTACAGCGAGAATACAGTAATTACAAAGCTAAACCAGGACCATTATAATTAAAATAGAAGCTTCCTTTATAGATAAATTCCTAGTAAAGTGGGAAATTATTATTGAAATGATTGAAATAAATTGAAATACCTGAAGATTTTCCAATATATTTGTCATCATGGAGGTTCCATACGACCACCATGAGTAGGAATCATTTTGAGTGGTATCCTTTTGTATCTTGAAAAAAAATACTATTACGGTGACATATCACTAAAGAAAGATCATATAGCAAAGTATCCAAAAAGCAATGTATCATATAGCAAAGTATTACAGGGTATTCACAACAGACAAACAGTGGAGAATGAAGAAAACCAGGGGGAGATTGTATAAAAAATGCTGAAATTCATGATGGAAGAAAGTCAGTAGTTGCATTTGTGTAAAACAGTATTCTGAATGTGAAAAAATAGAAGCTCATTGTATGCAATACTTTTGTGTATTTTTCCTCATACAATGTGGGTTGAGATATTAATACAAACAGATTAAAGTCTAGTGTTAACTGGGTGGGGAACAAAAAGTTGAGGTAGTTTTACATAATAATAGTGCACCAGAAAGGTTTTCATTTTAAATTAAATGTAAAAAAATATTTTAAAATTAATGTTATATTTGTATGGCAAGTTTTCACCCTCCACAATAAAATCTGATTAACAATGTGGTAATGATGGGGAAATAAATTGGAAGTAGACTGGTGGCCATCTTGAATATACGAAACAAAATATTTTGAAAATTAAATTGGGTAAGCAATCAGGAAGATTGCAGAGATCTGATAAATATTGGCGATTGTATCTCATTCAAGTCAAATTGTAAGAGAGTGCTTTGTTATGTAAATTAGACAATTTTCAAACTTCAACAGACACATCAGTCAGGAGTTCTGGAGGGGATGTGTCTGGAGGGCAGTGTCATCTCATTCATCTCACCATCATCAGGAGGTTCTCCTGAGTCAAATTAGCCTATATATGCACAAAGGTGGCCTAAAAGCCCATTCATTCATTCGGTCAGAGAATAATCCGAGAAATTGTCTTAAAGTTTGTATAAATATTGTCAGCAAATTTTAAGAAAGTACAAAATTGATGAATTTTTTAATAATATTGATGATTACGATGATGATGACCCAGACAAATAGTTGTGACTTGGTAACGAAAAGAATTCAAAAATTTCAAAAACTTCTATTTTACTGAAAATAACTTTCTAGTGTCGATGATCATGCAATCTAGTAAAACCCAGCACTAAATTTATCAAGTAGTTTTATTATTCGATGATGTTCACCTCACTGCCATTTACAATACTACACTAGTTATCCGTTATAGCACAAATCGTTACTAGTTACACGAATCCGTGAGGAGATATAAGTGGGGAACAGTTACGCAATGTACAGTAAAATGAAAGCAGTACTAAGATGATGTTTAAATACTAGGCCAACAGTACAGATGCCAGTCTGTCAAAGCAACAACATCGTCAGTTTGCTTTGTAGTCACTTCGGCACATTAGACCTTTCACAGACAACAAAATTATTACCCAGTTTTATTATTTTACACTCATATTTTTTAATACAAGCTGTGGGAAATATACTTCTCTCACTTTCCACATGTTGGCAAGAGATTCTAACTGGGCATCCTTGGCGGCTTGTGATGCTTTCTTTTCTCCTTCTTCATCATACTGAAAATAATACTTTATATTTATAACAAGGCCTGTACAACAAAACTCATGCTTGGGTGTTTCAACATTTTTTTTTTAAACATAAGAGAAGAATTTCCAGACTCATAGGTCAAAGACATGTAAAAAAGTTTCCCCCCAGAAATGTCTTAAAAAACTGTTAAGCCTAGAGAAATTAATGAAAAAAATGAAAAAATCTTTAAAAATACCTTATTTATATAATTTTTTTTACTAAGTTCAAATTGGAGACGGCAGGTTACACATGAAGAGAAAAAAATTAAATAAACCAAGTCAGCTATACTTGATATGCATACATTTATTCACTATATTACAATTGGCTTATTGGAGAGTTTTCCAGCATCATATATTGCGATATAGTTCTGTGGGTCATGAGAAGACAAGAGATCTGTCTCATGGGTGAGGCTATCCAGAACCATACTGCGATGCTAAGACTGCTTCAGAGCACAATTGGGGGACAATATAGCAATTAAATTATCCATGGTGAAGGACCTAAATGGAGAACCCCCAAAAAGGGACGGCCAGCCCCCAACAGAGTAAATAAAAAAATCTTTAAAATTTGTTAGAAGATGGCTACTGTCACAATTTGGTTTTCAATGGATAATTTCCAAAAGTTAATCTGATTGTCAGAAATACCTGGACAAACGTCACAAATTTTAATGCAATATTGAGTTGAGTTATTTGGGCAATTATGTTGGAAAATAAAACTTAATGGCTCAGTGCAAAAAACATATATGGGAGATATGCCAATGACTATAAGCATCTCACTAATACCAGGGCTTGTCAAATCCCCTGTCCGGACCTGTGACATGCCGGGCTACTGACATTTGCCTTCCCAAGTCCGGCGGGCTACCACTACAACTGTCTTTTATTGTACAATATATTAGCTGGGCTACCACTGATGACAGCTGGCCTAACAAATTGATACCACTGGTGGCCCAGCGGGCTACCATTTTGACACAAATTTTGCAAGCCCTGAATACTGGAAATGCCTAATAATTATAATACACCGCACAAAAAATCATCAGCAGAATATTAGAATGGATGATAAGATTAACGGGTAAAATCGAGGAGGGAGCGAGAAATAGAGTTTTTTAAAAAAACTAATGCTGACAAGGACAGGAGGGGGTAATTTATTGATTTTTTTGTTTTTTAATAAATATGGTACTTTGAATGCTGGATGGAAAAAATATACTTACAGCTCGTTTAGACACTGGTCCAGCAACCAAGTAGAGTCTCTCAAGTGTTATCACCCATGGTTGACTTTTCAAATGCCGCCAGGGCACAACAAGTTTAATACATCCTATAAATCCTAAGATCACAAAAAAAAAATCAAAGAAAAGATACAGTAATTACAAATACAAAATAGAACAAGAGGCCAGAGGCCGCCATCATCTTCCATCCCATCATTGTGATGGAAACACACAAAGGTTAAGAAATGTGCCCAATAAATGAGAAAGTGTGCAAAGTTCTATTCATAGTAGGTCAAAAGTAGGTAATAGCCCCAAAAGGCACATCTACACCACATCAGTAATGTGCGTGTGCGATATGAAAAAAATTCCTGAGGGATTTCAGAGATATTCTCCTGAAAAGAAAACAAACATACAGACAGAAAGAACACGCTTGTTTCACCAAATTACATGACTGGGAGACCCTCACTAAGATAAAAAATAACCGCTGTCGCGAGGGCCACCCAGAGATGGTAGTCTGTATAAAGCTATGTAGGTCGATAAATGACTTTCTGGATATCTTGTGCATTTGAAACGCTTAACATTAATATCATTAAATACATATGCCATTTGTTTAAATATTATAATGATTAGTCATGCATTTTTTCGTTAATTCATTGCTGGAGAAATAAAAATTGTGGTGTTTGAACAGTAGCACTTTTAAAATTTTGTCTCACCTGACTTAACCTCAAGCGGTAAATCTAGTTGTTTCAAGGCATCCTTCTTCAGAGGCAAATTCTCCAGTTCAACCTGGCCTAAATAAAAGAAAATTCACCTTAATATCTGATACAAATGCTCATTGTAAATTCAAATTATAAAATAACTAGAAAAGGAGTTTCCGAACTCCGAGGCCCGGCTTTAGTCTATTTTTTTTTTATTGATTGAGATACAGAAGTAATTCACATAACAAATATATGCCTATGAAACATCATGAAAAAAAACAGGTGACAACAGAACCATAATGCTTATCGAAGTTGCCACCTGCACAAAATTTCAAATATTAACTTGCATTTGTAGTTTTGAAAAAAAAAAATATTTAAATTTATTTCACACATGACCCTCTACAACAAATTAAGGTCTCACACATAGTGTAAATAAAAGTATATAACAAGTCAATAGCATGTGAAAGAGAAAAAGAGAATTAGGAGTACATAATACAGGTGAACATCGTTATAACACAATCGTTGGGATCCAATGAGTCAGATCGTGTTATAAGTGAATCGTGTTATACAAAAAATCAACCAGAAAACGATTCCAAAATGGATGAGTAATAATAGGAAGACGATCGTAATTAGAAGCGGTCTTATTTGCCCAGGTGTAACGTGTTATGTTACAACTACAACTTATAATAATAACAACAATATTAAAAAAAAATTATCATGATTTTTGCGGCGTAAAAATTGTAACGTTTTACAACTATTCTATTGTACCAAATGTATACAGAATGAACACTATTAAAATAACAATAAATTACACATCTTTATGCAGCAGAGGAGTAGCGAATTTGCTATATTTTAGTTACATATTACATACTTATACTGTACATATCATCAGGGCACAAATTAAGGCTTAGATTTTGAGGGGGACTGTCCCCCTCTAGAAATTTTTTCAAGCGAGATTTTTCACTCTAAGGGGGGACTGTCCCGCCAGTTTTAGGGGGGTCACATGAAAAATCAACTCGTCAAATGTAAAAAATGGAGTATTGTTTTTATTTTAATTGTCAGGGCAAATACATGGGTCAAGAGTATAAATTATGTTGATGACCAATCTACTGTGAAAAAAAATTCAGTAAACTCCCATCACCTGCCGCTTGGCCATCCAACTTTGCTTGCCACAGGCTGGTCTAGGCACCTGCCAGACACGTGGTGCGCGTGACGGTCACAAAAGGTATTACAGGCCAATATATGCCTGTTGCTGTGTGTGAACACGAGACGTTGACGCAATGCTGGTTAAATGTTGGGCCAGCGGCGCAGACTGTGGGCCAACACTGCGTCAATGTCTCGTGTTTAGTGGAACGTTACATATTGCTTGAACTTTCGCGTTTGATCATGGCTGGTTTGACAAGAGCTAGAATATTTCTAGTCATTTCAAAGAGATATCGCGGCCCAATGATGATCCTGCATATATGCAATGTCTGCTCACAATCAGACCAATGCCGTCTCAAAATGTTACAGTATAGAAACGTCACATGTACAGCGTGAACAGACCCCTGGGGCCAGACACACATCTTTTGGTAGTGTGACGTCATAATCCAATCTGACCCCCCACTGTGTTTCCGCACCTTACGCGTTTATTAGGGATGATACGGTCTCAGATACATCTTATGATAACTTTGCAGTGGACTTGGTATCAAGATAAACTAAAGCACGATTGCATCAAACAGATGTTGTGACCACGGAGGCCAGGAAATAGTCCCGCAATTGTGCACTGACGTGCGGGATCTGAGTAAAAACAGCGGGAATCCCGCATTTGCGCACCCTAATTTGTGCCCTGATGATTGTGCGCAGTGTGTAACACAATGTATTTAATGCCTTGATTGTTATTTGCAAGTAATACTAAGCACTAATACTACGCAAGCATTATTATTATTTAATTGCACACAATATAATAAATGTGTATAACATATTGGCGGTGGTCGTGTCTGTCTGCTATCACCTCTGCAGTTGATGATTGACATCACTGTCTTTCTGACTCCTCCCATGTCAAGAGGTTGATCTCTCAGGTCATGTGCGGTGATTGACAGCTTGCGCACTCTCATAGAATCTCGTCAGAAAATACTTCACGAGAGCTTGTGAGATTTGCTCCAGTCGATAGGCGCTAGTCTCGACAACTCTGGCGGTGTCAACACTTTATCAGGTGACGTTTGTACAACACTCAGTACTTAGTCTGTATGGGGGGATTAACCCTTGCCTTCGATTTGTAGGCCTAACAAGAGTTAAACGCATTAAGTCCACAAACCTATATATAATATAATATGATTTTTCTCAGATATATATATAATACGATACCATAGTTATTAAATATAAGCACGATCTACAGATGAATTATTTTTCGTGCTATATGCTGTAACTGTAAGCATAATATATCACGATCTTTCTTAAATACATCCTCTATTTTGTGTACATAGCACGATTTAAATTGTATACAAAACTACAATCATTTTTTGTGCTATAATCTGAATTAATTATAACACGATCTTCAATTAATTTATAACACGATCTTCAGAAATTTATAACACGATCTTTAGACTAATAAATATCTGTTAAAATACAATACGTTCTTTACAAATTTATAACACAATTTCTATGAAATATTATTATGCCGCATTATAATATACAAAGATATCAAAGCATCTTCGCCGGGCCACTTATTCTCGCCTCACTGCCTGGCATTATGACATAATAAAAACACGATCTCCATTAAATTTATAACAAGATCTTTAGAAATGTATAACACGATCTACAGAAATTTATAGCATGATCTTTAGACTAATTATAATAATTATCTGTTCGACTACAATACGTTCTTTACAAATTTCCTATAATCTGAATTAATTATAACACGATCTTCAATAAATTTATAACACGATCTTCAGAAATGTATAACACGATCTACAGAAATTTATAACACGATCATTAAAGAGACCCCTTGGGATGAGACATTTTTAATGTTGTCAATTTTGAAAATTTAACTTATATGAGGCTATATAGCCTACTGATCTGAACTAAAAATACAAAAAAGTCAAAAAACAATTTTAAAGCACCGAAAAAGAGTGCATAGTTATATTTCCAGGTCGTATATTGACATGTAAACAAAAGAAGTCAGCAATATACAGCACTTCACACCACATATTCCCACGTCTTGGCCGAGGAGATCAAAGCAATCGCCGCTAATTGGTGTCTGATTGGTGTCTTATAGTCAGGACATGAAGTGATACACCTGCAACACTGATTGTCTGCACAACGCTGGACCGACGGCATCAACATATGGCCCAGTGCTGTAGGAACATTCAATCGTCCTTCAACATGTGTTTAGGTATACAAAAAGTTTGTTTGGGTTTTAAGCGGTTTCATAGAAATATTAATAAGAAATATTTTTAAAAATCTATAAACTCAGAAAAAAATAGAATCATGATCTGGGGGATACACTACTTCACTACAAAACTAAAAACGAAAATTGATGTCATCCCAAGGGGCTGCTTTAAACTAATAATTATCTATTCGAATACAATAAGTTCTTTACAAATTTTATAACACGATTTTTGTAAGTTAATTATATTTTGCGGTATTATAATATATACGAAAATATCAAAGCGTCGCCAGCGGGCCACTTATTCTCGCCTCACTGCCCGGCATTATGACATAACACGGCACACTGTTCCGCGCTCACATGTGTAGACTCAGCATTGGCCAAACATTGTTTCAATGCTGGGCGTAACGTTTAGCATTAGCCGAGTTAACATGATGCATGTTGGCGTTGTCGGCGAGAGCGATTAGTATACGCGATGCACATACTGTTTACTCTTTCAATAAATCTTGTAGATTTGGAGATTATAACACAGTATTCTGTAAAAAAGCTAGAAAAGGGGTCCTAAATTTTGGGGTCCATGACCTTACCGTGTTATAACCGATCCGTATTGTAACGATTCGTGTTATATCGATGTTCACCTGTACTTCTAATTAAGTAAAAATCACAATAATAATAATTAACTAATTAAAACCTATCACCACAATTGCATGCTACATGAAAAATGGTCTCATACATAATTTAGTGAAAACGTCTATAACCTTGTCAAAGAGAAAAGAAAATTAGGAGTACATAATACATCTAATAAGGAACATCACAATAATGATTACTCAGTAAGCCTTATCACCACAACTGCATGCTACACAAAACAAACTAGGTGGCAACAGAAGGATATTGCTTATCGGGGTTGCCACCACATAAACCTATCATAAATTAACTTGCATTTGTGGTTTTTGAGCAAAATAATATTAAATTTATTTCACGATGACCCGTTGCACCAAAGGGACTCGCACATAATGCAATGACAAGTCTATAGCAAGCCTAAAACATGTCAAGAGAAAAGAGTGGAGAGTACATAATACCTCTCATAAGCAAAAAAAAACACATGTAAACCTCTTCACCACGATTCAATAACCTTGCAAAAAACTTAACTTCATGTTCTTTTTGAAAAGATAAATTGACGATATGTTCTTCAGATCAACAGGTAAATCATTCCATAACCTTTTTCCTACATTAGAAGTACGATGTCTCCTTAAATTTGTGCGAGAATAGTTTATGGAAAACATGTTTTGCCTCCTACTTGATCTTATATTTATATGAATTTTAAAAATATTTTGTATATTAGCAGGAAGAAGATTATGAAAAGCTTTGAACATTAAAATTGACATAGCATACTGAAGTAGATCTAAAAACATAAGATTATTTGAAAGTTTAAATAATGGTTTTCTGTGTTCCCGGTAAAAAGCTTTGTGAACCAATCTAATCATTTTTTTCTGTAACAGCGTTATTTTATTTAAAAAAATTTGAGTGCTTTGGACAAAAAATTCACCTAATATTTTGTAAACAGAGTTGTATTGGTTTTCCTCATGGACAAACATCCGAAATGTCCAGGATATAATTATTGAAAGAACCAAGGAAACAAGCATATCTTCAATGTGTAGGCCTATTCCTTCCACCACCATCGCTGATAAGTCAGCGCACACGTCTATACGATGTACCTGGACAGCAGGGAAAAATTTGTTCAGTATCGCTTAGCAAAATCCTATGCAATTCTGCTCATTTGCTTATCAAATTTTAAATTGATTAGCAAAATTTGTATAAATTAATGATAAGGATGTATACCAAATTACAAGTTGTGAGAGAAAGTTGCTAATCAATAATTTTGAAACAAATTTTACCCTACTGGTACGCACAATGTAGGCCTACCCACCCAATACCTGTTCATTTCTGGGCCAGCATCGCAGCCCATTGCTGGTTAAATGCCGGTTAATCGTATTCGTCGCTGGCCCAGCATTGAAACAGAATTGGGTGATTGTCCAGTGTTTGCTTGACTGCCATACAGGTGACGCTTGATGCCCCAAAAGGCCACTACCCGGATAACACGATGCATTGGCCCAATTGTGAAATGATGTTGGCCCACCGTCTGCAACGCTGGGCCAACATTATTCCACCTAAAACCCTTTCAGCTCTTAACAACGAATATAATCATTAAAGGGACAGGCCCAGGCTAAAATCATCAAAAAATCAGTGATTTTATTTTGGCCTCTCAATATGACCCTTTGATGTGAACATGTCCATAGACTAGAACTGCAGTGGTTTTTTAATTTTGTGCTGCGCATTCACCAGTTAGACTAGATATAGAGACAAAATTCCCAAATTTCTAATTTTTGACATGGTTGTCAAAAAATAGAAATCAGGAATTTCATGGACATGTTTACATCATATGGTCATATTGAGAAGCCAAAATAAAATCATCAATTTTTTTATGATTTTAGCCTGGGCCAGTCCCTTCAATATATTTTTTTCTGAGATTTTTTAACAAGAAAGTACTTGGCCTAGGGACCTCAAACGTTATATTGCACATGTTCATGAATAACGACTGGTGTACAGAAATGGCAACCGTTTCCCACACACAGCACCCCTCTTTCCCTAAATAGGACACATACTAGATTTGCCTGAGGGGCAAAGCTTGTGTCTCCACCCGCCCCACATAGATTTAGCAAACCAAAATACATAAATTATAGAGAAATACAGTACTGTCACCAATTTTTTAGCTAAACCATGTAAAAATGTGATGTCAAAATCACACCAAAATCTAATCAACATATGTCCAGGGTAATTGCTTCCTTGGAACAAATCGTCGAAGCAGTTCAAGCACTTGAGAGTAACATGTGATTTGTAGGCCATCTTAAATTTTGTTGAAAAAATTAAAAAAGCAAAACAATTCTCCTGACAATTCTCCAAAAGATAACATTTGAGCTGTATAACTATATTACCAAATTTTGATAATAGCTAAAATGAGCAAAACTGAAATGTCCTAAAAAACCTAAAACGTAAAAAAATATAAGTTGTTGTTATCATAATCCAGGGGCCGCGCTGACCGCTCGCCAATGCGCCAATGGCGACCAAAAGTACTTTTTGGCAATCAATATTTCTGGCTGACGAAAAATTTGGCGAGTGAAATATCGTGGCAATGTCTGAGTGAAACCCATCTATTAGACCGCGAACCGTTTCAATAAGATAAACAACACCTGCACAGCAGAGCTTGCGTACACAGTGTTGGCTATAGCTGAACACGTCACTGAGTGAGGCCAATGCCGGCGACATTGACCAGCTGTGAAACAGAACTCGACCAACGTTACACTCTACTTGTGATAGTTCCAACCCCCAATACCGGGGGACAGCACTGAGAGCGATTTCACATTTTGGGGAGAGTCGACCATCTTATTGTACATGATCATTGGTCCTAGTTCAAGATGAACTGTAGGTAGACACCTTATTTAATGGGTTACATCTGAATACGAATTTGACCACAGCAGCATGCTAGTCACCGTATTTGGTGTTGCTAGTAAATATTTGCTTACTATATTTTGCGATTGTATGCATAAGTACAAGTGTACATGTAGGTCTTGTACTGTCCCTATACCTGAGTTTGTACTACAATGATTGTGTTCTTAGCAATAGAATCGCACGTGACCTCCAGTGGTAGATCGACTACGTCATCATGTGACCTGTACACATGTATGACATTTTGGGGGAGATTCAAAAGCTTGTTATGGTGATTAAATGTGTTTTTTTATGGACAAAAAGGATATTTTCACATTTGACAGTTCCTGCTTCGGATAAACGAGTGTGTATTGGATGTGTCAACATAAGATGAGTATGTTCAAACTTTTTGTCGAAAGTGGATTAAAAATGTGACGGTCACAAATTTAAACATGGCAAGTTAGGTCTGAGTACCTGCGAGAACAGTACTCAGGCCGTTAGTTCTATTCAGCAGCTATATTGAAAACGTTTGTTTCTAATACACTTAAGATGTCTAGTGAAATAACATTCCATAACAACCTAGTTTACTCGGGAGACGTGAGGCTGCCTATTTATCAAAATTTTAAGTGACAAATCTCAGCAAAATCAACATATTGTACGCACCGGTGGATAATACGCACCAGGCCAAAAACGGGCTCAACAAAGAAAAAAAGTAGCGTACTATACACCGCGATATACGGTATATCTGAAGCCTACTTGAATATACAACGGCAAATACAGCGGAATACACTTTCAGAAGGCAGGGTCTACACCAGGGCGGGTCCGGACCACCCCCCACTCAGCACAACAGGGGGGATACCACTCTTGTTGGCAAAGAAAATAAAAATACATTCCATATTTTGGTGTCATTCCCGTTAAAATAAGCCATTTTATATCTGATATTTTTTCTCCTGGGGGAGGACCACAGCCCATCATAACCCCTCCCCACCCCTTTAGGACCCCTCAATCAAACATTCCTAGCAGAAATACTGGAAGGTAATTAAACAACAAGAAAAACTTTGTGTAGTTGACACTTTCACAAAAATCACTGATTTGTAACAAAGTCTTTCAATTTCACGGCCAGGCAGATACCCTATCTATTCTAACAAATGCCCATATTTCAATAATAAACCCACGATTATGTACACTATAAAGTATAATGATCATGAAAAAAATACTGTGCACCCACACACCCCTGTGAGTATTCTGATTAACACCCTGGTTGTTTATTAGAATAAATACTGTACATGTGAGTGCTCACATGATTCGTTGACAAGACAAGGAGAACCAATCAGATCAAAATATCAAAAATAAGAAAATGAGGATATAAAATTCCTTACCACTAACAACACCAATTGAGAGTTGGTCAGTATTCAAGTTCTCAACGTATTCACCAAGGAAGCTATTGAGAACCCAAGCTGCAAGACCTTCCAACATCTTGTTCCATAAGTACGTACAATTCTATTTGTAGGTGAGATTATCTGCAAAAGAGAGCCTTAATTTATGAAACAGAATGTAGCGTAGTATTGAATTCAATTGAGTATTATAATAAATTTCCCAATATTATCACAATATTTTATAAAGTAATGTACCGTATACCTGTGCATCAAAGTGAATGCATTTATATTTGAAGATACACTTAGTTTTTGAAAACAAGTGCATGCACTTATATTCGAACACAAAAAATATTTCAAAAGACACAACTTAGCACTTATATACAAAAAATAAATGATCTTGGCAAAACAATAGCAGCATATATGAAATAAATTTAAACATATAAAGTTGTTTATCTTGCACCAATAATGGTATAGCTTAATTAATACATTACCATATGATTATCGTATTATTATTTAACATGGAATACATGTATGTAAGTTTATTCATTACATGATAAACAAAATAAATTATAATTATACATTAAATTTGATCGTAAATCAGTCATGTGTAACTAGCCGTTCAACCTCACCCTATTGTCATCACCAACCGTCTCAACTGTTGTCAATATTTTATCAATAACTGTGAACCGACGCGTTCACGTCCTTACTTGGGATGAGGAGTGTACACTTATTGTTATCAAAACACATATGCCATTCTCTTTAAATGAGCTCTGGACGATATAGTGACGTAACTGTCCAGTTCAGGCAAAGACTCATTTACCATGGTGGTTTCAAATCAACTTAACGAGTTGTTTGTTTAAATGTGTGGTCTACATCCTTAGAATGGGGAGAATTCAACATGTGATCAGCTGAGATTAGTTTATTCAGGTCTAGGCATCTTATATAATGTATAGTGTGAGGAAAAGTAACTGAAATAAAATCATTTCAAAACATACCTAAAACATGCGATATTCACTTATAATGTGCACGCACGTTTATGCGCGGGAATACAGTAAATGCTGGACTACAATATGCTACCTTTTTCAATTTTGAACTGTCCTCATGATATGCAACAGGTGCGTGATATGTATGGTATTGTTTAATTAATCAATTGATCTGATTGTCTGATCAATGATATGAGTGAAAATTAATCATCTGTAAAATTTCAATAGTTTTGTAACTGTTTGCACAGTTATTCTGTGTGCATTGACACCTGCTGTGACAGGTAGCCTCGCTCACACATTTACGAATATGGCTCATTAGCAATATTGTATTATTATAAGACGGAATTAGTCATTTCATGTCACTTACAGTAGGCTATCACTCTTACTCTCAGTTGGAAGGATTACCTATGTATTGATAACGAGCACGCTAAGCAGTTATTCTGACACAACTCAACATGTCACCCACTACATATAGATGGCCAATACACAACAGCTTTCACATCAAAGTAGCAATTCTGTCAAGATCCATTTGGTGCCGGTAGATGGCATTCTTGTCAGTAACATGTCTAAGACTATAGATTAATACAGTCGTCTGCCAAACAGGTTTCTCGGAGAGGAGTCGTCACGGCAAGTGCCAGACGCTTCTGCACTTTTCCAACTCGGACCCCTTAGCAACTCGCCCCCCCCCCCCTAACAACTCGGCCCCCATACAATAGTATAGATAACAAGAGCACACTTGACAATAGCCCACCGCCATTATTGAACTTTATTGAAGTTATTGCCCCAAATTATTGACGTAAAATGCAAAAAATTTTGAAATTTTTTCCAGCCATTATCAAAGTTGTCCGAGAACTGCTTATTAGTAACATGCATAACAAATTTGGCAAGGATACACGAAAAACTGTTCAAGTTCTCGCGCCCACAAGTCAAATTATTGACATAGAAACATAAAATTTTAAATTAATTAATGAAGGTGTTATGTACTATTCCCTGCTACAGATAATGACTAACAGTTTTCCAGATGACAAGTTTCAGGATACATTTTCAACATGGTGACTTACACGCCGATATACCGGCATCCTAGATAATAGACTGGTGCGCCGGCATACCAGTGGACAAACTTGAGTATAACGGTTTATGTCAGTGTCTAGAATGCATGTAGGCCGTGCCGACGGCCGGAACTCGGTACTTAACCTATAGATATTAGACTAGGCCTACTAGTATACAAGATTAACCAGGTCTAGAAGCAGGCTACCAGGGCCTTCTGATTACTAACAGGAATCATGATTACAATGTTAAATGTGTGTATGAAGATAAATGCTTGTTGTCAATATATATTCGAAACTCTGCTGTGTAGTTAAGTGTAGGCAGGCCCGTAGCTAGCATGAGACCGGCAAGGCAGCCTTATGTCTTTTCAATTTTTTTTTAATCACAAAAATTCAAAACAAATATTATCCAAAAATATTATAAGCATGCCAGATTTATCTTTTAGTTTTTCTGCCGTCATTCAGTTTAATTTAGCCCCATTTTCAGTTAATAATATTCATGCATGTATTAAAAATGGGCCAAAACAATAGCCCCACCTCCCATATATTATCAATGGGAGGTGGGGCTAAAGCTTTAGTCCCACCTCCAATATCTTATGAATGAGAAATGGGGCCTAAAATAAGGACCATTTAAATGCATAAAATTGTCATTTACCCCCAAAATATCCAAGCCCCTATTTGCTGCTTATTCCCAGGCCCCAAATGAAAACCCTTTACCCCAGTTATAGCCCCACCTCCCATATATTATTAATGGGAAATGGGGCTTAAAATAGAGAGCATTTAATTTGAAGAAAGCTAAAATTTGTCATTTACCCCCAAAAAATGCCAAGCCCCTATTTGCTGTTTATTCCCAGGCCCCAAATAAAATCCCTTTACCCCAGGGGGTCTTTTCCCCCAAGGCAAATCAATAATTAATTATTTTAAAAATCGTAAAAAAAATATATTAAATCAAAGTTTAATATTATATAATGCTTGTTTCTATATATAGTATCGGACCGCCTCACAAAGCGGACCATCCCGGAATACGGACCACCTTTTTTCAGTCCCAAATATTTCCCCATTCAACTAATGTATTATCAGATTCAGAAGGCGGACCGGCCCGCGATTCGGGATACGGACCACCCTTTCTCAGTCCCAAATCATAGACTTGAAAAACAGACCAGCAAAAAAAATAATTCACACTTTTACAGTTATATATATGCATCAATTAAGGGATCAGCTGTAGCTGGATCCACTAAGGAACCAGCACTGGCATAATTTACTAAGTTCACTAGCCCTGGTTGGATCCAATAAAGGGACCAGATCTGGTTCAATCCAGCAAGGGACCAGCGTTGGCTGGATCCACTATGATGACCGGAGCTGGCTGGATCCACAAGAGTGGCCAGCGCTGGCTGGATCCACTGAACTCAGATTGGATCACGGAAAGGATTAGCGCTGGTGAAATAAATCATACAATGTTAATGCAACATTTAAACATTGTCATCAGTGCAAATTGCAATCAGTCGCTTCATCATGTCATGTCCCTTCCTTGAGTCGCGCCTCTTCGGTTGGTTGATTATCAACGGTGTAGTGTTTTAGCTCCTACGACCGTCTTTCTTTGTTAATACAGCTCAAAATAATTTATAGAGCGTGAAATTACGATGACAGCTTAGTGTGAAAGTCTATGTTGCTGGTCTATAGGAACCACAAGGTTAAACAAAGGCGCTTTTAATTTTCGATTAGCTGACAAAAATATTCGGCGTGCAACAATCATTTAACTACGCAGGATATGTAAGGGCTATGTGTGTCTAATACAGATAGGCCTAGCGTATAAATAGATACTGAAATAGGAAACAATTAATACAAGCGATACAAACAAACAGATTATCATATTTATAACATGATCATAATTCGAGAAGATTAAAATTCGCTAGGCTGCTTTTTATCAGCTTGCATGACCTAGTGTACGGAAGGATTATCACCTGTATAGCATGATTACACCAATTTGCGATCCCAAAAGTCTTACAAATTGCTATGTAAATTATATAGTGAAGCAAGACATAACAATTCCGTCATGATTTTCTGTATTTGTTACGCATATTAAACGGAAATATTTTTTTACTCCCAAGTTGATCCTGATGACTCCATGTACGACTCCCTAGTTTTTATAAAATTAGAAGTGTGACAACTAATTTGAACACTGCTAATTAATATCATATTTGTAAATACAGCTCTTAAGATAAATGTCACTTCAAAACAAATTTAGAACAATTTAAAGCCAGAAAATTTCGAAATATGATAAATGAATAAATGTCACTTAGAAATAAATTTAAAAAATTTAAGGCAGCGAATTTCGCTGTGTTTTATATTAAAGCAATATCAAACAATATTGACAGTCATAATAAGAGAATTTGGGTGTCATAGGGTTATTCACGGCTGATCGACTTTCAGTTTACAGACTTTCTACAGAAATAAATATAATTATGTATAATATTTTTTCCATATATATTTTATATGCATTAAATACAACATTTTGTTAATTGTGTGTTGTTATTACCATGATGATGATCATGACTTCATATTCAATACATTAGTTTAATAATCCACTTTTATATCAACACCTGACAAGGCATATCTATAAACAGACTGACTAGTATCTCTCCATTCATAATTGGCTGGTTTCACAGATCGGACCGATTCCAAAATGGGACCACTTCACCTGACAAGGCATATCTATAAACAGACTGACTAGTATCTCTCCATTCATAATTGGCTGGTTTCACAGATCGGACCGATTCCAAAATGGGACCACTTTCAGTCAGTCCCATAGGCGTAAAGTGAATTTGACCTTGACCTTTCACTGACATTATTGAAGGTCAAGGTCACCGAAAAAAATAATCAAATGAGCAATCACGTTCCATAATATTTACCGAACCTAAAAATGTCAGGTTATTATATATTTAAATTTGAAAAAGTATTGTTAATTTTAAGAAAAGTTGTGATGTTTTTCCATTTTTATTAAAAAAGAGGCTTTTTCCTGCAAAAATTCTGTGGTTCTTAACAATACAGGAGAAAAGGCGAAAATGACAATATCTCAAAAACTATTAGAGATATTTTGAAAAATTAAAAAGCATATTGTTCCTGTTTCTTATAGCTATCACTGTGCCAAATTTGAACATTTTTGGAGCAGCTACAGCATTTCAGTACAGTGCTGACCATAAAAAAAACAGTAAAAAATCACAATTTTATTTCAATGTGTCTCTATGTTATCATACACAAAAAAAAGCCTGTTTAAAAATACATTTTTTGCCGTAACTTTTTTATTCCTTATTTGATTTTGAAAAATGAGGCCTTTTTAAAATCGTAAGACCCTGTAGAATAAAATTAATCAAGCAGAGTTAATATAAAAGTTAAATTATATTTTATTGTCAAGTGCCTAACGTTAGCTAATATACTCGCCGTCAAATTAAACAGGATCGCATGATTTTCTGCGATTTCTCCGTCAATTCTGAACCGATTTTCTTGAAATTTTGCAAAGGCCATTTTCTATTCAAATCCTAACAGCGGTAAAAATTTCGCTAAATTATATTAAATATTTCAAAAGTTAGACCATTTGACATGTAATAAAATTCTAGAATTTGTCTAATGGGTTTATAGAAGGACGTCGTAATTTCAATTTATTACATGTCAAATGGTCTAACTTTTAAAATACGATATATAATTTTACGAAATTTTCAGGGATATTAGGATTCTGTTGAAATATGATTGTTACAAAATTTCATAAAAATCGGTTGACAATTGACCGAGAAATCAGCGAAAAACATGCGATCCTGGTTAATCACTTTTAATGTGACTTTGTGTCTTTGGGTAGTCTAGTCTATAGATCTAGTAATAATTCGGGGCAAATTATCAATAATATTCTAACGTTACAGTCTAACTTATAGTTATATGTTGGTGTAGCAGTTTCTCGTATGGAGAATTCGGAAGCAAATTATTCCCTATAAAGATAGCGGTGACAGTTTGTTGATGAAAGCCCGTGATTTAGGCTATTATCGCTCGCAGAAACATTGAATAGGCCTAATAAATATACACGCTAACGCTAAGCCGAATGTAATAATTAAGCATGTGTGGCTTGGACTGGGTAAATATAGGCATATTATATTATAAATTATAATGCTAATGCCATACATACATGATATATTATGCTCTATATCTTGTATTATAAAGGCTTAGCTTGTGTCTACTGTCAAATTTTGACATTCTGCATTTGATCAATCTATCAATTAAACAGATAAGCTACTTCTGAGCGCATCACTGGCCTATTCTGCACACATAGATGTCGCTCATGTCAACCTCTCGTTCATATGGTCTCACCACCCCAAATGCCGCTCCCATTGAAATACATGTAAACTGCCTCAATTCCATGGGCCGATTTCACCCCTTCTCGACAATATCCACATATAGTGTCGCATATCATGACAAAACCTGATCTGTCCTTTTTCAAAAACAGGTCCGATATATGTTTGGTAACCAGACAGATTTTGAGCTACAGTCCATGACGTGTATAAACGTCAGAACAGCTCAAAATTAGCTCTAATTCTTACCCTCTGTTACAGACCAGACACACATCCTTTTAACCCACTGTACCCCTCCGAGATTATCATGAAACAGTTATATCTGATATCCTGCATGACGGGAACAATGTGTGTTTATTAAATATTCACAAAATTATAGCCTGTTTATATATTTTTTTAATCCAACAGAGGTTAGAGCGGAAGCACTAAAAATATTTTGTGTTATGATTCCTTTATTAGTAGACACCTGACCGGATTTCGCCGTATTTAGGGTGGTGAGACCATATGTCTTCAGAAGTAGACCTATGAACGAGATGTAGGCCTACTGTAACTGGGCAAAATCCTGCTTTAGCCACACCTGGGGTTAATGCTTCTGCCCCACTGTAAACATGATTAATATCAGAAATGGAGTAAATTTCTTCAATATATCACTAAATGACGACTATTTAGAAGTATGGCTTCATTTAGTTTGTATATTAAATAAAAGTATCTATAAACAAATATTGCCTAACATGAAACTTAGAGTTCACCAATTGAAAAGGCTGATTGTTATTTGAGAGACAATTAGAACAAATTACAGGAACGAAAGACACTACAATTATTTTCAGTAAATAACTGAATGACTTAAGCTTCCCAGCAGGCAATTTCTCGCATGTGACGTCGTTTCAACGCGAATATGAGGTTGAAATCACGTTGCGACGTCGCCTAGCCTCAATACAACGTCGCATCGACGTCGTATTTCCGACGTCGTTTTAACAAGAAAAAAACGACATCATTACAACGTCGTATCGACGTCATGCTTGAAACGATGTTGAAATCAGCTGAAATCGCGTTGCAATTGCGTTGAAATCACGTTGAAATTATGACGTTGAAACAAATTTCATTTGAAACCTCTTTTCAACGTCGTTTCAACGTCAGTTTGCTATTTTTCAACGTCGTTTCAACGTTGAAACAACGTCGTTGTGCCTGCTAGGAGGCGTCATTTAGTTTGCGTATTAAATAAAAGTGTCGCCTAGCATGAAGCTTAGAGTTCACAAATTGAAAAGGCTCATTATTATTTGCAAGACAATTAGAACAAATTACAGGAACGAAAGACACTACAATTATTTTCAGTAAATAACTGAATGACGGCGTAGGCATCAATTACGGCGTCATTTAGTTAGATTTCACATATACCCATAGACATGATAGATATTTTAGCAAGTTAGATTAAACCGTGTTTTTTACAGATAGCTGCAGATAATTATATAGTTGCAGTTGGGCCTACATGTATAACTAAATGACGGCTATGTATATATAAATTACGGCGTCATTTAGTAGTAAATATTAATAGACTCTATGTAACAAAAATAATTTAATTTGACTGCCCCCGAAAAAATGAAAAAAACACTTGTTTGTAATTATTATTTAAATCAGTTAACTAAATGACGGCTACATCACAGTTACCTTAGGTAACTGAGAAGACAAACATGAATGATGCCGTGATTTAGCTTAATTGTTCTTATTCAAATTAGTTAACTAAATGATGGATATAACTCATGTCGTCATTTAGTTGCACAGTAAGTAAAGTGATTCACCTTAGGTAATTGAATGACGAACATGAATGATGGCGTCACTTAGTTTTATTATTTTTAGTTCCACGTTAATTAATTAAATAACGATTGTGACTCACCACTTACAAATTACCAGAACATAATTATGTACAATCCTAGTGAAATCCAAAACAAATATTATCCAAAAATATAATAAGCATGCTAGATTTATCTTTGAGTTTTTCTGCCGTCATTCAGTTTAATTTAGCCCCATTTTCAGTTAATAATATACATGCATGTATTAAAAATGGGCCAAAACAATAGCCCCACCTCCCATATATTATCAATGGGAGGTGGGGCTAAAGCTTTAGTCCCACCTCCAAAATCTTATGAAAGAGAAATGGGGCCTAAAATAAGGACCATTTAAATGCTTAAAGTTGTCATTTACCTCCAAAATATCCAAGCCCCTATTTGCTGCTTATTCCCAGGCCCCAAATGAAAACCCTTTACCCCAGTTATAGCCCCACCTCCCATATATTATTAATGGGAAATGGGGCCTAAAATAGAGAGCATTTAATTTGAAGAAAGCTAAAATTTGTCATTTACCCCCAAAAAATGCCAAGCCCCTATTTGCTGTTTATTCCCAGGCCCCAAATAAAATCTCTTTACCCCAGGGGGTCTTTCCCCCCAAGGCAAATCAATAATTAATTATTTTAAAAATCGTAAAAAAAATATATTAGATCGATGTTTAATATTATATAATGCTTGTTTCTATATACAGTATCGGACCGCCTCACAAAGCGGACCATCCCGAAATACGGACCACCTTTTTTCAGACTCAAACATTTCCTCATTCAACTAATGTATTATCAGATTCAGAAGGCGGACCGACCCGCGATTCGGGACACGGACCACCCTTTCTCAGTCCCAAATCATAAAAAGACCCGAAAAACGGACCAGCAAAAAAAATAATTCACACTTTTACAGTTATATATATGCATCAATTAAGGGACCAGCTGCGGCTGGATTCACTAATGGGACCAGCTGTAGCTGGATCCACTAAGGGACCAGCACTGGCATAAGTTCACTAGCCCTGGTTGGATCTAATAAAGGGACCAGATCTGGTTCAATCCAGCAAGGGACCAGCATTGGCTGGATCCACTATGATGACCGGAGCTGGCTGGATCCACAAGAGTGGCCAGCGCTGGCTGGATCCACTGAACTCAGATTGGATCACGGAAAGGATTAGCGCTGGTGAAATAAATCATACAATGTTAATGCAACATTTAAACATTGTCATCAGTGCAAATTGCAATCAGTCGCTTCATCATGTCATGTCTCTTCCTTGAGTCGCGCCTCTTCGGTTGGTTGATTATCAACGGTGTAGTGTTTTAGCTCCTACGACCGTCTTTCTTTGTTAATACAGCTCAAAATAATTTACAGAGCGCGAAATTACGATGACAGCTTAGTGTGAAAGTCTATGTTGCTGGTCTATAGGAACCACAAGGTTAAACAAAGGCGCTTTTAATTTTCGATCAGCTGACAAAAACATTCGGCGTGCAACAATCATTTAATTACGCAGGATATGTAAGGGCTATGTGTGTCTAATACAGATAGGCCTAGCGTATGAATAGATACTGAAATAGGAAACAATTAATACAAGCGATGCAAACAAACAGATTATCATATTTATAACATGATCATAATTCGAGAAGATTAAAATTGGCCAGGCTGCTTTTTATCAGCTTGCATGCCCCAGTGTACGGAAGGATTATCACCTGTATAGCGTGATTACACCAATTTGTGATCGCAAAAGTCTTACAAATTGCTATGTAAATTGTATAGTGAAGCAAGACATAACAATTCCGTCATGATTTTCTGTATTTGTTACGCATATTAAACGGAAAAATTATCTATGATGTATTTTTACGCGAGAAAGTATAAATTATTTCCAGTTAATGGACTGTAAGTTACATAGGGATATTCAAGGCTGATCGATTTCCCGTTCACAGCTGCATGGCCTGACCACCCTAAACAAACGATACTATCACACTAGGAACGTAATGAAAGAAATATTTTTTTACTCCAAGTTGATCATGATGACTCCGTGTGCGACTCCCGAGTTTTTATAAAATTAGAAGCGTGAAATCTAATTTGAACACTGCTAATTAATATCATATTTGTAAATACAGCTCTTAAGATAAATGTTACTTCAAAACAAATTTAGAACAAATTGAAGCCAGCAAATTTCGAAATATGATAAATGAAAAAATGTCACTTCGAAATAAATTTAAAAAATTGAAGTCAGCGAATTTCGCTGTGTTTTATATTAAAGCAATATCAAACAATATTGACAGTCATAATAAGAGAATTTGGGTGTCATAGGGTTATTCACGGCTGATCGACTTTCAGTTTACAGACTTTTCACAGAAATAAATATAGTTATGTATAATATTTTTTCCATATATATTATGCATTTAATACAACATTTTGTTAATTGTGTGTTGTTATTACCATGATGAGGATCATGACGTCATATTCAATACATTAGTTTAATAATCCACTTTTATATCAACACCTAACAAGGCATATCTATAAACAGACTGACTAGTATCTCTCCATTCATAATTGGCTGGTTTCACAAATCGGACCGATTCCAAAATGGAACCACTATCAGTCAGTCTCATAGGTGGTCCGATTTCCGGGTCTCCACTGTACTACTACCGGATTAGCCCCATTTACAGTCTCTAATATATGGGAAATGGGGCTAAAACTATAGCCCCACCTGCCATATATTAATGATGGGAAATGGGGCTAATCCGGTACATGTAGTATTTGCTGCTTATTCCCAGGCCCCAAATGAAAACCCTTTACCCCAGGGGGTCTTTTCCCCCGAGGCAAATCAATAATTAATTATTTTAATGATCGTAAAAAATATTATAAATTAAAGTTTAATATTATATAATGCTTGTTCCTATATACTACTACCGGATCAGCCCCATATACAGTCACTAATATATAGAAAATGGGGCTAAAACTATAGCCCCACCTGCCATTTAGTAATGATTGGAAATGAGGCTAATCCGGTAGTAGTATATAGAATCTATATAGCCGACTAATACCGGATTAGCCCCATTTACAGTCACTAATATATGGGAAATGGGGTTAAAGTTATAGCCCCACTTACATATATTAATAATGGGAAACGGGGCTTAAAATATCGAGCATTTAATTTGAAAAATGCTTAATTTGTCATTTACTCCCAAAAAATTCCAAGCCCCCTATTTGCTGCTTATTCCCGGGTCCCTAATGAAAACTTTTTACCCAGGGGGTCTTTTCCCCCAAGGCAAATCAATAATTAATTATTTTAAAGATCGTATTTTTGTTTTATTAAAATTAAATATTATATAATGTTAGTTTAAAAATGCTTAAATATTACATAATGTTAATTCCTATATACTACTACAGGACTAGCCCCATTTACAGTCACTAATATATAGGAAATGGGGCAAAAACTTTAGCCCACCTCTCATATATTACTGATGGGAAATGGGGATATTCCGGTAGTAGTATATAGAATCTATGTACTACTACCGGATTAGCCCCACTCACAGTCGCTAAGGTATAGCCCCACCTTCAGTGAATAACATATGGGAGGTGGGGCTATTCCTATAGCCCCTGGTGGGGCTAATCCAATAGTATGCCCTCTAACTGTACATACAGTATACTTTGGTTTAACCTACACAATATATGATACGAGATGAGTATTGGCTCCATGCAGTTTCAGTGAGTTAGGAGCCGGGCAAGAATTGATCAACCCATCATTAATGCAAATCAATTGAAATATAGGCTATCAATTAGATTTCGCTTTTAACTAAGAGAATTAAACTCATAAATTATGTTTCCTCCTTCCTAGCAAACATCTATAGTTGATGGGCCGATATTATTATTACTATTATTATTGTATTTCTTCAGACGCTTGTATCCAGCTGCATAGCCGATCACAGCGCTTACAGAATAAAAAGTCATGTGTGTTAAAAGTTTCAGTATCTTATTAAAAACAAGGCTAAAAACGTGAGCCATCAGAGTAATCTATATGCAGATTGGAATAGGTGTGTTTTCAATGCCTGTTTAAAAGATTGCAGTGTGCGAATTGTCCTAATGTTCAGTGGCAATTTGTTCCAAAGTTCTGGGGCACGTGTACCAAACGCCTGTTTACCAACAACTTTGGCACAGGGAGGAGTGTTAAGTTCATGGCACACCTGTTTTTAACAAAGTCGATTGTCTCGTGTTCTGATAGTCAGGATGGATGATAGATAGTTTGGAGCTAGTCTATGGATACATTTGTATACTGTCACAATGATCTTATAATTTATTCTCTCTTGAATGGGCAGCCAGTGTAAGTCTTTGCAGATAGGTGTTATATGCACTGCAGCCTTCGAGCGTGTTACGAGCCTTGCTGCACAGTTCTGGAGCCGCTGAAGCCGGTCCACATCTTTTGCAGCCAGACCACCTAAGAGTCTGTTACAGTAGTCAATATTAAATGTTACGAGTGCAACAACTAATTTGTGGCAAATACCAGCTGTGATGTACTTGCGAATTGATCTTATTCGTCGAAGGTGGTATGATGCAACTTTGTGGTTGATGAAGCTAACCATGGTGAGCATTTGATCGAAATGAGCTCCAAGATTTCGAACTAAAACAGCAGGCTTAATGAGTACTGTACCAAGTTGAAGGTCGGGTAAGCCATACTTTCTGAGCTGATGGGGACTCATGAGTACGAGGAATTCTGTCTTACAGTCATTTAATTTCAGCTTGAGAGTAGTCAGAAGTTGTTTTAGTTCTCTAAAGCATGCTTGTAGTCGGTAAATAGCACATACTAGATCACCCGGTACCTGTGGTCTGTAGAAAAGGTAGATTTGTATATCGTCAGCATATTGGTCTAATACAATCAACTTAATTGGGCCAATCAAATCTTGCACATTGGTTAGGTATTGGGTCAATACAGTAAGTAATTTTGATGTGATTGGGCCAATAGGCCTACCGGCTGGTACTGGTATGGAATGGCCATTATAATCCGGTATTCAGCCGTTATAACGACATTTTTTGTCTTAATTGGCCCAATACTGGGTCAGTATATGGGTATGACCACACTAAACTGGGCCAAAAGTATTACATGATAAGATAAAATTAAAACACATTATATATTTTTTTTTTTGCATTTCCTCATAGTACAATAACTGTAGTTTGTTGCTGAGAAGTTGCAAGTCAATTCGTTCGATGTGGAGCTCAGGAGATGCTTTTTTTCTGAGCCTGGTGCTTTCAGGTTCACGCATGTGATGCTTACATAATTCTCGTTTGAAATGGGGGGATATAATAGCTAAGCTGGTGAAATTGATGTGAAGAGATGATTTGATACAAGGGTGATATGTTAAAACAAACAGGGTCGACAGAGATATCAAGGGGAGAAACATATGTGTTCACAAAAATGTTGAACAGCAGACTTGTTAAGTGGGCTGAGAGCCACAATTTGCAAAAAGAAGAGCAAGCTGGTTATAGAAAAAATACTCTACAATTGATCAAATATTTAGCTTACAAGCGTTGTGTCAAAAATATATTACAAAAAAGAAGGGAAGATATTATGTTTTCTTTATTGACGTTACCAAAGCTTTTGATACCATACCTCATGATCTGCTGTGGTATAAGTTAATTGCATCAGGCGTTTATGAGAAATTGCTAAAAGTTTTAAACTCTATGTATGCAAATTTAAAGTCTTGTGTAAGGACACACTCAGGATTAACAGAGTATTTTCAATGTACTGTAGGTACACGACAGGGATGTATGTTTAGCCTTTTTTTTTGTATTATATATGAGTGAACCTGTAGATATGATGACAAATGAAGGTTGTCAAGGTATATATGTGGATAAGCAGAATCCAAATATATTGATGTTTATGTATGTAGACGATATTGCCTCTGGTACGGACACTGTGTCTCGAATGCAGAAATTATTAAATGTGCTGTCAAAATATTGTAAAAAGTGGGGTTCAATAGTTAGTATTGCAAAAACCAAAATATTAGTGTTTAGGAGAAGAGGTAAAATTAAAAATGATGAGAAGTGGTGGTTTGAGGGCACACCTTTTGAGGTGGTTGACTTTTATAAATGTTTGGGTGTATTATTTACGTCAAATTTGAATTGGTCAATGTGTAAAAAAACATAATCATTACAAGCTAAAAAGGACTTCATATGCTCTTTAAATACAGTTATCAATGTGGTGTTTTACCCAGGTCAATTGCTATTACTCTGTTTGATAAAATGATCTTACCTATAGTTTTATATGGGTCGGAAGTGTGGGGCTTTGAAAACTCAGAAATATGTGAATCAGTTCAGTATGATTTTTGCAGAAGAATTACAGGTTTATCGAATAACAGCGAGGTATCCACATGTATGTTATCAAATGATATATAGATTACATAATAATGGTTGGCACACTTGGGCAACTGGCATTGCATTGTTATTGACAAAATATGGTTTTCAGTATGTTTTGGCACAGCAAGGAGTCGGGAATAAAGATGTATTTTTAAAGTGTTATGTTCACGATTAAGAAATCATTTTAAATCAAATTGGGAGGACGGTATCAAGAATTCTAGCAAGTTAGCAATATATTCACAGTTTAAATGTTATCCTATTCCAGAATCATATTTAGAAATAATTTATCTTCGCAAATATTTAATTGTGTTTAGTAAATTAAATGGCAGATAGGATATGTGTTTTGTGTAATGTTAGAAATGGTGTTGTGGTTGAAGATGAATATCATTTTCTTTTAATTTGTGACGACTATAATTTGTTAAGGCATAGATATGTTACCAAGCACTTACCTCCATATGATGAAACTCAAAACAGATTTCAAATATTTATCAATTTAATGAAGACCAGTGACATAGATGCAATGCGTGATGTGGCTTGTTTTATTCAACATGCAAAGAATGTGAGAAAGAGATTAATTGCAAATTTAATATAACTAAATTAATTTGTAAAATTGTTGTACATCGGGCCTTTAGCCATACAGTAATAAATATTCTTTGACTTTGACTTTTTAGAAACACACCTTTGACACCACCACCCCAACTGTACTCAAATGTGGGACGTAAACTTTTTTTTACATGATTACTATGATACTTTTGATATATTGTTGGTTTTCATATACTAATGTTGCCAGTAGTGAGCTGATCTGGGCGACCACAAGTAAAGATGGAAGCAAATTACTGAATAGAACAGGGAGTGTATTGTACGTATGTGATGTTTGACAAGTCACGTACATGATTCTTCTCAGTACGTGACTGTTGACATAATTATGAGCGTCAGTATCAGAGCTATGCATTTACTCTGGACAATTGACTAAAAATGTCAATAATCACATACGTTGATAGCAGTCAAAGATCACGTACAAGATTCTTCTGTTATGTCAAATGTCACATATGTTTTTGACCTTCCTGGACTTAACCTTTCATAAAAGCAACACTCATTGCTCAGGTATAATACAAATTTACTTGTCATTATCTTCTTTGTCCTTGAACTGATATATCTACTCTGTACGCCTCACCTTCGACGTACCAAGGAGTACTTGAACAAAAATTTGATTTGTTGACACCCACAACTTACCACCTACATATCTCACACATGGCAGCACGTTTTGATTTGGCAGCAAGACTGCTTCGAAGAACCATTCGCCAAATAACTTTTGCACACCCTTGCATAGCTATTGACTCATGTAAGAAATGGTGATGTGTGGTTAAAAATCGTGGAAAAATACGTGATGCTTATTGAAATGATTATTGAAAAGCCAAGGCTTATATAATACAGATGGCCTTCCATCGAAATAAAACTTGAGACTTCAGAATACAAGTTTTTATATCTGTTATCTCATTTCGAAGAAATTACACAAAATGACGAGTACTTTCTTGGGAGATAAAAAATATTTGACTGAACGTCACGTACGTTACCTTTGTGTTCAGAACGCATAAAAACTATATAAAAAGCAGTAGATTACCCCTATTGTGGTCCTAAATTCAACTTTGATCATTATTGCACATAATTTAATGAAAAAACAGCTAAGTATGCGGTAAACAGAGACCTTTATTCATCCTCTCAAAATGTGATGTCTGGCGATGTAACGTTTGACATAGGAAAAAACGCACTTGTCATGGACATAATTTAACAACAAAGTCACAAAGAATGAGCCATTATATGACATTTTTTATAAAAAGTACTCTCCATAGTTTCTATTTCCTACGCACCAAATATCACGGTGGTGAAATAAATATAAATATCGTCAAGTCTAAGTATTTTATTATAGTTTCTTAAAGGGACTGGCCCAGGCTAAAATCATCAAAAAATCGGTGATTTTATTTCGGGTTCTTAATATGACCATATGATGTAAGCATGTACATAGACTAGAACTGCAAATTTTTATAATTTTTGTGCTGCGCATTCACCAGTTAGACTAGATATAGAGACGAAATTCCCGTATTTCATATTTTTGACATGGTTGTCAATAATTACAAATCAGGAATTTCGTCTCTATATCTAGCCTAACTGGTGAATGCGCAGCACAAAAATTATAAAAATTTGCAGTTCTAGTCCATGTACATGCTTACATCATATGGTCATATTAAGAACCCGAAATAAAATCACCGATTTTTTGATGATTTTAGCCTGGGCCAGTCCCTTTAAGTTTGTTCTATACGTATTTATCACTGGATCTAGGGGTGATGTAGATCGAATCTGTCTATATAAGTTGTTTCTCAATTTAATTGATTTCATAATACCTTTTGTGGTCCATTCTGATTTTTTATGCTTATATTTATTATATTTTATTGTCTTTCGTGGAAAATGTTTATTTTTCGCAGTTTGGATAATATTGTCTAATTCGTTATAATTATCATTAGGATTAGCCAAAGGATTTAAATCTAGATTGTCTAGCAAATTAACTGATAGCAAGTCATTCTTAAATGACAATATATTTTCCTGGTTTTGTTTACATATATTAATTAACCGGGGTGGTTTCACATGGTGAGATGTCAAGTCCCAACAGGTGAAGTATGGTTGATGGTCAGAAAACTTACGAATCATTATACCAGAGGTAGTGTTGCGAGCAGCTTTTCAGCTTGCATTCTGTTCAATTCATCAAATTATATTGGCATATTTCGAACTTGAGGTAATCATTGCTCTCAGTGAGCGCCATGTTAAAAACGAAATTTAGTCAAGGAGAAACCAATGACGCGGCACACAGCTCAAGAACTAAGCTGTTGGGTGTGGTAGAATTTACGAGAAAAGGTGTAATAACTGAATAAATACAAAACTTAATGCTTATCAAGAAATACCATCTTCTGGGCATAATTCAAAAATAATAATAATGAAAAAACGAACAAACAAAAAACAATTTTCTGGGCATAATGTATGCGATGTGATGACAGAAAACTGTTGCCGTTTTTCAGGCTTGCAACAAAAAAATTCAAAAACATTTTTTTTTTTTTTCCCAGATTTTTCCTGACTAAAATATAAAGTATTCATGACCCTAATTAGCAAAGTGAGCACAAATTAGTGGCAGATCCAGGATCTGACGAAAGGGGGGGGGCGAGTTGTGTGCAGTAATGTGCGATTACTGGCCGCGCAGCAAACTGGCTGTGCGGCCAATCGCCTGTATGGAAAGGTGACATTATGATTGTATCTGATCGAATTTTAATTCTGCCGCCCGGCCGTCACAACGCAACGCGTCGCGCACCCAAACGTGTCAATGGAAAGGCAGCCTTATGCGTATACGTATTATACCGGCACATTAGAATGAGCATGAGAAATAACACCTGCCTTTCGATGTATGGGATTAAAGGTCTAGTCAACTGTTAAAAGTTGTAGGCATGGGTCCCCCAGAATGCAATATTGCCCGTGGGTATAGGCCTAGGCCCTATATCATAATAAAACTAAAAATGCGTTTCATACCCTCCGCTGCATTAAGAGCAAGTTCCCAAATCATTGCAAGTGGATTTATACTTCAGCGACATCTAAGAGTTAATAATTCCACGATCATAATAATGAAAGTACTATTTCTACCATGAATTAAGCCGCATTTAAAAACCACCAGAGATTTTGCACACTGTACGTAGGCCCCATAGATTCTGAAACTTGCAAGATATAAAATTCGTCAAAATGTAAATTGACTAGATTCATCATTAAGCCCATGCATATACATGTATCAGCATGCGTTTGTGTTTCTCTAGTATTCATTTTCGCATGATAATATTGATTTTTGTAATATGCAAGTTGCTTTTTGTAATATGAATATGAAAACCAAGTGATAAAAAATGCTTTCTAAAATTACATCGCCAAGGCATCACTTAAAGTTATTTATACAAGTAAAATGTTTGGATTCAATATGTCACAACTGAAGCTATTGTGGTGACTATCATAATGTTGGGAGCTAGATGGTTTGTGAATAATAAATTTACAAAGTTTCACACCAGAAAAATAGCCAATGATGAATAATAAATTAAATACATTCTTTTTGCGAATTAGTTTTATCTGATAGTCTAGCTGACTCTTTATTCCTATGATTTATTTTAATTCTGACATTTATTTCTGTTCTTTTCTATATATATCTACTCCAATCCAGCATCATTCACAATACAATCGTAAAAGTTTTTTCACATATATATATTTTTAGTATATTTTACATCAACACCATTTACAATAATTAAATCTGTTCTGTGCAGCCTATAAATCCATAAAAACCTTGCTAGCTGGTGGTGGTGGAGGATGATAGGTGAATAAAATGACAACTAAAATCTGTCATCTAGAAATATCGCCATCTTAAAATGGGACATAGGTCATTTTAATATGGAGGATGTTTGTCACACTTTTTTTTATTCATATTGTATAAATTACAGGTGATGAAAGTTTTTTCATCTCGGTCCTAAAATTATGACATTATAGCTTCAGGTGTAATATTGAATCCAAACATTTCACGTGAAAATATAGCTTTAAGAGATTAATTGTTGTATATACCTTGAAGCCTATCAAGGCACATTTAAAATATACATTTTCATAGATGATGTTACACACTGTAGATTCTGAATTGAAAATTTAATTTAAAAATTGAATTGAAACTTGGAAAAATATATACAATTCGTAAAAGTGTGAGTTTACCACTCTCATCAATAAATCCAAACATATATAAACATGCGTTTGCATAATGTTAGGAGCATGTTTTAGATTAGGTGCAAGGTGGATTAGTTAGGTGCAAGTTGCTTTTTGTAATGTGAATATACCATGATAGCATCGGTCTACGACGTTATGCCACCATTTAATCAACACGGGCCAAATGTACCGTGTTTTTCTGGGTGTATACTGGCTGGTAATGCAGTACGGAGGCAACGTACGGTCCCTCATCGGTTAGCTGTTGTTCTTTGGACAAATGATGTAGTAGTGTTTGCTGTAGGCATACATCCATCCTACTGAAGAGACGTCAATGATTAATAGAGAAACAATGCACTGTCCAATCATGGTTACCTGCAGCCTGCACATCAGGGCAGCTTCGTGTGGCGGCAGTGGAGACATAAGGCTGTAATTTGCTCTCTAATCCCTTAGTACTACATACAACACTGATATGAGAAATCAGCTCGTAGATAAGATTCAGTTGAAACTGGAACTTGGCTCAACGCTAGCACAACATTGGGCCATCTTTATGATTCTCTCTCAACAATATAGGCCCCTATTAGCAGTCAGAGGCGATATTTAAAATCACCCTTGTCCCACAATGAAATAGCTTAACTTTTGTTTTGTAGGCTTACTATCGTGCAGGCAATATCAGCTATTCAATTGAGATATCATTATATTTGCATCGTACCATTAAATCATTAAATATTTTATGTTACTTTCTTGTCCTATATCACATAATAGGCCTATTATACCATATCAGAACCTACCATAATTCAGTCGCAATGGCCACAACCTAAAATAAAAATAATATAGGACATAAATCTGCATATCAAGCGACCTGCATGAAAATGTACTTGTAAATGTCTTGTAATTAACTTTTGAGGCCAAGGAATATTTAGGCATTTTGTTTTAAATATTCTATGACACATCACTTGTATGTCTATTACTTTGCTTTACACTAGGCCTATACCGATTTAATTTAAGAACCACCCCCTCCAGAGCGACATACTCCAATCTGCAGTAAGAGGGATGCGACCTGTATGTGGAGCTAATATCAGGGTGAAGATAGTTGCAACATGCATCAGAACGGAATGTCCCATAATTCACTTTGTCTTCAAATAAGTTTTCTGAAACATTCCACATGCCATACTTTAATTACACTGTTTCTTATTAGAAAAGAAAATTCATGATCCAATCAGAAAGTCAGGCTGAGATGGCTGTAATTTGCATGAGCGACACTTTTCCATACTTCAATTAGTAATAAAAATTATTTATGCTTCATTCTTCGTTTCAATTTTTTTCGTGGCATATTTGTACTGGTACTAAAATAAATAGTCTAGATATCTCGAACAGTCGGCCATTTTAAATTGAATTGAGTTGAATTTTTTCACGGTATTTCCCTCCCTGCATATTCTGTTTTATAGCAATGGTCTAGCAAATTAGCATGGTTTGCCAGATATCTCGCATATTCAATTTAATTATGGCCGTTTTGAATTTGATCGAGCTGAATTTTTTTTAGGACATAAGCCTATATATCCCTCCCTGAAACCGCACGTTTTGTTCTATGGTAATGGTCTACTATCTGGCACGGTTTGCCAGATTTCAGGCATAATAAAAGTTGGGCGTGGCCGATAGTCTGCCATTTTCATCCCGCAGTATTTATATGTATTCGTTACACTCAACCCTTGAATGACATGACGCATTTACAAACTATTTCACGCGGCTTCAAACAATAGCCCCATCCTTTACATTTCAAACTGTAAAATTGTGAAAGTAATACATGCAGAAAAAATGTATTGTATTTATTGCAATAAATATGTTAAACAAATATTTCTAATTAATGTAGGCCCCTATATATCACAGAATACATATTTTACCATAAATCTAGACAAAAAAAACGTTATGGATTGTTTTCTTAAAGGTCTAGTCAACTGTTAAAACTTGCAGGACATGGGTCCCTCAGAATGCAATAATGCCCGTGGGTATAGACCTAGGCCATATATCATAATAATACTAAAATATGCGTTTCATACCCAGTGCCGCATTAAGAGCAAGTTCCCAAATCATAGCAAGTCTATATATGCTTGAGCGACATCTACGTGTTAATAATTCCTCCAAAGCTCTTTGCTCTGGCTCTTAGCTGGGCGTCGGGATTGCAAGCTAACTGACTTTATTACTGCGGGGATCCCGAAACAGTTGACCCTCACGAATGTGTATTGACAGGACAGCATCGGGTCAATGTCTGGTTTGAGTAGTATATTGTAATCAGTTTAGTTGCCGATATTAATGCAGTCAATGTGTACTCTACAGGCTACTGTAGGCCTACACGTGACCGTCCAACTCATGTCCGTTTCGCAATTGAATGATTCTTTAACTTGATATGAGCACATATGTAGCCTCAAATTATTTTTCACCGTATAACACTGTATATTTTGCGGGCATTTTTTAGGCTCTAATCACCTAATGTTTAATTAGAGGTGTCCATATTTGACAGTAGGCCTATATTACAATCTATTATGGCAAGGAACCAGTGCTGCCTTAACGTTGGGCCATTATCATTGACGCTGTGACAACATTGAAACAGCACTGGGTAAGTTTCTTCATCGTTTCGTAAAATTATACTCTCATGTGGCCTGATTTCATGCTATGTGATTGCTGACAATTGGCTGTTTACGTTGGGGTCAGACTCAAATTAAATTCATCAACCAGGGCGAATGAATTTCGCGGTTTCCTCAGTCAATTCTCAACCCAATTTTAGTGAAATTTTACAGACACTATTTTCCAATCATGTTGTTCGCTGATAATTAGCTTACATCTTGTTGGTGTAGACTTGCTATAACACGCCCCACCTAAAAGAAATGTTCGCTTTAACTAAACCACATGTGTTGAGAATGAATTAGTTAACCTATATAATTATATTCACATAATCAGTCATTAATAGCAGGCTCTAAGCCAGTCATATCTCAAGGTTGCATTCTGAATGCGCCCGTAAATATGTTCATAAATAATAGCAACCATGCCACTAGACTTGTTTAATACATTTTTTAAAGGTACGTTGAGGCAATGCCGGTTTAGTGTCGTTGCAGATAGTGATCCAACAGCAATAGTTATACAGCATTGGTTGAACGTATCGTGTTTGATAGGATTTCTAATGATAATTAATCAGCTCCTGGAAAGGCTGGCCAGCATTACGTCAATGCATGGTAGTCATCATAATATGATGGCACGTGGTAAGGTGTGAGTGGCGGGTTTTATCAGCAGATAATGCTGGCTGCACCCAGCATACACGATACGGTATATATGTTGATGTAATGCTGGACCATCGTCTGCGACGCTGTTGAGGTCAAACCAGCTGAGTTGTTCTACCAGCAGTGTTTGTCTGGTGTGTGTCTAAATATTTATTATGAACCAAACGTCAAAGCTGCGTTGATCAGGCAATGAAGCGTGTTGGTTGGGATATGTTGGGTGTAACTTAGGCCTAAAAGGACATATTCAGGCAAATAAAATATCTTTATTTTAGCTGTTATAACTTTTCGAGTGCTTGAATGTGTGAGCAGCAACATTCCGATGGAATACAACTTTTAGAAACATCTGTGAAACATTCGTTAAACAAGAACGCACTCGACAATTAACCGCCGCCATTTTCGAACTTGACGTTATTGCCCACACAAGGTCAAATTATTGACGTAAAATGTGAAAAATCGCAATAAATCAGCCATTTTAATTTTTTTTAAGCGATTATTGAACTTGTCCGAGAACTGCTAATTAGTAGCATGCACAACAAATTTGAGCAGGATACATGAAAAACGTTTCAAGTTATCGCGCCCACAATGTCAAATTATTGACGTAAAATGTGAAAAATTGCGATAAATAGTAAGTAAGTAAGTAAGTAAAATATTTGCTTTACTTCACTTTTCGGACAGTATGGCCATTTAAGTGAAAATTCCAGGTATTACAATATCCCATATTGTATAGTTAAAGTAGTAAAGGAAAGACAAAGCTAATAAAAGCATGTTCGTACTAAAATATTCAGTTTATGCTCCTGGCACCTATATGTAACGAGTCTGGTGACATGTTGTAGCGCCTGCACTACAACACAGTTTATTGGGTATAAAAATATCAGTATAAATAATGTAAAATATGAAGTGATTATAAAATGAACGACTTTTCAAGTCACTACATCTCTATGAAATTTGGAGTGATTGTGTAAAAACTACAAGTCTAAGTCAAAACAGTGTCATTGTCAAAACAAATATATAATATATACTATAATACTATATACTATAATCAAAAAAGTAAACCCATTTAGACATAAATATAAATGACATAATCAATGAACAGAGAAACCATTAAGTAAGTAAGTAAATGTCTTCTTTACTTCACTTTTCGGCCAGTATGGCCAGAGAAATCATGAAACCACAAAAAATTCTCAAAAATTAAAGACTTACAGTGCCCCCACAGTTGGTAATAAGGTCTGTGATATTGGAGGACCTCACAGAGCGATCACGAACCGTGAGGACACCGTAAGTCCCTTCTCCACTCATAGATGTCGCTCAGGTCAACCCCGCTCTCTGAGGTCAGAATGCCGTAAGTCACCACAGGCTAATTGTACGGCAATGGCTTCTCTATGAAATGCTGCATTATCCGCCAGGATGCCACAGAAAAACCTTTAAAACCATAAAGTGAAAAAATAATTATATGGCACTGGTTTCTTTCGGACATCCCGTTCATTGCCAGGATGCCAAAGAGAAACCACTGCAAACACAAATAAAACAAATCATAGAGGAACTATGAGTAGACCTACAATGCCCCCACAGCTGGGGATAGGGTCTGTCATCGAGAACTAGCACGACAGAGCGATCACAATCCGTGAGAGCACTGTAAGGCACCACAAGTACAATGAAAAAATATATAAAATATATAAATATGAATATATAAAGAATATATAAAGAAACTGAAAACTATTCGAAAATAAACATAACAACCTCAGTGAAAAAACCCTAAACCACCGGAAAGCAAACACAAAAAAACTTCACGTCAAAAAAATAGAAAAACCTGGTTCGATGAAGGTTTGGGTGTGCTTGGCCTTCTAAGAAGTTGCCCAGGGGGGACCACGCGGAGGTGACACCCATCCCCCCCTGCGATAAATAGGCCATTTAGAATTGTTTTCAACCATTATTGAACTTGTCCGAGAACTGGTCATTAGTTACATGCGTACCAAATTTGGGGAGGATAAATGATTTTTTTTTAAGTTATTGCCCCCACAAGGTCAAATTATTGACGTAAAATCACAATAAATTGGCAATTTTGAATTTTTTTCGGCAAACTTGTCCGAGAACTGGTCATTTGTAACATGCTAACAAATTTGGGAACGATACATGAAAAACATTTCCGAGTTATACTGCCCACAATTAAATCTTAAGCCGCCGCCGTCGAACTTCAATTGAATTAGCCTACTTTTAAAATGAGAAACCAATTTGATTATTTCCCCATAAAAATAGTTTTTTTTATAATTTACTAGCAGTAATCTATGCTAAAAAGTTTTTACCTCATAAATATTAGGAGAGTTATGTAAGACGTTGCAAGTTTAATTACAACGTCATCAGGGAATGACCGTTTTCCTATCGGGCCACAAAGTTCAGATGGTAATTAGGCTGGATATCACTAAACTCAGCCAATTGACATGTTGTAAATCTTTGCGGGACATCACAACAAAAATACGCCGGCAGGATTCGTGGGATGTTTGTGGCTGGTGTAGTGTTAAGTAGTAGTAAATTATTGCTTTACGTCACTTTTCGGCACAAAGGGGTGATAGGGAATGGGGGGTTATTGAGAGCGTTTTCATTGGCTCGTCCAATAAGGGATTCTGGGCATGTCTAGGGGATCTACCCCCCGACATGCCTAGACGGCCGGAGACTTGGGTTTCGCTGTGCAATTTAATGCTGAAACTCCGTGGTATTTTGCGTAGCTTCGCTATCCTCGGGTCGGACAGTTCCCAGAGTAACAATAGGAAGGTAACTCCATTAATTTAGAATGGTCAATTAAAATGGAATTTTGCCATAATTATGGTTGTGTGAAATTGTATGAACATTCTAAAATACACAATTATCGGGTACATATCTGTTTCAAATGGTCGGTGGAGAAAGATATTATAGATTTACGATGATACAAGCCTAAATAACAGAAATTTAAACTTTAAAAGTTTTTAAGTTTGGGGCACTTGGCACAGCCCCTTTAAGATATTCCGAGAAAACAAAGTGATGCTTACCTTGTGCTCGTTGAAGGCTGGGCCAATGTCCCAGATCGATGTATTATAACATAGGTCTTGCAGACTAACGGTAAACATTAATTGTCATTCAGCATCCAATCAAACACGATATGTTAAACGATTGCTGCATTATCACTGATTATTGGTGGCACATCGACTGAAACAATGGCCAACCATTATTCCAGCATGAGCTGAACATTACATGTCGCTAAAAAACATGTGAGATTACAGAAAATTTTGGAAGATTTATTTTCCTGAAGATTCATTTCTGTCATGTAACTTACTCTATATAATATGCACTAACATATCTGTAAATATTTGTATTGTTATAGACTTCTTATCAAGGACATGACAATGATTCAACCATGCTGATAATGAAATTGATATCTCTAATTTAGTTTCTACTTTAGTCCGAATATATCGCAAAACACACTCATCAATTGCGTTCTGCTACCCAACAAAATAGTCAAAATAATAGAATGACCCACTTTGCTGTTGAGAACAATCAATTATAAACTGGTGTGACCAATCAATACTCATAGTTCAGGAAGTATGCGTGTATTACTAGAAATTGCAAATTTATTCACCGTTAATTAGTTAAATATTCCTGTCCTGCCACGTCATTTACATATAATGCAATTTATAAACTTCCCATATCCTTCCATCAGTGTTTACACTTTACCAAGTAATATCACAAACATAGCAAAGTGCCCATTAGGATACATTTGATTAGGAATGCAAGAATATACAGAAGAAATAAGACTAGAGCCTGACGGCATTGAAGTAGAGCTTGCGTCGACCTTCAGGGTTATTGTTCTACGGACAGATAAAATGGAGCTGTTTCACAATAATTATTAAAGCTGCTTATTTTAATCAAAAGATCAAGTCATAGAAAATGGTGTTTAATTTATTATTTAACTGTTTAAAGTATTAAAACCCACTGGGGGTTTCTGAACTTTAAAGTCTGATGTTTGAAGTCCAAAGTCTGAACTCTTTTAAGGCCGAAGAAATTTGAAGTAGCCTATATTGTCCAAAGTCTGAAATTCAAAGACTGGCGCTCAAAATCCGAAGGACGGGGTCTGTCCGAAGTAGGCCCTAGGCCTATATCAAAAGTCTGTACCCGCACCCGCACAAATTGGAACCGCATCCGCCCCGCACATTTTTTTTCAGGCCCGCAGCGACCCGCAAAACTTACATTGTCACAAATTACCAAAAATTCAATTTCCCTCAATTTTTTTCATTATTGAGCGATGCATGTATATAATATAAGCATGTTTTGTCATGCATGCGTACAAGTTTAGGCTACATATATGTATACATTTATTGATAATGTCTTTTTTCAAAAATATAATATATATTATATAGGGCCTAAGCATATATGTATGTCGTATGCATACGTATAATAGTGTAGTCTACATATTTATTGATAGTCTTTTTTCAAAGATATAATACAGTCTTGGCCCAACATTGTACCAGGATAATTACGTTAAACAACACCACGAGGAAATAAGTTTGTTTGAACAATTTCTACGTGGTAGCCACAATATTGGTATAATATTGGCCTAACGTTCTCGACACTTGCCCAACTCAGGTGTTTTGTCAATTTTTCACCTGGTGATAATTACGCGCCTATTGTCTTGATTACGTAACCACGCACGGTCGATATCTTGCACTATAGTTTCCCCTATCTCCACCCCCTCCCCGCCCCCCCCATCCATATATGCGGGGGATTTATCTGATGATTTACACCATGCAATGCGTATCATGTACTTTATATAATTTATCTGATATCAATTATATTATAATTAGGCCCAGTATAATGTAACATAATCCCTGAATAATTTAGTGCTAAAAATAGGATACATTTATATTTCATGGCGTCACTTAAAAAAACAGTAAATGATCACAATTGTTATCAATCCATATTATGTTGTAGCGTATACTGCAATTTTGTGATATCAATTCTCACGCAAAACCATTGTTTTCAACATTTCTCGTTCTCTTGATTTGCTGGAAAATATCTTTTTTTAACCCTTTTTTTCATATTATAATATATTTTAACTTACACATTTTGGTACTTTTTTCTGTTTATAAATGTTATTGCTTGATCACGTTTTAATCACAAGTAGCTGAAATAGCTATAGTTAGCTATTGTTTTCTTATTGTAGGCCTATACACTTGCGAATATAAATAAATATTATCTCATTTAAATCCACGCACTGTGAGGATTCAGCCATGCTAGCACGACACATTCATCTAATGCTGGACAGCGTCAGATGGAAGATTGTGTTCACAGTGACACCTCTGAGAAAGGGGGTGATCTGTGTTAACCCATGCATGTGACTAACACTTCTTGACCCGCGCACACAAGCGGCACGCATGCGCCCGCATGCGTCGGCACTAGGCCTGCCCGCGTTATGTCGACCCGCACCGTACCGCCCCGCAAGGCAAAGATAAAATTTGGCCCGCGCAAACCAGCGCGGGGCGGGCTAAGAATAAGGTTATACCAAGAACCTTAATCTATGCTTATAGGAGTCCTTGGTTATACATACGCCTACTATAATTGCCGTTACAAAACAAATAAGTTTACAATTTTTTTTTTATTGTAAAATATGTTCGGATATATATAAGTGCATGCCTTTTGCTTAAAATATTTTTTGTGCATGCACCTGTTATCGAAAACTAAGTAGGCCTACATCTTCAAATATAAGTCTATGCACGTTTATGCACGGGGATACGGTATAAATATATCTGTATTGGCAAAAAAGCAACATAATTGCATGAAGCTGTTTAGCAACAAGATATTTTACAAAAAAAAATAGTAAACTTATTTGTTTTGTAACGACAATTATAGTAGGCCTACGTATAACCAAGGACTTCTATACGCATAGAATGTTCTTGGTATAACCTTATTCATACATCATCTTAGCAACGAAATGTGCCTTATATATCCTTATTTCAAGAAAACAACTTCCGATAGTATTTGCACTTTTATGTTATAATTATAAATCTAGTTGCAGGTGCAAAAAACCTTCACTGTCTCAACAGGCAGCCATCATTCCGCGGCGTACGGTACTACAAGTTAGAATCGTCACCAGGGTCACAGCTATCGTCAACAGTCGCATCCACATCTCTGTCTAGGAGGGCGCTAGACCTGATCATTGTTATAAAAACATTATGAAGTGCTGTCGCCCACGTTAAAAACATCATTTTTTATTAATAATCTTTTAATAATCCTCAAGAATCTGTTTTAATGAGCGCTAAATTTATTTCAAGAACTCTGGCCTCGTAACAATAATCGGATAAATGGGGACGGGTGTTCTACAGTAATGGTCTATCTATTTTGGCATACAGATACGGGTCAAAATGTAGGTCAAAGATCACAACCCCCAAAAGGCACACCTGCACACCCCAAGGAATGTGCGTGTGCAATATAGATAATAAAAAAAAACATGGGTTTCCGAGATCTCCTCCGGGAACGAAATTACGAACAGACGGTCGGACGTCCGAGTCGACGTCATAACCCCGGGGGATAAAAACATTTCAAATTATCGCTTCGAAAAAATGGAGAGGCTTCTTCAAAACCCCTCCAGTATTCAAACAATTGCAGCCATCACATACTCAAACAATTTACAACAACCCCATGACATGTATGTTTTCCCTATTTTTTTTTTTAAATAATTGTTCTCAAAGGTAAATCACATTTTGAGGTATATTTAAAATAATTCAAATCACATTTCACTAGAGTCCAAACACTTTTTATGCGATTTCCAAAAATAAAGGAATTATTTCCCAAGCAGCCTCGTCATATTATGTGAAAAATTAATACCGTAGTTAACGTTTGAGTGACAGCTAAATCAACTTGTGGGGGTGCTGCACTCAGTATTCTAATTTAATGTTATTGGGGATGCTTAGCTATCATTTTTATGTAATTGTTACAGTACATTATAATAAATAAACATTTAACACAGACAATATTCAAATGACATAACATTATTCATAATTACTGCTCAAAAAGATTCCACACATAGAAATGAGGTAGGCCCACATTACCAATAAATAATGCAATGAAGCAAATAATATTAACTCAATTTGACACGGGGTTTTCAATAGATACAAGTTAACTTTTCAATAATTTAACCTGATATGTTTCTCCATTAATTAAAACAAGGTCAGCATCTGCCAGTTGAGACAGTTGTTCTTCTGTAAGTTGCATGCTGGTGGAGTTTTCTTTTATATCTGAAATATCCTCATTAGCATCCAGTTGATCAACTATGTGTGATTCCTCTTTAAGAGCATCTACATCAGTGTTTTTATACACATTTCTATTTTCTGTCTGTAAAATTGTTCCTGGTTCAACTGGCAGGCATAGCATGGATGTATCGTTTGTCTTCTCAGGTTGTTCTTGGGAATCAGTCACTTCACACAATTGAATTTCATTTACCGTGTCATTGAGTTCAGATGTAATTGTAGAAACGAGATTTGCGGCGTCCAAGTCTTGGTCATAGCATGTGGATACTGTTACAATTGTGGAATCTGGTTGCGCTTGATTATCTTCACCGTGATGCTTCATCACATGTGCCACAAGAGTCTCCCGGTCCTGGTCTATATGATTACATTCTGCACACATGTAAAGACAAGTATCGCCCTTAACCAGGTGTTTCTTGTGTAAACGTGCAGCATTGTGTTGTCTCATATGCACTAGCAAACTCTGTTTATTTGGAGCATTGTAAGTACATACCACGCATATCCAGCCTCTTTCTTTTGAAAATTCTACGCCGTGCTGTCCCTGCAAGTGCTTAAAGAGATTTATAGCTTTTACAAATTTTAAATTGCAGTGCATACAAGAAAAAGCTTTTTCAATATGACTAAAGTCACAAGGTGCATATTTTCTGTTAAGTTGTTTACTTTTTTCATTGAAAGTTGGCTGAATTTTCTGTTTCGAAAATACAGTGTCTGAAGTCGAATGCGAGAGGTTGTGCTTAACTTGCATATGACGTTGCAAGTGCTCTTTCTGACGTGCACAATAGCTACACTCTGGGCAGGAATGAGGCTTCACTTTTGTATGGGTCAAAAGATGTCGTGTAAGTCGGCTTCGACAATCAGTGACAAAACTGCAATATTCACAGAACAATTTCACCTCAGGTCCTGGACGGTGGAACTTCATATGTTGTTTTAAGTCTTTTTCCTTGTACGCAATAAATTCACATTTCCCGCATACATATTGAAGAATCTCTGTGACATCCTTCTTGTGCTTGCGTTTTAAGTGCATTCTTAGGTCAGTCGATCCAGATGGGCAGCGGTAATCACACTCTGTACACTTCACTCGATTTGACTGAAAAAAAAGAAAGATAGACTTACCATACTGGAACGACATGCTAGAAATTTAACATGAAAATATTTTTAAAAATAATAAAACTACTCAGTGGATCCCAGCTATACAATTAATAAAGCGCTTCAAATATTATCTCTGCAATATTAGATGGGCTTTTTAAATTCTGATGTCTGGGTGTCAATAGTTCCATAATATATGCAAACAAACTTGTATCTTACTAGCCCTCAACAAATTTGCATATATATATTGGTGATTTAGGTAACTCTGGCAAACAGCATGGGTGGCAATTGTTTATCTAGACAAGAGTTTACGATACTGGTACCTGCCCTGTTTAAAGAGCATCCAGGGTTTCATAAAAATGGGGGTGATTACTTTGGAAAATTCCCATACAATTAGTTTTATTCAAACTGAGACACAATTTTCTTCTGAAGTATGGTGCAACTGTACATAGTTTTGAGTTGTAATTTAACGAAGCACCTTATGACTAATCAGCGTTAGTATAACTCACCTCATGCTTATATATGATGTGTCGTTGTAAATGAATCTTTTGTCTAAATTTTTGTGAGCATTGTGAACAAGAAAAAGGGCGTGAATTAACATGGATTTCCATATGACGACGAAGGTTACTTGCTGTGGTGGCTCTATATGAACATGTTGTGCAAGAATAATTCCTCAGATCTGAAAAAAATGTATAGATGAAATCATGTTATAGAATGAGAAATAACAAAATATTTGAAAGGCATTGATTAAACATTATTTTTTACATGCTTTAAACCTGACCTAGATGACTTCGTTTATGCTTGTACCAATTCCGGTCCTTGGTAGTTGTATAGGAACATATTTTGCAACAAATGAGCTTTTCTGCATTCGGTAGTATCTTGATATCATATGCGACGTCTTTCTTCTTACCAGAATCAACATCATCACTTTCTTTTATCTCTGACGAAATATTACTTTCTTCTGTCATTTGCTCTGCAGAATCACACACGCCTTCAAATGCCTGCAGTAAAAAGTATATGTGGTAACACAGAAAGAAAAAAGGTAGTTTTGTAATCATAGACCCTTCGAAATGCTCTTTAGGAAAGATACATATAAGCTAGTGAACATCAATGGCAAAGCAATTCAATCAATTATCCCTTTCTAGAAAATAATAACGCCAAGATGAATACAAATAAATAGGTTAGATGAATACAAATAAATAGGTTGTGATCGATTTTAAATTAACATATTATGTGTACACTATAACTTTATTTACAGTTTAAATGAATCAAATATACATCAAATATAAATGTTCAATAGTCCATACCCCCAACGTTTTCATTGTGTTTACCACGTTATTGCAAAGATTAAACCTAAGCTTGGGGATAAGATTTATATTTGATGAAAAACATGCAAGCTTTGACAGAATTCCGCATGACTTTTCCGTTGGACATGTCTCTCCTCAAATATACTTGTCCAAATCAAAATCGTACTTGTCTGAAAAAAACATGATTCGATCACTCAAATTTATCCTATAATAATTAAAGGCCCGTACCCAGGCAAATGGCATGCTTTCGTTTTAGCTCTGCTATATCTTTTTAGTGTTTTAATGAGTGAAGGCAACATTCCGATAGATTGCAACTTTTAGAAACATCGGTTGGCAACATAATCAGGTTTCGAAAATGACGAATTATGACAAAATGTCGGTCATTACATTTTTGTCTTTTATATATGAATATTGCTTTACGTCGCTTTCTGCACAATCTACTGCTATTTCGAATGACTTCAAGGGTTCTTTATAGTGCACAGTACCATAGGCAGCATTGTACACTCCAGGCCTTTGAACAGTTTGGAGCACTGAAAATGCACAACCACGATGACAAATATCCGGCCCGACCGATCTTTGCCGGGAACCTGGTACCTCCAGGTTACAAGCCCCAGTCGATACGAGTGAGCCATCGGGGCCGGCCTTTTGTCTTTTTATAATTTACTAGCCGTAATCCATGACAAAAAAATCTTAACTCGTATTAGGATAAGTTTGTAAGGTCTCAGATGTATCACATCGTCAAAGACGTTGCTAATTTAATTACATTGTCATCGGAAAACCACAGCTTAACGGCGCTTTCCCTACGGGTCTCACACACGAAGGGTTTACACTTCTATACTCGGCCAATTGACATGTTGTACATCTTTGCGGGACATCGTGAACATCGCCAAAATACATAGGTGATATTCATAGGATGTTCGTGGCTGGTGTAGTGACAAAAAGGAAGGGATTTTCCTCAGTGTTGATCCGTTCAAAGAATAAAAACAAATCAACATCGGACCCTTCATCTACACCCTCAGCGGCTTGGTCAAAGCCATTATAATAAAGAGATGGTTGTTATTAATTGTATGAACATTGCAAAATACACACTTATCGGGTACATATCTCTTTCAAATGGAGGGTGGGGAAAGATAATATAGATTTACGATGATATAAGCCTCTATAACACAATTTTCAACTTTGAAACTTTTTAACATGGGTATGGGCCTTTAAGTTTAAGTGGTGTCATTATGATTAGACTGTTCAACATCAGCAGCAGTACCAATAAAATACGTGTACTTGCAAAGAATCGTCTTTTTTATTAAATGATCCATCATTTATTTTAATTATGTAAAAAATATTCTTATTATTATTATTTTCAGCTAAAAAAATATGACTCGTTGACTGATTGCCAATGTAGTATAGCATAGTAAAATATTTTAACACTTTTCGGCACGAGTGGTTATTTAAGTGACATTATAACACAATGAAAACAGTGCAGTCCAGTGATGAGATAAAAGATTCCCAATGATAGCGAGATAATCTTGAGATAAAAGGAGGCGATTTGTGAGAAGCATGAATTATTTCAATTGGTCATAGTTTAGAAAAACGTTTCGCACCCTAAACATAATTCAGAAAGACGTTTCGCACCCAAACCAAATTTCAGAAAGAAGTTTTGCACCCAACCAATATTTTAGAAAGACGTGTCGCACCCAAATCATATTTCAGAACGACGTTTTGCCCACAAGTCATGATTCGTTAAGACGATTCGCACCCGTTTTATAAATAGGAAATAGGCCTACGTTTCGCCCTCTCTTCATATTTTGGAAAGACGTTTCGCCCCCTATTCAGAAAGACGTTTCGCCCCCTAGTAATAATTTGGAAAGCCGTTTCGGACCCTTTTCATAATTAGGAAATACGTTTCACTTGCTAATCATAAATGAGCTTGATATTTATATTTAAGAAAGACGTTTGGCACAGTAATCATAAAACAGCATAAAATAGCGAAGATTGCCGCCCCATTCCATTATTAGGAAAGACGTTTCGCCCCTCTTCATGTTTTGGTTCTGCACCATTATACTACCCTAAAATCAGCATAATATGCGTGAAGATTGCCTTAATAAATTAGGACTTTCTCACTCAATGCGCATACCGCCTATTTGCCCAACACACACGAGACCTTGAACTATTGTCGTTCTAAGTTTGTGACAGCATCGACGAAACAACAGAATGACATTGCATGCATCGATATGAGCTCCATAAACTAGTGATTTATATTTAAAACCATATTACGACTAATTATGTGAATAATAGCGTGCCTAATTGTTGATTCTTCGTTCATTGGATTAAAAGTTGGAAATTATGTCTGCAATGCTAGGTTAAAACAAACGAAAATATCTAGGTCTACTCAGGAAAGTGTAACGTTACACTTCCCTGTGAGTGGTCTACTTTGATATATTAAGAAAAAATAATTATTCGTAATAGGCCTACATCACAACAACAGCGTCGTCACGCCTAATGTGGATCACACCTTATTCATTGCTTTTGGGCAGGACCAGCCAAATATCACTTAATATGAACCTAGCCAAAGTGTTAACAAGCTTAAGGCAGCTTAACATCATGCAATTATTGGTTTAATCACGTGACCGTGTATTAATAATTAATAATAGGCCTACACGGCTAGGCCTACCCCTAGACAAACAATAGCACGTAGAATCCTCCATCTCAGAGTTGATAAATGTATGCTATAATTTCGTGATCGCTAAATTGATTGACTCACGATTTATTTTATGTTGTTTCTTCATAATTGCCAACATTTGAGATTTTTTTTTTTTTTATTTCTCTGGATGCATTTTTAGGGAAGAATATTTACATTAAAACTGGCCTGATTCAGAATATGCATTAAAAACATGATAAAAAATAACTCCACTGTACTAAAATCAAGAATAATCAACTTAATACAGTAATAAGGTTTTAGTCTTTGTGAAAATAGGGACAAGTAATACAATTCGGGACATTTTCTGGGTGATTCGGGACGCGGGAAACATGGTGAAAAATCGTAACTGTCCCGCCAAATTCGGCACGGTTGGCAAGTATGTTTCTTGTGACAGAATCACTGTTTAAGAACACATTTTGAAGGCAGATTCGGTCATAAGTGCCTTAAACGGGGTTTCAAATGGAGTAAATCCTTACATGTTAGTGTTGTTAAACCTGCTAGGCCTAGCCTATCATTAGTCTACTGTATCTGTAGTCTATAGATCTCTGTATTCTCCTAGATGTTGTCATGGCCTAGCGTTATAGGCCCCCCACTATACGGCATTTGTAGGCTGCATGTGAAGGTGTGCACAAACATCCTATTTGTCCTATTTTTCTGAGTTATAATTTCCCCGCGCTCACTTGTTGGGTCCTGAATTTCTCTGCATGCACTTTTTGGGTCGTAAATGTTTTCCCCGCACACATTTTTTGGTCGTGAATTCAAATTTGTCTAAGAATTATGCATATTTTTTATTAAATTTTGTTCTTTTTATTTGACATAATTTTACACTTTGTATGAAAATATTATTAGCTCCCGCAGTCACCGAAGGTGCAACGGAGTGGTCTCGGGCCATCCATGAACATTTCGTTTACGGAGTATATCTCAGGATCTACTTGACCGATTGTCCTCAAATTTTACACACAACACTTCCAGGGGGTCCAGTTGTGCCTTTTGGGGAATATGAACTTTGACCTACTTTTGGTTCAGTAGGCCCCTACAATGACTATCTCCATGGTCCTATTCAACTCTATATATAACTTTAACTAGGCCAACTGGGCAATAATGGGCAATATGGATAAATACGGGTTTTAATGGGCAATAATGGGCAATATTGGACGGCTGCCTATATTCTTCATTTCATACAATTTTAATTCATACCCCTGATACCTACGTTTGCTTTATTTGCACTAAAAATGTTAATTTAATATCAGTCACGATGTCATATTATTTTTATTTCATATATATAATTGATATTAATAACAACGTATTTTATATTTTCAAGTGAAATCTGTGGGTGGGGATATGAGTGGTTTATGGCACAAATTACCTCAACAACATGTAGTTTTCATGTGTATAGAGACACTGCAGCTGATGAACCCTTTGAGGCCGGTATTTTCGGTTATTATAGAAGTACATATCTAATATAATTTCTCATCTAATTTAATTTCTTATCAAATATAATTTATTATTAGATAAAGAAATAGGCCTACACTGCCACTAATAAATGATCTTGTCAAATTCAATTTAAAAGAAAATCATTATTTGTTATAAACTGGGAAAAAAGGAACACAACGACAGGCTTTTTAATAATATAAATACGATCCCTAGTCCACAAACACTAATTTCTGTGTCACACGTCGCCTTCTGAGATCAAAGCTGCATGTTCATCGTGGACAATGGTTGTTTTTTCACCTTACAAACACGATACACTGAATCAACATCGTCTCAACGTTGTTCCACAGTCTGCGATGCTGGTGGAACAATAAAACAGCATAGGGTCAAAAACTGGTGCACAGTGAGTATTAACCCAATGCCGGCCGAATTATGTGTTTCTCAGGAGCGCTGCAATCACACCTATTGTCAATAGTGTTCACCGTCTGGAGGCGTCTACACATTAGGTAACCATAAGCCCAGCTACGGAAAGGACGTCTCTATGATTGCGTAACCTGGTGCAGTACGTCGCTGACTGTTTTTTTCTTATCTTAATAATATCTGTATGCGTTTTTTTTAAATATTGGTTTGTAAGTTTGACTGAAAGGCACTGTAAATCGATACCAAATATTTAAATATAGCATTAAAACTAGCGAATTGCACATTTAGAACCCAAATGGTTTCATGGTACGAGCAGTCATGCATGGCACGCATTCAGTACCCGTGGGACTACACAATTATAAATTTAATGTTGAGATTATCCGGGAAAAACACATTTAAATAGTACATTCAACTAGCCCTCATTTATAACAAGTAAAATAATATCCTCAATTACGTTTTTAACGATTGCTTTGTACATTTCACTGAAAGGCACTGTAGATTGATACTAGTTATTTAAATTTAGCACTAAAACTAGCAAATTGCACATTTATAACCCAGATGGTTTCACGGTATGAGCAGTCGTGCATGGCACGCATTCAGTATACCTAAGGGACTGCACAATTATAAATTGACACTTTGTCATTTATTTTTCGTTTATCACTTTTCTTTTTTAATTGGCTAAAATTAGCCTATTGCCTATGATTGCGTGCTTTGACAATATTATTTTTACTTTTCAGTTTGTGATATTCTAGTATTTTTTATTTTTTAACTTTTTATTATTGCCCATTATTGCCCACATTGGCTAAAAAAACATTTTCTTTTACAATTGGCTAATATTAGTGCCTATTATTGCGTGCTTTGACAACATTATGTTTACTTTGTGATATTCTAGTATTTTTTTATTTTAAAAAAAATTCTTATTGCCCAATATTGCCCACTTTGGCTAAAAAAGCATTATTGGCCAGCCCAGGTTTTCCCGGGGTGGGAAAACCCGGGCCGGGTAATATTGCCAACCCTGCGAGAGGGCCTGGCAATGACTTGCTTTGATAGTGTTTAGGCATTAACATTTGAAGTCGTGCTTCATCGACCATCTATAATTGTAATTAAAGTGTGTTGTTCTTCACACATTAAGCTGTATATAAACAAATTTAATGCCTAAATACTAAATTACATGTACTATTTCTTTCATTTTTGTGCAATCTATCACTATTACTACATGTACTACTATTACAGTGAAATTGCCCCCGTTACCTATTAGCCTACTATTACCTATTACTATTACCCCATCCCTGGTGCAGTGCGACAAATTGATAGCATCTGAGCTTGGTCGGCTGAGGATATACGCACCATAGAATTTTTATTGATTGCTGATTGATAGTTGTACCGAATCATTTTTCGAATAAACTATGGTGCAATTAATATGTACAGTATGTGTCATTATGTACAGTGTGTCACAATGTGGGATCATCACCACCGGGTGGTCAGGTTCGTAGCCGTAGTGGTCACTTGGGTCCATTACACAGGGTTCACCACAGTGCCGGAAATGCCGGCTGCCCGACCGGATGAATTCTAAATTTTTTTTTTTTTTTTTTCAATTACGTTTTGTGGTGTCCTTCCATTTAAGTTTTAAAGATGGCTAACTGACAGTGACTGATTTTGTAAATTATTGGCTTTTAGATAGATCTATTACTTAGTGGGCAACCACACATGCTGCAAATTTTATGCAGCAGTGTAAGGGTTAAGCTGCCGCGAGTGCCAAGTTAATATTTTTGAGAGAACTAGATGATTTTTTTTTCTGTGGGGAACCCTGATTACAGGTGGAGAGCCATTATTTTTACCTTCTGCACTTTTAATCTAGACTACGCTATGCCATTGATTCAAATATAATGAACCTTTCTTTGCAACTTTTGATGTGATTGCTTCCCCTATCCCATGTAATGTTGCAATGGTGGCAACCACAGATGATCCATGTATAGCATGCAAGACAGCAAGTCACTAGCAATGCCACTATGTTGTGGTGGTACGTTAGTACTTACTTAAATTTTGCCCTGAAATATACATGAGGTTATATTATTTTTTATTTTGAAATTTTTCAAAGTGAATATTTACCTCTTTCGTGCCTGGTATAATTGATCTGGGAAGAGTACATGATGAAACAGCTGAGTTGGGTGGTATGACTGTAGAATTCATCTCATATAAATTGTTGGCATTACCAGCATGGCTAATATTACTGTCTACAGACAGGACGTCCCACTTTTTACAGCCAATCATACCAGGCTTTTCAATGCAAATCAGATTACCATTCTCCAGTGATATATGCTCCATAACATCGTTCTCTTCACGTTCTAACCGCACTTCTTGAGAGGTAACAGGCATGCATAAATCAGATTCATTATTCTTTAGGAGATGATCTTCGAACAATACATCTCCAATCTTTACATCATTTGTGATTAAACCATCTAAACATTGGTCTTTTGGTTGCATAATTAAAATAGTGTTGCTGTTGGACACATCACGACTTTTCTCGTTAGATAATACACATTTTACATTACTATTCTTCATTTGTTGAGGTTCACCTTTATATGTTATGTGTTTTGCATTATCTTTGTCTAATTCAAAGTGTTCTGTTACAGCTGGATCTTGAATTTTTTGTGAATGACTAATGTGAAGTTCCTTTTTGCCCGTAATAAGTGACCTCAAGATAACTTGTTTCTTTACAGGTTCATCAGAGATATCCATTTCAGGCGACAAATGTCTTTTTTTGTCTTTTAAACTGAAAAGAAAAAATTGTAAATTATTATCTATATAGATAGGGAGACATACGGAGTTAAAGACAGACAGGCAGACAGTTTGTGTATAATGTTATAGCTACCATACCATTTTATTATACTTTTTATTTTATTTTTATTTTTACATTATTGGAACTCATTCCAATTTGAGTCTTTGTTTTGGTGGTGAAGTGGATGTGGTCGACGATGTTATTGATGTGGGATGTTAATGAGTCTAAGTCATGTTAATACGTGAGGACAATTTTAGTGTCATCTACACAGCGGAACCGCTGTGATGGTGGTCTGGGAGCTGTAGATAAGGCAATGGACTCAAAATATTCCATGTACAGGTTATCCACAATGAGAGTGACAAGAGAGCCCATCGCTGCTCCATGGACCTGCTGGTCAAATTCTCCCCCGTAGACAAAATAGGTGGCTGTCAAACACTATTCCAGTAACTGTATTAACTGGTCGATGTTGAGCTCTGAGTGATCAGGCAGTATGAGGTCTTCTCTAAGTTAGCGCTCAATAACATTGAAGGCTTGGTCCACCGTCCGGGACGTTGATGAAAAGTGATTTGACGTCAAAGACAATAACTACTGTCCCAGGGGCACCACAACCTCGGTCTTTTATCCATTAACTCTTTGTTGTTTTTCACACTGTGTATGATGTTGCCTACAAGTGGAGATAGTTCGGTGGCTAGGTAGCGTGCTGCTTTGTAGGCAATACATTACTGCCACAGGATGAAACAATCGGTCTGTGTGCAATCAGTTTGTGTATCTTGGGCGTGCATACAGCTGAGGAGCCTCTTCTGCGTTTGTATATAGGCATGATTATCACCATCTGAGCCGAATCACCCACCCTGATCAGCTGAAGGCAGGTGGAAACGTTGCAATCCTTTCACACGAAGTTTAAAAGTGAGTAAAATGTAACAACTTTCTATATGAATATTTGAACCATGAATAACATATTCTCTAATATAATTGTTCACAGGTAGCGCTATAATATCCTTCATTTAACCCTCTCCCCGCTAATTATGACAAAAGATGTCCTAAATTGAATGGGGAATGTGGAATGTCATAGTAGGTACCTTCAATAAATTTTAAAATTGTACAATAAAATTATGCTGAGCCTTTTATCGCAACTGCGACATGCTAAACTAAATATTTGACCACATTTCACAGTTTTCACTGAACAAGAAAAATGCTGTGCTAGATCAAAATCTGAGCTAAATTATAACAAGAGCACACTCGACAATAGCCCGCCGCCATTATTGAACTTGAAGTCATTATTGCAGCCACAAGGTCAAATTATTGACGTAAAATGCGAAAAATGACAATTAATCGGCCATTTTGAATTCTTTTTCATCCATTATTGAACTTGTCCAAGAACTACTTATTAGTAACATGCATAACAAAATTGAAGAGGATACTAGAAAAACTTTTCAAGTTATCGCGCCCACAAGGTCAAATTATTGACGTAAAATGAGAAAAATCACAATAAATCGGCCATTTTTTTTTTTTTCCAGCCATGTTTGAACTTGTCCAAGAACTACTTATAAGTAACATACATAACAAATTTGAAGAGAATATGTGAAAAACTTTTCAAGTTATCGCGCCCACAGGGTCAAATTATTGACATAAAATGAGAAAAATCGCAATAAATCGGCCATTTTTTTTTTTTTTCAGCCATTATTGAACTTGTCCAAGAACTACTTATAAGTAGCATACATAACAAATTTGAAGAGAATATGTGAAAAACTTTTCAAGTTTTCGCGCCCACAAGGTCAAATTATTGACGTAAAATGTGAAAAATCGCAATAAATCGGCCATTTTTTTTTTTTTTCGGCCATTATTGAACTTGTCCGAGAACTGGTCATTAGTAACATGCATAACAAATTTGAAAAGGATACGTGAAAAACTTTACAAGTTATCGCGCCCACAAGGTCAAATTATTGACGTAAAAGGTGAAAAATCGCAATAAGTCGGCCATTTTGAATTTTTTTTCAACCATTATTGAACTTGTCCGAGAAGTGGTCATTAGTAACATGCAAAACAAATTTGGGAAGGAAACATAAAAAACTTTTCAAGTTATCGCGCCCACAAGTAAATGTTAACGCCGCCGCCGCCGCCGCCGCCGCCGCCGCCGCCGACGCTGACGCCGCCGAACTTCAATTGCAATAGCCCACCTTTTTTAATTAAAATTAAAAGGCGGGCTAAAAACGTCTAAAAGTTGTGACCTCAAGGTTGCAAATTCTGGCAGGGATACAGAAACCAAAACATCACCCAGACACTTGAACTCTTTGAAGCAGCTGGATAAAACTACTGAGATGTGCTATCTGTAAGTTTTAAGCACATCAGGGCACCCAATGAGTGCCCCTCAATACTGTAACAGAACAAATATACCACATAACCAGCAGAAATTTGGGCATAGCCTCCGGCCCCTGTTTGTCTTATTAAGTCCACGAGGGGGTCATGGAAGAAGAAAAATTTTGATAGATTTCATCCTTATGACTATGAACAAATGAAACTTTTATTTTTACTCTCGGTAAGCCCCATGAGGAAGGTAGGACAGGCAAACAAAACTTAACCCAGGCTTCACCATGGGCAAACTAGTGCAGCCTTCCCCAGGTATCTCAATTCTTCTAAAGAGATTCCCACATTGTTCTTCCCATATGGCCTCAATGATGGCCTTCAGAACTTCCTCATAGGGCAGCGGACATATTGTATCTTCATTTCTGCATTTTTTCACAAAAATTAAAAAAAATGGCACCTGTGTAAAAAAAATTATTAGAAAAGGCCACAGCATGCCTGTTCCATGCAGTGACCTCTACAATGGGGACGTCAAACGTTTCCCAAATTAAACCGCAAAAGTTTGTCAAATTTGAGGTATTTTTTTTTGTAAAAATTTTTTTTTCGGTTTTGCAAATAAGTGATGGAGAAAGACGGAGGTACAGGTTTGTGTAAAATCTATTGTAGATCTCAAAAATTCACTGGTGTGAAGTGGAGCGCAAAGGAGCGCAAATAGGCTTAACACAGGTACCCCCTGTTTTAAAAAAATGACTTTTTACAATCAGAATTTACTTCATAACTTCATAAAAAAAAATATCCAAATTTCCATAAAATTTTAATTTTTTTCAACATATGAAAAATGATCTGACCTCACTACCTACAAGCATTTCGTCGTTGTTCAGGTAATAATGCATATGTGGCATTTTGGCCAAAATTACTTTTTGATGCCACTATATGCATTGGTACATGCTCTACCTGATGGTAAAACTTAAAAAATCAAAAAAATGTTATTTACGCGAACATTTAGGTTTAAACATTTGTGAAATTCTGCGTATGTGTACCCATGTGGGTAATAATGCGTATACATGTATTTTTTTCGGTCAGACACGTTGTCCGTAATAAAGTGTATGTGTATTTAACAGATAATCCTGTGGAGGATAGTGTCCGTAATATTGCGTATACATGTGTAAAAAATACGACACATACGCAGAATTACGGACACGACATTCAATGTGCATTGTCTGGTATCCACATACGCAGAATTACATGTCTGTAATATTGCGTATGTATATTGAAGATGACACATACGCAGAATTACGGACACGATTTATGGATTCATACATGTCCCTAATATAGGATTAACTGGCATATCTTGGTCAATCCTACATCTAGGTCAATCCTATACCCACCCATGAAAAATCTAAAGCCAAACAGTTGGCAAATAATTAAACACTTGTTATAACAATGGATTTGCAAAGCGTACTTTTGGTCCCATCCATTCTTGCTTCTACGGCATACAAAAATGTGAAATAACAACTACATAATTTTACAATTTCCTCCTAATATGAACATGTTACTCTATATGTTTGGCATGAGAGAGAAGGTGGTGTTACAAGTAACGATTGGTTTCATAAATTGCTGATTATATAAATTCCAAGGATCCCAAATTTAAAGACATTATTCTAATTTCGGATGATTGTGGTTATCAGAACAAAAATAAAGTACATATATTATGCCCTCATGAGTATATAGGCTACAAACAAGACGCTAAACGGCCACCATAATCCCCCATCCCGCCCGCATGGTACATATTATACTGCACCCTCTCACATTCTGTTTTACAGTAATCTATCTAGCACAGTTTGCCATGTATATTACAGATATTAAAGCCAGTTTTTTATTTGTTCTATAGATATCGTCTTGCTAGCTGGCATAGTTTTCCTGATATTACCCATATTAAAGTCAATAATGCCCTCAAATTGGTCATTTTGCATTTGTTCGAGATTATATTTTTCAGGATATATCTCTACTTGAAACCGCACATTTTGGTTTATGGTACCCAGTAATGGTCTAGCTAACTGGCATGGTTTATCATACACCAGACATACTAAAGTTAATATATATGGCCGATAGTCGGCCACTTTGAATTTGATCAAGTTGAAATTTGTCAGGTGATATCCCTCCATGAGACCGCACATTTTTTTTTATAGTAATGGTGGCAGGATTTGTCAGATATAAGGTATATCAAAGTTAATTATGCCCGATAGTCTGCCATTTCAAATTTAATCGATTTGAATTTGTTCAGGGCATATCCTTACTTAAAACCGTACATTAAAAAATTTTTTTTTAGCTATCTGACACGGTTTGCTAGATATCAGGCATATTAATGTTAATTGTGGCCGATGGTCGGCCATACAAGTAGGTCAAATTTAATAAACCCCAAAAGGCCCATCTACACCCCATGATGGATGTGTGTGTGCACAATTAAAAAAATCACTCCATGGGTTTCCGAGATCTGCTCCGGAAACTAAATTCTGACAGATGGACGGCCGGATCAACGGCCTGTCATGGACACCCGAGGCGACGCCATAACCCCCTCCCCCCGCCCCTACTTCGTCGGGCGGGGTATAAAATGAAGGCGGCTCGTCCTCAACAACCATGAGGTAAAATATTTAGATTATTCATTCTTTAAGAAGTACAAATCGCTTGTGACTTCCCAGCAAACACAACACATCGACCCAATGCTGGACCAATGTTGTTCCACCGTCTACGACGCCGGCCCAACATTGGGTTGATGTCTCGTGTTCGCTGGGTTATAACTTAAGACATACAATTACCGATGATTTTCAACTACTTGCACATGGGCGCAATATTTACATAGACAAATAGGCTTTGTATAGGCACCCTGCCCAGTCAGGTCAGACTTCCAGTCTGACCTTGACAACAGGTGTGTGTGAGGCCTGTACGAAAAGGAGGGGGTGCAAGCACCATGAATATTCATTATGACGTCACCGGTTTACTGACTGTGGTATGGAGGTCACACTCAGGTCAGATTGTCTGGCCTGCAGGAGTTAAGCAGGGAAGAGGGGGGGTTCTGAACTCATAGCACATATACGTGATATCAAGGAGTCTGCCGGTAGCAGACAACTGGATAGATGAAGATGTGTATAGGGGAATACCACGGGTATGTTGATTAAAATATCGATATGCATTTCTTACTTGTCTAATTGGGTGACATGTATGATTAAGAAATGTATTTCTTCATGCACATTTTTCGGGAAGGCTCATTTTTTCCTTAGTTTTTTATTTAAGAAACTGTATTTACAACTTAATTGGCGGTAAATCTGTCAACCAGGCTATAATGTATATTCTGATTATAAGCCGACTAGAACCCCGTTTTCTCCACAGTAAGGCCTCCACAATTTATTTTAATATCGGAAAAGGTTTCTTAATTATTTGACCGAGAAAATGCTTGATGCTAGTGTTTATAATGTTTCTTAAGTGAATAGATTTCAAAACATAGACCAAATTATCTGACATATTATGTGTCATCTACTTGAAAATCAAATGACACATTTAGGTGACTACATTGAGTTTCTAAAACATAGGCCTATTGTTGTTGTTACGTTTACTGTTGCATATATGATAATTTTTAATTGTTTTGACCATAATACACCAAAAACGGTCTTTTTTCAGCCAGGATTTCGGCCTTGCGCCTGCTGTCAGAATGCAGTTGGCCATCATGCAATAAAGGAGAGACACCACATCCTATCCTGGCGTTGTGATTTTATATAGCACCAAAAAGGCTTTGAATTTTTAGTTTCCAGAGATGTTTGTCGTTAATAAAGGACAGTGTTTCTGACTCTGAAAACATTTGGAGTCAGGCAATATGAAGATTCTGACTCCAAACCTGGTGTTGCAGTTAGCACGCAGGCGTGGCTTCTGTCGAACGCAACTCTGAGGGGTCCGGGACATTTGTTTCCAGAGATGGCTCAATGTGGCTTCTATAGCTACATTTCAAGCTTTTAAAGAAATCATTTTTCACTAATGAATCACGGAAAAATATCTCTGGAAATAATTTATGAAAATTGTATTAATCAACTAGAATTTTTTTCTTGGTTTATTGTCGTTTTTTGCCGTCAGAATAGACTGTTTTTTCGTCAGGGGGGAAGCTTGTTGTCCATTCTGATGACATGACGACAGATCAGAAACACTGAAGGACCAACGGGCACATCTAAGGTTTCGCTGCGTGTCCCGTTTCTGTAATTTATATTTTGCCCAAAAGTCAGGTTTTTTAGAAGTTTTTCGCTCTGTTATAAAGTCTTGCCTTTTTTCGAATAGCCTTGCGGAGTAATTTATTAAGCCATGGCAATTTCTGACTTTTAGTAATGATGAGAACTCCTGGAAAAGGTGATAAAAGTGTCATTCAAAACAAATAGGGCCTAGATCTAATGCTTTTAATTCTACAGGGCGGGGGCCCTAGGGTAGTGGTTAGCACCGCTGCCTTTCACGCCAGAATCCGGGGTTCGGTTCCCGGTCTCGGCGGTTTGTACGAAACAAAATTGTTTCTTCCCCATCCACGTGTGAAAGTTAGTATTGTGGGGAGCCTCCGTGACCGAGAGGTAGCGTGCTCGGCCTCAGACCGCCAGGGCTCGAATATCGAATCCTGTGTCTGGAGGACAGTGTCATCTCAATCATCTTACCATCATTCAGGAGGTTCTCCTGGCCCAGTTTAGCCTATATGTGCACAAAGGTTGCCTAAAGCCCGATTCATTTCATTTCATTTATTTTTAATTCTACAATGATTATGATGGCTTCATTTCTACCAATTTGATATTAATAGTGAGCAAAAAAAACAAACAAACAGATAAAAATATGTATTTGATTGCAGTGTCTCACAAATTCACATAAATCTTGATAAAACACTAAAAAAACCATCAAAATGACTTTTTGGAATGTAGCTTAGAAGTTAGATCTACCTAGTTAGGTACATCCAAAAAAGTCATTTGGGGGGCTACCATTTGATTTCCAGGGGGGGCTGGAGTTTTTTTGAAATAAATAATTTCTGGCGGACTTTGCGTGAAATAAATAATTTACTTCAAGAACTGTTCTATATAAACAGGTAACGGTAATAAAATGCGAAATTTTCAGCGCGCCGCCGAGCTCGGTTGAAATAAATAATTTTCCTGCAACAAAAACTCCAGCCCCCCCCTTGAATATTGAATGGTCGCCCCCTTAGGTGTTTTTTTCTGTAATTTTGTAAGCGGAGCGGGCTAGTTCAGGGCTAGATCTAGCTATCCTAAACAAGTTCAATGAAGCAACTCCCAGGGGAGTGCCCGGTCCCGTCTTTAAAAAGACGCCCGAAATGCCGGGGCTCACCAAAATGACCCCTCCTCGTCTCCCTGCAGGCGTGAGGAGCCTCTGCACGTCCACTTCACCGGCACTTCACTACCAATGCCAAAGGCTTAGGCTGTAAAATAGCAGTAAAATAGCATACAAAAGCAATTCCCACCCGCGGAAAAGAAGAAAGAATCAAGTGGGGGCAGACCTCGTGTATTCCCTACTGTCCGCCCGGAGGCAATGCCCTGGCTGCTGGGTATTCACAGGGGCTTCATGTGCTTTAGTCTAATGACGATCCATGCCCTGACCAACAACAACAAACAAACAGCACTGACACCGTCTGTTGACATTGTCAACACTGTCAGTGTCACTGTCACTGACAACAGGTAACGTTAGCCTAGCCTAGGCTCTAGCCCTGCCCCTGCCCTGGCCTAACGTCGTTACAAATACAATGTAGGACTAGACTAGTTGATCAAACATGCAAATTTAGCACACCCTAGAATCTTAAGTGACAAATTCAGTAGAACTGTCACACCAAGCGAGCAGAATCTTGGAAACGTCAACTTGTTTTACATGGTTTTATCGCCCAAAGTGAATGAATCAATGAATGAATCAGTCAGCTTGACAGTTTTGTTTGTTTGTTTGTTTGCTTGGGATAGCTAGCCCTCAAGTGGGGCTGCCCAGGCCTTTCGACTTTGTCGATCGCTCACTAACTCCCGGCAAGGATCAATGTATAGGTACTTTCAATAAATTTTAAAATTGTCCAATAAAATTATGCTGAGCCTTTTTTCGTAACTGCCCACATGCTAGAATAAATAATTGACCACATTCCACAGTTTTCACTGAGCAAGAAAAATGCTCTGCCAAATCAAAATCTGAGCTAATGATAAAACCATCCAAAACTCACAAAAGCTGTGACCTTAATTTTGCAAATTCCGGCAGGGACACAGAAGCCAAAACATCACCCAGACACTTGAACTTTTTGAAGCAGCTGAATAAAACAACTGATTGTTGAATCGTTCTTAACACTCGATTGTTTGCGCGTGTCGCTTGTAGGAGGTGTTTTACCCCTTAAATGCAAAGGTACACGTGACTACGTTCGCAAACCACCGTCGCTCCCGTTAGCGCGGCAGACGGCGGGACTCTCGAATGTGGTGCTACATAAGGTTTAAATTTGTTAGGCAATTTTACTCTTATAGCTTTTTGCTGTGGAGCAATGGCTAAATTTGTACCATGTTTAGTCGCTTTAGACTGTGTCATTGTCGGTTTAACACTCGTCCTGTTGGACCTCCTAGTGTGGGTACTACTGGGTGTTAGTGGATCCTGTGAATTCCTTCTAACTATCCCTGTAGTCTTCGAGCTCGTACGTTTCGATGGCGTAGTACGCTGCGTTATTGTACCTGTTGTAGGCTCGCACTCAAAATGTGCCGGTTTAACTCGGTCCAATGAGACTGTTTCCACCTTGCCTTTTATCAGGATTTTCATCACTCTGCCGCTCATCACGATGACCTTATATGGGCCGTCGTAAGGGGCGGTCAGAAGCGGCGCAATTGCGATTCGTCGCAAAAATACATGTGTGCATGTGTCAATTTCCTTATACTGGTAACTGGAAAATATTTTTCTGGTGTGTGTCGCGCGGTGGGCACAAACGGAGACGCGACATGGCTACGCGTAGCTTATCCTAGTAGTTGTCCAAGTTTGTATGTGAGTCGACGGTATACTTCTCTGTAAATTCTCCTGGTAGTCTAAGTGTCGTACCATAAATCATTTCGGTAGCCGATCTGCCCAATAACTCTTTAATGGCAGAACGAACGCCAAGTAAAACGGAAGGTAGTGTAATTGTCCATGGATTCGGTGACTCGTGTGCCATAATGGCTGCTTTTAACTGACGGTGAAAACGTTCGACCATGCCGCTCGACTGGGGGTGGTAGCTCGTTGTGCGATTTTGTACTATCTCAAACTGGTTGCATAAACCATCCCATAATTTTGATTCGAACTGGGCGCCCCTATCTGTGGTGATAGTGGTGGGAGTCCCGAAACGTGCTATACACCCTTTGAAAAAGGCATCGGCGACAGTTTCGGCTCAAATATCCACAATAGGAATGGCTTCCGGCCAATGTGTGAAACGATCGATGCAAGTCAGTAAATATCTAAAACCGTCAGCGTACGGCAGTGGTCCGACAATATAGATGTGTACGTGGTCAAATCTCTTGGTAGGTTCAGTGAATTTGCCGAAAACTGGCTGATTGTGGCGAGAAATTTTGGCGGTCTGACAGCCTTTGCAGGAACGGCACCATTTGGCGATATCGATGTTCATTCCATGCCATACAAATCTCGTATTTATTAACGGCTTGGTAGCTCTATGCGATGGATGACCTAATCCATGTAGATTTAAGGAAACGGTTTTTCGAAATCTTTCTGTCAGATACGGTCGATTGTGTCTTGTTGACACGTCGCACCAAATCAAATGGTTATCAAATGACTTGAGCAGTTTAAAGTTCATAGTAGACGAAGTTAAATGTCGCAATCGCGTGAATTCCGCATCTAAAGCTTGATCTGCGCTTAATTCATTGTAAATGATTGCTGATGTATTGTCTATGACTGACACTGATGGTCGTGACAGCGCGTCAGCGACGAAATTTGTCTCGCCTTCAACATATCTTTTATCCGTAGTAAACTTGGCTATGAAAGCCGACTGTCTTAATTGTCACAGTGCTGGACGTTCGGTAACTGATGACATTACAAAATTTAAAGGTTTGTGGTCAGTATTTAAGAAAAATTACGGCCTTCTAGATTGTGTCTAAAATGTCTGATAGTGGCATACACTACCAAAAGCTCGCGGTCGAAAGCGCTGTAACGTGTCTCCGTAGGATTCAATTTTTTACTGAAAAATGAGAGTGGGTGCCAAACATTGTCTATATATTGTTGCAAAACGCCACCTACGGCGAAATCACTAGCGTCACACGTGATATTCAACGGGGCCGAAGGGTCTGGATGTACCAGGAGTGTTGCATTTGCTAGTATTTGTTTAGACTCTGAAAATGCTGATTCTGCACTTTCATTCCACTTTGAATCAAAATTAGACTTCGGTGACAGCCTCGTATGACCGTCATTGGCTGCAGTCAGCAAATTGTTTAATGCCGTCAACTTCGCCGCGCAATGTGGTATAAATCGATGGTAGTAATTTACTATTCCTAAGTATCTTCGTAACGCCCGTTGCTTTTCGGGTTTATTGAAATTAACTATAGCGTCAACTGCGCTGGGCAACGGCGAAATTCCCTCTGAACAAACGTGGTGGCCTAAAAAGCTTAACTCAGTTGTACCGAACTGACATTTCTCCGGACCGATTATAATACCGTATTCGGCTAGTCGGGCGAAAAGTATTTTCAAGTGCTTCTTATGGGTACTATGATCGGGGCTCGTGATTAATAAATCGTCTAAATATACGAATACTAAATCTAAACCGCGGGTAACGTGATCGATAAAACGTTGGAAAGTTTGACCGGAATTTTGTAGACCAAACGGTGTCCTAGTAAAATTGAGAAGACCAAAAGGTGTGGTAACCGCTGTCTTATGCACATCAGACGGTTCCACTGGAATTTGGTAATACGCTCTTACTAGATCAATTTTCGAACCAGCCAAACGCTGCATGAGGTCTTGAATGTGCGGGATCGGGTATCGATCTGGTACGGTCTGAGCGTTCAAACTTTGATAATCGCCACATGGTCTCCAGTCGCCATTTTTCTTGGGGACCATATGAAGCGCTGAGGACCATTCACTGTCGCTTGGTTTCATTAACTCCTAACCTTATCATATCGTCGAACTCGCGTTTCGCAGTGACTAGTTTGTCAGGGGCTAATCGTCGTGGTCGCGCAAACACAGGATGTCCTTTAGTCACTATTTTATGTGTAATACCGTGTTTGACGGTCTCTCCCTTCGTCGTAGGGCGAGTCAGTTCCGCGAACTGACCTAATAGTTTTGTGTAGTCGTTATGTACTGCGTCCACTCTATTAAGTGACAATGGTGTAATTGATGATAGTGAAGCAGGTATAGCTAGACCGGTTCTCATATCTCGAAGACACCGACTTCTCAAGTCCACCAGTAAACTATAATGTATTAGGAAATCTGCCCCTACAATGGGCTGTTGCACGTCTGCTACTATAAAATTCCATGTGTATTCAGGTTTAAGGCCGACGTCGACGACGCGTTTGCTAGTACCGTAGGTATTAATAGTAGTATTGTTGGCTGCAACTAAGGGCAAACTGGCAGCGTCTGTAGTCCTGTTAGCGCAAGATTTAGGTAAGACGCTGACTGCAGCGCCCGTGTCAATGAGGTATTTGCACTTGTTTCGTTTGTCGTCGACGTACAATAATTTAGCGGGATATGACGCAATATTCACGATTTCACGCTGACCTATCGTTTTTATAGTACGAACAAGGTTCACTGCACAAACGCGCCTTATCACCAAAGGACTGGTGATAGTAGCAAACCTGTGCATTGACTGGGTTGGTCGGTTGAGCGGTGTTTGGCTGTAACGTCAGCGGCGGAACGTAAGAACGGTTAGGTTTCTGAGTGTTTGTAAACAAACCTCGTCTGTTTACCTTTTGATTAGTGGGTGTGAATGATTTTGCCTGTACAGTAGGCACACACTGTGCCTTAGGGGCGTGATTCTCGGACGTCCGTGCACGTCCTGAATTTCTCCTTTTCTCTGCGGCCATGGTGGTCTCTAGTTGTTTAATCGACGAGACAGGTCTCGCTTACTTTGATTTCAGCAACCCCCGGTTTACTTTCGTCCACGTCGTTCTCAGAAGCGAGTGCCCGGTCAGCCAACATGGCCAAACTCTCCAACGAGGCACTATCTGGCTGTGTGGCCAAGTGGGCACGTATCTATGCGGGCATCTGTCGGATGAAAGCTTGCCATATCACAGCTCTACCAACTACAGCTTTCGTGCTGAAGCCGGCCGTCTTCTGCAATCTTCAAAGGAATCTGGATGATATGTCGGTGCCAATCTTCTCCCCAGAAATTACTTTGTTCACTCTCTCGCGTGTAGTAAGACCTCGTCGCTCTATTATGATTCCTTTAAGACTCTCATACTTATTTGTGCGGAAAGGTTGCAGAAGCACATCTCTGACGTCTGACGCTACCTCTCCGGAGAGTGCCGCACAGGTGAGACTATATTGTTTGTCATCATCCATAATATGGTGTAAAGCAAACTGAGTCTCAATCTGATTGAAACCATAGTTCTACGTCTGTACCATAGAAGGTGGCTATCTTGAATTTCGGCAGATTAGTTGATCGCCGCAAGCTTTGTCGTCTCACTGGCGAAGGGCTTCTGGAAGATTCGCTCTTTGACTGCGCTGGCGTCTACTGCGTGCAATTCCTTCAAAATCTGCTTTCAGCTTTCTGTATTCACTGTCAGCTGCTGGAAACTGATCTTCGTCTGTTTCACTTGCCAGAAAATAAGAGTCTTTACGACGAACCCCTTGTCCTTGTCCGAGGGGTGAAGACACGAAACCTTCGCCATCAGATTTGGTAGCCATCTTGAAATGTTTCTAACTTGAAAACATACCAACTATTTTGCTGGTCGCGTTCTGCGTGGAGAACTGTGTGCACAGTTATATAGACCAATGAATAAGTCTTAATATATGCTGAATCTGTAATTTTTAAGAAGTGTCCATGCTATGTCACATATTGCAGAATACGGGGGTTGCTGAAATGTCGAAAAATCGCTGTTTCAGAAATTGCGTTTATATTGCTTTCTATATTATTTTAACATATAAATTGTGAAAACTGTAGGTCACAAAATGTATATAGAATGCCAGAATAAATGCTATGTTGCTACTCTAAGCTTTGATACTATAGTATTTTTGTAAATCGACCTGTGTGGAAATGCTTTCCACGCAAGTCGAAAAACACATAGAAACGTCAAAATGGTCGCAATAGAGCAACTGTCAAGTCATAATCCGGTGAATTAATTAACGAATAAAACTTGCCCAACATAAGAAAGTTTCATTCTCTTGACAATAGGTCTAGTGCGACTGTATTATTTATCTAGGCTACAGTTCGACTTGATTTTGAAATTATTTTATTCAATTCGTGACTGACAATTGTCTATAAAAACTATATAGTATAATCTCGCCAATGAATATTTGCCATAATGAACATTTAATTTTTTTTTTTTATAAAATGTCCATCATGAAAATCATTCACTGTGACGTCGAAATCGATCACTCGCTCCGGTTCGTAGTATCACACATGCTGATCTCGCCGAGTGAGTGGTGTGTGCACCCATTATAGCAGCAGGCGATGAGTGGTGTACATGATCTATATCATTTAGGCCTGTGTGTCAGTATGTGATAGCGCGTCGCTGATAATCGAGTGCCGTATGCGCACTCATTAGCATATTCATAAACTAGGTTCCGCGCCGGCATAGGCGCGAGACGTAGTCTAGCAGCTACTGACCGTCAGAGGGCAGGTCAGCCCGAAAATATGTAAAAGTAGAAATATTAAATTATAATCGAAGCTATCACCCAATGTGTAATATAATTTAGACGTCAATTTGATGCTAAAATGCGTTTAGTCTCATTTTGAGAAAAAAATATATTTGAAAAGAAAATTTTACAATGTCTAGATAATTTTCCAGACAACGTGTGGCCTAGATATGTAGGCAGGGTTTGTCAATCACGCCTTCGATTCAAGATGGCGGCTTAATTTATGCTGAAAATAAAATAGGATTGTAAATGACAAAATGTTGACCTACGTACCTAACAATGATGTTTTAATAGACCAAATAAGACCTTTCATTCACATACATTTCAGGCGAACAATTTTAAGTGGACCTAGGTCTATCAAAAGAGTCGAGGTGATATTTTGTTTGAAATTTTTTTTTTCTAATTTTTCAGACAAGAAACCTAATGGCATTTCTTGAAAAGGCCTTAAAATTTCGAATCACCCAATTATGGTGTAGTCTACAACGATTTAAAATGAATTTTAAAAATATTTGCCTCCCAATCGCCTACAGTGGCGTAAGTAGGAGAGAAATATTCCAAAATTCTAACTTGATAGGGATGAATTGAGAAGATTCTAATTTAGTGTCGAGCAAGAAACGACGTGTCAGCCATCTTGAAAAAATGGATCACACGTGGTTATCAATCAAAATTATTAAAATTTTCGCTGTTTTGCAGCAGAAACGCGTGTGCCTCTCTCCAGATAACCTTCCTAGCTAATCCTTACTAGCATATTTGATTATGACCTACAATTTTCACGTACCTTGAGAAAAATGATGTGTCATTTTTCCGAAAAATTCCCTAAATTTTATGAAAAACTATCCTTGAAACCAGTGGTTTTGCGTCGAGCGTTGCTCAGTGAAAACACTGTGGCGAGTCGTATCAAACAGCTGTGGTCACCAGTGTGAGTATTGGTGACGATCGTCCAAATCAGAAGGGTGCATGTCAATCAAACGTCGGGGGCATCAATGTAAGTGTAGGTGACAGTGACACTAAAAAATCAGACGTTCGTGTCATGTGTTGGCAGTTGCTGACTCCAGAAGGTCGTATCAAATTCACAGTCGGGTCACTAATGTAAGTGTAGGGCTTCTCACCAATCAGGGGTTGGTGGGACCAGCCCCAAATCACTTCACTTCAGGCTCCATGCCCGTCGGGACGACGGAACACAAATAACTTAATTCATCTTTCGGTTCATTCTTGCTTCCTTAGTCTAGACGTTGTAACAACTTTACTGCACACTTTTCCACGCAGAACGCGACAACCTAGCCAGCGGCTCGGCGCTTGAGTCTAGAGAGATGTCTGCCAACTCGGCAGCCTGGGAGTAAGTCTGATGCGCATCGCTTGATGCAGCGGGATTCGTAATTGAGGCTAGGCGGGCTACTGCCTTTCGTCAAAGGTCGGAAACGCCCGAACCAGCCGGAGCGGTGAGACGCGGGTTCCCACAATATTATAATGCAATAGACTACAATAGACTACAATCAGAGACTGATAACTGACAGTATATTAAAAAGGCGACTCATGTCGCGTAGCTGTATGCCTACACTATAGACCTACAGCTATAAACTGAGGAAATCTTAAATATATATCCCTACAAGCAGTGGCGGATCCAGGATCTGAAGAACAGGGGGACGCCTGGGATTTTTTTGGTAAATTTTAGCCAATTTAGGGGACTTTTTAAAGTATATAAATATTTATATTTATATACTTATATTGTATATATATTTTTAAAGTATATGGGGGGCGCCCCCACCCCCCCTGGATCCGCCACTGGCAAGCATGGTGATATTGACCCGATGTTGGATTGAAGCTGGGCCAGCATGATAGACAATTAGCAAACAATAATCCAGCATTGTGTTTTTGTCACAAACTACGGATTGTTTATATATTAGGCCTATATGCCCTATAACAACATAATAGACCATAATAAATAGTTTATGATAACAGAATATAATATAATATATAAGAACTGAAAAATGACCTGCCTCTTAAGCACGACAAATAAACAATTAAAAAATAATAACAATATATGCTCACATAATATATATTACTATATACATGTAAATTATTCAAAACGTGCAGGTAACCTATAAGTTTTTTGTTATACAATTATAAAATATCGTTTAATAACAGATATAATGCATAAATCAATGCATAAGTTATTCGTGTTTAAATTTTATTACTTTCCTGTTCTTTCTATTCTGGCTTGAGCTGTATATTCTATTGTTGTCTCGAAGACAGTGATGTAGTCGTATATTGACTAATACGTTTATAATCAACTTTTTTTTCTCACATGTAGAATTTGGACAATCTAATGAACTACCTATTTTTGTTGAGAGAAACGAGACTACTCTACTGCATACTGATATCGCCACGCAGAATGAGCCATTATTAGACATGACTGTTTAGATTCTCAAAAAAATTCATGAATGAACTTGTGTGAGCAGAGTATTTTCTTAAAATGAGTTTAGTGTGTGGGTTAGTGGAAGATAAGGCATTGGAAAAGCACTTCCCAGCAAACACATATACATTGACCCAGTGCTGGCTTAATGTTGGGCCTGCGTCGCAGACGGTGGACCAGCATTAGACCAGCATGAGGACAATGTGTGGCGTTTGCTGAGTTGGCACAGTGTGTGATACATTGGGTAGGCACGGGCAGATCCAGATATAAGAAAAAAATAAGTTCTGTTATTTTATTTTCATACATATCACTTAAAAAAATATCAGGCTTATATTTTTGATTTGTAAAGGCATTTACAATTAAGAAAAAGTTTTATGACATACTATTTTTTTTTGGGGGGGGGGGGTTAAAAAGAAATGCGCACAGTAGTGACCCCCAGCCCCACAATGGATTCGCCTGTAGGTCTGGATTCACCAGAAAATCCCTGCAAACATAGGACGTTGACCGAATGTTGAGTTGACGTCGTAGGCAATGGGCCAATTTTAAACTAATGTTTAGTTTATGTATCGAGTTTGCTGGGAACGTTTTTCTCTAAACTGGTTTTCTACTTTCAACACCAAGGAGTGGTCATGTACAGTGCAATATCAAAGGGATTGTTATCATAATACCAGCTGTATATCCCATAAATCGCATTAGTGGTATGTGACAACATTGAGATAGTTAGTGTGAACCAATGTTAAATTGACCCTTGATCAACGCCTAAATGACATGTTCTGAAGGTAACACAGTGTTGCTGTATACTCTGCCCTACATGCTGTGCTTGCTGATCCACAGGTGGCGCTACTGAACCGCGTGTTACAGCTAAAACGATGAAGTGTCCGCTCTTAGTATATACCCTCTTTGATCTACTGATTCCAATTAATCGAGGCAAAGTCTCAGATATGAAAGAAATGTCCCACATTTTTGATAGAGCGCAATCTGTGGCTAAAACGTTCAGGTTCAAGTTCTGTTTTAGCCACGTTGGGGCTAACCTACAGCAGTCCGATAAACAAATGTATGCATGTAGACTATAGGCTACATCAAACTATTAAACTAATACAATGCTGCTATATACGGGTAGGCCTACCTGCATGGAATGCAGTCATTTCTTCCCAGAATTATCAGCATCATAATACTGTAGGCTATATATAGCAACCTAAGACGCTTTATTAAATCCAGGGATGTAGGCTACTGATGAGAAGCAAAAAAAGCAAGGATTTTTTTGTCAGGCAGATTCGTAAAGTGATGAACTGCTCGGGCGCTCGCGGTCCTAGCTCAGGGCACAAATTAAGCTTTAGATTTTGGGGGGGGACTATCCCCCCCTGGAAATATTTTTGAGGGGGATTTTTCACTCGAAGGGGGGACTGTCCTGCATTGTATTTTTTTTGAGGGGGATGTTTTAGGGCTGTCACATTAAAAAGCCAACTTTGCTTGCAACAGGCTGGGCCAGCAGTGTTGTAATAGCAGGTAGGGATACTTCTAGGCACCTGCCAGACACGTGGTGCGCGTGCCGGTCACATCAGGTATTATAGGCCAATATTGTATGCGTGTTGCTGTGTGTGCCAGCAACCTAGTAAACACGAGACTTTGACGCAATGCTGGTTTAATGTTTGGCCAGCGTCGCAAACGGTGGGCCAACATTGCGTCAACGTCTTGTGTTTAGTGGGAACTTCCGCGTGTGATCATGGCTGGTTTACAAGAGGTAGGATATTTCTTGTCATTTCAATGATGGTCCTGCATCTGCAATGTCGGCCCCTATCAAACTAATGTCGTCTAAACATTACAGTATAGAAACGTCACATGTACAGCCTCAACAGACAGCCAGACACCTGGGGCCAGACCCACATCTTTTTGAAGTGTGACGTCATAATCCAATCTAACCCCCCACTATGCTTTGACTTTGAACTTTGAAATATTATCCAGTAGCACCTCCTATTTGGAGTATCAGGCTGGAGGGGGGAAAGGGCTGGCGGATTTAGTCAACCAGTTGACTCTTGAACGCTGCCACAGTTTTTGATTCTATGGCAGCTGCCGGAAGAGAATTCCAATCAGGGATAGTTCGATACCAAAAAGAATTTTGTCCCAGTGTGGTGTTAGCTCGAGGATGTTTATAGGCCTGATTGTGCCCACCACGTGTTCTTCTGTCCGCTGGGATTAAACGGTCATTGATAGAAATTTCGACTAGCTCATTTAAAATTTTAAACATGCTTACAAGTCTAGAATTTTTACGTCTTGTTTTTAAGTCAGTTCAGCCCAGGTTCTGAATGAGAGATGTCACACTGGCTGTTTGTCTATAATTTTGGGTGACAAATCTTGCTGCTGATCTTTGAATTTTTTCTAATTTATCAATATCTTTTTGTCTACAGGGGTCCCAAACTGCTGAAGAGTATTCTAAGGATGATCTGACCAGGGAGAAATAGGCAGTCTCCCTTAGTTTAGGGGGACATGCTTTCAGGCTCCTCCGAAGGAAGCCCAGAGTGGAATTTGCTTTACTTGTAATTTTGTTAATGTGGGCCTCCCATTCCAGGGTCTCGCTAAGGCAAACACCAAGATATGGTGTTGATGAAACCTTTGCTAGTGTTTCGCCTTTTAGGGTGTACTCAAATTCCAGTTTTTTTTATTTCGGCCTGGACACCCTCAGGACCGAGCATTTTGAGGGGTTGAAACACATCCCCCATCGATCTGCCCAGTCCTGTAACGCAGATAGGTCTCTCTGCAGCTGCTCCTGATCTGCTCGACATTTTATCGGGCGATACAGGAGGCAGTCATCTGCAAAGAGACGAACCTGCGAGGAGACCGTGGAAGGGAGGTCAATAATATAGGTCAAAAAGAGTAGGGGTCCAAGAACAGTACCCTGGGGCACACCGGACCTCACGCGAGCTGATTCTGAAGAACTGCCATCAACTACTACTTTTTGGGTTCTATTGGTCAGAAAATTTTGAATCCAATTAGGCGTTGTTCCCCGAATTCCATAGTGGTCAAGTTTGTGCAAGAGGCGTTGGTGGGGGACAACGTCAAAGGCCTTACTAAAATCCAAGACAATAACATCTGTTTTTGTCTTACTTTCAAAATTGTGAACAAATTCATCAGTTGTAATCAAAAGCTGGCTTTCGCATGAGTGTTTTGATCGAAAGCCATGCTGTACAGGTGTTAAAATTTTGTTTTCCAAAAAATGGGACATAATTTGTTTACAAATGATGTGTTCGAGTAATTTGGCACAAACACATGTGAGGGATATCGCCCTGTAGTTTGCCGGAGAGTGCCGATCCCCTTTTTTAAAGACTGGGGCAACATTAGCCTCTACCCAGTCATCTGGAAATTTGCCCGTCTGTAGAGATTGGGCGAATATAATTTTAAGAAAGGGAGATATTTCGTTGGCAGCTGTCAAGACATAACAAGTCTTGTAAAATAAGATATTTATTAGACGAAAGAATCTCACATTTTAGCCATTTATTATTTGGCGCGTAACCAACTACAACAGTTATGCAATACCGATAATCACTAGAATACTACCGATAGCGGTTTGATCTATCTTATTATGACATCTCCCTTCCTTTGAGATCAATGATCAAAACTAAAATTTAACTTTAATATTCTTAACATTTTACGAATTTTACAAATTAAACCTGACTCTGAGAGTAGACTGTCTCATGGGCCTGCAACAAGTCTTGGGATTATTCTGCCCAAATAATGACATGTTACATAACTATACTTTAACATGTTTAACTATATTCAAATGTTTCTGAAGCGTTCTGGCTTCTTTACGGCTCTGCCACTGGCAGACCTAGTACCATAACGATTTTCATTCTGCACTTGTCTATTAATTGTCTCTAGTTCACCAGGTGGCTCTGCAGGTACTAATTGTCTTGGCACACCTTGAACTGGGGTAGATGGTACTGAAATAGTTTTTAACATAGGTAAATCGTACCATGTAGGACTATTGACTTTTGAAGCGGGTGGCACAACCTGTAGGTGGCGTCTATTCCTACGAATAACACCATGTGGACCAGCCACATAATAAGACCTGTCACCTGCTTTCCCTATCACTTTTAATGGAGGACCCCAAGTTTTCTCATTATCCAGTTTAACACAAACATTTTCATCTGGCTGGATAGCTGGTAAGTTTCTGGTACCATGCCGCTTGTCGTAAGCCTGTTTATATGCACATTTAGCTTTAGCATCAGCTTTCTTTATTCCTCGGCAAGTTTTTAACTTCAAATTCTCTGGAAGCGTAGGAATTCGTGTTTGAATTTCTCTCTTCAGCATTGCAACTGCTGGACTACATTTTGTAGCGGAGTGTTCAGTTGCACGATAGTTCATCAAAGCGATATCAGGCTTTGGCTGATTTAATATTTTCTTAGCAGTTTGTACTGCTCTCTCTGCTTCTCCATTAGCTTGCGCGAAATATGGACTGGATGTGGTATGAGTGAAACCATACTCGTCAGCAAATTCTTTAAATTCTCTCGCTGAAAATTGAGGGCCATTATCTGTGATCAGTTCATCAATTATCCCCCAGCACGAGAACATATTCTTCAATTTGCCGATAACTTGATGACAAGTTGTAGTAGACAACAAATCAATCTCAATCCATCTGGAATAGTAATCTACTGTGATCAAATAAGTTTTATTTTTGAACTCACACAGATCTGCTCCAATTTTAGACCATGCACGTGGAGGTAATTTCGTTGGCAAAAGAGGCTCTTTATGCTGCGTAGGAGCATTAGTTAGACAATAAGAACAGTTTTGAATTTTCTGCTGCATATCACTATTAATTCCTGGCCACCACACTGTAGTTTTAGCTAAGTCTTTTGACTTTTTCAACTTAGGATGTCCTTCATGAATTCTTTCTAGTATATCTTTTCTCAATGATCTTGGAATAACAATGCGTTGTCCACAGACTAGTAAGCCATTATGCACAGATAAGTTGGCTTTTTCACCATAGTAAATTTTAGCTATGTCTGGTACTAGCTTAGGACTTTTCGGCCATCCTTCTAAAGTCAACTTTATTATAGTCTTTATCTCTTCATCTTCATCTACTGCGTCTTTTATTTTCTGTAACTTTTTATCACTGACTAACCAGGACGAGACGACTGAATCCACAAAACAATTAATTTCTTCTTCTTTTTCTATATCAACTGTATTTGATGTGTGTGCTTGAGGATTTCGTGATAATGTGTCTGCTAAGACCAAATTTTTACCAGGTACGTGTAGCGCGTTTGCATTGAATCTCATTAGTCGCATTAGCAATCGTTGAATTCTCAGCGGTGCTTCATCGATTGTACATTTGTTAATGAGCGGTACTAGTGGCTTGTGATCTGTTTCTAATGTAAAACTGTCCAATCCGACCAAATAACGGTCAAATTTTTCACAAGTCCAGACTGCCGCTAATGTCTCTTTTTCAATTTGTGCGTATCTCGTTTCTGCTTTTGTAAGTGTTCTTGAGCAGTACGCAACAGGAATTATTTTATCACCGTCTTTTTGTAATAGTGCACCACCTAGTCCGTAGCTACTCGCATCTGCTGTAACTATTATTGGTTTTGTGACATCATAATATGCAAGAGCTGTCGCATTGCATATCTTTTCTTTAACAGTATCAAATGCAGATTGTTGATCCTGACTCCATAACCATGCGCGATCTGACTGTAATAAGTCACTCATAGGTTTAGCTATTGTCGATAAATTTGGGCAAAACTTTCCCAAATAGTTTACGAGTCCTAATATGCGTCGTAACTCATGAATATTTTCTGGTGGCGACAAGTTTTTGATTGCGTCAACTTTTTCCAATTGAGGTTTCAACCCATCAGATGACACTATGTGTCCAAAATAGTCTACAGATGTGCACTTGAATTTACATTTGTCTTTATTTAGCCTTAACTGGGCTTCTTGCAATCTGCGAATAACTTTCTCTAAATTTTCATCATGTTCACTTTCTGTTTTCCCGAACACCAAAATATCGTCCATAATCACAACAACTCCTTCAATGCCTTGTAATAGCTCGGCCATTTTTCGCTGGAATATTTCAGGAGCAGACGTAATTCCGAATGGTACTCTCTGAAAGCAGTATCTTCCGAATGGCGTGATGAAAGTTGTAAGTTTTTGACTCTCGCTATCAAGGGGTATTTGGTAAAAACCAGTATAAGCATCTAGAGTGCTGAAATATTTTGCTCCGTTAAGTTTGGGTGCTATATCCACTAATGTCGGCAACATGTAGCGCTCGCGTTTCACAGATACGTTAAGCTTTTTCAAGTCTACACATATTCTTAATTTTCCATTTTTCTTCATAACTGGAACCATGGGCGAACACCAGTCAGTTGGTTCGGTTATTTCACGAATTGTACCACTATCCACCATTCTTTCCAGTTCCTCTTTCACCGAATTCATAAGCGGAAATGGAACACGACGAGCAGTAGTCATAGCGTACGGAATAGCATTTTCTTTCAGTTCAATTTTAACTGGTGATGTTTTCAACAGTCCACCACTATCAAATATTTCTCGTGAAATTTCTTCTGCGTGAATGACGAGACCCATCTTTTCCGAGACTGACCTGGCAAGTAAATTACTCGTTTCTTCACCTTTGACCACGACTACACGAAATGAATATTCAATATTTCTAAACACAGTATGTGCTCTAAATTCACCTTTGCATTTAAGCTCTCCACCTGGACTGAGCAATTTCACCGTAGTAGGAATTATTTGTGGTTTTTCTGGTAATTGCTCGAATGTCTTTGACGACATAATTGTCAAGTCTGCACCAGTATCGACTTTGAATTTCACGTTTGATCCGCCGACGTTTAATTGAACGAACCATGCATCACTATTTTCATTGCACTCTACTACAGTGCCAAAGAAATATGCTCCTGCCTCTTCACTTTGGTCACTGTGACTGTGTGTTTCTTGCACTTCATTCAAATTTCTTGTTCTACACTTTACTGCGAAATGATTAAGTTTATTGCACTTTTTGCATTGACGTCCTTTCGCCGGGCAGATTTTATCGCCATGCCTTCTGCCGCATTTTGAACATTCATACGCAGTATTTTCACCATTATGTCGGTCAAATGTTTGCTTTACCTGGAACTTTTGAGCACCATCATGTTTCTTAAACTGTGCTTTAAAATTAGGCTTGTGACGTCTCTTTATTTCTTGAACATTTTTCTCTTCGCCGGTCGCTAGCGTCAAACCAGTCATTTGCGATTTTATCATTTCATACTGTCGAGCATCTTGAACTGCTTTTTCAAGTTTTAATTCTGATTCTAACTGTAATCTTCTTTTTATGTCACTATCGAGAAGACCAATGACAAATCTATCTCTAATTTGATCGTCTTTGTCCACAAATTCACATGTTGCGGCTAATTCGTGCAACTTTCTGGCGTATTCTTCTACCGATTCATTTTGTAATTGTTTTCTTTCGTGGAAAACTGACCTTTCATAAATGATGTTTCTTTGTGGAATAAAATGACTGTCAAGTTTTTCAATCACTTTTGACCACTTTTTCTCATCACCGGCAGCAGTAAAAGTTAATGTTTTGAAAATATTTTCTGCTTCGGGTCCTAACGCATACAGTAACGAGTCAACCTGGACAACTTCGTCCTCTTTATTCAACTTCGTAGCGGTGCGGAACCTTTGAAATCGTGTTTTCCACATGGGCCATTCAGCCGGTTTGCTGAAATCAAATTGTTCAGGTGGATGAAATTTCGCCATCTTGGAAAATTTTCAGTTTTACTTCGCCGTTTTTCTGTGAATATTCGTGATATCCCAGATGATCCTAGCTTTTCAGTATAACCAGACTCTGAACAAATGATTCATTTACCATTTCATCTTCTGACACCATGTCAAGACATAACAAGTCTTGTAAAATAAGATATTTATTAGACGAAAGAATCTCACATTTTAGCCATTTATTATTTGGCGCGTAACCAACTACAACAGTTATGCAATACCGATAATCACTAGAATACTACCGATAGCGGTTTGATCTATCTTATTATGACAGCAGCATTCTTCAGAATCAAGTTCAGGAGCTCGTCTGGTTCAGATGCCTTTCCGCCGTTTAAACCCTCAAGTAATTTAGTTACACCTTGAACGGTAATTTCGAATTTAGGCATTTCAGTATTTGGTGGTCCTGTTAATTTAGGTATATTCTAGCCCCAGCAGTGGCTGACCCGGAACGGGTCCATGTGGTTGACACAGGGCTGAAATCTTAGCTAGGTATATTCGTGGTGTCTTCCGAGGTAAAAACTGAGCAAAATTGGTTGTTTAGTATTTCGGCCTTACGTCTGCTATCTGAATGCAGCTGGCCGTTTTCCTTCAAGGGAGAGACACCATTTCCATCCTGACGTTTAGATTTAATATAACGCCGTTTACATAATTTATATTTTGCCCGAAGGTCAGCTTTATTCGTACGCATGGCTTTGCTATATAAAGATGTTTTTTTTTCCGAATAGATGCAAGGAGTGATTTGGATAGCTAAGGTAGATTTTCCCGAGGGGAAGTCATTTTAGTTGGTATAAATTTGTTTAGGCATTGATTTAGAATGGATTTAAGTTTCAACCGATTTTCATTAACAGAACGGCTGGGACTGTTTTTTTAAAAAGGAGGTCCAGCAGCTTCTAATTTGTTGCCTGATAGCTTCCCAATTAGCCTTTTTGAACTGAAACACTGGGCGAGGTTTTGTACGACGGTAGGGTGGGTCAATATCAAGTTCGGTCACAACAGCACAGATTCCAGGTACACTATGAGAAGATTTTATCGCGCCTTACGCATTTATTCGGGATGATACGGCATTAGATACAATCTTATGATAACACTGCAGTGGACTTGGTATCAAGATAAAGTAAAACACGATTACATCAAACAGATGTAGTGCCCACGGAGTGCAAGAAATGTTGCGGGAATATCCCGTACTTATGATAACTGATGCGTGGGATCTGAGTAAAAACTGTGGGAATCCCGCATTTGCGCACCCTAATTTGTGCCCTGCTAGCTAACCCAGCAAACACAAAATATTTGTATAAGATTAATACAACGTTAGTACAACGTCGAAGACGTTGGGCCGACGTTGTATGAATGTTATACAAATGCTTTGTGTTTGCTGGGAAGAGATACATTCGATCATTGCCAGGAGAGTCAGGAGATAGTGAGCGATAGACAATGTCGGAAGGCCCGGCAGCCTTATTCAGGGCTAGCTATCCCAAACAACAAACAAAAGCTCACAGAAAGTCTTTATATAAAATAAAATTGTGGTTAACGGTATGCCTTATTATTATTTAATTATTGTTTTAATTTTTTTTTTCTGTTATGTGAACTATAATAATGTTAATTTTTTTGCGTCTCTGGTTTGAAAATATTCCAATGAAAAGGTGCAATTGAAGTCTTCCAGGATTAGAGCGGTGGGCGATATTACGTGAAATTCGGGAATATCGGAATTGAAGGTCTCACCACAAAAAAAATCTTTCACGCATATCATTATAAAGTTTAAGAATAAGAAAGTTAGTCTCTTTTTAAAAAATAAGGCTCTTTGCATCAGCTACGGTGGTGATTATTACGGATAATATCATTTTGATTTGTCCAATTTAAATCTAACGTTAACTGTTACTATTCTGTGTGAAGTGTGAAATTTTGTTGTGGTCCCATTCTGTAAGACGGCGTGACGTCACAGGTGGGCGAAAAAATGGAAAACCATGCGGCATGTAAAAAAACTTGAGGGACAAAATATCCTTTCAGCTTTGAAATCAACGTTCGGTAGACTCTAATTTTAATATTATACACTATGAAAAAAAATTCTTTGTTTAATCACCAGTTATGCTCTTAAATATGTTGTTTGTGTGTTGTTAAATGTGAGGTGGGGGGGGCCAAATCACCCCAATTCAAGATGGCGACTTGAGAATCCGACTTCCAAAATACAGGCATAAGTGACCCATTGCATTTTGGGCAAGCCAGTCAATTACCTTCTTCCTTTTTTATATTAAAGTTACGCACTTCGAAGTCGCATTAACATGCATGTTTCAAAACAAGGCTTTGATTTTAATCATGACACAAATACACCTATCTCAATGACAACACGCCACACAGTGAGCAACGCTGAACTGTTTTAATCAGACAAACTGTTCACGCGCAAACTCGTGCAAGCATTTTATTGCCGCGTATTTATGGCCTGAGTGAAGGCAGTGAAGACTCTCATAACATATTTTAATGCATTCATGCTTGGTGATTTTTCGAAAGGTCGCCATTTGTATTCAATGATAAGCAACCCTTATGCTAATTGGCTAGTCACGTGAATATGGAATACTCAAGTCCTAAGCAAGGCTGTCAAAACACAAATTTGACAGACACAAATTGTGAGTGTCAGGTGAGATCTCTTCATAAGTCAACATGCTGTTACCGGTATATATATTATGGCGAGTGCTGAGATCAGGCCATCAGCATCTAACCCTAGCCACATGTATTTTCTCGCTTGATCGACTATAACTATGTAACTCAACACGTGTGATATTTCTTTATCATCAGAACATGATAAATGCAGACAACACAATACTGGCATTACTGGCAGTTCAAAAGATGGGAGTATTACGCCAACAAGAACAAGGTGTTTTCTGTTATATTTGTTGGTCACATGGGACTAAAAGATGTATATTTGGTACAAATAAGGTATTTAGAGCATAATTTGGTGGAAAGTGAATTGTGATAAAACGATAGTGATATGAAAATGATATGAAAATTGGATACTATTTTATAATCGCAGACTGGTCCACACCACCACAGCCGCCGTTACGTGAGCTGACCAGTCTGGCAGCTCATTTGCATGTCTGGTTGAGTTTACGCACGTGGTTATGTCACAAGCAGTTCTTTGAGCCTACTGAATATCTTCTTGATCAGGTTTAGATCTACTATGCACCTCATTAAGTTCCGATCATTCGTTCTCCAGGCCCTAGACCTTTCAAATATAATTGATGATATATTGACCTGTTGACAATGATACACAATATTCATAGTCATAATATTTGTGGGTGTGGGAATATTGCACAGTCAGATGCACGCGGCCACAGGCTTGTGGTGTGTGTACACGCGTGTGTGCTGGTCAGGTGATGGTTGCTATCAGCATAATTATACTGCAGACAGCTGAGCGCTCTACCCGGAACCTGCGAACAGTCATCACAGCAAACACAACACATCGACCCAATGTTGGACCAATGTTTGGCCGACGTTGTAGACGGTGAACTAAAATTTGGTCGATGTGTCGTATTTGCTGGGTTGACAGTACCCAGCTGCAGGTAACCCCACATGTAAGCCCCCTATACCGACCCACACGGCCAATGTGGCATCAACTTCATCGAGTACATCGGGCTTCTGAATCTATAGATATGTGGTTAACATGTCAGTTCAAATAAGACATATATATCATCTAACAGTAATAGGGTCTATACTATAGTGTACTCTAGTCTCTAGACTACTTGACTTGAAAAACGGTAGGCCTGCTTAAAAATCATATCATGGCTCAGCCATTGCTTGTTTCTTTGCTGAACTGTCAGAAATAGACACGGCACATCACATGATCAGCACATGACATGCATGATCTATTGATGATCATACCATGCAACTTGTGGGGCACAGTTGAGTATTGTTGAATGACAATACTGCATTTTAAAGTCGTTTTGGCGGCGATATTTATCAAAATGAATATAAAAAATAGAAAAATCAGGCCTTATAGCCAATTTTATGGTCTGATTACTTCTAAGTGTGTACCTTTGAAAGAGAACAGACGGGTGGTTAAAATGACATATAGGGTCATTTACATTTCCCAATTTTGAGTGTGCTGGGGGGTCTTTATGAATACCGAAAACAAGGTTCGACAACAACTACCGAAAACAACCTGAAAATAACAAAAACAACTTCATTTTTAGTTTGTCAACTTGACAAACTTTTAAGCTGGTTTTCCACACAAAAGTTTGTCGTTAACTTCCGTTACTATCTGTTCTGTCTGTGCAATGTCAGAAGGCAATATCTGCTCCCTGGTATACTGGGCATTTACTGCTTTTTAACTGGCGTCCGGTCTCTCCCTGCCATAGCGCTGCCAAAAGGCCGTATTTGTTCACTTGTAAATCAAGTATATACTTCCTTTCCGCTGATGTCACTGCCTCTATCAGGCTAACTTTGTGTCAATGACTCGAGTTTGCTGATCAGCTGTGACGGCAACCCAGTAGACACGAAGCATTAACCCAATGTTGTTCTAATGCTGGCCCGCCGTCTTCGACGTCGACACAACATTAAAACAACATTGGGTCAATGCCACGTGATAGCTGGGTAGGTGTTCATGAATGCCAGCAGTCTGTCGCGGGAGGGCTAGCCACCTTACCCCACCCCTCTCTGCCTCACTTGACACAAATGTGCTATGTTACGCAATATAACAATTAGGTCTTGGCTAAGATATTTATCTCCAAAAATTGCAAATTTTGTATTATTAAAATTTGATTTTTGGACTCGGCGGTAAAAGGCTTTGCACATTGATATAATTTATACACTTCTGGTGTGAAAAATGACCGAATAATGTAATTTATTGCAATGCCCGATCATGTGGTAAGTTAACCCTTTCACTACGACCATCTGACATGAAAAAGGGACAGAGTATGGTGAACTATACATTTTTATTTATTAGGTTTATTTTGCCTGAGTTTGTGTCCTATTTAGGGGAAATAGGGGTGCTGTGTGTGAGAAACGGTTGACATTTCTGTACACCAGTCCTTGTGAATATGTCCAATATAACGTTTGGGGTCCCTAGGTTAGGTAGGCCTACTTTTGTCTTTAAGAAGTGTTCAGATAAAATATATGTTCATGATTAAATATAGTGATTAGACCGTAAAGGGTTTTGATTGGAATAATATTGGCCAAGTGTCGCAGACAGTGGCCCAGCATTACATCAGCATTGGGCCAATGTATCGTGTTATCTGGTGTTTCTGGCGCCTGATGTAAAGAATACCCAGTGCCTGACTTATAAAGAGTAGGCCTAATTGTGGGATTCCCACAAAAAATAAAACTGGCCCAACATCATTCCATCGCTGCGCCACACTTTGAGCAATTTCTTTGTTTTTGACGCAACAAGTTAATTTTAGTGGGCCATAGGATTTTTGAAGATAAGGCCCTCCCTGCTGAATTAAAGGGACTGGCTCAGGCTAAAATCATAAAAAAATCAGTGATTCTATTTTGGCTTATTAATATGACCATATAATGTAAACATGTCCATAGAAAAGAACTGCAAAAGTTTTTTTAATTTTTGTGCTGTGCATTTACCAGTTAGGCTAGATATAGAAACGAAATTCCCATATTTCTAGTGCCGCCAATAAATGCCCATTACGGCGCACACTGTCAAATTGTGAGCTGTGTATCGCTGTATTAGTTTCAGTATTAGTATTCAGCATTGTTAGAACATAGTCAAGGTTCGGCATCCCATGATCCAAAACATAGGCCTATATGCTTACCAATACAATTTTAATGAAATATGGCAGAAAACGAGCTACTGAAACCAAAATATAGTTGAAATGTTGCTGATTCCAACGAAATATTGGACTGTCACCTGTAACCTGACTGTAACCTCGCCACAAGGTAACCTCGCCACAGGTAATCTCGCCACAGACTTGGTAACCTCGCCACAGAAGGCTGAGTAACCTCGCCACAGCTTTGGTAACCTAGCCACATGGGGGGCGGGGGCCCTAGGGTAGTGGTTAGCACCGCTGCCTTTCACGCCAGAGTTCGGGGTTCAGTTCCCGGTCTCGGCGGTTTGAAAGAAACAAAAATGTTTCTTCCCCATCCACGTGTGAAAGTTAGTATTGTGGGGAGCCTCCGTGACCGAGAGGTAGCGTGCTCGGCCTCAGACCGCCAGGGCTCGAATTTCGAATCCTGTGTCTGGAGGACAGTGTCATCTCAATCATCTCACCATCCTCAGGAGGTTCTCCTGGCCCAGTTTAGCCTATATGTGCACAAAGGTGGCCTAAAGCCCGATTAATTTCATTTTATTTTGCCACATGGGGCTAAGTAACCTCGCCACAACTTCGCCACACCTGTTGTATCCGCATTTATCAATGTATTTTCAAAGGGAAATCTCTACCTTGAACGTGGTGTAGATGTCTATATAGACTTAGACTATATGTGCCATTAAAATCAAAAGCAAAAAAAATTATAAAAAATGGACCAATATATAACAAATAATAATAGGCCTACAAATTTATTTTGTACAGCAAATATTGTAGAAAATTTGTTCATTGTGACTAATAATAATAATATATTTACCCTTAAACCGCTGAATTAAATCATTTAAATTTTCACACACTTGGAGTTGTGTCTCACTACCTTGACCCACAACTTTATGTGAGAGAAAACAACTCGTATTTGATTAATTTGTAATTTAAGACCAAGTAATTTACAAATCTTGATGTTTAAATGGCTAGTAAAACGGATTAAAGCGACTACAGTCGCGCTTAGCGGTTTAAGGTGAATAGGTGTAGGCCTAGCGGCAACAACAGAGGAAGTTGATGACACTGCCCCAAGAAGAGATCCGACAGCACCCGAGGAAGACAATGAGTAGCACTCAAGCTATGTGATAGACTCCAATAATACTCGATATTGTTGACGCAATTGATTGACACAAGTGGCATTAACTCATGAGAGTGCGTGGTGACGTGAAGTCGATTGGGCCAACTTGCAAACGCTGAATGTTAAACCTTTTTTCTTCTTCCGGTTTTAATAATAGCATAACCGCCAATATAAATCTTTGATATTTCTATCAGCATGAACACCTGATGAACGTTTAATATGGAATATGAGGTGATATGAATAATAATAGTACCAATCTCATACATGTATATAATCTTAACTATTTATATTGCCGTATAATAACCGTCTGCGTCCCTATGTTTGGGCTATATTCAAGTTAAACTGAACGTAGATTTTAACCTAAGTCTATGCTAAAAACACAAATAGTAGGCCTAATTTATGTTCTTGTATTATGGACCCTATCGATGTAAGCTGATATTCAACATCACATTGTAATAAAAGGCCTAAATATCACGCTAATAGGGATCTAATTAGAAGTTACTAAAATGTGTGGTACCAAAGCCATAACTTTATTTTGAATTGAATTTACAAATAGTAATATTATTAATAAATGATGTTCCTTTAATGCTGGGTGAACGATGTAGAGGGCGGCACAACAATAAACTAAATATCCAGTTATCCCTGGTTTAATGCTAGTCCACCGTCTGCACTGCTGGCCCAACATTAAACTAACATTAAGTCGATGTAGCTTCTGTGGAAAGTATACCGTATATAGCCAGTGTAATATATTATGAGATTATGCTTTGTACGCATCGCGTTGACTACTACAATGAGGCAATACCGCTGGAGTACAATCACACATGTCTTGCCATAGAGTTAACTCTATATTTGGTCTGGCTAAACTTCTGCAATTCGAAACCTTTGAGTGTTGATCCACTGTTCGCCGTATCGTATTTGCTGGGATGCACCTAAAAGTAAGCATACTTTAGAAGTGGATATATGTATATTAAAACATGCCTCGAAGTAATAATATGTAGGGCTATAAAGTGTCTATAAAGTAGCTGGGCCAATAGTGTTTTTTTTAATGACACAGCATCATAGTTGAATTCACGCTTTCCCATTCGTTGATTGTTTGCCACCAATTACTGGCCAATTGTCAATGATGAAGACGAGGACCAGCCGTGCATGTGGATTATAAAACTTTAAAATATATATTTTTCATTTTTGCAATAAATGGAAAGCAAAGTGGAACAGGGAACACTATTATGACAGAACCAGAGTAAAATCATACCTGTCAATTATAACAGGTAAGGGATAGCAATGACATGACCAATATATATTATGCACATTTAATATGTTGTGCAGAATAAAATATGAAAAATGTTGGGCAGCGCCCCTGACGGTGAACCAATATAAAATCCACAGGTAATGTGTTTGTATATATGTAATAACAATACCGAAGGGCGGGGGGGGGGGGGGGGTCCTGGTGCCTGCTAGGAAAGTCAGAGATCGCGGATTCGTCTCCTGCTCTGGCATTCAAATTTCAAAGAAACAAAATGTTTCCTCCCTGTTCAATTGTAAATATTGTGGGCAGCCTCCGTGACCGAGAGTTAGTGTGCTCGAATCCTGTGTCTGGAGGGCAGTGACACCTCATTCATCTCACCATCCTCAGGTTCTCCTTACCCAGTTTAGCCTATATGTGTACAAATGTGGTGTAGAACCCCATTTATTTCATTTCATAGCATTTGATACAGCCAACTAACACCTGACTCAACGTTGGCCTGACAACATTTCAGCAAAGATTGTGTGAGTTGAGAAAGCCTTCATGGGTCTTTATCCTTAGGTCTACTGTGTGTATTGTGATTTCCATAATTGGCATTACGTAAGAGGGTGCAGTGAAAGTGCATTACGTCCACATGTGATAATGATGGATTAGGGCTACTGTATATTTCATGGCTGAGTAAGAAACATTAAAAGCTGATAATTTACAGCTTAGTTAGGCCTATTTTAGACAGAAAAATTAAAATTGAAAATTAAAGATTTCGTGAACATTTCTGGCTAACTGGGGCATTAAAAAAGTCCCAGAAGAAGTAATAATTGCACTTCTGTAATATTAACATATAGTCAACATAATCCTGTGAAATGATTCTTTGTCAAGCATATTTCATTAGGTGCAGTGCTTCAGAACGTGTGTAAAATCAGCAAAATGTATTATGGGAGCCGAACATAATAATATAAATGCCAATGATCGATATAAAGAATATACATCTTTTCATGATAATGTATCTTAAGAGTATAGATATATACATTCCCTGACACATTTATAGCTGATGTTTTGCAATGCTGTTGACAAACGTCATTTCATCTTGATACCGTGTTTATATTTCCCCAATATATATGTGCACCTATATAATAATATTTAATATCTGTATAGTCCGAATATGTTGTTTTCGATGATTTCGCAGTTGTTTTCGGTATTCATTGAACTCCTTGCCGTAGCATGGAGACTGGGGCTGTCACTGTAAGTGTAAAGGCTAATACGATATATAGCAAGGGCCAACTTGTTCTCGGTATTCATAATTTGCTCCCGTAGCGAAAACAGCATCGAGACTAGTAGTCTAGTAGGAAGAAGGGGATATCGTGCACCCCCCGGAAATCAATTTATAATTGATGTTTCTAGATTGCAAAAATACCATAGAAAATGATTTGCTATGTTAAAAAGTTGACAAAATGTCCCCCATACCATTTTTATGCAAATTAGTGACGCCATTACTGGAAAATGTATATTTCGCCATATCTCAGCTAATAGTGCACATCGCTCAACAATTAAGGTGTCTAACCCCATGTTTTGAGGGTGTAAGATTATTATAAAACTATTTTTGATGTGGTCAGATGTGTCTAAAAGATGCTAGCATGCCAAATATCTCCGCCATTAGCGAAAAATCTAACTTTCCCCATATCTTCGCGGATATCAATAATAACTTCATTAGGCCTATGGTCATTCATTTCATTCATTCATTTATTATGCTGACATGAAGCGTCTAGACGTATGCTCTGATGCTCAACAAATATAAAAATACTAATATTCAAGAGATCAGATATGTACTAGGCATGTGATAGTATGCACATTAGTGCCATCATGATTAGCGTATAAAAACTGATAACTGGACACGCCATCTATCTATACCTGATTTATTTCTGAAGGTTCAATAACACCATAACCTTGATAACAGAGTAACACTATGTCCTAGTATACGACATGTTGTAGAATGTATGCTAGGATGCACATTAGTATGTCCTAGCACATAATAACACTATGATGTGTCGCAGTACATGAAAACGTTGCAGAATGTATCCTAGAATGTATACTAGCACGTTCTACCACATATTAACACTATACATTTTTCTAAACATTTTGTGGATAAAATTGCAATTATCCGTTCCAAATTTCCAGATAAAGTACATAATATTCCATCACTGCAAAAACCAGAAATTAGATCCAAAATGAACTCTTTTGAGCGTGCGACAGAAAGTAAACTTATGCATGCCTAACGCAGTAGACAAACGCAGAGATGATCACTACTGTTGACCTGGCCAGAATCGGACACCGTTAAACAACAATCCATTATGGATTGGAGTATGATTGGATTCAGTCGTTACTAGACTGTCCGGGATGGTCTGCCAAAGGTCAGCAGATCCATCAAGAGTGGCCGACTCACAGAGTGAGTCACTGGCAGCCTCGCCACGAAATGTATGTTAACTCAATGTTGGGATTATGTTTATATATGATTAGATGTTAAATCCATGTTGTAATTATTATTAGATATGATGATTGTGTCGCATATAAAAGGTCGAGCGATGGCGACCAGAGAGTGGTGCGCGCCTAACTGCTGAAGTAAGCTAGAAATCTACGCATTGTGTTTCCCTGTCATGTTAGAAAGGGTAAACTGACTATTTGACTGTATGTGATATTATGTGTTCTACACCATGGCGACGAAATAAATACGACGTTTGACCCAGAATCATGGTGTCTGTTTTACTACGAATCTGGAATCCATAGAGTTTTATAACCAGCTCTTCGTCGTCCGCCTTGTCGTATTGGCGTCAGGACGACGTTAAGGGTTGACGTTTTATAAATGGCGAGTTTGCTTTCAGGATCTGTGTAGACAATTTAAATTCTGAAAAGTTGATAATGTCTCAGCCAGACACTACAAAACGCACTGTGGCAACAGACGCAGGCCACATGGAAAACACTGCCGGCAGGCAAGGCATACGCCACGGCCAAATCCGAGTGCAGACAGACAGTGCAGACAGACAGTACAAGCTGCTGCATGTGCAACTACACAGGACAAGCCCAAGGTTATCAAGCTGCTACCGCGGACGCAATGGACGCCAATGTCTCACAAGGAGAAGAAAAGGGTCTTGAGGATCTGTGAGGCGTTAGCTGAGTTCCCAGAGCTCACCAGCGACGAGGAGGCGTTTGAGGAGGATATGAAGGCATGGATGGAGATGTGCTGAAATCTACAACATCGGCCAGATCTTGCCAAAACTGTGAGTAAACTGGTGACAGGGTCCAGAAAAACTTTGTTTTAAAAGGGTAAGCTGTCCTTTTTTAAGTATGGCTCCTGCCCAGTTTAAAGAGTATACCGACGGCATGGTCGTCCTAGAGACAACCCGAACCCTCAGATGTCACCAAGAACAATGTAAGCAGGCGTTGATACGTCAAACGACGCCGTGTGACGGAACCAGCCCGGCGGGCGTCAGGGCCTGGTTCAAAGACATTGAGTTGGCTGGCGCCGAGGTAGGCGCCGAAAACCAGATAGAGATCGCTGCTAGGACTGTGGCTGGCTCATTGCGCTGGGAGCTGGAGCGCTATATCGCTGGCGTCCTGGCCACCAATGACCAAATTAACGCTCGTTTTAATGTGCCGTGGGCAGATGTGAAGGCCCATCCGCGGACCTCGTTCCTGAATGTGGACGAAAGCAGTGCCCTTCGCGACGAAGTGGAAAAGACCTGGCAAAGTGCCTACGAGCTGGAAGCAAGCTTCAGCCGCCGGTTCCGGGAAGTTGCTGACGCCGCCTACCCGGGAGAGGGCAGAAACGAGGATCAGAATAGAATTCTGATCCGTGCTTTTGCCAGGGGGCTGCGCAGCGACGAACTCGCAAGAAAGCTGGTGGAAGAGGGCAACCCTACCACGCTGGAAGAGGCCTTCACCACCCTGGCTGGCTACAGTGCCAGGAAGGACGCATACGCGCGGCTGAGTCAGCATGAGGAGCCAATGGAGGTCGCGCCGGTGAACCCCGCATCACCACGCCCAGTAGTTGCACGGGATGACCAGAGTACTGCCACCCTACTGAAGGAACTCCTGCAGAGCCAGGAGCGGATCCAGCCGAAGGTGGCAAAGTTAGAGGCCCAGGCAAGGCCACCGCGGACCACTGCCGCTCCTGTGACTCGGCCAGCATTCCGGGAGAGAGGACCAGAACAACCCCCGTGTACTGTGCAAGAGCCCGGGGCTGGTTGGACCCCCGACGGAAAACCTCGTTGCTTCGGGTGTGGCCGCGTGGGCCACATGCGCCGAGAGTGCCGCCAAAGCCGTGCGGGAAATGGACAGAAGTCGTAGGTGCGGTTTCAGGTCGACCAATGGTCGATTTACAGGTTGGTGGCCCGTCCATTAGGCATTGGTGTACACGGGAGCCTCCTGTACGCTCCTACGACTAGACATATTTCGCACACTGGCGGATCGTGCTCATCGCCACAGGCTCCTGGCTGACGCCCCAGCGTTGCGAGGCGTCTCCGGCGCATCTTTGGACGTCAGAGGGTCGACCGAAATCAAAATCCAAGGAGTGGCAAAGCCAATCCGGGTTACGGTTCTGGGCGACCTGCCGTGCAAAATGGTGCTGGGAGAAGATGCATTACAGGATGGCCAAGGCATAATCGATTTCGGTCGAAATGTGTTGAGATGGCACCGAAGGGAGTGGCCAATGCGACGCATTGAGCAGGCCTGCGAGGCCAGCCTTGGTCAGGTATTGCCAGAGACTGGGGATGAGCAGATCAACCAGTTAATTCAGAAAAACGCAGACCTATTTTCAGCAAAAGGTGAGCCAAATGGTTTTTGTTCGAATTCTCCCATACATATTAAAACCAACCACCCTCCCATAAGTGTCAAAACGTAAACTTGTAGAGGAGGCGATCGCTGATATGTTGACTGACAATGTAATCAGGCCTAGTGAGTCGGCCTGGACAAGCCCGATCACGCTGGTCCCAAAGCGTGACGGCTCTACGCGGTTTTGTGTGGATTACCGTAAGTTGAATTCAGTCACCATTCGTGATCAGTATCCCCTATCCCAAATTCAAGATATTTTTGACCAAGTGGGAGGCAGTACTATTTTTTCCTCTTTGGACCTTAAGGCCGGATACTGGCAATTAGCCGTAGCAGAAGACTCGATTGAAAAAACAGCATTTCGATGTCACTTAGGCCATTATGAATTTTTACGGATGCCATTCGGACTTACGAATGCACCCGCAGTATTTAAAAAAATGATGGACAAGGTACTAGCGGGTCTCATTGGCCGCATTGTCATGGTCTATCTAGATGACATAGTCATTTATAGCCGTAGCGAGGAGGAGCAGTACAGCATTTAGAGCTCGTATTTGCTCGCCTTCGTGAGGCTGGGTTACGTTTAAAACCAACAAAATGTTTCTTTGGCCTAGAGGAGATCAAACTGCTTGGTTATATAGTAAATCGGATTGGGATCCATATTGACCCGGAAAAAGTCAAGGCTATTGTCAAGCTAACCCCACCCCGGGATTTAAAGGGTGTGCGGTCATTCCTAGGGATGACAGGGTTTTACCGGCAATGTTTCCCAGATTATGCGCAAATAGAGGAGCCTCTCGAAGAATTGGAACGAAAATACGCACATTTTGTGTGGGGACCGTCTCAAAGCGAAGCGTTTGAAAAATTAAAACAGTTATTAAAGCTGCATAACTGTTTTGTCTATTTTATTAAAAAGATCCATGGAGAATGGTGTTTTCTTTTTTTCTTTTACTGCTCCGGTTACTGAGTTATTGAGGATTTAAGTTAGTTTTTTTTTTTAAATTGTTGCCCCACCAAAACAAACCGGATCACAGTGGAGTAAGACATACTGTCTATATATTCAGGACATTAAAAGTACCAAGTGGCAGATAACGGTCATCATAGAAAAAAGAGAGGAAGACTTTTAAAATTATTGCTATTTTTTGAGTGATCATAGATACATTTCACAGTACAATGTTTAATTGTGGGCCAGCATCAGAGCCTTTGGCCCGCCATTAAGACGCTCTCCTCAGACCGTGAGAAATTGTACTGGGAATAACCATAAAATTCAGTGATGTAAATCATCGTTTTCGCTCTCTGGATTTTCGTGATTTTCTTGAAAAACATTTGCATTTTTTTATTAGGTATCTCATGGACATTTCAAAATATAGTCAAAATGCTACTAGACAATATCAGACTTTACATTATTTTATCGTATATCATCACATACAGTGATATACATAGCGCTATGCAGTAAAATAAAATAATATTTAGAAACATCTGACTTTACTGTAACCGATTTGACCCAGTATCCAAAATCTAGATCTGCGGCTGGTTATGGGGGCTTTGTATCTCGGCTAACACGAGGCATCGATCCAATGGCAGAATAATGTCGGCGGTACTGGCCCATTATACCGATTTAGTGCAACGTATGTGTTTGCTATTAAGGGGGTGGTTTCGTGCTGGCCAATGTAATATTATATTGGCCCATAAGCTTACCGTTATTACATGAATATTGTACACACACCGAATCACTACTTAATAATACTTGAGGTTGTACCGCATGGTAAACTAATTCCGCTACATTTACCCAGTTTTAGTGCATTTATAAGGCCTTTAAAACAATAACAATGCTTGTTTTGTACGTTTTGGGTTATTTTAATCGAAATAAACAAAACAGTTATGCAGCTTTAACTTCCTCCCATGTCATGACCGCCCCACGCACTGATAAGCTGTATAAACTGTATACCGATGCATGTGACTATGCCGTGGGAGCAATTTTATAGCAAGTGGACGATAGTGGGACTGAAAGGGTTATTCAATATGTATCACACTCTCTTTCAAGCGTCCAACGACGCTGGGCTACAATTGAAAAAGAGGCCTATGCGGTAGTCTGTGCCATATCAAAATTACGCCCCTATCTTTATGGTGCCGACTTCACAGTCTATACCGATCACAAGCCCCTCACTTCTTTATTAACGAAAGAAATGCAGAACACAAAAATTCAGCGGTGGGCTGTATTACTATCAGAATATGGAGCTACAATACAATACGGTAAGGGTAAAAATAATATTTGCGCAGACATGTTATCTGGCATTCCCCCAGAGACAGGCATACATACTATCGATTGCGATGACTGGGTGGACCCCACAGCCATCCCCGAGCAGGACACTGCTGATGTGTTGCCATTACTGTACGATGGCCTTGATCTCGAGGAGGTCAGCAAAGCACAGCACAAAGAGTTTCCTGACATATTACAGTCGCTCACCGAAGACAGTGACGAATATACATTAATTAAAGGCCGATTATTCAGCATAGCCCTACCCTCCCCAAATTCAGCCTGTTATCCACGTCTAGTATTATCTGCGGCTTACCGGAAAAGAGTCATTAAAAGAGCCCATAAGGAGGTGGGACACATGGCTACCGGCAAAACGCTTTCGCGTTTACGTGAGGCGTATGTTTGGCCAGGTATGCCACGTGAGATAGGGGAGCTATTAAAACTGTGCCCAGTCTGCCGCGTTCACCAACGTCGTACAGATCATGTACCAATGGGTGAGATGCCGTTAGCGGCATATCCAATGCAGATAGTCGGGGCAGATTTGATAGGCCCGTTTGTCCCCTCTCATAATGGGAATAGATATGTATTGACATTGATCGATCATTGCACAGGGTGGGCAGAAGCGTTTCCCCTAAAAGACAAAACAAACGCCAGCGTTTGGCAGGCGTGGGCAACCCACGTCGTACCACGTCACGGCACACCGGAAGTCCTAATTACAGATAACGGACAGGAATTTAAAGCCACCGCCTGGCGCACATATTTGGAGCAACTGGGCGTAGAACACCGCACCACCACCCCCGTTCACCCACAGAGTAATGGCCGAACCGAGCGTTTTAATCGCACGTTGAAAGAGTTGCTAGCCAAATATGTGAATAATTACACCCCAGATTGGGAAGACCGGCTTGGATATTGTCTTTATGGGCGCCCTGTTCAAACACCGCTGACACGGCTATTACAGCCACACACCGCCAATCATTTCGGTAACCGCCTGGATGACTTATCATCATCAGCTCTTCAGACGGCACGCCATGCCACAGCAGATAGTCGTAAGTACAATAGGCAACAATTAGCGAGACGCGCCAATGTGAAAGATATTCATGTTGGTGACACGGTCTTACTCAAAGCGGAGGAGCGATTAACATTAACTAGCCGCTGGGATCCGCAGTGGGAGGTCGTGCGCGTGAGCGGTCCTATCCTCTGGCTCCCCCAACAACAGAGCGGTAAACTTCGCGTCGCTAATCGCGAAAATAGTAAAGTTAGTGGACCCCCACCTCAACTGGGATGAAATTACGCCACGCCCACGCCGTACTCAGCATTGCCCCCGTGCAGTAATCGGTGGCGCTCCCATAATTAGGGTCTGCTGCAACACTAGTATGTGCACTAATATTGGTTCACTTTTGTATTAAACAAAACTTGTTGACACGCTGCCGTCATTCTGACACAACTCAACGTGCAATAGAGGGACTCTTTTAGGTGTGAATAATAGCTGTGACAGATCAAGGTCCCCCGCACGCTATGGCTCTACGCTGACTCTACGCGAATCACATGGATTGATTGCTGATACGATTGCCAAAAAAGAATTTAAAAAAATATATATGTTCAATAATTTACTCTCAGACTGCGTGTTTCTGAAAGTAGATGATCATCAAATCCTACATGTCGAAAGTAGGTCAATAACTTGTTGTATAGTGTTATTATAGTGTTATTTGGAAACTGAGGAATGTTTTCACAGCAGACGGTTCTGTGGAGTTGATTATTTACGCAACAAACAGGTGTTATTCAATGCTGGTTTCATGCTGGTCTACCTCTACGACGTTGTCCCAGTGTTAAAACAACATCTACAACAAAGTGGTCTGTGTAACTTAAAGGGACTCAATCAGGCTAAAATCTTTTAAAAATCGGTGATTTTATTTTGGCGTCTTAATATGACCATATGATGTAAACATGTCCATAGACTAGAACTGCAAAAGTTTTTTTTAATTTTTGTGATGTGGTCTGAGATAAGCAGTGAAGACATAGAGCCATGACGACGGTTTTCATAATTAGTGGTAATAATAGATGATGAGCTCAAGTATTGGTCTTGTAATTTTGTTTGTATTGTTCAGCTTATTTTGATGTCCATTACCCCCCCCCCCCCAGTGAAAACCTAGCCATAAATGAAGGTTGGAATAGTTTATTGGAGAGTGTTTAACCTTTTCAGGCCTACAGGTTTGGTAGTTATCCTATGGATAATATAATATCATAATATTTATTACACGAATCATATTCGTATTGCTGACACAAATCATTGTCATATCGTTAGTTCAACGACAGGGCTGATTAACAGTGGTGCTAAAACTCTGACTGGTCTCCCACCCATCTTATTGGTCTCATATGATCTCAGTATTATTTCACGAGATATAGACAAGGACACCTGTACCCCCCTCCAAATGATGACGTAATTAAACGCTGCGCATCGTATCCCTTCAAGCTATTACCATATCCCGTGTACATCTCCTGTCATATGGACCTAGTATAGTAGTACTAGATCAAATCAGGCCATTTCGCACATCGGCTTATAACTTGAATCACTATTATATCGTCCAATATAATAATGAATAACTACTGTATGCGATTTTGTGTGGTGTGAGTATTACCAGCAGTTGTGTTAAATTTATGGAGTCACTACCATCGGCTACGGGGTATTCACTGAGGGGAGTGCTTGCACGGTATTTTAATATACTGTTTTCATGTGAACCACAAGTGCGAGGCGTTTTCAAAGAAAACGCCTCGCACTTGTGGATCTAATTTTAGCAAGTTTTTTTTCTAAATCAAAAATGCTTATTGACGGAAAATATATATTTGTTTTGGTAACAATTTTACATGGCCCATTTCCTAAATATCAACTTCAGTCTGATGCAAAAAAATAACTCTCAATAATGTTAGGTTTAAAGATGCTACCAAAATTCAAAATGGCCGCCAGAGGTAAACTCTGGCGGCCATTTTTTGTGGGCGCAAAAACTCTCAAACTTAAAGTTTGATTATTCAAACTTATTCAAATTCAAAATTATTCAAATTTTACTATCACATTCCCCACCATATAGAGATGTGCAGGTGACTTTTTCAAGGTTTTAGTGAAATTCAAAATGGCCGTCACGGATCAACTTCAATTTTTTGGTGGGCGCAAAAACTCAAAAAATTAGTCTGGTCAATTTTTTTTTCATTTTAGCATCACATTCCTAGCAACATGTGGATGTGAAGCAGCAAGTGATTTTTTAAAGATGCTACCAAAATTCAAAATGGCTGTCGGAAGTCAACTCTAAATTTGTTTGTGGGCGCAAAAACTTTAAAACTTAACGTCAGTGATTTTTTAAGGTTTTCCTGAAATTTAAAATGGCCGCCACGGATCAATTTTAATTTTTTTGAGGTCGGGAAAACTGAAAGCTGTAAGTTATTCAAATTTTACAATCACATTCTCCACGATATGGAGATGTGCAAGTGATTTTTTCAAGGTTTTACGGAAACTCAAAATGGCCGCCATGCATTAACTTCATAATTTTTTGTGGGCGCAAAAACTCAAGAATTGAAGTTAAAAATAATGTGCAGGTGATTTCATTGAAATTTAAAATGGCCACCACAAGTCGACTTTTAAAATATTTGTGACTGCAAAAACCTAATTAATGGCGGGGGATGATATAGGACTTCAGGCCTCTTGTTTAAATATTGATTTGTAAGTTTCACTGAAAGGTGCTGTAAATCAAAACCAAATATATAAATATAGCACTAAAACTAGCGAATTGCACATGGTTTAATGGTACGAGCAGTCGTGCATGGCACGCATCCAGTACCCAAGGAACTACACAATTATAAATTTAATGTTGAGATTATCTATGAAAAACACATTTAGTACGTTCGACTAGCCCTCCCTTATAACAAGTAAAATAATATCCTTAATTACCTTTTTACGATTGATTTCTACATTTAACTGGAAAGTGCTGTAGATCGATACCAATTGTTAAAATTTAGCACTAAAACTAGCGAATTGCACATTTAGAACCCAAATGGTTTCATGGTATGCGCAATCGTGCATGGCACACATTCAGTACCTAAGGTACTGCACAATTATAAATTTAGTGGTGATATTATCTATGAAAAATAAATCTCCTGTTTAATGTGACTGACCATCCCCAGTTTAAAATATAATCTCACCGCTTAGGCCTGGATATGAATCTCCCAATCGTGAAGAACTTGCTGGACATATAAAGTTTGCTTATAATAAAAAAAGAATGTTTTGTTTTTATTTATTTCTCCCTTATTTATATTTTAACGCATTATTGCCCAATTCGACTGCCAGACTTCGTCATTTATTTTTTGTTCATCCCTTTTCTTTTACAATTGGCTAATATTATTGCCTATTCTTGCGTGCTTTGACAATATTTACTATTCACTTTGTGATATTCTAGTATTTTTTATTTTTTTATTATTGCCCATTATTGCCCACTTTGGCTTGAAAAGCATTATTGCTCAGCCCGGGTTTTCCCGGGACAGGAAAACCTGGGCCGGGTAATATTGCCAACCCTGCAAGCGGCTGGTAGTGCACTCAAGTGAGGCTTGGAATATCAATGACAAGGCAGGGACGAGTTCGCTAGCATACTCCTTGAGTAGATAGCCGGGATCTCAGCAGGGCCAGCAGCAGAGTGGATCTTAAGGCATCCTAATAGTTTCTGCACACCCTCCTCACGCACAGTGATGCGGGCCAGGTCAGGGTGGGTACTGTGGCGAATCCTGGGAGCGTGGATGTGTCCTCTTTGGTGAAAACTGATGAGAATTGATCATTCAGGATATTGGCTTCACCTGAGAGTCGCTATGAGCCACCCCATCTTCAGAGAAGCCACAGAACTTTTTGCTTTTGATGAAGGACAGGGAGAGAACTTTAGAATTTTTTTAACTTGCCCTTATGAATAGTAATGACAAAACTTTACTAGTCCAGAAAGAGTTTTACTAGTCCTGTATAATATGTCAATTTAAAAAAAATGAAAGACAGCAACTACAAGACTCAACTTTATTTTTTTTAACAGATAAAATGTGTTAAAGTTTACACTAGTCATATATGACTGAATTAATTCACTCATTTCAGCCAGAGAACAACTGAAACAATCTGTGCAAATGGCTCTGAAATGTGAACCATATATAACTGGCTCAATCATTATTAGGGTCCATGTCAAAGTCAGACAGATACTCTGACAGTGAGCAATCAGATAACTCTGGGGGGAATGCTTACTGGAAATGACGGACCAGCCACCATGAATGTAACTGGTCCGTGGCGCTCTTTACTAGTGGTCAACTAGCGGTTCAGTGGGAAGTTCTCTTCCTGAAGGACCAAAAACGCTTCCCTGGTTCTGTTTCTTCACCAGTTATCATAGAGTTGATATAGCTCTGGCCTAAAGTTCTGAGTTTGATGGCTCTGCTGTGGTAGCGTTTCTTACGCCGAGCAAGACGCTTGACCTCGGAGGAGATCCAAGGTTGGTCAAATCTTTCTAATGTCATTTTAGATGGAATGTGGTGGTTCATGGTGGATTTACACTTGGTAGAAAACTGGGACCACAGAGTGTCTACTGGTGGTGTCTGGGTGGTGTTTTTTTACGTGAAGGCTTTAGAGAAGGAGGCTAGGTCGTTCTTGATTCCTTCCTTGTCTATTTTGCCCCACTTGATATTTTCCTCTTGATGAGTCTTTGTCTTTTGGAAAGGATGTTGGAGTCCACAAAGAAAACGGTGCCGTGGTCGCTGATGTCTGGTATTGGTTTGCATCTGTTGACTAGAGTTGGTCTATTAGTGAGGAAAACATCCAGAGTGTTGTTTATTCTGGTGGGGAATGATACTATTTGAGATAAGCCGAGAGTAGAGAAGAGCTCCAGGAATGTGTTATTGCTATATTGGTGAGACACGATAGACTATGTCAGTGAGCCAGTCAATGTCTGGTAGATTTAAATCACCAGTAACCCACAGGGGGCTTTTTGGAAATTGGCTAGCAATAGACCGGATGGTAACACAGATGGAGGTGGCATATTCCTTATTGTTATTAGTGGGTCTATACACTTCTAGCACTATGTCTAACGCTAAGGGGAGACCGGAGCAGAGCTAGTTCGCACAGGGTTTAGTCAGTACAGTGCCCATAATTTTGACAGTAAAGGTATTTTCGTTCTGTGCTGCCTCATAGTGAAAAACTGTATCATTACCCGTGACTTATTGTTCGAAGGCTTTTTTGCAAAACAAATTATGAAAACATAAAATGTTTATTTTGCTCAATGTTTGCCATTGAACCTGTCAGTTTCGGCATTCTACCGGATTTGCCCCAGCAGGGGCTATGGTTATAGCCCCACCTCCCATATATTATTCACTGAAGGTGGGGCTATACTCAGGGTTGGCAATATTACCCGACCCGGGGTGGGAAAACCTGGGCTGGGCAATAATGCTTTTTTAGCCAAAGTGGGCAATAATGGGCAATAATAAAAATTATAAAAAAATGTATATTTTATTAGAATCAAACATTTATCAATAATCAGGCAATAAGTGAATAAAATTCTCATCAGTTCTCATTGTTCGTTTCATTCCTTAATTTGAATTTTGACCCGTGCTGGACAATAATGTCCAAGAGGGCAATAATGAGCAATAGTAAAACAGAAGGGGCAATAATAAAAATTATAATTTTTTTTTTTTGGCTAGAGTCAAACATTTATCAATAAGTAAGTAGGCCCCCTATTATGATTCTAATCCCATTGTTCATTTCATTGATTACATATTTACCCTGGCTGGAGAATAATGTTTTTAGCCCCAGTGGGCAATGATGGGCAATAATAAGACAGATCGTTAATGATCACAACACTTAACCGGTACATAAAAATTAGTGACCACATGAAGCCATATCGTGTGACATTTATTTAACATGTTTACGTGTGTCTGAACACTTCACCAAGAAGTAGTTCCTGAGGTACTGAATATGTACCATGTACGACTGCCCATACCATGCAAACATTTGGGTTTTAAATGCGCATTTCGCAGGTTTTATTGCTGGAGTTAACTAAGTGGTATCGATTTATAGTGCCTTTCAGTGAAATTTACAAATCAATTTACCTGGTAGTTAAAGAATCATCCAACTGCAAAACGCGCATGCCTGGGCCGTTTAAGTGTAGGCCAACAGTAGCCTATTGAGTACAGATTGACGGCATTAATATAGCCACTGAACTGATTACAAGATACCACTCAAACGAGACATTGATCCAATGCTGTTTTAATGTTAGTCCAACGTCTGCGACGCTGGCCCAACATTGAACCAACATTGGATAAATGTATTTTAGAGAAAGTCCTCCGGCCCAGCAAACACAAGACATTTGTATAATGTCGGCAAAACGTCTTCGTCGTTGGTCCAACGTTGCATAAAGTCATACAAATGGTTTGTGTTTACTGGGTGACAATACAAGCTTGGGGGTCAAGCATTTTCCAAATCCCCGCAGTAATACAGTCAGTTTGTTTGCAAGCCAGCGACCAAGTAGGGGCAAAGGCCAAGGGCTTTGAATTATTAACTCATTGATGTCACTCAAATATATATGAACTTGCTGTGATTTGAGAACTTGCTCTTAATGAGGCTTTGGGTATGAAACGCATATTTAGTATTATTATGGAATAGGGCCTTGGCCTACCCACGGGCACTATTGCCTTCTGGGGGACCCTTGTCCCTCGAATTTTGACAGTTGACTACACCTTTAAAAAAAACAGTCAGGAATGTATTGCACTAGATAACTTACGCAATCAGAGAGACGTCATCTCATCAGTCGAGGTTATGGTTACATAATCTGCAGACGGCAGTTGACGTGAACTTTTCATTGACAAAAATTTGGATAGCTGATTGCTTCGCGCTGTACACACCATTCGCTGTTACAATGCTATTACAATGCTGCTTACTGTTTACGACTTTGACCCAACAATAAATCAGCACTGGTCTGTCTGTACTTATTCCACTCTAACTTCTTGGCGAACAGAAAACGTCCTTTGATTTCACATGGCTACTGAGTCTGAGTCATGTGACACGGAAAAAAAATGTGCTTGTGTCCTAGGGTTTATAATTATATTATTTAAAAATCTGTGTAAAGTTGGGTTCCATCTTCCATCAGTTTATAATAAATAATGATTTTTTTCTAAATTTTCAAAAATTTGGTTAGATCATTTATTAGTAGCAGTTTATTTCTATATTTAAAAAGAAATTATAATAGATATGTATTTTATACTACTATAATAACCGAGGATGCCAGCCTCAAAGGGTTTATCAGCTATCTGTGCAGGCCTACACACGAAAACAACATAACGTGGAGTTAATTTATGTCATGAACCACTTATATTCCCACCCACAGATTTAAATTAAAGCTCTGTAAAATATTTTGTTGTGACTTGTTAATATCGATTACATATATATTTTTATTTTATTTTTTTAATAAATTAATATGTTTTAATGTACAGAAAATAAACATAAAGTATCAGGGAGTTTAAAATTTAAATTGTATTTAAATGGAGAGTATAGGCAGATGTCAAATATTACCCATCATTGCCCATTAAAACCCGTATTTATCCATATTGCCCATTATTGCCCTCTGGGCCGGGTAATATTATATCACCCGGGTTTTTGCCAACCCTGGTTAATTACTAATTTACCTCTCGGTAAAAGATCCGAGGAGGTAAAGGGTTTTTATTTGGGGCCAGGAATAAGCAGCAATAGGGGCTTGCATAATTTTGAGGGTAAATGACAGTTTAAAGCTATTAAATGGTTGATGTTTTAAGCTCCTTTTCCCATTAATAAGACATCGGAGATGGGGCTAAAGCTTTGCTCTTTAAGAATATATGGGTGGTGGGTCCCATTTTCAATATATTAGTGACCGTAAATGAGGCCAATACGGTAGTACACGTAGTATATAAGAATAATTAAACAATTTTGTTACTACGTTCTAAAGATCTTTAACTACGATCTTTACAGCGCGGGGATCGACTTTAGTCGTCAGAATCTGACGTCTGTAGACGTCAGATTCTGACATTTAAAGTCGATACCATCACCGTAAGGGTAGAAATATTTATAATGATCGTAGACCCATAACATAGGTATTCAAATGAATCAGGAAGAGATAACTAAGACATTTATGATGATCTCAAATTGAAGAAAAAACCTTTGTTCTCCATGGTTTTCATAAAAAAATTCAGCGCTTTAAGGGTTAAAATAATTAATTACTGATTTGCCTTTGGGAAAAAGATCCCCGGGGATAAAGGGTTTTCATTTGGGGCCCGGGAATAAGCAGCAAATAGGGGCTTGGATAATTTTCGCCGGTAAATGTAAATTATTAGCAATTTGGAAAATTTATGGTAGATATTTTAGGCCGCATTTCTCATTAACAAGACATCAGAGATTGGGCTAAAGCTCTAGCGCAATCCCCCATTAATAATATACGGGAGGTGGGGCTATAGTTTTGACCCCATTTTCAATATATTAGTGACTGTAAATGGGCTATTCCAGTAGTAGTATATAGGAACAAACATTCAATAATATTTTAAAAAACAATCTGTCTTCGAAATAATTAATTACTGATTTGCCTGTGGGGGAAAGATCCCCGGGGGTGAAGGGTTTTCATTTGGGCCCGGGAATAAGCAGCAAATAGGGGCTTTGATAATTTTGGGGGTGAATGTTAATTTTTAGCAATTTGGAAATTAAATGCTCGATTTTTTAAGCCCCAATTCCCATTAATAATATATGGGAGGTGGGGCTATAGTTTTAGCCCCATTTCCAATATATTAGTGACTCCAAATCCCGTAGTTGTATATATGAAAAAACATTCTATGTTAGAAATATTTTTTTTATATATACATTATTTAAAATAATTAATTACTAATTTGCCTTTGGGGAAAGATCCGGAGAAGGGGCGGGGTGAGTAAGGGTTTTTCGTTTGGGGCTCGGGAATAAGCAGCAAATAGGGGCTTGAATAATTTTTGGGAGTTAATGTCAAATTTAAGCAATTTTTACCCCTCACCCTATTGGGCCCGAAGGGGTATTGTCGTCCCCTTCGTGTGCCGTTTGCCCGCCGGCTCAACCGCCACCACCGCCACCGCATGCACTCTTTTGGATACTACACCAACATGATGCAACAGATTGCATTCATAATTCATACAAACCTTCAACCCCTCCTGGCTAATTTTTTTTTACACAAGGTCATAGGACAAAGGTCATGGTCAAAGATGTATGTATATGTATATTATGTATATTAGGTAATATTATTATGTTGAAAGTTAGGTAATATTTATAAGTGTAAATTGTGTTTTATGTAAAATCAGGTGTACTCCCGGAATTCTGCATGGTTTTTTTAACCCCAGAATAAACTTCTTGTTTTGTCTTGTTATATATGAGCGCAATAGATTAATACATTAATAGATTTCACTCCACACCATGTGAGTCAGGTGCTGGGGTAATGTCGATTCAGTGGCTAAGAAGCTGGGCCAATATTATATTAAATATATTATGCAAATACTGATTGTCCAGCAGTGAAGAAGGGGGTATTGCAGGCCTATGTGTGTCTTTATAATGACGCAGCATCATAGTTGAATTAACGCTTTCGCATTCAATGATTTTTTTCCTTTTATTTATTGGCCAAACTTCAATGATGAAGACGGGGACCGGCCATGTTTGTCATTTACACGATTTTAATTCAAGAGTATTATAGAATAAATGATCAAAATGTCAACTGTCAAACAGATGCAACACTATGCTGCTTGCGCAGTATACACAAACGTTTTCTCAGCGCTGCTCCAACGCTGAGCCAATATCGAGTATTTATATAACGGATATGTTTAATTTTGGCGAACTGTTGTGTGAACGCCCTGACCAGCACGAGTATTTGTGTTATCAGTGATAATGAGTTGACGCTCCCTGTTTGAATAAATTGTGAAGGTTCACAGCTTGATTTTATAAAATAATTTTCTGGAAATAAACCTAGAAAAAGGGTATGCAATTTTGGGGTTCATGAAATTATCCTGATATAACCCATTCGTTCTGCAACGATGTTCGCCTGTAATAATAATCTCTCTACCGATGTGATGATTAGGTGTTTGCACATCATCATAAATGCAGAGGAAAAGGTAGACATAAAATAAATTTCTTATGTTCCTGACCAACTTGTTAGCTCCCGCCGTCACCGTAGGTGAGACGGAGGGAGCTATGGATTCTGCCTCCGTCCTGTTTTTACCTCTTCTTTTGCCTATAACTTTGTAAGAAAATAGCTAGGATAACAATTTTTGGTATGTGGGTTACTTCCAGGTGGATAATGAACAGGTTAAAATATTTTTAATCTGAATTTAATACGCAAGGTCGCAGAGGAGAAAATGATGATGTTACGGTGTTGGGCCGTCCGTGAACAATTCGTTTCCGGAGCATATCTCTGAAAGTACTTTGTCTTCAAATTTTATACACAACACCTCTAGTTGTGCCTTTTGGGGTATATGAACTTTGACCAACTTTTGTTCAGAACTATGACCTATTTAGACGTTTTGACGCACACTTCGTTTCCGGAGCAGATCTTGAAAAGTACTGGGCCGATTACAGTCATATTGCACATACATGTTTTCTAAGGTCCCTAGTTGTGCCTTTTCAGGTTTTTGGACCTTGCCCTTGAAGTTGACCCAGCACTTTGACCTAGTTTATAACATCTGTAAATCCGACTGAAAGATTTTACGGAATATCATGAAAACCGCTCAAGATAGCTACACCATTACTATAAAACAAATTGTGACGTTTCAGGAGAGGATGCATCTTCAAAAATTTCAAGTCGATAAAATTTAAAATGGCCTATCGGCCATTATTCATCTCGACAGGCCTGATATTTCGAAATACATGTATCATGAAAACTGCTCAAGATAGCTACACCATTACTATTAAACAAATTGTAAGGTTTCAGGAGAGGGTGCATTTTGAAAAATTTCAACTTGATCAAGTTCAAAATGGCCGCCAATCAACCATTATTCACTTTCACATGGCCGTTATTTGGTAAGCCGTGCTAGATGGCTAGACCATTACTATAAAACAAAATGTGTGATTTCAGGAGAGGATGCATCTTGAAAAAATTCGGCTCGATAAAATTTAAAATGGCCGCTTATCGGCCATTATTCACTTTCACATGGCCGATATTTGATAAACTGTGCTAGATGGCTAGACCATTACTATAAAACAAAATGTGAGATTTCAGATGAGGATGCATCATGAAAAAATTTGACTTGATTAAATTCAAACTGGCCGCCTTTTCGGCAATTATTCATTTTCACATGGCCGATATTTGGTAATCCGTGCTAGATGGCTAGACCATTACTATAAAACAAAATGTGAGTTTTCGGGGGAGGATGCACCCTGAAAATTTTTAACTTACAAATTCAAAATGGCGGACAATCAGCATTATTTACCTCGATAGGCCTGATATCAGGTAAACCGTGCTAGATAGCTAGACCATTACTATAAAACAAAATGTGACGTTTTAGGAGAGGATGCCTTTTAAAAACTTTCGACTCAATCAAATCCAAAATGGCCGCCTTTTGGCCACTATTTACTTTCACATTGCTGATATTTGGTTAACCGTGTTAGATAGCTGGACCATTAATAGAAAACAAAATTTGAGATTTCAGTAGAGGAAGCATCTTGAAAAAAATTTACTCGATCAAATTCAAAATGGCCACCTATCGGCCATTATTCACTTTCACATAGCCGTTATTCAGTAAACCGTGCTAGATGGCTAGACCATTACTATAGAATGAAATGTGAGATTTCAGCTGAAGATGCATCTTGAAAAATTCCGACTCGATCAAATTCAAAATGGCCCCCTATTGGCCATTATTTACTTTCACATGCCCAATGTTTTGCAAACTGTGTTAGATGCTAGTCCATAACTATAAAACAAAATGTAAGTTTCGGGGGAGGATGCACCCTTACATTTTTTAACTAGTCTATATCGAATTCAAAATGACCGTAAATCAGCTACTATTTACCTCGATTGGCCTGATATCGGGTAAACCGTGTCAGATAGGTAGACTATTACTGGGATACTGATTAGGATCATTAATTTCAATGGAGGTTTGCAATCTCTGACAGACTGTCTAGTTCTTATCTTACTCTTAGACTGAGCCTTTTAGACCAAGTTGTCTTGCGTCTTGATTTTTGCCCTAGCCTGGGACTACACTAATAACCCCACACAAAATTGCTTAAATCAAATTCTAATTCGGAGCGGGAGCTCTTGGACTTATGTAGTCTTGTTTTTCTTGTTTGCAGATCAACTATCAGGAGAAGCAAAATGTCTATATGGGCTGGAAAACGTGGCCATAAGTTGTTTCATTGTTGCATAATAATTATCCAGAGTATGTTGTTCACTGATTGCTATGCTTTGGGCGGAAGTGGTACCGAAATATGCAATTCTCCAAATTTAAAAAAGGAAAAATGTCTATGTGTTGAAGAAGAAAACATCAGGAAAGAAGTTCATTGTGTTGGTCTGAAATCTGCAAATATTGTCCAAGTTCTGGCCGAGGTTGATGCTTCTGTCGTTGAATTGACTGTGACCAATGGAACCCTAATTAATCTGAATAAACTTCTTGATTGTACAAAAATGTATGACAAACTGACCACCCTAACTTTAACTAGAAATCAGATAAGGTATTTACACCCTAGTGCTTTTGACTGTATGCCTAATCTGGCCTCTTTGAATTTGAACTATAACCAGATTTATGTTGATGGTAACAATAATGACACAACAGATTACACAGCTGGTGACTTCTTATCAAAGGTCAAGCAGCTTAGAAAACTGGAAATGGTACATACTTTTGCTGAAAAGAACTTATTAAATGCAAATTTATCTCATGTCACACATTTACCAGCTGTTCTCAATACATCTAATGTACAGTTTGACAAGTTGGTGGAGCTAGATATATCGAACAACACTGGGTTAATGTTTGATAATAACGCACCAAGTACATGCAGAATGCCCAAACTAAGGAAACTACATATGAACAGAACCCGGCATGCCAGCTTTCCCTTTCAGCATATGTGTGTCACTGAATTGGAAGAACTGCATATTGCAGATAACTGGATCATGTATGTTACAGATATTGATATCGAATACTTGAAGAAGATTCCCAATATTCTTATGGCTAGGAATCCTTATGAATGCACCTGCGCTGTGCGGAATTTCTACGATTTCTTGAAAAATGACCAGGTCAAAGACAGACATATGATTGAATGTAATCATCCATTTGATCTAAGAGGACAAAAATTGATTGAGTTAAGCCGGGGTGATCTTCAGTGCTCCAGTGCTGTCACGGACACTATCATGCAGCCCATTTATGCTATCATGGCTGTCCTATTTCTTGCTATTTTTGCAGTAGTTTTGCTCTGTATAGTGATGAACAAGAAAACATTGAAACGTCTTCCATGCTTTGGGACCAGTAAAAATGATGAAGATCATGTTCGCGTAGCTTATAGTGCAGTTGACTATGCTTGAGTAGATAATTACATTTTCATTCTATAACACATTATATACATGTATGACTTGACAGTTTGCATTTTAAATATTTTCAATTATCACATTGACTACGGTAAATATTGATATATTTTTTCTTAGTACATCTCAATGTCTAGCTGATTGTGCAAACATGTTCTGCATTTTATTTTAAACTCACATAGACCAAAGCAATAAACTTTTATCTCGCTACGAGGGTGGCTTGTAATTATGGTTCCATGGACCAGATATCCCATACACTCTGCAGGATAACCTGAGACCAATTATTTTTCACCTCACCTAACATAAAAAATAAATGTTATGAAAACGCTGGGATCAACTATATGTGTTTAATCCTAGGAAAATTCAATAATCACATTTTTGTGTTAAAATTTGAATTCCAGGTCAGCCTAAAGACACACACTTAGAGTTTATGTTCATGTTTTCGGACAAGGTGTGAGGAATCTCATGATGCCTAATAATAAAGTGTACATGTACGTAGATCTTTTCGGAGGCAACGATGCAAACTTATTTATCATGCTTTTTTGTATTTTTTGTATAGTTTAGTTTAATGTATTTTAGTTTAATGTTGAAACAGATAGAAACTCATATACAAAAATGTGTTCCAGTGTGATTTAGTATATTGCAGTGTGATTTAGTATGGCATTACATTGCAGATTGTTAAAACATGACATTGTTGATTGTTAAAATGACAAATTTGTGATTAAAATTGTAACAAAACACGTACAGTAACAGAAGAAACTATTAAAGTGGCTAGGGGACCACCATTCAATCTCCAGGGGGCTGGAGTTTTTGTTGCGGACAAATTATTTATTTCAACCCGGCTCGGCCGTTCGGTGAAAAATTTAGATTTTGTTACATGTTTATATAAAACTGTTCCTGAAGTGTTTTTTTTTATTTCACGCAGAATCCGCCCAAAATTAGTTATTTCAAAAATTCTCCACCCCCTTCCCCTGGAAATTGAATGGTGCCACCCTATAGTGCTTGAATCTATCATATTCCCCTTAAATCCGGGCCAAAAATACATTGCTTATGTCAATGGCTAGATGTACGAAGTGGCAAGAAGGAATGCAAAGCTTTTCACCACTCCAGAAGGAATTTGTTTTACAGCCATGCTCTTCTGCATAGAAAAAAGTAAAGAAGCAGTCTCAAAGCAGCCTTATATTGATTCGAGAACAAGGATGTGATCTTAGTTTTAATAACTGTTTTTCAATTGACAAGGCAGCAGCAGCCATGAGCTACAATCAAGATAGCTTAGGTACTCAAAATCTAATTTCCAGAGCAGATCTCTGAAACCTCTTGGGGTAGGCTACCTCTTGACAAGAGGCTCTTGTCTCATATTGCACACACACATCACCCATGGGTGTAGCCTAGTATCTATATTTTGGGGGTTCAAAATGTGCCCTTTACATATTTTTTAGTTATATATCTTGAGTAACAGTAACATTTACAGAGCATACCTCTAGGGGATTCCTTCCATATTTCACACTCACATTTTTCATGTTTCTATTACTAAGGTGATGCGGGGCACTATGCCTTAGGCCTCTTTATATTTTCCTTCTCACAAAATATGCTATCAGGATTGAAAATTACAATCTTACACCCAACTGAACTTCATTTCTACTGCTCCCAAATTGCCGAATATAAAGCCAGACAATGGAGGTTGCTATGATCCACTTACAGCAGCTACGGTGATAGCCATATCTGTCCTCCTCGTAATTATCTTTTCTTGTTTATCTATTTACACACAGACACTGTCCAGATTGAGGCTACCCGCCTTCAATCGTCTCTGTATTATATGCAGTTTCAGTACTCCCACCATGGTGTCAACTGACACAGCGTCTGAGGATTCAAGCCATTTCCTGGTATGATGTTGGTCGATGCCCACAAGCTCACACTTGCGACGCTTCTAGGCAAAACCTGCAAAACATATCAGTGGTGCAGTGTGGATAACTGCGCCGTGCCCAGTTACATGCGTGTGGACTGATGAATCAGTGTACAATTACCTCATTCCACTAGGTGTGTGTTCACTGATGAATCAGTGAAATACATCAAAATTAAAACCTCTGTCCTTGTGTGCTCACTGATCAATCATTGAAGTGCATCAATTACCCCTGTCTTTCCTCTGGAAGTCTGTGGTAGACCTATAATATCTTTATATAACGAATCAGCAAGATTTATCCATTAATATTTTCCTAGCTTTTTATGTCTTGTCAGTTCCACCTCATATCGCTTTTGCACCTTTTTGGTGTCCTTCGACGAATCATCCATTAAAGTGAACCATTATTATGTTCATGATACAGATTGATTGAATTTTAAACATGGCAACACTCGAAGTGTGTTCCATTGGGTTTAAAACATCCACATACATACATACAAGAGTTCTTATGGTGACCATTGACATTTTTACACCCGGAAAATACAGCATTATATATCCTGGCCTGCTATGTGCTTTTCTTATTTTCGACCCTGACGATGGGCCAACATTGAGCCAGCATTGGATCAATGCATCGTGTTTGCTGCCCCGGTGAGCTCAGTAGGCCTATGTTAGCCCCTCTGCTGGGCTTGTGTTGGGCCGACGTAATCATCATCTGTACATCATTCATCCCATCTCATGGACTGCATTGTTTTTATCCTATTACAATGTCACTTAATTGAACATTAGTGCTGCAAAGTGATGTAAAGCAACAATTTATTACCACTACATCCCAGATGTCGGACCAACCTTGATTCAGCATTGCGTCGAAGACTCGTGTTTAACGATAAATCAGGATAGGCCTATGTCTTAGAAAATTATTTTTTTGTATTGTAGTCAAGTAATGCTATTTTCATCACAATTTCACCTCTTTTGACGACGTGTTGGACTGACCATATTGTTTAGAATGTCAAGGACGTTGTTTCTGTTAGGCAATTCCTTATTGGACAGAAAAAATCAAGGCAGACTCATGATTATTCCTAATATAACACATTCTACTTTGTAATCAATCAGACCCACTAGCTGTGCTAGCGACCAGAGAGAGTGGATCTGGTGAATAAGAATGGGTGTGTAGTGTTGCATAATCTTTGCTCTGTTTGCAGTTGTATCTTTTTCACTGATTTTGTTTATTTTTCACAGATGTGACAATTGTGAGACTGGTTGGTTCTCATTCAAATTTAACTTGATAGTTTGACAAGTATTGCTGATGATCTGATTAACTTTTGTGAAGCACTTTTGGGGGCGATTGTTTTTATGGAAGGATAGGGTCATACATACCTGTATGTACATTGATTTCAAGGATGCGTTTAATGTTTTCGAGAAAGAAAAACAGTCACAGTTTACTGTGTGGTTATAATTTGTTTATAACTATCGACAGTAATGTTGTGTTTTATTTCGGAAAAATATGATCATAAGAGGCTTAAATTGTGTCATTGTAAATTGTGATGTATGATTTGATGTTGTATTTAAATCTACATGAATTGGGCTATTGTTTTGTAAAATACTCAGAAGAACCTCGGTATTATGCAGATTATCATGTTAATAATTAGCGCCTGCTATAATGTATATTGTTGTCTTTGTGTGTATATATATATAAAGGTATTTATTAAAACTGTTTTGAATTACTGGTAGGCCTACTTATATTACTACTGGTTTAAAAATATAGTAGTAGGCTTACATATTTCCCAGTTATAATCATGTTAAACATTGTACCCAGCCCGTGAGACTATAAGTCAGTCAAGAAAGAATAAATTAATATTAAAATCGATAAGTGGATCGCCTTATAGCCGGACGACCACTCTACCGCAAATTGGCAATACATTGTGCCTATATGGGAAGATGGGGAGTCTCTCGCGCCGGAGATACCTGTGAGTGACTGTTAGGGTCTCTAGTATGGGCTCGCAATGGCGGACGAGGGAAACTGCCCAACATTCTCCATTATAACATAAACTTCCTCTCCCCGTCGAATCGACGGTTCCAAGTAAATCACAAAACTCTTCCTCCACTTGTCATGTTTATTCGTTAGACATCTGGCAACTACAACGTACAACCCCGCGCACGACATGTCCTACTTGACTCGGAGAGAGCGACCTACGGCACGTCCGCAGTCGCTGAGCGTAACATTTGAAGTGCGGGAAAAGTACCAAGATCGCATGGGCTCCGGCCCTGTGCGCCCGGCACCAAAGTACCGAAACGAGGCAGTCGTCCACAGATTCTCGCGTCTGGGAAACCGGGGAAAACTGCCACATTAACTTAACGAAGTAGGAATCCTACATTACCCCCAGGTTAGTGATAACGTAGGACCCAACTGACGTGTAGGAGACTGCTTCGTGCAAGTAGCGGGGGTTGTAATAATATGTAACCTCTTATCACTAAGCATAGTTTAAAAAATTATAGCGTGTGTGGTTACAGCGTGGGTGGTTGACGTCGTAGCATTATAAATGAAAATTGGCCCATGCTCTTAACACCAACTGTCCTTTATGTACGTATTTATATGCTGCAAGCTGCGACCAACCGATTCATTTACATAAATTTCCATTCATATTTTAGCAAAAAATTTGCTGAAATATGTATTTACATTTTACATATTTTACACAATGCTGCCAGGCCTGGCATATTCATTTACAATTTAAAAATATTATTATTACAGTGCATGCGGTTGGGCCCGCCATAGATGTCGTTAGGCGCCACTATGGCGTGAACCATCTGCACGAACCGGGCAGGAGTCTGGATTATTCGTCCGACTCTAGTTTTTCGCACTGTTGTGTCGGTCGAAATTTTGTCGTGATTAGCGATATTCAAACGATTGATTTTATTCGAGTCGATTACAGCGTCAGCAGCACCCCGTAGATGTAAAGGTATGCGGGAATACGTTCGTAAACCACCGCCGTTCCCGTTAGCGCGGGATACGGTGGGGGCTCGCGAATGCGGCGCTATATAAGTATTGTCTCTGTTAGACAAGTTGACTTTAGCATCTAGTTGCTGTGGGACCGTGGCCAATTTGTTACTGCTTCTGACTGCCGTCGACTTTTTCGTTTTAACACTCGTCCCGTTGGACGTCGGAGTGTCCGCACTACCAGGTCTAGGTGGACCCTGTGGATTCCTACTAGAGATCCTGGTAGTCTTCGAGCTCTGTGGTTTGTTTGGCGTATTACACTGTATGTTCGTACCTGTCGTAGGCTCGCACTCAAGATGTGCGGGTTTAACGCGATCTAAAGAGACCGTCTCAACCTTGCCTTTCACTAGGATTTTCATGACTCTGCCACTCCTCGCAACGACCTTGTATGGTCCGTCGTAAGGAGCGGTCAGAGGCGGCGCAATTGCGATTCAGCGCAAGAATACATGTGTGCATGTAGCTATTTCCTTGAATTGGAAAATGTTATGTTGTTGTGTGTCACGTGGCGGACATAGACGGAGACGCGACATGGCCACGCGTAGCTTGTCTGAATAGTTCTCCAAATCAGTGTTAGCGTCGACGGTGTACTGTTTCGTAAACTCTCCTGGGAGTCTAAGGGTTGTCCCGTATATCATCTCGGCAGCCGACCTGCCTAATCTCTCTTTAACGGCCGAACGAACTCCTAAAAGTACAGCGGGTAACGTAATAGTCCACGGGTTCGGTGACTCGTGCGCCATAATGGCGGCTTTCAATTGACGGTGAAAACATTCGACCATGCCGTTCGACTGGGGTGATAACTCGTGGTACGATTCCGTATAATCCCGAATTGGTTACATAAATTATCCCACAATTTGGACTCGAATTGAGCGCCCCTATCAGTGGTGATAGTGGCTGGAGTACCATAACGTGCTATCCACCCGCTGAAAAAAGCATCGGCGTCCGTTTCGGCCCGAATATCTACAATAGGTATGGCTTCCGGCCAACGTGTAAAACGATTGACGCAAGTCAGTAGATATCTAAAGCCATTAGCATAGGGTAAAGGTCCGACTATATCTATGTGGACATGATCAAATCGCTCGGTAGGTTCAGTGAACTTTCCGTAAACTGGGGTGTTGTGACGTGAAACTTTGGCAGTCTGGCAACCCTTACAGGTACGACACCATCTAGCAATGTCGATATTCATGCCATGCCAGACAAATCGGGTATTAATCAAAGGTTTTGTAGCTCTATGCGATGGGTGGCCTAAACCGTGTAAGTTTGAAAAAACTTTTCGGCAAAATTTCGCGGTAAGGTACGGCCGGTTGTGTCCCGTGGACACATCACACCAGATCAAGTGATTATCGAACGATTTGAGTAGTTTGAAATTCATAGTGGATGTAGTCGAGTGTCTTAATCCCGTGAATTCCGCGTCTTTAGCTTGTTCGAGACTTGACTCCTTATAGTCTTATCACTGATCCATCATTTATCGCAGACACTGATGGTCGTGACAGCGCATCAGCGACGAAATTTGTCTCGCCTTTTACATACCTAATATCGGTGGTGAATTCAGCGATGAAAGCTAAATGTCGTGTTTGTCGTAGGGACGCGCGTTCAGTCACGGATGACATTTCGAATGTCAACGGTTTATGATCAGTATTAACGAAGAAATTTCGTCCTTCTAAATTGTGTCTAAAGTGTTTAATTGTGGCGTATACCGCCAAAAGCTCACGATCGAACGCGCTGTAACGTGTCTCTGCTGGGTTCAGCTTCTTGCTGAAAAACGAAAGTGGCTGCCACATACCATTTAAAAACTGCTGCAACACGCCACCAACGGCGACATCACTAGCGTCGCACGTGATGTTTATCTGAGCCGTAGAATCTGGGTGTGCCAGAAGAGTAGCGTTTGCCAATATTTGTTTTGACTCAGAAAATGCTGACTCTGCATTTTTATCCCACTTCAAATCGAAATTTGACTTCGGCGACAGTCTTGTATGTCCTTATTTGGCGGCTGTCAGTAAATTATTGAGTGGTGTCAACTTCGCAGCGCAATGCGGTATGAAGCGATGGTAATAATTTACCATTCCCAGATATCTACGCAGTGCTCGTTGCTTTTCGGGCCTAACGAAATTTACAATCGCGTCAACGGCGCTGGGTAACGGCGAAATTCCTTCGGCACAAACGTGATGGCCTAGAAAACTTAATTCAGTTGTACCGAACTGACACTTTTCAGGACCAATTATAATTCCGTATTCGGCTAGTCGGGCAAAAAGAATTTGTAGATGTTTCTTATGCGTTTTATGATCTGGGCTGGTTACCAGTAGGTCATCCAAATATACAAAAACAAAATGAAGTCGGCGTGTAACGTGGTCTATAAAACGCTGAAACGTTTGACCGGAATTTTGTAGACCAAACGGTGTTCTAGTGAAATTAAATAAGCCAAAAGGTGTAGTAACGGTAGTCTTTATGTACATCAGACGGTTCCACCGGAATTCGGTAATAAGCTCTGACCAAATCGATCTTTGAAAAAATCTTCGAGCCGGCTTAACGCTGGGTGAAATCTTGTATATGTGGAATCGGATAACGGTCGGGTACAGTCTGTGCGTTTAAACTACGGTAGTCCCCACATGGTCTCAAATCGCCATTTTTCTTTGGCACCATGTGAAGCGCTGAGGACCACTCGCTGTCGCTAGGTTCAATGACCCCCAATTTTATCATCTCATCGAACTCGCGTTTTGCGGTAACAAGCTTATCGGGTGCTAATCGTCGTGGGCGCGCAAACACTGGGTGTCCTTTAGTTACTATTTTATGTGTTATACCGTGTTTAACGGTCTCACCCTTTGTCGTAGGGTGAGTCAGTTCTGGGAACTGGCCGAGGAGTTTGGTATACTCGTTCTGAACAGTGTCTACTCTGTTCAACGACAGTGGTTTAATCGATGACAGTGAAGCGGCAATAGCTAGACCTGTTCTCATGTCCCGGAGACATCGGCTTCTCAAGTCTACGAGCAAATTATAGTGTATTAAAAAATCAGCCCCGATTATGGGTTGCTGCACATCTGCTACTATAAACGTCCACGGATATTCGCGCTTTAAGCCGACATCGACGACGCGTTTACAGTTGCCGTAGGTATTTATAGTACTGTTATTAGCTGCCACCAGGGGGAGACTGTCAGTGTCCGAAATCCCGTTTGCGCATGAATTCGGCAAAACACTGACAGCTGCGCCTGTGGCAATCAAGTATTTGCATTTATGTCCTTTATCTGCGACATATGATAACTTAGAGTATGATTCGCTACTTCGCGCTGACCTAATGTGCTATAGTACGAACAGGGTTCACTGCACAAGCGCGCCTTTTCACCGTAAGTTTGGTGGTAGTAGCAAACCTGTGCAGTGGCTATGTCGGGTGATTGTGCGACATTATTTTGCGGCGGCGGTGCGTGCGGACGAATATTCTGCTGTGCATTAGTACAATTATTTGGTTTGTTATGAACAAAACCTGAAGCCGATACATTGGGAGCAAATGTAGGCGCAGGAGTATAATTGTTGTTTACACGTCCACGTCCTTTATTTTTTTTCCTCACTGATGTAGTCACGGTTTCTAATTTTTTAATTCGCCTGGACAAATCCTCAAGCAAACCAGCTAGCTTGGTGGTTTCCTCTACCTTTATTTCCGCAACCCCCGGCTTACTCTCTTCGACGTCCTCTACAGCGGCCAGTGCCCGGTCGGCCAACACGGCGAAACTTTCTAGGGTGGCACTGTCTGGTTGAGTTGCCAAATGAGCTCTGATTGAAGCGGGCATCTGCCGGATGAACGCTTGGCGTATGACTGCCTTCCCCACCACGGCTTTCGTGCCAAAACCTGCTGTCTTTTGTAGACGCCGTAGGAAACGTGAGGGAATGTCTGTACCCATTCTTTCACCTGAGATCACTTTATTAACCCTTTCGGGTGTGGTCAAACCGCGTCGCTCTATCAAAATCGCTTTCAGGCTTTCGTATTTATGAGATCTGAAAGGCTGAAGTAGCACGTCCCTCACATCTGATGCGACCTCGCCCGAAAGTGCTGCGCAGGTTAAGCTATACCTCTCGTCATCATCGTTGATCTGGTGAAGAGCAAACTGAGTCTCGATCTGGTTGAACCAGAGTTCAACATCCGTAGCATAGAACGTAGCGATTCTGAACTTGGGTAAGTTCGTTGAACGTCTCTGAGGCTGCCTTCCTAGTGATGAAGGGCTCTTTGAGGAATCGCTTCTAGAATGAGGACTCGTTCGTCTAGCTCGGGCAATTCGAGCGAAATCTGCTTTAAGGCGTTGATACTCTTCGTCTGCCTCTCGGAATCGAACCTCATTGTCCTCACTGTCCTGATAATAGTTATCTTTGCGTCGAGCACCCGCACCTTCTAGGGGCGTAGACATGAAGACTTCACTCTCGTGTTGCGTCGACATTATGAAATGTTGTTTTGAAATTATTTAACTATTGAAGCATTTGAGATAGCTGACCTATTGGCTCTGTGTCTATCTCAAACGTGTTTAAAATGGTATGTCATATTAACACATACCAACTATTTTTGACGTGCCATGCGTGGATTGGTTGTACGTTGCCGTCTAGACCAGATGAAAAAAATGTCTGTAATATGTTGAATCTTAGAAATGTAGACTGTAGAAAATGTTCATGCTATGTCGCATGTTGCAAGAAACAGGGGTTGCAGATATAGTTGAAAATGCGTCGCTGAGGTTTCGCCTAATTTCTGTGCACTAGTTCACACACGTATATATTTATTTTAGTGAAAACTGTAGGTCTATATTTGACATAAAATGTTTTCACTTATTCACACACATACATAATGGTATAGTGAAAACTGTAGGTCGAAATTGTACATAAAAATGCCAGATACAATTATGACATGCTATGCTAAGCTAAGATAATAGTATATTGTAAATCGACCTGGGTGAAAAAAAAAAATTCACACAGGTCGAAAAACACATGCAAATATTGGCAATGTTTCGCGATAGCGCAACTGTCAAATCGAATATTTCTGTATTTATAAAAATTTAAACTTCAGAAATAAACTATCGTGAGAAAATTTCGTTCTCAAAACTGATAGACTAAATGTGACTGCGAATAAAAACAGCTACATTTATTTTAGAAAAATATTTAAAACGTGACTGACGATGCGGATTGATGATATAGTATATAATTTCGCTGAAAAATGATTTCTGTGATGAACATTCCACGTTTTTTTTTTTATAATGGCACGTTCTTCACCGAGACATTCTTATTAACGTCCGAATCAATCGCTCGCTTTGATTCATTGATTGACGTATAAATCGGCTGTCGTCGTAGCGGTTGTGTCTATTTCGTCTGTGGCGGGTGTGTATTATCGGTACTGCTAACATGTGCGGCAGACAGCATGTTGCTGTGTGTCTGTGTCAGCATGCATGTAACGGTGTGTAATGTCACTAATACCCAAACATTCAAACTTAGGCCATATCTTGACACGTACATATTTCCTCACAATTGTACTCAATTTCACTGTTTTTTGTTAATTTTTTGTTTAATTTGATTCATATTGTGGTTTCCACATTTCACTCACGATGCCGACAGCATTCGTGTCCATTGTTTATCTGGGATTGTTAACTTTGTTCTTTTTTTGCACCATGCACACTTTTGTCTACATTTCCGATCTGAATATGTCGGTAATCGGTTACCTTTACAGATGCTATATATGTATGTCTATTTTACAAAATCACAATGGCAATTGACGTAGCACACTATCGAATGTCGATAGGTACATTTCATGGCCAGCAAAGTATCACCCGCTGGTCTTCCAATCTTTTATTTTGGAAAAATATTGCTCCTTTTTTTCTTATAACGTGGATGATTTACCAAATGCATCTTTCTCGCTCTGGTGATGTAGAATCGAATCCTGGTCCAATTTTACAATCTCTTTCAATAGGAGCTCAGAATGTACGTAGCTTAACCGCTCCAACCCGGAACCCAGAAACAAAATTAGATCTTATTAGCCTTATGTGTAGTATTACCTCTCTAGATATATTTGGAATTAGTGAAACATGGCTGGATGATTCAATACTAGATGACCAGATACTCCTGCCTGGATTTTTACCGCCTATTAGGAAAGACCGACGAAGGGATGGCGGTGGTGTAGCTGTGTACATATCTGAGAACGTAGCCGCTAAAAGGTGTCCTCTTATTGAACCGACATCGGGAGAATATATTTGCATTGAAGTCGACATCAAATGTACGCCACATCTACTTTGTTTTTTCTACCGACCACCTAGTTTAAATATAAATGACTTTATTGACAATATTTTTTATATAATAACCAAAGCGAAATTTTACTCAATCCATAATATATATTTAATTGGAGATTCAAATACAAAGCACCAAGAGTGGTGTACATACGATGCCACATCCTCGGATGGAAAAGCTCTGAAAAACTTTTTCGACTGCAATGATTTTTCTCAGTTGATAGACGAGCCGACCAGATTTGGAAATACTTCACACTCTTGCATTGACCACATTTTTACAAACTCTACTTTTAATGTGAATGAATTTGGCACCTTACCTAAAGATAGCTGTTTTGATCACTGCCCTATATATTTCAGACTATACCCTCAAACCTCATCTATACATACTGCTTATAAACGAACGGTGTGGAATTATAAAAATGCAAATTTCCTTATGTTCCGAATCAGTCTAATGAATGTTGCGTGGAACACCATATTCACAGCTGGTGATATTAATGAAATTACAAATAATTTTATGAATCTTCTAACATATAATGCAAAATTATTTATTCCCTGCTATGAAACAACGATACGTCCCAGAGACAAGCCCTGGTTTAACAGCGAAATTAGGAGATTAATGAGGACTAGAAACAGACTTCATTCCAGTTTGAAGAACAAACCACAAGACATAAGGCTGCAGAATAAGTTTAAAACGATTCGGAACAAAACGGTATCTGAAATTAGAAGCGCTAAAATAAACTACCAGTTGAAGCAATTTGAAACGGTTAACAGTGGGAATCCAAATTCTAAGACATGGTGGCAAACATGTAAAGCATTACTGTATAATAAACCAGTTATTAAAGCTCCTCTTAATAATAATGGCTCTCTGGTGACGGATAATAAGCACAAAGCAGACATTTTTAATCGCTACTTTGTTGAACAGTCCACTCTTGATACATCTGCTGCAAAACTACCTCAGACACCGCCTCGCTATAACGCCACTATATATAATATTACTACAAATCCACTTGAGGTATACAAAACATTGAATAAACTAAAACCTGGTAAAGCTACAGGACCGGACAATATCAGTAATCGAATACTTACAGAGACCTCATCTGCTTTAGCTGAACCTCTGTCTATCTTATTTAATAAATGTATCGCAAAGGGCACCTTTCCTGATGCTTGGAAACAAGCAAATGTGATACCATTATTCAAGAAAGGTGATATGACACAATGTAACAACTACAGGCCTGTTAGTTTACTACCATGTATTTCGAAAGTGTTTGAAAAAATTATTTTCCAACATTTATTTAGCTATTTGAAAAATCAAAACATAATTTCTAGCAAACAATCAGGATTTATTCCAGGTGATTCCACTACTAACCAGTTATCCATTATATGTCATAACATCTATTCAGCACTTGATTCCGGAGATGAAGTACACGGTGTCTTTCTGGATTTTTCAAAGGCCTTCGACAAAGTTTGGCATACATGCCTACTATATAAACTAAAAAGATATGGCGTTGCTGGAAATATTTTGGAATTAATTAAAAGTTACTTAAAAAATAGGAAACAACGTGTTCTGGTAAATAACACAGAATCATCATGGCTTGAAATAACTGCCGGGGTTCCTCAGGGGTCAGTCCTTGGGCCACTTCTGTTTTTAATTTATATAAATGACATTTGTAATTCGATAGAATCTGACCTATTTCTTTTTGCTGACGACTGTTCGCTTTTCCAAAAAGTGAACTGTAACCGCCGAAAGGCTGCCAAAATACTGAATCGTGACCTGGCAAAAATTTCCAAGTGGTGCAGGGACTGGCTTCTGACGCTTAGCCCATCCAAATCTGCAACTATACTTTTTTCACGTAAAAATAAAATATTACCTTATGTGCCAGTATTGGTAAACAATACTGTCATAAAACAAGTAGATAGCCACAAACACTTAGGCATTGTCTTGAACAAAACGCTATCATGGTCTGATCATATCAACGAAATAACAACCAAGGCAATGAAACGTGTCCATTTACTCCGTTTATTTAAGTACAAAATGAGTCGCTCAGCACTACATCGCTGTTACCTTTCTTTTATACGTCCACTTTTAGAATATGGAGATGTAGTTTTCGACAACTGTTCCCAGAATGATAAAAATACCCTTGAGAATATTCAATATAATGCGCTGCGTCTGATCACAGGTTGTAAGAAAGGTACATCACGCCAACTGTTACTGGAAGAAACTGGACTTTGTACTTTGCAAACCAGGCGAACGTTTCATAAAATTTTAAAATTCCATAGCATAGTATTTAAAACCTGTCCTGTCAACCTCCATACCTTTTTAACGCGCCCTCTGGGGAACAGCAGAAATACCACTAGAGCCAGGGGGGAGTTCAAATACTTGGGACATCGTTGCAGAACATCATACTTTCGTTATTCCTTTTTCCCTTCAAGTACACATTTATGGAACCTGCTACCGTCCAGCATACGTTGCTGTTCTCAAAAAGCTCTATTTAAATGCAAACTAACTGACTACCTGAAAGTTAAGACCATAGTACCCAAACATTTTTATATCGGCAATCGACTTGATCAAATTAATCTCTGTCAAATGAGGTTAAACTTCTCTTCATTAAATGGGGATCTATATAACAAATCTTGTATACCCAGCCCCATGTGTACATGTGGGCCTCAAATCGAATCTGCTAGACATTATTTTTTCCAATGCAGCAATTACACTTTTCAACGCGAAACTATGCTAGAAAAAATATCTCCGTTAATTCCTCCAGAAACAAGAATAGATTACGAACTTCTTGTCTCGGGATCTTTTACACTGCCCCCCGAAATAAATATAAAAATATGCCATTTTGTTTTGTTATATATTAACGAAACATCGCGTTTTGGGATGTAGCCAGATACCTGCATTTTATGTTAATTTTAAAATTTTGTTTCCTAATTATAGTGTGTACTTTTGTATTTCTCTGTTTCGAAATGTGTGAATATATAATGTTATTTTTGAGCCGCCTTGAAGGCATCTTTCATGCTTATTGTGTGTATTCATATTTTTTGCTTCTTCGTAAATGTGGGTGACAATGTTGTGTATTTGCTCGGTCACATTGTTATGGTATTGCATAGAGGTGCCGATGTTTAATTTATACATGTTTCACACCACATTATATTATTATTACTATTTGCACTTGCACCTGCACTGAGGAGACACTGACATTAGCTTTGTAGCTATTTGTAAATCCTCGTTAAATAAATATGTTTACAACAACGGTGTGTACATAGAAAAATGAGCAGTAGCCGCGTCTCGCCTCACATTAGCATATTCATTACCGTCTCCGTGCCCAAATAAGGCGCTAAAAGTAGGGTAGAGCAACTACAAACACCGGAGGGCGTTTCAACGTTAAAAAAAATCTCACACAATTAGTGCTATAATTTCGTTTCCGAAACAACTTATTTATATTTCCTCTCTTTCAACCGTTTTGAAAAAGAAAATTTATAAATAATCAAAAAATATTATTTAAAACTAGTCCGTGTATAGTTTGAACACGTGAGCAATCAGCTCCACCAAATCAAAATGACGGCCTAATTTATGCTAATGTGATGTGGCGACACAGGTCCACTATCCAAATGCATGCTGGTTATGGCGGGACACGTGTTTGCCCACGGCGGCGGTCAGCTAATCAAGGGGATCCAGCGTCCAAAATGGCGCTCACCTACCAAATACATTTACAATATTCAGCATTCTCTGAAGTAACATATTATAATAGTAATAAAATATTGACCTACCGTCCTGGGAATAGTTTTAACAGACCAAATAGGACCGATTATTGACATTCATTTAGGGAAACAATTTATACTTGGCCCTAATCCTAATAAAGGTTAGCCGAGTAGAAGCGATATTTATAATTTCTTGTCGATTTCACTGAAAAATCGAAAAAATGACTAAGCTTCGTCTATGGACTTTAAAATCGATTCACCCAATTATGGCAATCAACGATAAAAATGAGTTTCCGAAAACACCCACTTCCTATTCGCCTACAGTGGCATTAATAGGATGAAAGCATTTAACAAACTCTTACATTGAAAAAATGATAGACTAAGTCTATGAGAAAAATTTTCAGGATTCTTCTAGAGAAACCGACATGGTTGCCATCTTGAAAAAGCGCCAAACACTGGAATTTCGTCCAAAAATAAGAAAATTACGCCGTTTTCGACGTAAAAAAATGTGCTTCTCCTCTGATAACTCTTTCTGACTAATTTAAACTGGCATAATAAGAATGACCCACAGTTTTCACGTACCTGATGAAAAAAATGCTATTGATTTTTTTTTTTAAAATCCCTTAAAATTTAAATAAAACTATCCTTGAAAACAGCAGTTTTCAATTGGCGTCTTGGTGAAAACACTGTTGCGTTGACTATCAGTCGTCAGGGGTCACCAGTATGGGAAGATGGGGAGTCTCTTGCGCCGGAGATACCTGTGAGTGACCGTTAGGGTCTCTAGTATGGGCTCGCAATGGCGAACGAGGGAAACTGCCCAACATTCTCCATTGTAACACAAACTTCCTCTCCCCGTCGAATCGACGGTTCCAAGTAAATCACAAAACTCTTCCTCCACTTGTCATGTTTATTCTTTAGACATCTGGCAACTACAACGTACAACCCCGCGCACGACACGTCCTACTTGACTCAGAGAGAGCGACCTACGGCACGTCCGCAGTCGCTGAGCGTAACATCTGAAGTGCGGGAAAAGTACCAAGACCGCATGGGCTCCGGCCCTGTGCGCCCGGCACCAAAGTACCGAAACGAGGCAGTCTTTCACAGATTCTCGCGTCCGGGAAACCGGGGATAACTGCCACATTAACTTAACGAAGTAGGAATCCTACACCTATATATATGGACATGGTATACGAGACGGTGATAAGTATTCTGTGCTAGATATAACCAAATGAGCTGAACAAATAATGACTTTGAAATATACAATATTTAACTATATTTAATTCTTCATTTATTGCCAATCTTGTAACGGCAAGTTAATCAAATGATAACAGAAACATGCATCTTGGACGGTGATGTAGTCAACTTGGATTGAGGTGCGACGTTAGGCATGAACGGAAGGTGTACCAGATCTAAACCGCCCAGATTGGAAATGTTATGCCCGCACTGACACAAAGTTTAGTAAACTGTTCTTTGTTTATCATTTAGGAATGTCCACTATCGTTCTGTGTGTCCCAAATGGCTTTCACTGACATCTTGTTAAAACCGCAAAAAGAATAGATTCAGTTTTTAAGTCATTGCCTCATAGAGAATGTTTGCATATGCGCAAATGAAACATCTTGTCAAAAACTAGAGAACTCTGTATTTCACACTTTCACATCCTATCCAGAAAATTCCAATGATTCTAGGTTGCTCCTGCATTAATTTACAGTGTTGTATTTTTAGCTTTTCTATGCTTACAGTTTGTTAATTTAAGGGAAGTGTCTGTTGGTTAATTTCCGGTCTTTCTCTTCTGCCTGTGCTAAGTCAAAAAGGATTATCTGCTCCCTGTTAAATCAAAGGCTCACAAACATTTACTGTTTTTTCACGGGCGACCCTGTCTCTGTCTGCGTGCAACAGCGCTGCAAAAAAACGGTATTTGCTCACTTGTAAATCAAGTATTTACTTCCTTTTCGCTGGTGTCACTGCGCTCCTTCTTGTATGTAAGGTAGAGCGCTTCTAATAGACAGTATCTACACACCAATTCTAATTCAATGCTGTGCCAACGTCGCAGACAGTGGGCCAACTGCAGGACAGCACTGGGTCAATGTCTCGTGTTCTCTGGGATAGCTGATGCTGATTCTGATTCTAGTCAGTCAACAGGATACACTGATCCAATGCTGGCTAAATGGTGTGCCATCGTCTACGACGCTGGCTCATCATTGACCCAGCATTGGGTCAGTGTATCGAGTTACTGGTGACTCCCAGCAAAACCGAGATGTTCAGCCAACCCTTGTTTAATGCTGGGCCAAAGTCGTAGAACTGCTGCTGCTCTCCCATCAACGTTGAGCCAATAGTGGTGTTATAATGATGGGCCAGCGTCGCAGAAGGTGGCCTAACATTACAGCAATAGTGTCTAGTATGTCTTGTGGTTGCTTGGAGCTGTGACATGCCAAGTACACAGAGCACTGTGCTGCCTGTTCCGACCAGACACAGACGGCACGCGTGTATTAAAATGCGGACAGCTCTCCCGGCAAACACGAAGATTCGACCCAATGTTGTTTCAATGTTGGTCCAGCGCCGTTGGCGGTGGGCCAATATTGAAACAGCATTGGGTCAAATGCTCGCGTTTGCTGGGCTCCACACAGGTGTCTGTCTACACCCACCCCTCCGCCACCATAATATTCTCGCCAGCCGATCAGGGTACTTTTAGCAAGACAGCCGGCCAATCACAAGCTTACTACAATACTTGAAATTGAGAGCGGGGGACATATGACGTCAACCATCTGCACATTTTAACATGCGAAGGAGCAGTGTCTAGGGTGAGCAGTGTACATGCCAAGGTAAAGACTAACTGTTCAAGTGTGAGCCCCCCCCCCCAACCCAGCTTCAAGACGTCGACCCAGGCGCAACATTGCACCTTCTAGTGAACAACTATTTGCACCATGGATGTTTACATACCAGAAGGCTGATCAGTATTATGCCTAAAACATCAACATTAGTTTATGGTAATTAAGGCTCTCCCTACCAGGAGGAGGCTTTTTCTTTTTGTATGATTTTGTCCGCTGGTGGCGGCTGTGGCGGCGGACGAAACCGTACCCTCTTATCCATACCCTGTGACCCTGATATCTACAAAACCGCTTTTTCAATTCATTTGGTGTTCAACATATTGGATGCAAGTATTAGTTGATAAATTACTAAGCTGTATCAATTTTTCAGAAAGTTCGGTTAAATATTCCGGTCATGGAGGCCATCTTCAATTTGTTTTCGTCAAATTAGGACCTTGTCACCCTGATATTTACAAAACCGCTTTTTCGATTCACTTTGTGTTCAACATACTGGATGCAAGTATTAATTCCTAAAGAATGCATCGATTTTTCATAAAGTTCGTGAAAATATTCGGGTCATGACGGCCATTTTTAATCTTTTTTCGTCACCCTGATAACTTAAAAGCCGCTTATCCGATATACTCAATATTCAAAATACTTCATAGTAGTAATAATTCCTAGCCTGCATCAATTTTTCAGAAAGTTTGGAAGAATATCCGGGTCACGGCGGCCATCTTTAATTTTTTTCGTCAAATTAGGACCATGTCACCCTGATAACTTCAATGTCGCTTATTTGATATAGGCCTACTCAATATTCGACCTACTGCATAGTGGTATTAATTCCTAGCCTGCATCAATTTTTCAGAAAGTTCGGAAGGATATCCGGGTCATGGCGGCCATCTTTAATCTTTTTTCGTCAAATTAGAACTTTGTCAACCTGATAACTTCAAAGCCGCTTATCTGATATACTCAATATTCAAAATAATGCATAGTAGTATTAATTCCTAGCCTGCATCAATTTTTCAGAAATTTCGGAAAAATATCCGTGTCATGGCAGCCATCTTTAATCTTTTTTCTTCAAATTAGGACCTTGTCACCCTGATAACTTCAAAGCCGCTTATCCGATTTACTCAATATTTAAAATACTGCATAGTGGTATTAATTCCTAGCCTGCATCAATTTTTCAGAAAATTTGGAAAAATATCCGGGTCATGGCGGCCTTTTTTATTCTTTTGTCTTCATATTAGGCCCTTGTCACTCTGATAATTTCAAAGCCGCTTATCCGATATACTCAATATTCAAAATGCTGCATAGTAGTATTAATTCCTAGACTGCGTCAATTTTTCAGAATGTTCGGGAAAATATCCGTGTCATGGCGGCCAACTTTAATCTTTTTTCGTCAAATTAGAACCTTGTCACCCTGATAACTTCAAAGCTGCTTTTCCGATACACTGATTATTCAACGTACTGCATGCTAGTATTAATTCCTAGACTTCGTCAATTTTTCAGAAAGTTCGGGCAAATATCCGGGTCATGGCGGCCATCTTTAATCTTTTGGGGTCAAAAAGCACCTAGTCAGCCTAAAGCTGTTAGCCTCTGCCTCATAATTTTACTTGATAATTACATGTACATGATAAGATTATATTTAATAGAAAACTTTTATTTGAAAAGTGCGAGGGGAGCCTTCTTGGGTGTTTACATGGTAAACACTTACTTCTAGTTTATCTTGGCACAAATTGAAAATGACAACTCACAAAACAATGCGAGTCAATTAAAACTGTGCCGTATATATATATATATATATATATATATATATATATATATATATATATATATATATATAATTTTTGGCTTTCTGAGTGAAGGAATGACGACTTATGTGCCCCGAGACCGACACTACCGTTTGATAAACGCTGTCAAAACACACGTTTATATAGTGACTTAATTACATGGTAAAAATATGTAATAACAACCTCATACATATATTTAACTAGTTAAATTGAAGTCAAAAATAATGATATTAATAACGATGTTGTTTAGCGGCCGTATTCACAAAGCAAAAGACTGGTTTAACAAAACTGCTGGTGTAAACACTGGTTTAGCGTTAAACCGTATGCACAAAAGGAGTTTAGGCCAAACACTGGTTTAAACCGGGCAGTTTATCGACCGAAAGTTAAACCTGCTCAGGGGGTAGTTTAAGCACTGGTTTAACATGAAGTGGAATGAGCATTATAATGATAATGAACGCAAATATACGAAATAGGAGAGGATGGGATAGAAATACACAGACTGATTATTTATTATAAATGTACTTTTCTTTCGTTGATTGGTAGGTATTATTTGAATTGAATAATAAATGATAAAAAATATACAACACGGATGTGAGAGGTAAAACCATTTAGCGTAAATAGTATTGTATATATTTGGTTTAATGCCTAACAAAAGGCATTTTACTACTATAATCTTGTATGGTCATATTTACACATAATCATACATAGTATTCCTTTCATCTTTTCCCCAGTTAAACCCCCTTTCATTACACGAAACACCTTTAATATATGACCCAGTACCGTATTCTAAGCCCGTCCAATGGCAGAGTAACTTATTCAATCACATGGCGAGACCATCCATTCGGTCATTCAGTTGTTATTGTTATTTAAATTAGGGTGGATTATACCATAAGTGGGCTGTATTTGACAGGTTAACAATTAATATTAATCGGATCAACACATGAACCAATGAATGGGGTTTTAGGCCACCTTTGTGTACATATAGGCTAAACTGGTCTGAGGCCGAGCACGCTACCTCTCGGTCACGGAGGCTCCCCACAATATTGAATCTCTACGAGTGAGCGGGGAAGAAACATCTTGTTTTACCACGGCACCAGGGCCCCCGCCCTTTCGGATCATTCTCATTCATCAGATGCACCATCTTTCCACTAGCGTCAGCTAGTGGCTCTGATTGATTGCACTGTGGAATGTGTTCTGTAGACGTATTCATGAATTTGACCTGATTTTGTATCAGGCCAATAAGGTAATACCTAACAGAAATGGTGTCCTTGACATTCTCAATCACATGGTCAGACCAAGGAATACATGTAGCCAGGCACGTGACTATTTTTATGAAATTAACAGCTTCTTTTAACCTGTTTAACAGAGGGTGGGGTGGACCAGGGAGGGGTTTGACTACATCACTACATCTAAAATGTTATATTTGGTGCTCAACTTGGCCTGACATCTTGTGGATATTTATGCTCGACATTATGTGCTCGTTTCAGTATTGTCTGATGAGATATAGGCATACATCTGTACATGTATCATGTGTATTGACTATCCTTCTAGTGTAGTTTTATTACATAAGTTAATATGTTCAACTTGGCCTGACATCTTTTGGATATTTATGCCTGACATTATGTGCTCGTTTCAGTATTGTCTGATGAGATATAGGCCTAGGCATATATCTGTACATGTATCATGTGTATTGACTATCCTTCTAGTGTAGTTTTATTACATTAGTTAATATACGCATGGTTGACATGTTGATTTTAAGTTGGGCCAGCGTCGTAGACAATTGACATACAGCATATATCCAGCACCTACAGCGTAAACAGGATAGGTCTACAGCGGCCCCATGTTTTCATAATTTTGTGCCTGTGTCGCAAACGATGGACCAGCGTTAAACTAATATTGGGTCAGTGTGACTGCACATCAGTATATGAACGATGACCCAGCGCTGGTTTCATGTTAATCCACAATCTGAGTTGCTGTCCCAACATTAAACAAAGAGTGGTTGTTATCTGATCATCACTTTGGACATTCTGCTGGTATCTTTGTCTTACACAAAAGCAAGTCTACAACAACACAAGTAAAAGACGCAGATCCAATGTTGCTTTTATGCTGGGCCGACATTGTATAGCATGAACCAACTATAGTACAACACAGGTTGATCGCATGTAGGCCTACTGGCCACACTAATACTAGGCATATAATGACGATCATAGCCCAGTATAGGGGAGACATAATTATATAAACTTGTCTCTCATAGGTGAAAGGAATCCTTGAGCTTGACATAGTTTCAGGGTCGGGTGTGGGTCACGGTACACCAAATTTTGATGCCCTATCAGAACGCAGAAATTACAGAAGAGATTCTCAAAGCTCTGCAGCAGGGCCACCTAGCTGTGCTAGTGTGGCCCTGAGAAGGAGGCTGTTTCGGATCAACAAGGACTATTATCGGAAAGTTAGGCTATGTTTAAAGCAGCCCCTTGGGATGACATTAATTTTCGTTTTAAATTCCGTACTGAAGTAGTGTATCCCACGGATCATGTTTTTATTTTTTTCAGAATTTTCATATTTTTACAAATATTTTTAATCAACATTTCTATGAATCCAGAAGTAACCCAAACAAACTATTTGTATAGGCTACCTGAAGGACGATTGAATGTTCTCACAGTATTGGGCCACATGCTGATGGCATCGGCCCAGCGTTGGGTAGACAATCAGTGCTACAGGTGTGTCCTCCCGTGTCCTAACTATAAGACACCAATTAGCGGCGACTGGTTTGATCTTACCGTCTGATGCGTGGGAATATGTGATGTAAAGTGCTGAATATCGCTGACTTGTTTTGTTTACATGGCAATATACGACATGGAAATACAACTATTTCACTCTTTTTCGGTGCTTTTAAATTGTTCTTTGACTTTTTCGTATTTTTCGTTAAGATCAGTAGGCTATATAACTTCATATAAATTAAATTTCCAAAATTGACAACATTGAAAATGTCTTATCCCAAGGGGTCCCTTTAATATTTTATACAACAGATATTTGAATTCTGAGTAACGTGTATAATTATAATGTGACACAAACACATATCGGTTTTTAAATACTACATTAAAACGATAACAGAATAATTATCTCCCATTATGATATTAATTACAGGCTCTAGAAAAGAGCAAATGATCTACTTCTTTGACCCAGTAAACGATAGACCTTGGACCACTGTTGGTTTAATGATGTACCGCTGTCTGCGTCAATGGCCCAACGTTAAACCAACATTGTGTTGATGTCTCGTGGATCGCGCTTTTGCTGGCGTTTTAGCCACCAGTAAGTATCAAAACAACACTCACAAGTATCAACGTCTTTATTCACATTACACATATAAACGTGTCTTGAAGACGTCTTGACTCGTCGGTGTTCCAGGATACTCTCTTCGTTCAACGACAGTCACTCCAGCACAGGACTCCAGCACGTCACATTCCATCTGTGGGGCTCCAGAGGAGTGTTCTCAGGTCCCGCCAACGCCTACACTCGCCCCCATTTTGTTAGGGAAGAGCTGACATGGTGATGTTCAGATGTTATGCTTCTAGAATGGCGTCTATGACCTGACGTCTTGACCTCCACACAGATCAGTAGGATACCTGTGTGGACGAAGAAATCCCGGCACCTCATGCGTTAGTTCTCATGCATTACTAAAACGTTCACATTTTACTGCAAACTGTTTTTTTAAAAGATATATGTGTATATATATATATATACATATATATATAAACTTGCTTTAAAAGAATAGATACGGTATAAATGATAGGCTTACTATATTGGGCCCTATGTGGGCTTGTTTCAAATTAATGAAAACTAACACAAGATTTAGCGCCCAAATTATTATAATTATTTAATCACTTCAATGTTGTCACCGAAGAGAATCACCCAATGTCAATGGGATAATAATACTGAGATGACCGTCGCCTGCTATAATGATAAACAGTACAACTTTATCAATCAGAGACGGCAATGGACATGGGCCAATGCACGAAGTAGTTCATCAATATATAATAGCTTTTCATGATTAGGCCTATATATTTATTAAGAGATACCAGGATGTGATTTCATATTAAACTTGAGATAAGTCGACCTGTTTTAATAATCATACGTACAATTTCTACTTGATTCTGAAAGTAGGCCTACTTTGGAATACGATTTTTATCCTGTCGAAATATATAATCAACTTTTGATGAGAATCTCAACATACAAAAAATAAGTGATTAATTTTTAGAATGAAATTACCTCAATAACATATATGACGTTGCTTAGTACGAGCAATAGGCTTATTAATTCATGATTAGTTTATCAGTGCTAGGTGCAAACATTATTGAAACACATGTAAGACTGATAGGCTACACATTATCATATGCACTAAGCGGGGAGATCCCATGCAGTTATTACAGTGCTGGCACATAACATAATTAACACTAACATGTGAGGTGCAGGGTAGGTCCCTAAGAGCACGGCTAATAACAGTCGCTGCCAACTGTGTACTCCCGGACAACCTACCTGCTTTTATCTTTAATAGACATTGTTAAACATAAATTCGCTAAGAATATCCTTTACAGTTAATATAGTGGTAACATAACTAAAGTGCGATGTGCAGTAGAGGTCCCTAAGAGTACGGCTAATAACAGTCGCTGCCATCTGTGTACTCCCGGAAAACCAACCTGCTGTTAAATATGTTAAGACAGGGTTAAACATTTTAAATATTCTCAAGGGTAGTGCTATAGTGCAGTGCAGTGTGATAGGGCAGCCAAGACACGGCTGATAACAGTCGCTGCCATCCGTGTGTCCCGAGAAGACCCGTCTACAATGGGTTGAGGGCATGCAGGTATTCACAGTAAAGTGAAGCATAGCAGTGTCGCTGTTGAGGTAACTTCGGGGCTGTCACAAATAATAGCTAAACAGTTTAACCACTCGTCCCCGTTATGTTTCGAGAATAAAGAGGAAGTAACTATTAATGGCTACCACACCGAAAATCCAGTCATAAGAAAATCACCAGTCGCAACAGTCGCTGATACCGCAGTGGCGTTCTCCAATAACTGATATATTACGGTGCAGTCCCCGCGATCGTTAGTCCTCCCCAGTCCTGTCCATATTCTATATGCATAATGGACAATGGTAGCCTATCCAAGTATGCAGGCTTATTGGCTAATTGTTAATTCTTACATTTAAATTTTATGTAAATAACTGGATTTGCTTGTGCTTTTTAATTTCATCCGTAGCAGTGCATGTTTTAGCGATCACACATTCAGATCGGCTCAGAGACAAGGCCTTTTGGAGCTCGGCAATCATCATTTCACTTTTTGCGAGTTTGTATTCGCGATCACGAGACTCCACCACCATCCCCATACACCGTCTTAAAGATTCATTAACGACTTCTCCAACTTCAAGCATTTTCTTACAATCACTGTAACTACCCTTAACATCGGCAATGTCAGCTTTCAACCATTCCATTTTAGATTTAATCAATTTGTTCTCGGCATTAGCCAAAGAAAGTTCCGTTTCGAAGTTACTGCTTTATTCAAATAGGCATCAGACTCATTGATCTTAATTTCAAGGTCGCGAATAGTGGCTCTCTCCCAGCTGCTTCGCGATCTCCACGTTTGCATCAGAAAGTTGCATTTTTAATAGCTTCACATCTAGGTCAACCGTTGAGTCGTGTAAATTTTTATTGGTGGCAAGTTCATCTATTTTTGAATTTAACTGCGAGGTCAATTCATTTATTTCTTCGCGTGACCTATCGCCGGCGCATGTCAATCTACTAAATTCTTCACATGCCTTATCTAGGCTGTATGTCAATTGTGTTACATATTTTTTGAGCCAATTTATAAACATGTCCCCAGAGAGCTCATCGACATTATAATCAGATTCCATCTTTTTAATTTGGTCTGCGTAAAAAGTTACAATTGTCTTAGAATCCCCAAACATGATTGCTCTACAGTGACCTCAAGAGACAAAATATAGGAAAATAAGCTGGGAAATAGATCTGAGTATGGACAAACTAGATGTTGAAGCGAGTAGAAATGAATATCACGATCACAGCAAGAAAACCTATACACAACTTCCCGCGTAGTAACCCTGGTAACGCAACGTAACGTTAAATATGATCATGCCACAAATTTCCAAAACAAAATTATCAGAGATAACAAGACAATCGAGACACACAAATCACAAACATCACGTGAAAAATATACAAGCAATAAAACAATGTTGGGAACTATAAATAAAATCCTTTAAATGCAAATCTAAACCACGACTGTCCGGTCACAAATAAAGTCAGAAAACAGATTGACTGATAATCAACAACAGACTATATGTATTCGTATTTGCAAGACGTTAAAGGTGTGGTCAACTGTCAAAATTCGCGGGACAAGGGTCCCCCAGAAGGCAATAGTGACCGTGGGTAGGCCAAGGCCCTATTCCATAATAATATAAAATATGCGTTTCATACCCAAAGCCTCATTAAGAGCAAGTTCTCAAATCACAGCAAGTTCATATATACTTGAGCGACATCTATGAGTTAATAATTCATAGCACTTTGCCCTTACCCCTACTTGGTCGCTGGCTTGCAAACAAACTGATTGTATTACTGTGGGGATTTGGAAACTGCTTGACCCCAAAAGCTTGTATTGACACTCAGTAAACACAAAACATTTGTATGACTTCATGCAATGTTGGACCAACGTCGAAAACGTTGTGTCGACGTTGTATAAATGTTATACTAATGTCTTGTGTTTGCTGGGCTGCAGGATGACTTTCTCTCAAACATTGTACATTTATTCAATGTTGGTTCAATGTTGGGCTAGCGTCGCAGAGTTTGGCCTAGCATTAAAACAGCATTGGATCAATGTCTCGTTTAAATAGTATCTTGTAAGCCTAATCAGTTCAGTGGCTATTTTAATGCCCTCAATCTGTACTCAATAGGCAACTGTTGGCCTACACTTGACCGTCCCAGGCATGCGCATTTTGCAGTTGAACACTAGTTTAATGTACAAATCAGTATTCGAAATTTTCACAACAATTTACTAGTAGCGAGATGTCATGCAGTCACAGTCAACACTCGTCATATATGTGTTGCTGTCCAGGAAAATTATTAAATATTTAGCCACATCGTAAAATATTTATTATTGCTAGCAAATTAAGAACGACCCAATTCGAGTCTAAAAGTCGAGAAACAAATGTGCCAAGCAAAATTAGCACACTGCCCGAACATATATGTTTTTTTTGCGAATAGTAATTACATTCGGTGCACACAAATACTGTCAATATCAGATCGGCATAAATTTAAAGAAGTTATCTATGAAAATGCGCAGTCCTATACTACATGGCTTAAATACAACAATAGCTTAAGCAATTAAATTAACATAATTAATGTACATGATATATTTGTGTGACATTTTTTAAATAACGTTGTATGAAAGAGCAATATAAATTGTTATTGACGAAATTATAGGAACATATAAAATCTATAAGATTTGTATTAAAACTAATTTAACGGCTGAATCAAAGTGATAGGCTATGTTTATCTGTTTATCAATTTAAGCAATACAATTTAGTGTTAAAGAAAGTCAACAGTCGCGCTAAATGTGGTTGATCAAAATGGTATGGATTGTGTGTTATATTGTCAATAATCACGAAGCAAGAATAGATGTTGAGCCAACGTTGGCATTATTCTGCTTGAACGAATGCGATGCTGATTGAGCAACAAGTCCGAAAGTTCAGACGTACGTGTTTGATGATCTGGCAGTAAAAACGGGCTGGTGAGCGAACGTTGGCCCAATTCAGGCCCAGTACTGGGCCAGAATCAACCCAATGTTGGCCCAATTAAGTTTCGCCTGTATCTTGCACGTTCTGGTCACGGCTTCTGAGAATACAAAAAGAACCCGTCGCTGACTGCCCTGTCAATATCACAATGTGGCCGCCCGTCTAAAACTGACACTCTTGACCCTTTCAATTCTACAGCAGTATTGACCGAAAACATACAAATACTAGAGGTGGCATAATAATCCGATTAAATCCATAATCTATATCCAATGGAATAGAAAGAAGACAATAATATTAAATGAAATACATCAAAATAACACATGTAGCCAGATCTTGGCACTTCTTAAATCAATGCAAATACAATCAAATAAAACATCAAACTGCAGGTACCCTCACAAACGAAGGCAGCATTCATGTCTCAAAATACAAGGGATTCATGTAATGCAATCATGTCTGCTCCCCTCCCTCATATACGCAAGAAATGTAAGAATTTATAAATATAACAATTAATATATTGCAGGCACATAATTTGTTAGAGGTCTATGATTGCAGGTAAACGTTTCTGTTTATTCGGCTTTCACGAATACGTCGAAACACGCTGTATTTGTCAACCACGGAAATAATATGACTTTATCGTACAAAAAACAGACACATAAAATGGGGTAAATTTGTTTATTAAAAATAAACATCAAATTAAACGACTACAAATAAAAAGGGCTTCACTTCAAATGTTGTTAATGTAAACGTGGTTGTAACAGAGTGAAGCCCTAAGACCAAAATAGGTATAAATTTACTTGACAGTCAGTTAACAGGATTAACCAGTGAATATTAATACATGTCTCTAATTGATCTAATCTACTATGAATATTTATACATGTCTCAAATTGATCAAATCTACTAGGACTATTTATACATGTCTCTGATTGATCTAATCTACTATGAATATTTATACATGTTTCTGATTGATCTAATCTACTATTTAAATGTGAACTTTGACTCTTGTATCATTACAAACATATTAGATAATATCAACCAAACTATCAATAACAATCTAGTAATTGTTCACACAAAACCAAACCTATCAATAACAATCTACTAATTGTTCACATTAATATATTAATGAACATTGACTCTTGTATCATTACATACAAATTACATAATATTGACAAAATCTATCAATAACATTATTAAACAAGATTATCTGTTGGTGAGGAGGGTATGAAAACGGCACACAGACACAAAGTGTCTGACCCCCACAACACAAACTTACGAATGCATCGTAAGAGCACATATGAATTCCAACCTCTCATCTGTCTAATCCACCATTACTTGCGGCATCAGAAACAACACTAATTCTAAATAGTGAAGTGCTATATAGTCTGAAATTTAGTTTTTAAATTGAAATTAGGATGTCTACAGAAGTGAAACTTGGAATTTACATGTAATGAATAGATAATCAAATAATTAAAATTTCCAAATGTAGATAATAAGGGACACATTATCATAACATCTATTGTATTTATAATTCCTGAAGCAAGTCTGAGTAGTGTTTTGACTGGCTGGATTTATATGTCAGTGGAATTTTATTTTCTGTAAGTGTAAAATCTGACCACAGAAGTATACAGACCTCATTTTGAGCTGACCTAGGTATTGCAGACAAACTTTGAAAACATAAGAAACATAGATTTAGAAGGATTTGAAGCAAATTAGGAACATGAGGAAATGGTCCACATCTTGAGTATTGCTGTATTCACTAAAAATGGTGTTTACATATACATTCAAAAGCAAGATCTAAAAAAAAAAAAAAAAAAAAAAAAAAAAAAAAAAAAAATAAAAAATATATTAATAATAATAATTTCTTACTCACGCAGTTATTGACGAAAAAGCAAAATTTTTAGCTTTTTCTTCTCTTTTACGGGAGAAGAAAAAGGACAAATCATTCACATTTAAAGTAATTCCACCTGTAAGAATGGGCTTGTGGATATTGTATCAGAAACCGACTGGCCGAAATCGGGTTGGCAAATCACTCCCCATCATGTTTTCCATTGTTAGAACAGCTGGCGCAAGTCCTGCCGAACTAACAAATGGAAAATCATGTTTGGTTCTTCACAAAGTTTATTGCATCTGGCGCAAGTCCGAATGCATCCTGCCCATACTTGCTAGCACTGATTTCAGCAGCTGGCGCAAATCCTGATGCTAGAATAAACTAATTCCACCTGTAAGAATGAGCTTGTGGATATTGTATCAAAAACCGACTGGCCGAAATCGCGTTGGCAAATCACTCCCCATCATGTTTTCCATTGTTAGAACAGCTGGCGCAAGTCCTGCCGAACTAACAAATGGAAAATCATATGTTTGGTTCTTCACAAAGTTTATTGCATCTGGTGCAAGTCCGGATGCATTCTGCCCATCCTTGCTAGCACTGATTTCAGCAGCTGTCGCAAATACTGATGCTAGATTAAACTAATTCCACCTGTAAGAATGAGCTTGTGGATATTGTATCGAAAACCAACTGGCCCAAATCCAGTTGGCAAATCACTCCCCATCATGTTTGCTATATTTTTTTAGTTAGAACAGCTGGCGCAAGTCCTGCCGAACTAACAAATGAATAATCATATGTTTGGTTCTTCATGAAGTTCATTGCATCTGGCGCAAGTCCGGATGCATCCTGTCTATCATTACTAGCACTGATTTCAGCAGCTGGCGCAAGTCCTGATGCTAGATTAATCAAGCTAGACATCATGTAGTTGGCGTATAAGGCATGCAATAATTACTGTGGCCTGTAACAACTGGCCAGGTCTTGTTGTAACTGACCTTGTATTTATTGACTAATAATATGTTCTTGCAGTAGTTTAATTGAATAATTATATTGCTTTTACCTTACACTCCTACACTTGGATACTCTTCCGAATTATTTTAATTTACAAATTATTTATTATATATATATATATCTAAGTAAGAATGATGAAAGATTTAATTCTTGTGGCCATTTTTTTTTTTTAATTATTATTTAATTTCAAAGCAGCTGGATCACTAAGCTTTACAAAACAAACAACAAAGAAGAAAACTTAGAAAGAAAAAGGTGACCCAAAACATAATTTCGCAGGATCCACTTGAAACCTAAGGTCACTTTGGCAAAGCCAGAGAATGGCCTACAGGAAAACCAGCCCCTGGGATTATTCCAGAGTCATCACAAATTGGCATAATTGCATTAATTATATAAAATGAAATCAAGAGATTATCAACTATATCTCTTCTCATTAATTTAAATTATTACTAATGAGAACGTTAAATCTTAACTTCCTAACATGAATTATTTTTAAATATCTTTATGAGCACTTATATCGTATATTTTAATTTGAGATTAAGAGTGGCTGGTATGTATGCTCCATTGACCAAAAGTAACAAAAAAAGAAAACTCCATTCAAAGAGGAAAGGTGCCAAAAACATAGTTTTGACAAAGACCTATCTGAAACCGAAAGCTGTACTGGCGAGGCCAGAAAATAGCCCACAGGAAACAAATCCTGTCAGGAATCAGTGGGTCCACCACAAATTGGCATCAGCCAATGTGATTATCGCCTCCCGAGTTTATCAATTCTTGCTAAATCAAATCCTAGAAACAACAATTGCTCCTCTTATTTATTTATATTATTTGTAAATTTTTGCCCTACAAATCACACGATAAAATGTACCCAAAAAATTTAAGTAACAAAGATGAAACTCCAAAAAATGAGGAAAAAGGCCAAAAACATATGTTCCTGACAACAAGACCTATCTGAAACCCCATAAGGCCGCAGTAGCAATGCCAAAGAATGGCCCACAGGAAAAACAGTTCCTGAAAGGAATCAGTGAGTCAACCACAAATTGGCATAAATGCATAAAAGCAGCCAAAGTGGTTATCGCCTCCAGAGTTAATCAATCTTTGTTAAACAAATTCTCTGAGACAATTATCATTGATTTATAAAATTAATATTGTCTATTGCATTAAAGCGAGCACCATCTCAAATGTTTACTTAGCGAATCACAACAAGAATCAATCTTCCTATCAAGATAATTTATAAAGTTGACCCTGCAAATCACACAATAAAATGTACCCAAAAAAATTTAAGTAACAAAGATGAAACTCCCAACGAGGAAAAAGGCCAAAAACATATGTTCCTGACAACAAGACCTATCTGAAACCCCATAAGGCCGCAGTGGCAATGCCAAAGAATGGCCCACAGGAAAAACAGTTCCTGAAAGGAATCAGTGAGTCAACCACAAACTAGCATAAAAGCAGCTAAAGTGGTTATCGCCTCAAGAGTTAATCAATCTTTGTTAAACAAATTCTCTGACACAATTATCGTTGATTTATAAAATTAATATTGTCTAAAGTGAACGCCATCTCTAATTTTTTCTCAGCGAATCACAACAAGTTAACATAGTACTTTTTCACCTGAATGAAACCAAAAATTTTATATAACAAAGATAAAACTATTTTCCATCCCCCTTGACATATTAAAAGTTTTGGAGGCATCATCCAAACTCAAATTTGGATGCAAAAATGCAAATGATTTTTTCATTATGTCATTCCGCAAATGTTTGATAAATGAGAAACCGATCAGTGTTACTCTGCATTATGAGAATTCTTGTTTTATGCTCAATTTGTTAAATTTGATAATTTAATAACAACGGAAATTCATGATTGAAACAAAGAATGAGTGAACGATAATCTAAGGTTTTGAGACTGACTAGACCACATGGAAAGCCAACAATGTCAATGAGACAAAGATAAGGGTCATAATCTAAATAATTGGTCAGACAGATTCAATAACAACCACCCTCAAGATTTCATTGCTAAAAGAGACTGTTACAAACGGGTGTGACCATACCCCGAAAAAGACCGAAAAAGACTAGAAACCCCGAAAAAGACCTGAAAAAGACCGAAAAAGACTTTATTTTCAACCGAATTCTGTTTATATGTTAATATAATCTTATTTTATATATTAGTATGTGTCCCAAACATGTATTTGCAAGTTTATTTTATGTAAATGATCGTAATACAGCCTACAGTAGCCTAGTTTGTAGTGTTCCGGTTTTACTGTCATTTGGCACTAATGCGCCACCTGGTGAACTTTATATCTCTACTAGGCCTCTACTAGGTAACAAAATTGTAGCATGCATAAACAATTGGATGAACAATACTTTTTAAAAGGTAGGCTTATTCAAGTTTGAATCTTGGTGACAGTGCATATGGGCCTCTAATATATGATACATATTATTATTTTATACAGATTAGGCCTAATGATTGTTTATGTAATATATAAGATACATTTCTAACGTTATTAGCAGTTATATGCATCTACTATAAAAAATAAATTAAATCAATGTTTCACATAGCGTCAATGTCTGTTTTTTGTTCACAGTGGTAGTGCGTGCATTGATTTTCCTCTTGGTTTGGTTTTTCTTCTTGCCACCATCAGGGGCAAAGCGTCAGACTTCTTGGCCATCTGATGACACAACAACATTGTCAGCTGTCAACACTGGTGTTGTGAGTAGCCGCTCATAATGCGTCTTTTGTTGTTCGGGCGTTTTTCTCTCCCACACTGACGCATCCATGCACAGGCGTTTCTGAAGGGGTGGAATGATATGGAAGTTGCCCAGACCATTTATAATTGCGCGTTTCAGGTCTTTGTATTGTCCTTTAACTATAGAGTGGAGAGTGTCTATCAGCTGGACAAGACATTGGCCTTTCCATTGCACAGCTTGTTTTAGGATATGGTTTGCGGATTCACAGTTATTGTTGGTCCATGGTGCTAAAGTTTTTGGAAGGCCTGTCTTTTCTTTAGTGTCCATGTTGACTTTAAGTAGTGGGATAACTCGTCTGTCAAAATAATCCAGGAATGTTGGTGTAGTTAATTCAATTAGGTCACGGGCACGTCTCTCTCGGATGCTATACATATATGTATGATATATGTTCTCAACGCAAAATGTGGTGTCTATCAGAATTGTGTTCCGTGGAACTGATTAATAATCACCCGAAAACACCCCGTATTATATACCCCATCCTTAAGAAGGGGGATTTCACAGCGGCACCGATGATAGAAGATAGTGATTGAAGATAGTGTTATAGGATTAGGAGCTCATAGCGACAAAAGAACTCCCGTGATATCGCAGAACATAAGGTGGGAAAACACCTCGATCACCTCACAAAAGACATCAGCCCAACGTTGGTTTATTGCTGGGCCAACGTTGTCGACGGTGTGCCAACAGTAAAGCAACGCTGGGCCAATAGGATGACAACTCACCTGAGGCCGGAAAACACTCAGTAAAGCGATGACATGTAGCTTTTGTCAAGTGCATAAGGGTCATTAGGCTAATTATTATTTTAAAAAAACAGTTGTATAAATATGAAAGTCTAATTTATTATGAGATAAAAATGTAGGCCTCAATTAACCAACTTTTAATGGAACAGGCAAGTCTCGACTTTTGAACAGCCATGCCTAGGTGGACTGGTACCTTTATATGATTGCACTAGGCCTAATTCATTACGATGTATATGTTTTACATTTTAGGGCCAGGCTCTCTCGTATTTCTTTTCTCTGTAATCGCTTTTCATAATTATAATAATAATAGTAATAATAATAAAATCTTTATTTAAAGATTGCGGCTTCTCCATGCTCTCTTGTATTTTATTTCTCTGACTGAGAAATGTGTTTCTTTATAAGTTGCCTCTCCGAATTGTGGCACTGTTTTAAGAGCAGTAAAGAGCTATAGGGTGTGAACCATGTGAGGTGCGCTTATAATGCTCAGTTATCTCCATTTTTACTTCGTCGTCAACAATCGAAGACGTTATTTATCAATCTCTTTTATTGTCAGCAACAATGATGTCAGTCACATTTTGCCAGATTCTAGCGATAGGGCTTATATATATGCGTCTTCAGTCAATAGGATTGTTTTTTATAACTCTACAAAAAAACTTAATTTCAACTTATGTAGGTCCCTATATGAGATGCATTTATTTATTTATAGATATCCTATTAGGTGATAGTCTAATTAATTATGATTTCAATTCAATTGATGTGGGCTTATTTTGCTATATTTATGATGTAGACCCGATCGAAATTCTTCATCACCGATGTCCTATATTTTTGTAGAAAATAGTTTCATTTTATTCACTTAATTGGGTTACCTTCTATGTTATTGTTATTTATGAGTTTAACTGTTATGTAAGATTACTATATAATTATTTTATAACAACCCTCCCTTGTTCGAACTGGTAGTCTAATTGAAAAGAAATTGCGCAATAAAATTGCACATAAAAAAAAATAGTAGCGATGTCACCCACTCTTCGGGAGCCCCATCTCGCCCTACCTGCAACTCTGGTGCCAAAATAATGCGGGTAGCTGTTATACACAATAGGCTAGGTGAATCACCACTGCTGATTGATATACAAAGCACCTGTTCAAGAAACAATTAACACAGTCTGATCAACCCATCAGGTGTAATAGACTTGTCTAAGTGTACACAGGGTACGCGCGCCCAGAACTGCATCTGTCTTCATTTGGTTGAGTGGCGGTCCTTAACTATATCAAGTAATATTTGTATCCGTCCAATCTGTGGCCTTATTCGAGTTAATCGGATGAAAATAAGTTATTGTTATGGTAAAACATATGTTTTATATCAACCCAAAGTTTTAATTCGATATTGTGAGGAGTTTCCGCGTAAATAGTAAATCAGTAACACCATATGATCCCCCTAAAATGGATTTTTAATGTGAATCCGACTATAGTTAGAACAGCTGGCGCAAGTCCTGCCGAACTAACAAATGAATAATCATATGTTTGGTTCTTCATGAAGTTCATTGCATCTGGCGCAAGTCCGGATGCATCCTGTCTATCATTACTAGCACTGATTTCAGCAGCTGGCGCAAGTCCTGATGCTAGATTAATCAAGCTAGACATCATGTAGTTGGCGTATAAGGCATGCAATAATTACTGCGGCCTGTAACAACTGGCCAAGTCTTGTTGTAACTGACCTTGTATTTATTGACTAATAATATGTTCTTGCAGTAGTTTAATTGAATAATTATATTGCTTTTACCTTGCACTCATACACTTGGATACTCTTCCGAATTATTTTAATTTACAAATTATTTATTATATATATATATATCTAAGTAAGAATGATGAAAGATTTAATTCTTGTGGCCATTTTTTTTTTTTTAAATATTATTTAATTTCAAAGCAGCTGGATCACTAAGCTTTACAAAACAAACAACAAAGAAGAAAACTTAGAAAGAAAAGGTGACCCAAAACATAATTTCGCAGGATCCACTTGAAACCTAAGGTCACTTTGGCAAAGCCAGAGAATGGCCTACAGGAAAACCAGCCCCTGGGATTATTCCAGAGTCATCACAAATTGGCATAATTGCATTAATTATATAAAATGAAATCAAGAGATTATCAACTATATCTCTTCTCATTAATTTAAATTATTACTAATGAGAACGTTAAATCTTAACTTCCTAACATGAATTATTTTTAAATATCTTTATGAGCACTTATATCGTATATTTTAATTTGAGATTAAGAGTGGCTGGTATGTATGCTCCATTGACCAAAAGTAACAAAAAAAGAAAACTCCATTCAAAGAGGAAAGGTGCCAAAAACATAGTTTTGACAAAGACCTATCTGAAACCGAAAGCTGTACTGGCGAGGCCAGAAAATAGCCCACAGGAAACAAATCCTGTCAGGAATCAGTGGGTCCACCACAAATTGGCATCAGCCAATGTGATTATCGCCTCCCGAGTTTATCAATTCTTGCTAAATCAAATCCTAGAAACAACAATTGCTCCTCTTATTTATTTATATTATTTGTAAATTTTTGCCCTACAAATCACACGATAAAATGTACCCAAAAAATTTAAGTAACAAAGATGAAACTCCAAAAAATGAGGAAAAAGGCCAAAAACATATGTTCCTGACAACAAGACCTATCTGAAACCCCATAAGGCCGCAGTGGCAATGCCAAAGAATGGCCCACAGGAAAAACAGTTCCTGAAAGGAATCAGTGAGTCAACCACAAATTGGCATAAATGCATAAAAGCAGCCAAAGTGGTTATCGCCTCCAGAGTTAATCAATCTTTGTTAAACAAATTCTCTGAGACAATTATCATTGATTTATAAAATTAATATTGTCTATTGCATTAAAGCGAGCACCATCTCAAATGTTTACTTAGCGAATCACAACAAGAATCAATCTTCCTATCAAGATAATTTATAAAGTTGACCCTGCAAATCACACAATAAAATGTACCAAAAAAAATTTAAGTAACAAAGATGAAACTCCCAACGAGGAAAAAGGCCAAAAACATATGTTCCTGACAACAAGACCTATCTGAAACCCCATAAGGCCGCAGTGGCAATGCCAAAGAATGGCCCACAGGAAAAACAGTTCCTGAAAGGAATCAGTGAGTCAACCACAAACTAGCATAAAAGCAGCTAAAGTGGTTATCGCCTCAAGAGTTAATCAATCTTTGTTAAACAAATTCTCTGACACAATTATCGTTGATTTATAAAATTAATATTGTCTAAAGTGAACGCCATCTCAAATTTTTTCTCAGCGAATCACAACAAGTTAACATAGTACTTTTTCACCTGAATGAAACCAAAAATTTTATATAACAAAGATAAAACTATTTTCCATCCCCCTTGACATATTAAAAGTTATGGAAGCATCATCCAAACTCAAATTTGGATGCAAAAATGCAAATGATTTTTTCATTATGTCATTCCGCAAATGTTTGATAAATGAGAAACCGATCAGTGTTACTCTGCATTATGAGAATTCTTGTTTTATGCTCAATTTGTTAAATTTGATAATTTAATAACAACGGAAATTCATGATTGAAACAAAGAATGAGTGAACGATAATGTAAGGTTTTGAGACTGACTAGACCACATGGAAAGCCAACAATGTCAATGAGACAAAGATAAGGGTCATAATCCAAATAATTGGTCAGACAGATTCAATAACAACCACCCTCAAGATTTCATTGCTAAAAGAGACCGTTACAAACTGGTGTGACCATACCCCGAAAAAGACTAGAAACCCCGAAAAAGACCTGAAAAAGACCGAAAAAGACTTTATTTTCAACCGAATTCTGTTTATATGTTAATATAATCTTATTTTATATATTAGTATGTGTCCCAAACATGTATTTGCAAGTTTATTTTATGTAAATGATCGTAATACAGCCTACAGTAGCCTAGTTTGTAGTGTTCCGGTTTTACTGTCATTTGGCACTAATGCGCCACCTGGTGAACTTTATATCTCTACTAGGCCTCTACTAGGTAACAAAATTGTAGCATGCATAAACAATTGGATGAACAATACTTTTTAAAAGGTAGGCTTATTCAAGTTTGAATCTTGGTGACAGTGCATATGGGCCTCTAATATATGATACATATTATTATTTTATACAGATTAGGCCTAATGATTGTTTATGTAATATATAAGATACATTTCTAACGTTATTAGCAGTCATATGCATCTACTATAAAAAATAAATTAAATCAATGTTTCACATAGCGTCAATGTCTGTTTTTTGTTCACAGTGGTAGTGCGTGCATTGATTTTCCTCTTGGTTTGGTTTTTCTTCTTGCCACCATCAGGGGCAAAGCGTCAGACTTCTTGGCCATCTGATGACACAACAACATTGTCAGCTGTCAACACTGGTGTTGTGAGTAGCCGCTCATAATGCGTCTTTTGTTGTTCAGGCGTTTTTCTCTCCCACACTGACGCATCCATGCATAGGCGTTTCTGAAAGGGTGGAATGATATGGAAGTTGCCCAGACCATTTATAATTGCGCGTTTCAGGTCTTTGTATTGTCCTTTAACTATAGAGTGGAGAGTGTCTATCAGCTGGACAAGACATTGGCCTTTCCATTGCACAGCTTGTTTTAGGATATGGTTTGCGGATTCACAGTTATTGTTGGTCCATGGTGCTAAAGTTTTTGGAAGGCCTGTCTTTTCTTTAGTGTCCATGTTGAGTTTAAGTAGTGGGATAACTCGTCTGTCAAAATAATCCAGGAATGTTGGTGTAGTTAATTCAATTAGGTCACGGGCACGTCTCTCTCGGATGTTATACATATATGTATGATATATGTTCTCAACGCAAAATGTGGTGTCTATCAGAATTGTGTTCCGTGGAACTGATTAATAATCACCCGAAAACACCCCGTATTATATACCCCATCCTTAAGAAGGGGGATTTCACAGCGGCACCGATGATAGAAGATAGTGATTGAAGATAGTGTTATAGGATTAGGAGCTCATAGCGACAAAAGAACTCCCGTGATATCGCAGAACATAAGGTGGGAAAACACCTCGATCACCTCACAAAAGACATCAGCCCAACGTTGGTTTATTGTTGGGCCAACGTTGTCGACGGTGTGCCAACAGTAAAGCAACGCTGGGCCAATAGGATGACAACTCACCTGAGGCCGGAAAACACTCAGTAAAGCGATGACATGTAGCTTTTGTCAAGTGCATAAGGGTCATTAGGCTAATTATTATTTTAAAAAACCAGTTGTATAAATATGAAAGTCTAATTTATTATGAGATAAAAATGTAGGCCTGCTGGTAGTGCATAACGAGAACTTGTGTTGGTCTTTTTTATTATGTCTTGTCTTATTTATATATTTCGAACGGCGCTATAAAAATTAATCGTTCGAAAATGTTTATCCATACCTAATAAAAAGGGGTATGTATAAATAAAACGATTTAAAAAATCATTCTAGTTAACCCTTAAACCGCCAAACACGACTGTTATCGCTTACAATCCCTTTTAGTAGACGATTAAATCGCTGTTATTGGAACAAAATGAGTGTACATGAGTGTTTAAAATTTGCAAATGTTTAACGCTTTGATGGTATACACTAGACTTACTCTGTATAAATTTATACTGGTGTTATCAGTTGAATGTCATATCACTAACAAAATATCTAGCTAAATGAACAAAATGTTGTGGGCTTGACATTAATATGAACATTGATACGATGCTAAACTTAATGTACTTATAGGAATAATGATAATAATGACTATAATTAATGTTTAAATGATAGATATACTTAAACACTATATTTAGTTAATACAATATGCATTGTGAAGGTGTTATCACACAATCTCTGTGATTATACCGGATTAGTCAAGAAGGTGTAAAATACTCTAAGCATATCAGCCACTCACCTACAATTGAGTGTTGCATCAGCGAAGACCTCGGTACTACTCCCATTGACAAGGATGTGCTTCAGGAAGGCGTATCACACCACACCGTTGTGAAAGTGTTATGATCATAACACACAGAGCAATTCATTAGACAGCTTATCGTGTCACTCACCATCTGCTGAGTGTTGCTTGATGTCCCCGGTATCCTGGTTTTGCTATCACACATTTTTTACAAGTTTACAACTTTGTATTTGTTATTCTATTACGGTCTTCTCAATTAAGATACATTTCTTTATCTTGCATAATTAACACCGGCATTTATGGGCACTGTACTGTCCCCGGGGTACTGTCAGTAAGTGTTTCGTAAATTATCCTATTTACTTTAGGCCTAGCTATCTTATTCCGAATAATTACTAATATAAAATATTTCGTGGTAATAATTAAACACATATGCGCTCATATAAATGTGTTCTTTTTAGAAGGCCTACCAGCAAAAACGGGACAGTGAACCAATGTCTTTTAAATGTTAGGCCTGCGCGGAAGACGCCGGAACAACCTCGGCCAACATTTGTTCAATGTCGCAGACTGGGCGGTCTAGCTAGTTCGCACATGAACAACTCAACACCTGTCACACATGGACCTAGCTCTTTGTTTAAGTGATTTTATAATTTAGATGTATTACGGCGCTTGTAGACGTTTGCAGTTTTAATAAACCTATCGTTTATATATATTTCAGTGTATTTATATTATAATCTCTCACGGCAACACTTAATATAATTACATATAACATTTGATCCGGCCCACGTACAGTCACGGTATTTAATACGCCAGCCAGATCTATAAACAATGCAACTATTAGTAGTAGGCCAGCTACGTTACGGTTTATTTCATGTATTCTGCCATCAAAATACGCCGGATACATACTTAGGCATAAACAGTAATATCAAATGGGATATAGTATCATATAATATAAAATTCGGTTGAAAATAAAGTCTTTTTCGGTCTTTTTCTGGACTTTTTCGGGGTTTCTTGTCTTTTTCGGTCTTTTTCGGGGTATGGACGCACCGGTTACAAACAAATCGAGATCCGAACAAACCACGAATTACATAGCTTGGGATTCGCCTAAGATTAATAATCTATTTTGTGTCCGATAAAAAGAGCTTTCATTTTACGAAAACTCTGTATTTTTTCAGTCTGAACTGAAATCGTATTATTTTTAAATTTTGATAATACACATCAATTACATTGCTTTTATTATCGTATAGCTTAACTAATCAAAAGCAATATAATTTGTGTATTAGAAAAAAAATATATATGTATATATGTATATATAAAAATCACATGTCCGCAAATGCAGACAAAATAACAATTTTGTTAACAAACCTTTGTCAACAAATTAGCAATATAGGCCTAAACGTGGCAGTTCTTTGCTTTCATTCTGAGACCAGTGTTGGCGTTTTAGCCACCAGTAAGTATAAAAACAACACTCACTCACAAGTATCAACGTCTTTATTCACATTACACATGTAAATGTGTCTTGAAGACGTCTTGACTCGTCGGTGTTCTAGGATACTCTCTTCGTTCAACAACAGTCACTCCAGCACGTCACATTCCATCTGTGGGGCTCCAGAGGAGTGTTCTCAGGTCCCGCCAACGCCTACACTTTCAACAAGATTATTCAATGCTGGGTGCACAAATTGTATGCATTTTATATGTGGGTAACCATCATTTGTATGTATGAACGTCGGATCAAACTGTAAAACCAGCCGGTTTAAACCTTATTCTGTAGTTTTGTTACACTGGACCAAAACTGCTTTTGTGAATAGGCCTACGGTTTAAAAATAATTCACGCAGCCGTTTAGTTGTGTAAAACCAAAAATTGGGGTAATTTTGTAGCATCAAAAATGGCAGTGAGGTGACCATCGAAGAGGAGGAAAACCACCTGATGGGTTTAGTGCACTGATCCCAATAGAGCATAAAAAAGTCACTGGCTGCGCTAGAAATTTTATTTTCGCTTTAAAAACGTCATTTTAAAAAAGTTGCAGCATTCCACTTAATTACTACTCCGTTACCATATCCAAACCATTTAAAAAATGATGTTACTTTGTTATTAGCTTGACATCACACTTTTAAACGTGATATCCTTATTGAAGCATAATACAAAATAATTGTATCTCAAACTGCTAAAAATTTAAGAAAATTTGACTGGATAAACAAAAATCTTCATTTCAACTCCGTTACCAAGCTAAAAAAATACTCAGCTCCGTTACCAAATGTTTGGCTCGACATAAATATAAACTGTATATTCTCTTTTCATAACATCGATCATAAATGGGTGCTCTATTTTATGGGGACAACGAGCCATGTTTTTAAAGACTATCATCAATCATTATGACTGTAAAACCCATAAAATTTGGCAATGCACTACTCCGTCCCCTTTTCTTGGTAACGGAGTAGAGTGGAACGGAGTAGTAAAATTAAAAGTATTCTTGAGTATAATGAAAATGTATGGGCAATAATTCAAAGATATATCAGACGGGTGGAATAGTCCCCATAGCAGCTGTTCTAGGCATGCAAGCATACAGCCAAACCCGTTTTTAGACCCACAAGGCTAGTAACGGAGTAGTAAAAACAAAAGCATATTTTCTAACTTTTTGGCAATACCTGTTTCGAATAACTTGTCACTCAACAATATTAATTCTTCTAAGGTGAAAAACTCGTATAAGTCCCTTCAGTGTGTCAAACTACACTTGATATAATTTTAGTTCATGATTATTCACTTGATGAGGCATGCTACAATGATGGTAACGGAGTAGAGTGCAAATGTGGGGACATGTATATTCATCAAAATTATATATATCGATATCCATTTTAAGTCGAATTTTGATCATTGATTAATTTAAGTTAGCAATGTCCAGCCATGAAATGTGATTATTAGAATTCTATTGTGTATTTGTATCCTACAGTGAAGTTTCAAATAGTGGAATTTTCTCCGGGGACATGCCATTTTCCACGTTTCCATGCCATAGAGCTCTTATAAAACCATATAAATATTTTTTTTTTACAAATTATCCAAACATTATTAAGTAATATTGCTTAAACGTGAAGTTGAACCATTTATTATTATTGTTATTATATTTAAATCCAAATGCGGACCTTTTGAGTTCTGGGGACACTAATTTTATGTAACGTTACCCCGATTTTTGGTTTTACCCAGTTACACTCGTCTAAACGCTAAGCTCGGGTTTTGTTAAACCTCTTTTGTGAATACGGCCGTTAGTGTCGGGCAAACGGAATAAAGGATGGCCCAAAAAAGAATGAATGAATTGGGTTTAGGTCACCTTCGTGCACTAGGCTAAACTGGGCCAGGAGAACCCCTTGAGGATGGTGATATAAATGAGATGTCACTGCCTTCTAGACACAGGATTCGAGTCCTGGCGGGCTGAGTAAAGCTTGCTACTTTTCGGTCACGGAGGCTGCCCACACTATTGAATATTTACAAGTGAGCATGGAAAAAATATTTTGTCTCTCTGAAACTTGAATGCCAGAGCGGGATTCGAACCCGTGATCTCCAGGCAGCTTTAACCACCGCACAATGCAGGCCCCCGGATGGCACAAGAATGACCTAACTTCGGGTGTGGCTCAGGATGTATGGGCAAGTGTTATGGTCGGCTTGATTGTTTCACTGGCAGCGGATGTTAATCATCTGTATCCTGATGTCAATAAATATCATAGTGAATAATACATAACTATCATAGAGATGTGGCAAATATAATAAAAAATAAATTTTAATACTTGTGTTAGACTTTACATTTTTTTTATATTCATGGTCCAGCTATTTTGCTTTGTTTGTGAGTTACGTAAATATCACAAAATTAGTCAAACTGTTTGGTTACAAAAGTTAATGAGGTGATTGGTTGACATAGCTGAGAAAATTTGCTGAATTAAAAGATCTTTTTCTGAAACACGCTAACAAGTATTTCTATTGTTAGTAGTAATTAAAAGGTGGATGATATGGTGATCAAAATGACACAAAAAAATCCCAGTGGTAGGCTTATGTGATGGCTATGTGAAGTATGAGGAGGCCATGGGCTACAACCACCCTCTGTAATAATCAAAATGAACAACAAAACATACGATTCAACATGGTGACAGGAAACGACTTAATAAAATGTAATTATTGGACATATCTATATCTGGCCTACATTTTCTGAACCCAGATGCGTGTTTAAAAATGAGTGTTAATTATATTTATAAATGTCATATTTTTTTTAATGAAAGAATATTGAAGCCTTTCATGAAAATATGTGTATTTAGCATGGGCTGAAATCTGGGACATGATTTTTTTCTCGCATCTGTTGTGTATAATTTTTTACCCACATGTTTTTACATAATTTCTAACATTTCTGATGTTTATCGTAAAATTCAAGATGGATACCATTTACATATTTACTATTCAAATAATGACATAATTTTAAATACTCATTAAGCACATCAAAGCATGTTAGAATATAATGTGCTTAAACACAGTTTCGAATGTCTAATTGCAATCTAATCTACCGTAGTCTATTTATGTAGACTATTTTTTCCATTAAACAAATGCTGTTATATTATAGTTCACATGCATAAAACATTTTTATTTGTGTGTTGGTGGTAACCATTAGGGGAGAGTGGGGCACCTTGACCATAGGGTTACGTTGAACCACTTGACTTTTCTCTGTTTGTTTAGGTCTCAATGGCCAGATATCCCGTCAATATGACCACCTGGTGGTATGTGAACGAACCAAAAATTCAAGGGCACATTTGATCACCTCATGAAATTTTCTGCTATTTTTAAAAAATATCAACAAGAAAGTGAATTTTACAGGGTGATTTTACTTTCTTCTAATTCTTATTGATAGTATTAAATAACCATTTTTTGGCAAGAAAAAAATTGCAGCCATTTTATCTTGAGGAATTTTGATGGGGCACGTTGAACCATGAAAAGTGGGGAACGTTGAACCATACTTCAATGTAAAACTTAGGAGTGGGGCACCTTGAACATAGGGGCACGTTAAGCCAATTGATTTTTCAATAAAAGTCGGGTGTTGTACACACACAAATCATATATAACTAGGCTATCAAAGATGGCAATAGTGCTGCTTATGGCTCATTTCAAAACCGTTATTTCATTTTTTTATCGTGGTTCAAGGTACCCCGACTCAGGTGGGACAGGTTGAACCTATGGAAAAAAATAATTGAAATGTGATTTTTATCTTAAGTGAGAGATTAAGCTCAAGTTAGTTTATGCCAGGATGTTACCTTTTTCTACAGCTGTCATTTGCCATACAAAAAATAATTCAGTTCCATCCTGACTTGACAGGGGGTTGAGAGAATCATTTATAATCAGCTCTATTCGTATTTTGAAATTAATAATATTTTGTATTCTGGTCAGTACGGTTTTCGTATAAAACATTCGACTGAATTAGCATCTTTAGAAGTTATAGGAACAATTATTTCTCAAATGGACACAAACAAAATTTCACTAGGTATATTCCTAGATCTTTCTAAGGCATTTGACACTTTAGATCATGAAATTTTAATCACCAAATTGAATTATGGTATAAAAGGATTGTCTAATAAATTATTACGAAATTCTTTACCCGATAGAAAGCAATTTGTAAGTTTTGAAAATTGTAATTCCGACCTATTAAGCATAGAAACAGGTGTTCCTCAGGGTTCCATTCTAGGTCCCTTACTTACGATACTACATTAATCAGTAAAAACAATCCAAAAGACACTCATATCATAAATGACGAATTATGTAAAATTTCCTTATGGTTGAAACTTAATAAATTATCACTAAATATTGGTAAAACCAGAGCTATGGTATTTCATCAGCCACAAAGAAATGTATCTATTCCAAGTTTAATAATAGATAATACTTCAGTTCAAATGGTAGATATTTTTAATTTTCTTGGCATAAACCTCAATAAAATATGAGATGGGATTCGTATATAAATCACATTTCGTATAAAATTTCCCGCGCGATTGGTATAATTAATCAGATGAAAAAGATACTACCTTTCAATATACTTTTAATATTATACAAAACACTTATATTACCACACATAAATTACTTTTATGTTGGGGATACCAGTCAGTTAATATATTTCGGTTACATAAAAAGATTGTACGAATTATAACACACAGTAAGTATTACGCACATACTGACCCACTTTTCAAAGAGCTCGGCTTATTGAAAGTCAAAGACCTTTTTGCTATATCACAGCTATAATTTTATTATACATATATAAACGGAAATCTGCCACGTTATTTTCAGTCAATATCATTTGATGTAAACTCACATCGCTATAATACGAGGAATACTTTATTGGCATTACCAAGAATTCGACATGAATTTGAAAGAAAATTGTTAGTTTATAGCATACCTGTAGCCATTAATAGTTGTGTTATCGATATAAAAAATAAACTGTATACCCATTCACTCAGTACTGTATTAATGCAATTGAGTAAAAAAATCTTTGTTGATAATTATGAAACCGAGTGTTCAATTCCAAATTGTTTTTCTTGTATGCATCTAAATGTCTGATTTCTAACTTTATTTGTTAAACGAATCTTAAAAAAAACAATTTTATTAGTGTTAAAATGCTTTGAAAATCTTTTAATCTACTGACGAAGCTCTATGTTAAAAAATTATGTTTGCGCTTAGTTAAAGGTGTAGTCAACTGTCAAAATTCGCGGGACAAGGGTCCCCCAGAAGGCAATAGTGCCCGTGGGTAAGCCAAGGCCCTATTCCATAATAATACTAAATATGCGTTTCATACCCAAAGCCTCATTAAGAGCAAGTTCTCAAATCACAGCAAGTTCATATATACTTGAGCGCCATCTATGAGTTAATAATTCAAAGCCCTTGTCTTTTGCCCCTACTTGGTCGCCTACTTGCAAACAAACTGACTGTATTACTGGGGGATTTGGAAACTGCTTGACCCCCAAGTTTGTATTGTCACCCAGTAAACACAAAACATTTGTATGACTTTATGCAATGTTGGACCAACGTCGAAGACGTTGGGCCGACATTGCATAAATGTCTTGCGTTTGCTGGGCAGGAGGACTTTCTCTCAAACATTGTACATTTATCTAATGTTGGTTCATTGTGGGGCCAGCGTTGCAGACGTTGGCCTAACATTAAAACAGCATTGGATCAATGTCTCGTTTGAGTAGTATCTTGTAATCAGTTCAGTGGCTATATTAATGCCATCAATCTGTACTCAATAGGCTACTGTTGGCCTACACTTGACCGTCCCAGGCATGCGCGTTTTGAAGCTGAATGATTCTTTAAGAAAATTTATATTGAAAAACATTATGTTATTACTATTGGGGGGTCTGTACGTTAGCGACACTTGTCTTAGTGCGGATCTCCCGATTCATTCATTTTCTATCATTTTGTTATATTATTTTAATATGTATCATATTTTTGCTGAATGAATCAAATAAAAGAGGTCTGACTCTGAGTCTTGAAAAATCGAAAAAATGGTTCAAGGTGCCCCACTCTCCCTTACTTGAAGGACAAATATAGGTCGTTTTGATCGAAACACATGAGACATAAATTTATCATCTTTATATCATGCAGACACCAGAAAGCGTGCAAAAATGTGTAACAATATCAAAAATATAGAAAAGATCATGTGGTTTTAGCGGCCATTTTTTGTTTTGCTTTTTTTTAAGGTGATAGGCATCAAAGATAGACACATTCAAATTCAGCACACCCGAATTGTGTAAAAAACAAGCGGGAGAAAAATCTGCACTGAAGTCGAGCAAAATTCAATATTTCATCCCAGGCTAAATACACACATTTTCAAAAAAGGCTGCAATATTCTCGCATTTAAAAATATATATGCCATGTACAAATCTAAATACCACTCAGTTTTAAGCATGCACACATCTGAGTTCAGAAAACATCTATAGGTCAAATATAGATATGGCCAATAATGATGTTTTATTAAGTCGTTTAGATTGACCAACTAGTTTGTTTTGTCGTCGATTATTATTATTTTGTAATAAAAAAAAACATTTTTCAACGTATTTCTAGAGATTAGCCTACTCTTTAATTTACTGCATCATGCAATACATCATTAGAACAGAAATTTAATTACCTTTTATATGGCATATTGCATGTGTAGATTGGTAAACTAGAACAGCAACGACAGACGTTTGCGTAACCCTAATTTTAGACTAGTTTGGGGGTACCCTCCGCCCTATAAGGGGTCAAAATATAAAGAAAATGGTGTGGGTGAGTTGTGTGTGTGTTGGTTGGGGGGGGGGGGGGAGGAGGGGGCTGAATTAAAAAATCCTGCACCTAATGAAAAATGCTTGACAATGAATCATTTTACAGGACTTCAATGTTAATTGGTATTATAAATGATCAATTAGCCAAGACTTTTCGAGAAGTCTTGAATTTAAATTTTTAATTATTCTGCAGTAATTAGGCCTAACAAAAATAATCACAGAGTTGTGAAATATCAGTTTTGATTGTCACTTACACAGCCGTGAAATCTACAACTCCCCTAATTTATCACTATCACAAGTAGACGTAATGCACTATCACCACACCCACGTTATATACAAATTACAGAAATCACTGCAAACACAGTAGGCCTAATAAGGACTCATGAAGAGTTTCTCAACTCACACATACCTTTGCTGAAACGTTGATTTAGACAGACAGACAGACAGACAGACAGACAGACAGACAGACAGACAGACAGACAGACAGACAGACAGACAGACAGACAGACAGACAGACAGACAGACAGACAGACAGACAGACAGACAGACAGACAGACAGACAGACAGACAGACAGACAGACAGACAGACAGACAGACAGACAGACAGACAGACAGACAGACAGACAGACAGACAGACAGACAGACAGACAGACAGACAGACAGACAGACAGACAGACAGACAGACAGACAGACAGACAGACAGACAGACAGACAGACAGACAGACAGACAGACAGACAGACAGACAGACAGACAGACAGACAGACAGACAGACAGACAGACAGACAGACAGACAGACAGACAGACAGACAGACAGACAGACAGACAGACAGACAGACAGACAGACAGACAGACAGACAGACAGACAGACAGACAGACAGACAGACAGACAGACAGACAGACAGACAGACAGACAGACAGACAGACAGACAGACAGACAGACAGACAGACAGACAGACAGACAGACAGACAGACAGACAGACAGACAGACAGACAGACAGACAGACAGACAGACAGACAGACAGACAGACAGACAGACAGACAGACAGACAGACAGACAGACAGACAGACAGACAGACAGACAGACAGACAGACAGACAGACAGACAGACAGACAGACAGACAGACAGACAGACAGACAGACAGACAGACAGACAGACAGACAGACAGACAGACAGACAGACAGACAGACAGACAGACAGACAGACAGACAGACAGACAGACAGACAGACAGACAGACAGACAGACAGACAGACAGACAGACAGACAGACAGACAGACAGACAGACAGACAGACAGACAGACAGACAGACAGACAGACAGACAGACAGACAGACAGACAGACAGACAGACAGACAGACAGACAGACAGACAGACAGACAGACAGACAGACAGACAGACAGACAGACAGACAGACAGACAGACAGACAGACAGACAGACAGACAGACAGACAGACAGACAGACAGACAGACAGACAGACAGACAGACAGACAGACAGACAGACAGACAGACAGACAGACAGACAGACAGACAGACAGACAGACAGACAGACAGACAGACAGACAGACAGACAGACAGACAGACAGACAGACAGACAGACAGACAGACAGACAGACAGACAGACAGACAGACAGACAGACAGACAGACAGACAGACAGACAGACAGACAGACAGACAGACAGACAGACAGACAGACAGACAGACAGACAGACAGACAGACAGACAGACAGACAGACAGACAGACAGACAGACAGACAGACAGACAGACAGACAGACAGACAGACAGACAGACAGACAGACAGACAGACAGACAGACAGACAGACAGACAGACAGACAGACAGACAGACAGACAGACAGACAGACAGACAGACAGACAGACAGACAGACAGACAGACAGACAGACAGACAGACAGACAGACAGACAGACAGACAGACAGACAGACAGACAGACAGACAGACAGACAGACAGACAGACAGACAGACAGACAGACAGACAGACAGACAGACAGACAGACAGACAGACAGACAGACAGACAGACAGACAGACAGACAGACAGACAGACAGACAGACAGACAGACAGACAGACAGACAGACAGACAGACAGACAGACAGACAGACAGACAGACAGACAGACAGACAGACAGACAGACAGACAGACAGACAGACAGACAGACAGACAGACAGACAGACAGACAGACAGACAGACAGACAGACAGACAGACAGACAGACAGACAGACAGACAGACAGACAGACAGACAGACAGACAGACAGACAGACAGACAGACAGACAGACAGACAGACAGACAGACAGACATTACTGACTTACTTGTCGTAAAAATGATAAAATATATGTACATGTGTATACAATATGGTTAATTTGCTAAAATCACACGACATTTTATATTTACATATTTACATTTACATAGCCTACTGAGTTAAAATCATGTTAAAAGGCATTGCCATAGTAGAACACTGGATATTGCAATAAAATAACAGATGATTGGTTACTACTTGAATAATATATGTGAACGTAGGGGGTCTATCATTTTGTTTCCCGCACCAAAACCAGAGATAAGATAGCTACTATGTATGATCCACAAATCATATATGACAGCAAAAAATACACTCTGGAAAGCGTAGAATCCTAAAGATATATACAAATGCATAATTATGGTACTGGAGTATGTACAGTGATGTAGTAAAACGACGTTAAGGATTATATAGTACTTTAAAAATGAAACAGAATCCCAGGTAAATGTAATAAATGTAGAAGTCCGCGAAACAAGTAACTCCGAGCCATGTGACCATGCACGCACAGTCGCTATGTGCCCGGAGATTCCTTGATATTATCGAGTATTGCAGACTTAGTGATGCAATAACAATACAAATTACGGATAATAATCATGTGTGCCATTCACGCAGGACATGGCACTCACACAATAGCATTAAAGTTTATTTTATTAACCAGTCATTTATTATCTACAATATTGGCCCTCGCACAATAACAATACATCTTATTTCAATTCACTATATTGCTAAGTTCATACAATTTCAATCACGACCTATAGTTAGTACCACATACGCGGAGTTACAATCGGAGAAAAACATTCCCGACCTCATAGAGAAAATCCTTATGAGATCCTCCATAAGGCCCCACCTCGTCTGATAACAAAGGCGACGGAAACGTCCCTAACCGGCCTAAAAAAACAAATAATAAGATCCGATAGCATGTAATATTGGGTGGTTTCCAGAGATATCAGGCCAACGTTGAGGCAGTGTTAGTTTGGCTGTGGCAATGGACTGAGCATGTTTAATCATTTAAACCGAATAGACAACTTGGATATTCAAATTACCTGATTTTCGAAATTAAGCAGGATAATCCAGAGGGTGTTCAGAAAAAATCACGAAGTTCCGATGAATATTGTCGACTGTAGAGCGTTTACATCGATCTTGAATATGCAAATTAGCCCATGGCTGCCATCTTGGATAGACCTATGCGAATCAGCTGATTTTCGAGCTTAAGTAGGATAATCCATCAGAGGGTGTTCAGAAAAAAATTGCAAAGATCGGATGAATATTGGAGACTTGAATAATAATAACAAAAACAATTATATATAGACAGCACTAAACCAATAAGTCTCCACCATATAGTGGCAGCGGCGGTGGACCGTGGAGAATACAGTAAGCAACCCGCGGCCTCTGGTTGCTTAATGCCGGGTAGGGTCAATTTTAATTTAGTAATTAATTACAATTACAGTGTAATTGTATTTGTAATTGAAAATTTTATGGTAGTAATTGAGTCAATTACACTTTACTTACACTTTAATTACATCTCAATTACAGTGTTTTTTAAGAATTAAAATTACATAAAAACACATAATATCAAATGAGCTTTTTATAATTTGTATGACATATTTTTTTATATAATTTGTATGCTAGATGAGCTGCCAGAATTATAAACCTATATTTATAAATAATTACGCCTTGAAATGAATGGAATAACTCATCCTCTGGTCAATAACACATTTTTGGGGGGTTATAATTATGGGCCGATGTCCCACACAGCATGCTAGCATTAACTCATCATTGGTGCAGCGTGTTGGTTGGGTTATTAGTTGAGTTTAGCCAAGATCACGGTCCGTGGGATTAGTCGGGTGTTCATTCTCTTATTCTGCTGATTAAGGAGTCAAGCATAGTCAAGCATTAGGGTCAATACGTGATACATATTATGTATTTATCAATCCAATATTGTCTTAATGTCGATTTAATGTTGGACCGACGCTTTGACACTCCAGCTTAATCTGTAATATATTTCTATATTTCTGAAGTATTATGCTAGTTGAAATTTGGTATTTAAAATATTTAAACGCTTTTTATCATCTTACACGCGTATGTTTATTTGTTTTAAATGCAAAGTGTATGCAGCCAGGATTTTTGAGATATTTGAAAAGGGTTTAATTATAAAACTATAGGATTGGTACTCGTAGGATTAATTTCCTGACTATGGCGCGACTCGGCGCGATGGGTTGGGGGTATCATTATGGCGGTGACAACATCCCAGTGTCTCCTTGTGGTTGACAACATCTCAACAGCTGATTGGTCCACGATAGACTAGTGCAGACATCAGCTACAGGGGCGGGGTGAACACTATTTCCATATGACCAATCACAATTAGATGACTTGTGAAAATCTGCATTAACAAATCACTCGATGACGATGAACCGTCCAGCATGCCAAGGACACGCCCTAAAATCATGCCACGCTATGTATCTGTGTATGGCATGGACCAACCAGTGCCACACTCAAAGACAGTTAACCAATGTTGTTTAAATATATCATCGACGGTGGGCAATCATTTAAACAGCACTGCTTTAGTGTTTTGATCTGACTTGTTCAATGCTCGCCCAACCAAATAAGTTTGAACTTTATCATATTTTTTTCAAAATCTGATCATCCGGTAATACTACGCAGAAATATACTTTTGTAATAATAATGGAAACATTATCAGCTCAGTAAACACAAAACATTTGTATAGCATTTATTCAATGTCGGCCAAACGTCTTCGACGTTGCTTCAACATTGTATAATTGTTATACAAATGCTGTATCATGTATGTTGACGGGGAGATGACATAAATGTTGTTATTCCATAAACTAACTAGCATTACACAGTAGTTAATTTGCGATAAAATAGTGAAAAATTCACAAAAGATTTTCAGCTCATTTAACTCTACAATCTTATGCATATATTCCATCCCATACAGTGGTGTCGCAAAGTGTCTTGTTAGTATGAACCAATGCACAATGAATTTGCAATTTCATTGGTTTTTTATTTTTTATCAACCAGGCATTCGATAAAACGTGGAAATACACACCGGTAATTGTAGCCTATTTGTAATTGAAAAATATAATTGTAATTTTATTTGTAATTGAAAAAATCTGAATCATAGTAATTGTAATTATAATTGAAAACTTATGAAGGGCTGTAATTGTAATTGTATTTGAAAAAAGTAATTGACCCCAACCTTGGCTTAATGAGCATTTCTTAATATGAAAATCCCAGAATTGTCTACTTTTTAAAGTCATCATAACAACTGCTGATTAAAGCTATGGGAGTTAGGATGTGCTGATTGCTTGCACTGAAAGACAACAATCTGGGCCGGTATTTTCGTACAAAGTACGATATATCGTAGGCTTCGGATTGGTCGAGATGGCCATCTCGACCAATCTGAAGCCTACGATATATCGCAACATGTACAACAATACGGGCCCTGGTGATCATGTTTCTCATCATCGATACAGCTCCATATCAGCTCAGTACGACCTACATGTATATTTCTCTTTATTTTTTGTTGAGATGAATTGCAAAAACGTAAACCATAATAGTAGACTTTATGATCAATGATACAAAACAACAGTTAATTATTTATCTTTTCATTTTATTCCGTTAACATGGTCATACATGAAAATGGCTGTCCTATAAGACATTCTCATAGTATATTATTATAGAAATGACATGTATCAATATGATGATAAATAGATATTGCACTTTATTCTGACTGGCAACATGTATTCCTAACAACTTACAAAGCCCTACAGTCAGATATGTGGGGGCTCGGTATCACCTGATTAATAAAATAATATAAAATATGATTTACGAAAAAACTAATAATGAAGTGAGCGAATCAGGAAGAAAGATTGGATTTTAAGTCTAGAATTTTTCAGATCTATGTCTGTGACGTGTTATATAGGAAATGTTGTAAAAAGTGACTATTAATTTTCCATCTGATTTAGGTGGCTTTTGTATACCTCTGAGCATGCTAATCAACGTACTAGATTTTCTAATACCTTAAGGTGAGGAAGATTTATGTGACGGCGGTAGTAGGCCTACATAGGTACAAAAACAAAATGATGCAGTTTTCACAGCTCCGATTTCGGAGCGATTTTCGGGATACAAATTATAGATTTGTCAAAAACTGTTTTATTTTTCTGAAAATCTCGTCAGCAACTTCAGTTCGTCATATGAATACATCAAATAAAAACATAATAGCATCATGTCGTTATATCCTAAAAGCGAGCCAAATATGTCCGGATAACAGAGTTGAAGCTAGCTGGAGAATAATTATATCAGACAATAGATTGGTCTACTGCTTTCATTGCGAATAAAATGGATATCCTACAGAACAAATAATCACTGAGAATGAATATATCAGGATGAAATATATTAAAACGAAGTCTGTGTTCTTCAAGATTGAGAATTATTTTTTTACTTTGTTTCAGCGATGATTTCCAACATACATTATATTTTATTACAGAGAAAATAACTACGAAAATAGGAGACCAGCAGTTTTTTTTAAATTAGACAAGGACATTAAAGAGATCACACTATAACTCGACAAACAAATGCAACTTACACCAATCTCTATTTAAATACATATTTGATGTGTTTATGTCGCTTTTTAAGCAACCAGTTGTGTTTATGCATACTTCCCACAGTTACAAAACTGTCTTTAGCCATTAAATAAGTAGTGATTCCACTGACCGTCTTGTATTATTATTTACGCTATTCATTATTGGCTATTTTGTGGGCATAAATACTGTACCGATTTTATAACCTAAACTTTTGTTTCTGTAGGTTTATATATTTTACAATCGTAGTTTCCAGTGAGACATTAATATATACTTTCAAAATATGTGGACTTGGAAGAGAGTGGCTATAGGGCCCTGTTGTATATCACTCTGGTTTTGCAGTGGCTTGTCGTCAACATCAAATGAATAAACTATAATCTCAGTTCGCGTGCACCAATCATAAGGAGTTAAGATTTAAGGAAGTGTAACATAATGCCACAACTGCAGCGAATATTAGCAGATAGTAAATATAACTCGATAAAATGACAACATACAAATAACACTTCGTACTCCAGAGTCTGACTACTGCAGCCTACCTTTAAAAGTGTCACAACGAGACTAAAATCGCTTAAGCTAAGACATTACAATTTCATACAAATATAATTATTGTGAAACCTACAGTTCACTTTGAATATAACATAGAACATTCCACTTGTGTGTGGTATTGAGATCAAGTTTTACATCCTGACATCCACTTGGTAAATAATCATATTAAAGTAAGAGACGCAATCACAGAGTTAAATAAGGTGGGAACTGCTTTAATATATCAACATTGTTGCGTATTATTGAAGACATTAAGGCATTGTCATCAATTTTTATAAAGTTATAAAGTTATAAATTTATGTAAGTAAATGTAGGCATGTTAGTATTTTTCACATGGATATTGAAGGATCGAAGAAAGTTATTTTCAAAAAAAAAAAAATTATATTCTGTGCTGCACACTAGAAACTATACATATGTAAGATTAACACACCGGTAATCTTTTCTTTGTATTGGTGGGTATTTGGATGATGATGGTGAAGAAACATAATAGTGTCGCTTTAATAAATAATCATTTAGAATTAAGCTATGATGGTTCTCATATATCTTACATGTGACTTCCTGTATTACATCTTGCAAACGCAAAATAGGCAACATTTATATACAGCTGTTTATATGACAGTATATATTCTGCTTTGAAAATATCGTTTATGTAATACACGTTAAACAAACAAGAACTTCTCAAATGATGAGTTTCTGCATTTGAAATGAAGTCTCTGTGAATATGCAATGATACATGACATAAAATAAAGATAATACAACCATTCATTATGACTAGTAGCCAAGGATAGTATCGTCAAACAGAACAGAAAAAATGATTCTGAGAATGCACATTAACATTCTTATGATCGACTATCTTTTTTTATTATTACAAAAAAGCTGAATGCTGTCGCTTACACCAGGTTGATAATACATCAGATGTATTCATGTCAGAACTAATGACAGAACCCTATACATAATAAACAACATTAAACGTAGTGTCTCAATAAATAAAACAAGCCACAACTTTACAGAAAGTGACAATGACATATATCTGTTAAACTGCTGTCCAGGTAAGTGGCATTTATTTTTTAAGACCAGCGAGCATTGTGATTTGAATTTTCGGCGAGTGTTTATGAAAAACTGTCTCTATATCAGCGACATCTCTATTGAATACAATGTATATACGACAATCAAAATGGCCACATATGTTTCTATATCATCAATTTGCTACCTAACAATATGAATCATACAAATGACAAATTATTAACATTGTTCATGTTTGTAACATCAAGTTAGACGAAAACTAGCATAATTATATGATTATTTGCTATAATTGAAACGATATATAACATCGTACAAGATATCTCACTAGCATACACCCACTGTTTCACATTCATCTTAAAAGAAGTGTGTGTTTTGTAAAGAAGAAATCACGAAACAGATTGGTCAAGATCAGTTGGTGGGGGGGGGGGGGGTAAACTGATATTACTGGTATACACAAAGGACATATAACTATTACTTATTGGCAGATTAATTTGACGCCTTTTTTTATTTAGTCTCAATTAGAAAATTCATAAATCATAACATAAATCATATCATAATTAATTGGTACTAAATAAAATGGAGAGGGGAAAAAACAACAAATTTAAGTTATTTTTTTTCACATCCGGATAACATAGCAGTAGAATCTCATTTTACCAAGTGGTGTCTTTGTCAATGATTGACTGACTTCTTGTAGTACTAGTGACTTGAAGAGGCTGGTTATCTATACAAGATGACATGTGAACAGCTATCCTCATTATTATATCACATAATATTGATAAAATATTACATTTAATAAAAACTAACATATACATTAAGAACCAAGATGGCAATCCACTTAATTTATGTAGATAATATAAACAACAACAACAACAAGTATTAATAGTGTGCCCACACAACACTGTCAGGTGTATTTAAAAATACAAAATCATGCAATGAAATGTGAGGCAATACATCAAAAACGTTGAAATCAAAGTGCTATAAACTACATAATACTGGCCATTTATCTGTGTGAATACACAAATTATCGAAAAAATACAAAGTTATGACAGCTCAGCAAGAATAAAACAAAGATTTCACTCACGCATATTATGAATGACAAAAACTGTACTTTGTATACAATACTGTAACTCTACAATAAATGCATCTTTTTCGTGTGAAAATGTTAGAAATCATAAAATCATAATACTTGTGCCTTTTAAATTTTTTTATCGTTAATAATTACATAAACTGTCTTTATTCTTAGACATTTATAATACTAGTATGCATGTAGGCCTACATCTCATATGAATATTTCCTTTTGAGGAGCACATGACGGCACTATGTATGTTTTTCGCTGAATATGCTTAATTTATGTGATAAGCATAACAATTATCATTGAATCTTTTATCTTCGTGATTTTAAGTAAGACAATATTTAGCTGACCCCACAAATCTATAACAGTTTTTTGCAATAAGTATAATGTTGTATGTCTACTCGATGCTTCACCACGAGATGTGCCAATAACTACTAATAAACTAAACACTCGTAAATGGTACATTCTGAATATATTTGTGACCAATCCACCTTGTAAATTAATTATTTATGAACTGAATGCTCCTGGAGATAATTATTTTATTGAAGCACTAATTACAGACACTAATTTCTTGAAAAATGTACATATTCCTTCCAAAATGTAGACATTTATTAAGTACTTGAAATGTAACACACAAGGCTATGCATGTTTTTATTGTAGGACTAATTTTTTTTTATATATAATAACGTACAAGATGTCAGAATCATAACGACGAAATTGATAACTTTGCAGAAAGTCTACTATGGATTGTGCGGCAAACAGGTAACATAGGTAAAATTGACAACCATGATTTGTAAATTAAGGTCCGAATTAAATTTATCAGTCCAGAGTTAATTGGGCTGAATAGTCCCTTATTAAAAGTATATCTTTACTTTCAGTCATTTATTATTAAAAAGTAAAGTTGATCTTAACTTTTTAAAGATAAATGACTAAAAGATTTACATTGTGAAACGCACCCAGCCACGTAGGAACTACAATTATTTTGTAGTTCCCACTGTTGAAATAGTCAATATATATATATAGGATATATATATATATAAAACAACATTATTAATAAATAATAATGATAAAAAAGTACTTTAATGCACTTAATAAAAAGTGTTAAAATTATCTGTGATCTCACATTGAATAGTACCAAATAAATACTAACATTATTTGTAGATACTACAGGCGCGAAATTCAACTAACAAACAAGCTGTAAAAATTGCATGGACAGGTAACCATCAAAATGTGTTCCGATTATTGAAGGCCTCCTGCTTGTTCTAGTAGCAACAAAGTATTCTAAGGAGTGTATTGGTAGTGAATTAGAAGGGGAACTTTCTCTTTTTTAGTTTTTCTATTTCCATTAAACACAACTAAGACACCTAATACTAAATACTTGACATTAATATCATACATTTAGCTTGATCATATTCAGTTTGATATGAATAGTAGGAAACATATTTATAGTGGTGATGTATTTTTCCAGTTGCAAAAACCCTGCAATTAGTGCAAATTGTAATCAGTGGTAGACACGATTATGCCTAGTAACAAGCCCTTTAGATACAATGTTGAATATAAAGATAATGATAAAAGTTATCCAAAATACATACAAGTAATGCTCTGGTGCAGGAAGGCTCAGTTGTGTGTGTGACATTCAGTAATAGAATAGGATTCAGTGACATTAAATCTATATTTGCTATATTCATCTAAGTATGAAATAGGATTGAAATTAAGAAGTAATAAACAACTTAGATAACATCAAAAAATCACATCTTCGTCAAAGTTTTAATAACTAGAACTCTGAACTAATTATAGACAAAATACACAACAGTACGTTTCTCGTTTGCTTTTTTTTGAGATAAATATATGGATATAGCAAGTGTCGTACTGATCACCAACTTTAAATCACAACTTATTAATGGTTGTCGGTGTGCCAGTTACACTAGGAACTCCTTCAAACGGACTTGGACGAAAAATAGTAGGCACCAGAATGAAATAATACATAAGGAAATATGATAAACTACGAAAAAAAAATTATTGTGTGATTGAGTAAAATAAAAACACTCCATGGTGAATAGTTTTTCAGAAGAGTTTTACTAATTGAAATATATATATGATTTTTTTTGTAACTACAGGGGTACGTACCACTGTGCTGCAATATTTAACAAAATTCTGGTGAAAATTATATTTCTTTTTTTTTTTGTTTATATTTTAACAAAAAGTTTGAACTTCTGCCAGTTGAAAATCTCAAATCTCCTAATTTTTAAAATTCAATAGTGCCCGATAATTGTGAGGCCTCATAACAGAGAAGGAGGGAGCAAATTCTGGAAAACTATTTCTTATAATTATGAGCAAAAATATTTAATTGTTTTTTCATCATTTATATAGAAAAACGCTTTCACTTTTGCCATACTCCATCACAGCATGGATGTTGATATTGGGAGCTTAGTAGAAAACACTAAACGCCTAATCAATCAATCAATCAATCAATCAATCAATCAATAAAAATAATACTTTTTTGCACCTAAATCCTCAGAGAACGAATCTCAGAGGCACATAAATCATTAGCATGGTCATATGTGTCATAATCTAGGCCAAACAAACTAGTCAACAGGAATACAGACCAATCATAAGCTAGGGCTGGAAAGCAAAGCTGAGTACATTGAAATTTAAATAATTCCGGAATATCAAAATTGTTTTGGCCTTTTTTTCAGGGTTTTGCAAGTTCATGTGCATATTTTAAAATTAACGCAACATTTGACAAGAAGTCCATGTAATTGTTTTTGTACAGTTAGTATAGGAAAAGAATGACTCAAAACGTTGAGCCTTGGTTACCACTCTAGCGAGGGCGCTCTTAACTTGTTGTAATTTAGTGATGTCTATTCCTGAGATGTTCTGAAAGAGAGAGGTACACTAAGCCATTTTGCTACTGACCTGTGCCACTGCAATTTGTTTCGCAAAAGACGGGGCAAACGTTTTCGAATGCGACGCAGACCTGCATGTTTGGGAGATATGTTTTCTAAAACTCTGGCTACCAGCAAATACAGTACTACACCAAGGTATGTGGCAGATGCCCATGAATTTGTGTCTTAATTAGGCATTAAATAACTTGTATACTCTTAAGAGCTCCTGCAACTGATCTTATCAGTTGAACAAATAACATTTATTTTCATCTTACTCACGATACCCACCAATGCAGTAAAGGAATTGATGCGGGGTTGGTTCTTTCTCGATCTTGTTGTTATTATCAGAGATAATATATGTGATTAGCCTTTAACTTGCGGTGGAATTCGGTTAAAATTGGAATATCTCATGTGGATAAAAGTGTGGTGTTTTTAGAAAATTCCATCAAAATCAAGTTGGATGTAATACTATGTGATGTAAATGGTTTATAAAACCTTTCTAAGCATACAGCAATGTTATCATTACGTGTATTTTATTCCAGACATGCTTTAGAGTTGATGAGCATAATGAGAACATGGGGGTGCATATGTGTTGAGCATCCATGAAATGGACATAAGGGTTTCATGTATATTTTCTTGTAAATTTCTACAGGTGGTTTAGCGAAGGTTGTTTAAGAGAACAGCCTGAACTAACAAGCTTTGATACAATGTCTATCATATTATTATTCTAAAGTGAAAGATATTAGCATATTTTGGTCTATAAATTCAGCACTTTTGACAAAGTATAAAATTTATCTGGTCTATTTTGTCTATAATATAACAAACAGAGAAAATGAATGATATTAAAAAGCAAGTACAGCAAACAATCATCATAACTCAATTCCCCTGATAAGAGACGATTCCAGTTTAATTGGAAAGTCCTTCAAGGAGTCCAGTATTTGAATCAAAAACTGCACTAAAGCTGGATCTCGCAAAAATGCTCGTTCCTCGTACATATTAGCTGTCACTGGAGTCTTACTGATGATACGTATCCAGCGCTGTAGCCATTGGTCCCTGTGTGAAGCAATAAAAAACAGAGTAATTATAGTAGAAACACAAAGCCGCTCTGATGTACAGCAAAGCCTTGAAGGCCTTACTTCTGCTGCTGATTACAAACAGAGTTTACTGATATATGTAGGAGTCTGGAGCTTGCAATGCAAATTATCTAAGACATCACAGTTCCAGTTTGCTTATATAATAGTGTTATTATATAATTATTTGTGCATATTTATTTAAACACAACATACATTTAGGGCATTTAAGTTTACTTTATTAATTGAAGATGGCTGTCACAGTCTTGTTTTCAGTCAAACATAAAAACAGTCTTTAAAAATAGACTGACAAAAACTTATATATAAGGTACCAGGTTTCAAGACAAAATTGCAAATTTATAGTTGACTTAGTCGCCAGATGGTGGCCATTTTGATTATCATTGGAAAGGTGAAAATATATTCACTTCATCTCCATACTCATGGCTAACATCCCTAAAAAAATAAGGCACCAATGAATATTTTTAGAATTATAACGTTAGCCAACACATTTTCTTGACCTATAATCTTGACCTTCAGTAAATTGTCCTTGGGGTTAAATGTTTGTCTGAATTATGAATTCAATCTGTTCGATCATGTTGGAGCAGTAGCTATAGCAAATTGCAGCGGCGTAGAGATGGGAGAACAATACCCCTTCGAACACAATGGGCTGAGGAGTAAAAATTAAAAAACACCCTCAACCACCACATCTTTTATTTTATTGAAGATGGCTTACTGCAATTTTTTTCAATAAGCTCAACAAGCAATAAAAAAAGATTGTACATGAAACTACTCTAACAGCGAATAATGCATCAAAAATATCATAGGACTTTAATAACAAGTCATGTTGATAGGGGAACTATTGGTAGAAAATGCGCTGTGGTGGACAAAGTGTTGCGAAGGGTACAAAATCAATGGCTTTATTAGCAGTAAAATAAAAACGGAATGTAAGCCATTTATGAAACTTTCTTGGACACAAATTTCATATTTTATGTTTCCTGTGTTATGACCTTGGTCCAGGTACCTCTAATTGGACACACAATCCGACAAATTGAATGACTGAAAGATAATAATCCTAAATAATGATCCAGTCGGAAGAATAAAAAAGCCAATATTTGCTGAATTTTTAAAGCCATTTACCAATGCTAGGGGATGTCAGTCTTTTGTATGCAAGGAAAGACTTACATACCTGACTCCAATGCATACGAAAATCTGGAATTTTCCATCTTTCCCTAAAGCTTCACTAGAATTGTCAATACGGGAAACAACATGACTGAAGGACTCCATGGTCGTTCTGACATCTTCAGCTATTACAAAATGTTCTGTGTCCATAAGTAGTGTTTCAAAGTAATTCTGTACTTTCTCTGTGATAAAAGAAACAAATTAGGAGTATTGTCACAACAAGTGTAAAATGCTTAATTTAAGTTTGAATATACTGGATTAAAAATGGAGATTACATTTGCTATGTAAGTTGAATTATGGAAATATATATTTTTTAAAGAGTTGTGGAGTTGTGTAGCATGGAAGCACCTAGTGTAAGTTGACTGTAACATCATCATAGGCCTGCTTTATATTGGTTACTGTAGCACTATATTTGAAAATGCTCATATATAAATTATTTCAGCCATAATTTTAAGATTATGTAAATCTCCACAATTAGAAAAATAACAAATACAAATCATATGGTTTTCTATGACATTAGTTTAAATCCTCACCAAAAAAATCCCAGATAAAAAATCTGTTCCTGAAGAGTCTTGATGACTTGAAACCACATTGAAAAACATGTTCCATGCAGAAGACAAGTCCGTATTCACCACACAAAAATCCTGTTACACTACCACTTCTACGCTGTAAACAGTACACAGTATTTGTCATGAATAGGATCGAAACAAGACACTTTTAAAAATGTTAAGGATTTTTAATAATGTCATATTTAGGACATTTCAGATCACAAACAGAGCGGAATCTGATTAAAACATAGCTATTAAAACATTGCATTTTATTAGATGGATAATAAAAACAATTATTTCTCCATTATTGTACAGACAACAAATCCGGTGATTTACAGGAAGGGGCAGGCATAAATAAACTGCATAACGATTTAAAAACCCCTTGTCTGTCAAAACCATGACATCGAAAATAAAATGCAAATTGAGGGTGGGGGTGATGGGGCATGGTGGGCTATTGAGAGCGTTTTCCTTTGGTCGCCCGATAAGGGGTTCTGGGCATGTCTAGGGGATCTACCCCCAGACAAGCCTAGATGGCCGGAGACTTGGGTTTCGCTGTGCAATTTAATGCTGAAACTCGCATTTCGCGCAGCTACGCTATCCTCGGGTCGGAGAGTCCCCAGATAACAATAGGAAGGATAACTCCCTCTGGGTAACTCCATTCATCCCACGTGAGAGACCTAATGGCAAACACGCTATCGCCTACACTGAGAAAATAACATCTTTCAATGTCGGAACCTGTTGCAACGCAAATTGCCGCCGCATTCACCAGGTGGCCTTGCAAATCACGTGGTACCCCGGGGTACAACGGTGCTGCATCATATAGCCTGTTGATCGCAGGAATCTGGACATGAATTCCACCAAACCGCAAATTCAAATAATCTGTAGATTTTTCTCCTGCATAAATAAATTGTTGTTACTTATTTGGATTGAGATCCATATAGGTGGGTTTATGTTTTGTTTGTAGCTTTATTTATCGTGTCATTCCTTCAGCTTCTCATTGCAGTCAGTGCAGACAAAAAATGCAACAGGATTTGTCCAGTCCACTGAATGTATATGAATAAGCTGTACGCTGGCTGTCGGTTTTATCCTTGCACACTATAACCTGTAGACTAAAAAATTTCCACAGTAGCCTTGGCTGTTTTTTTCCTGTGCAAAACAGGGATCCAAAATTATCCAATCACATACGAAAGCACTAGTCTACAGCAAGGCCATAATCTTCGGGCACATTGCCAGTGGCGTACCCTGGTTCCTCCGCTCAACTGCAGTTCCAATGCAGCTCTCGCATCAGTGCAGGCGCTGGTGTAGGCCATGGTAATCTTAAATAACCGGCAATAGAGTGTTTGACATTAGGTCTCTCACGTGGGCTGAATGGAGTTACCATTCCTATTGTTACTCTGGGGACTATCCGACCCGAGGATAGTGGAGCTGTGCGAAATGCAACAGAGTTTGAGCTTTAAATTGCATAGCGAAACCCAAGTCTCTGTCTGTCTGACCTTGGGCATATCTGGGGGTAAATCCCCTAGACATGCCCAGAACCTCAATAACCCACCATGTCCTATCACCTCCACCTTCACATCATCTGTAAATCAATCATCTCATCAACTGACTACAACGTTTTTGTTGTATGTATTACAGTGTCACTTGAATGACCATTTGTGCCGAAAATTGACGTAAAACAATAATTTACTACTAAATTACTACATACTAGTTTAGTTGCCCAATCATAGAGCAGCTGTTTTATGATTGGCTGCATAAGAGTACTCTCTTATATGACCAATCAGAGAGCTCCAGAATCCATTGCTGTAGTCTCAACTTGATTCCCAAATCAGTCCTTTGTTTGCCAGCCTGGAGCTAGTTGGAGTGCAAACATTCCTGTACTTTTTTCAACCCACCTCCTCCCTCATCCCTATTCTCTTCTTATGCCATACTAACATATTCATGTTATATAGGGAGCTGCTCCAGCAACATAAGTGGACATTCGATTGTCATCTTGGCCCCAAATCGTGCTCTCAAGTAGCCTCAGCAGCATCATGATTTGCGGCACGGTAGCTTCACTCATGAGACACAGCACTAATGCTTCCTCATGACCCGGAGAATTACACCCCCCCTTATGATGCTGGAGAACTCCCAAGAAGCCAATTGCAATATAATGAATAAACTGTAGTTTGAGTATTACTGACTTGGTCTCATTTCATTCGTCTTTATATCTCACAATCGTCTGAGCCGAACATCTTCTAAGCACTTATCGTAAAATTGACATCATTTTTTTTTACATGTTCTGCATAGTGCTCTGAATAAATGAATATTACGTACTGAGATTTAGATGTGTTTTTATTACTATAATCAGAATGCGCGAGAACAGTCAACATGCACCAGAAATAATCAGCTCGCATATATCCACAGGCCTAAATAAACAATAAACATTGTAGATCTAGTCATGTTTTAGGAACTGTTTTAAATCAATGTTACTATATATATGTATTACAAAAGTGTGTAACCTCGGATAATTCTGTGGCTGATTCTTCAAGTACACAATATTTAATTAAGGAAATTCATTTCTAGAAATATAACTAACCTCTTTTTCTGGTTTATAAAAATGCTTGACTAGACTGTTAACAGCATCACCTAACATTTCTTGTATTTCTGACACTTGCAGTTCTGAAATAGAGAAGGACACTTGATATATACAAACAAATATTTGATAAGACATTATTTAATCTCAGGAACAAAACAATTGAGAAATAAAATAAATATTATAAATGAATGTGACTAAAATAAATGCAACAAATAAATGTGAGAACAATAAATGACTGAAGAAAATATGTAAAACATTGGCTCACTTGATTCACTGGAACGACGTGGCATGCTTGGTGATCGACATCTAGGAGGTGTACGGCATTTCTCCATCAATTCTGCAGCAAAAATATCATGTTATATCATAGTAGCAGTTGGTAATATTGTTTGTCAATAAACTTTTCTCTACATATAAACGTCCCTGTACACCGGAACCTGTAAACAAGTCTTACAGTTACTGTTGTAGTGATCCTCAGTTAATTAACTGTTGAAGGATATCAAGTATAAAAGTTATTTGGTGCTGAAGGAGTTAACAATGGAGATGATTTAGTGACGGGTCAATTCTGTGGCTTGGATGTGAATGAATGCCTCAGTAACAAAGAAAATATACAAATTTAAGACTGCCCCAAAGCTAGAAAATTGAATTTGCGTCATATTGTGAGTACATGTAAAATTAATAGAAATGGAAGCATGTGGACCTACTTTTATGAAGGAATTCAATGATAAATAAAGCAAATGATAACCAGTCAACTTGTACCCATATCAACTGATATCCATGTCAACTGATATCCATGTAAACTCGTACCATTTTCAGGTGCTTACACATACCACTATTAGAAGGGAACTCATACTACCACAAGGGATGAAGACTCATACCACAAATATCAACTCATATAACCAGCTATATCAGGTGTTTCTTTTGAGTGGGAAACATACTTTGATATTATATTGAACAGCAATATATTTCATAACCTAGGATGTATTTTTGTCAAATGTCCTGCATTTTCCTAACAAAACTACCAATTTGTACAAGTAGGCCCCATATATTATTCAGACAAAATGCTGTTATCACATCAAAGGTGAAACTAAGAAAAATAAGGTTTGATGCTTGTGTTCTAGATTTTTTTTCAATTGATTAAATCTAATTTGGTTATAAAAGTACATGAATCACCTCTAAATCAAACAGCCTTAAAGACATGAATTTAATTTACAATTTTTAATGAAGTTATTGTTACTTTTTGTCTTTTTCAAAATCCTGCTGAATGAAGACACATTTTTAAATAATTGTCAATAAAACACCCTGTCTATGTCACATGTGGGGATGTATTTACGCTTTTGACAAAGATGTCAAAATAAAAAACGGCCTCAAGTCAGCCATTTAAAATTTTATCGAGTTGAAATTTTTCATCTGACATGCACCCTGAAGCCGCACATTTTGTTTCATAGTAATAGTCTATCTATCTGGCATGGTTTTTCCAAATATCACGCATATTAAAGTAAATAAAGCTGTAGATCCGCCATTTTGAATTTGATCAAGTTGAAATTTTTCAGGGCATAACCTTCCTTGAAATTGCATATCTTGTTCTATAATAATGGTCTAGCTATCTGGCACGGTTTTGTCTCTTTTGTTGTTTGGAATATTAATAATTAACCCTTTAACTGCAAAATTATTCAATTTGAATTTTCACTCACTTGAAGTTGTGTCTCGCCGACGCGATCCACAACCTCAAGTGAGTGAAAATTATTCTGATTTGACCAAATGGAGGTCAGCTTTTTTCAAATCTTTCTGAATGATGTCACATTTTTATCTTTAACAAGTTTAAAAGCTGATATGTAATATAGGTGTATGTAAAAAACGAATATAATCGCGACCAGCGTTTGAAAATATCAGTCCATAGCACTGTAATCTAGGAAACAGATTCACATTATTTAATATATTGTTGACAATCACTAAGAACGAGTTATTAAGTTATATTATTATGAGTTGATAATAGAAAACAGACTTTGATTACAATAAATCGGTTATGAACATTTTTACAAAATTGTTGGGCTAGTTACCTGAATGGTCTGTGCAAGAAGAGACAGCTTCTGCAAAGAGTAATCTCTCCAAACTGCCATCGTCAACACCTCTACCTAACCACCGACCACAAGGAAACCTGGAAAACAACACAAAATTACCTTATGTTGAAAATATTATGTTATTCATGGTTCTCAAAATCGATGATATAGTAGGGAACTGTACTAAGTTTGAAACAATTGTTTTGAAATTTAAGACGTTTTGACTTGCTACGGCAACCCTTGATCACCACCAGGATCTCAGTATGTGATCAAGGCTTGCCATAGCAAGTCGAAATGTCATAAGTTTCAAAATAGTTGTTGCAAAGTTAGTACAATATACTACTATCTCAAAAATACAATAATTTTAATTTATTAACCCTTGAAGCGCTTTTTACGCACTTCACGATGTATATCACTACCGCCACCCATAACTTTAAGGAAGTAAAAAATTACTTAAATATACAGAGGTTGAATTAAAACATTATCCTGTAATATATTTTTATTTCGTGTGGAATTATGTTTTGCGCATTTCACTCCAGGAGTGTGAGCGCAAAATTATGTTAATGTGAAATATTGTTCAATATTTCATGTATTTTGGAACAGGTTTTAAAGGGTGTGACTGCCGTGGTTGAATGTAATCTAATCTCGCTGATTGTCACGGTAACTGATGGACAAACATAATTATATCTTGAAATATATTTTTACTATAACAAAAATAAATGTAATATTTATAATTGTACTATTATATTTATTCTAAATTATTCCCAATTATTTTAAACTTGCTTGTACGAAGCCATTAAGAATAGTATGTTTTCTGTGCCATTTCTCCAGTGGCTGTTAACCAGAGGGCATGAATGGGTTACTGACATATGTCTTGAGGTCAACATTAATCGTTTCTGTATCTTGATCTGCTCCCTCATCTTTCATGTTTGGCAACTAAGCAGCGGGCTCTCTGTAATGCACCACTGGTGATTCAGAGAGCTTTTGAAGTTTTGTTGCCAGTCAAATCAAGTGGTTGCAACTTGTCTGTGAATGTATTTCTAGGGCGTGTGTTTTCTCTGAGAATTTGAACTAAGTGACAGTAAATTACCCACAGATATGGATGGAAACATTAGGCCTACATAAATATATGCATATAGTTTCTTAGATCTTCCCACAATAAACAGATGCGATGATTAAAAATATTATAATTAAATCCAAAAAAATATTGATATGTCACTGAAACGGCACACATGTAGTAAAGCAAGATATTGATAATTTGATAACCTGAAGGATTGATAGGGTTAACCCTTTCAGCGCAGGAAAAATAATATCTCCAACGGCCGTAGACCCATAACATAGGAATTCAAATAGATCAGAAAGAGCTATCTAAGACATTGATGATGATTTCAAATTGAAAATATATGTAACCCTTTGGTCTCCATGGTTTATACACAAATATTTCAGGATTAATAGGGCTGATGAGTGAAGGTTATCAGCCACAATAGTCGTCCCCCCCCCCTCCCCCCCCCCCCCAGATAGTGACAATACCGTTTTATTTACTTGTGGCTTTATGTCATAGTAATTACTAGTCGAGACGGATTATGACAATGTTATGGCAAATGACAATACATGTATAACGTCTCCAAACAAAAAATTAATCGCAAAAATTATTTTTGCGCTTATTTAGACCGCAAAAATGTGTTTTGCTCGAAAATTGATACCTGCGAAATTAAAGTATACTAACTACACTACATGTATAACGTGTCTAAACAAAAAATAATTCTCAAAAATTTTTGTGCACATTTAGGCCGCAAAAATCTTCTTTGCTCTAAAATTGATATCCGCGAAATTAAAGTATACTAACTGCAGTATATCAAGCTATCAATTAACACAAAATTACATTGATTTCAATTTATTATTCCTCAAAGCGCTAAATTCTAATGTTTAATTTTTGTCAATTGAAGATGTATCTCGCTACAGCAACCCACAACTCCAAGGGAGCAAAAAAATACTGGGTACTTAAATCTAAACAATCAAATTTTATTTTTAGAAGGACAAAGATACAGATCCAAAACCGCTATAGACGTGATTACCACTTTAACCCTTACAGCGCGGGGATAGACTAAAGTAGTCAGAATGTAATGTCTGTAGATAAAGTCCATCCCCGTAATCCGAAAGAGCTGACTAAGACATTTATGATGACTTCAAATGGAAGGGTTAATGGTGTTAAATGTCATAATTTTGTTTGATTTGTTTAATTGGAATGTTTATCTCTTATACACCAATTTATTACAGACCTTAAAGGAATTAACACTATTTTCAGTATGTAGCTGTGGGAGTCATTAGAAAATAAATCAAATTGTTATGAAGTTATAAATTCTGATTACCTATATGTACGGCTTGTAACTTCATTGCGAACAAGAATATGTTCAACCATCCACTTTGGAGACATGCCAGCATTATCATGGCCTATTCTCAATGTTGTTAATGTTCCAAGGTTTTTTTTCTGATAAAAAAATTAAAGCATGTTAAATACAAAAAACTGATATTCATTCATATAAACAAATAAAGTGATGTAAAAGTATGGTAATAAATTACTTCCTCTTTCTCTGTTAGAAATAAATGATCTACCTTCACTGAGAGGTCAAGTGTATTTTTTGGTATGGGAATGGTGCCTGTCTCTCCAAGATGTCCAGCCAAGCACAGCCAACAGTTGGCTGTCGTAGTGTTTCCACCTATTTTTTGTCGTGGAAATAACACAAACCTGTATGGAATGTCTGAAAAGTAAAAATAGGTGTTGATGGTTATAACTGAGAGAAGTATCAACCAGGATAGCAGTAAAAAATGGCCAATATTTGGTTTCAGCTGCACTTTGCCAAAATCATGGCGAAATAATATTTTAGAAAAATACTATTGACCAAATATTGTGCAATACAGTCACAAATCGTCTGGGTAAGAATTTTGCAGTTGTAAGAAAGCCATGCCTGTTGATATTGTCATGGCATGACCACCTCCTGACCAAAATCAAATTATATAATACTAAAGTGCATATGAATATGGCATCTATATTAAAATTAGCAGAGTATTTATTTTTAAAAATCTCTGTATTCTACTTATATTGTCCTCCTAACTTTCTTAGCAGAATAGTACGAGCTTCTCAGTGGTCATCGCAAAAGTTAGTAATGTTCTAGCATATGAACATGGTTTAAATGGCCAAGATATAACAATTCACCACAATATTAAATGTTTAATGTACTCATTATTGAATAATTATTGCAAAGGCAAACCATTATCAGCAGCCAGTGATTCAGAACATATTGCAATTTAAATTTAACTTGATTGATTGTAAATTAATAATCAGCTGACAATAATAGACACTATGTTAACATGCCAAAATTTTACATTTTTGTCACCTGTTTTTAAAAAAGTGTTGGTAAAGCAGTGGTAATCCACTGCATTTAGAGAGAGTAAGTGGAAAAGAAATTGCTCTCGTTCATCTTCGCACCGCAAAAATGCATACCGTTTGTAGAGACTCCTGCAAATAAATATACATCATTGTGATACATATATATATATATATCAGTAAAATCAGTAAAATCAGTAGATCATGACTACAAGAATATCTTATCCATAAAGAAGACATTCAAAAACAAGATAATCTATTACACTAATAGTCTTATTTTATATGATACACCATCTCACATCCAAGGGGACATAACAACAGCCGATACATAAATATACATGTACATCTGCATATTTTAGTTCTACTCCTTTAATAGGGTGATTAATGAAGAAAAGTCTGTTAGCTTGTTTGAGGAAAAAGTTTCCAACATATCTTTATTTAATTTGCTGCACATGTTCAGGAATGCCAGGCAATGACCTGATTAACTTTTGAAAACAAACAAATTTAAAATGGCTGTAAAATATTAGTCTTAAGTAAACTACTCTGTCCTGTAACCTATGTTACAAAATGCTTACTCATGACAAAATTTGCAAATACAGTAAAACCTGTCCATACCGGAATGCCTTGAGAACAAACTTTAATTCCGGTTTGGACAGGTTCTGGTTTGAAAAGGGTTTTTGCTTTCAGAGAGGAACAAACAATGATAACTTGTACAATTGACATGAGGATTATAATTCAGGATGTGTCGCCCGTAGGTGTACAAATGATAGGTGGATGTATGCAAATAAATTGATATAATAAAAGAGACTATTTTTTAAAGATGTTTTATTATATTGAAATATTAAGCATATAATAATTAATTCATACATTATTTTTTCAAGCATGATTCTTATATAAAACACATAATACAGCTAGTATACATAGATTAGTAAATCTAGTACCGGGTATGCATATTGTGTCGGTGATAATTTATCATTTTTTGTAATTGTGTGTTATATATTTCACACATGGAACGCATTTGTCTTTTTATAAACCTTGATTTTTAAGTGCCTAATCTAAAATAACATTACATTCTGGTAATCGTCCATCACACATTTCAAACACGGAGAATATTTGTCAACACCGACATCAGTCCGCTTAAATATCAAAGCGGTAGTAGGAGAAGTTGTGCTTTCGCTACAGAGTTAATCATTTTGCAGCAGTTTTATTTTTTTAAACTGTTTTATGACATAACACACGTTTGTTTGGTAACTTTTATATATTTTCTGGAATATATGACGCTGGACTAAATGTTCCGATACTGTATAATTATGTCATTTAAACAATCAATGCCTTGACTAACAGTAAAAAATAATATAAGATTAATGGAGCGAGAGCGAGAAAAGAATAAATAAATTGTTTTTATATTTTACCTACCGTTAGTTATTTATTGGGCCAATAAATATCACAAACAGAATAAATTTATCCCAAAACACAGTCTAATGTATGCAAGATTTATTGTTTAATGCACTGATATGCTTATGAACTGATACGACCTTTAATTATTCAATTAGTCAAAGATTTTGTTACAATATTCTACTAACCAATTATTGTATTAATCCATTATGTTGTTAAAATATCTTACCAATCTCAAAATAAAGGACCTATAATAGTTCCTCTAACTCGAAAAAGGTGTTATCAACACTAACTTCACCTTCACCATTGCATAACCAGATAACAAGCAGGATGAACATTACGTCACATTGCCGCCCCCTGTTTAAACCTTACTGCACCGCATGCGATTTTAAAAATTCTATACAATACAGTTTATGCATTTGGGAGAAACAGTGAATCCGGTATTCGGAGTAGACAGGTTCCGGTTTGGAGAGGGTTATTTAGTATTGATTTGAGTGTAATTAATTCGGGACTAAATAATTATTACGGTATAGACAGGATTCCGGTTTGTACAGGGTCCGGTATGTACAGGTTCCACTGTATTATATCTAACTGATCAACTGATCAACTGAAACCGACAGCTTGTTCCATTGAATATAATACACCATTTCACATCCAAGGGGACATAATAAAGGCTGATAATAAAGCTGAGAGCCCATATATGGTAGTCATATAAATTTAAATAGATCTGCAAATTTCTAGCTCTAACCAAACAGCTGCGTTTGACCGTGTAAATACAGTAAGCCTAGAACCTTCCAGAAAAAGATGAATGAAGAAAAGTGAGATAGTCATACATTCCCATTGAAAAAGGATTAGAACATCAAATAAGTCTGAACCAATTTTCTTTATTTTGTGGTTAAAAAACTATCTATCCCTAATTACTGTATGTAACCTTTATTCTGATATTAAACATATGTTTAACTTCAAGTATAAACATACAAAATTATACAAACTGCAGTGGAGATTCAAACCTTGATGATAAGAATTTAATGAATATAAATGGTAGAATAATTAAGATGATAAAACTCACTTGAGCAGGTCAGGTTTTGATAGAAGTTCCTTCAGGTGTCGAGATAACAATTTTTTCTCCAATGATAGTCGCACCCATGCTCTCATACATCCAACTTCAGACTTTATATCTTTCATATTTTGCACATTTCTAAATAACATAAGAATGTTGTGGTACTTGTCAGATGGGATAATTCACAACATAGGACACTAAGTATTTAAACAAAATATATTACAGCAGTCAGCACAGTTTTACTTAGGGCAAGAGACGCTGTTAGAAATTACTACAGATTTATCAGAGAGGCAAAAGCAAACAAAGGCCAGCCATAAACCCAGCACACATGATTTTTCAGGGCGCATACTTCCCTAAACATTTTGTTTTACAGAAAAACTGTAATGGTCCAGCTATCAAGCACAGTTTACCATGTATATAATAAATATTTAAGCCGATAATGGCCACAAGTTGGCCACATTGAATTCAGTTTTCAGGGCAAATCCCTCCGAAAAACCGCATATATATGTTTTTATAGTATTGTTCTAGCTATCTGGCAAAAGTGAATGAATGGTTATAAACCTCAAATTGGGGGCTCTCAGTCCCTTTCCCGGGAGTCTCCATTTAGGTCCTTTGCTTTGGGCATTCGATTGTCATCTTGGCCCCCAATCATACTCACAAGCAGCCTCAGCATTACTGTATGTGGCATTACTGTATGTCATAACCTCACTCATGACCCACAGAAATACGTCCCTCCCTCCACACACCCCCCCCCCCCACATGATGCTGGAGAACTCCCCAAAAAAGCTAATTGTAATATAATGAATAAAAGTATGCATATCAAGTATAGCTGACTCGGTTTTCAATCTTTACTCAATCATTTCCATCTCACGGGTCATCGGCCGTATCCAATATGGACTTTGTAAAATTTGACATAAAAGTATTGTTCTAGCTATCTGGCAAAAGTAAATGAAGTGTTATCAACCTTAAAAGGCACATATACACCCCCTAAGCGATGTGTGTGTGCCATGTGAAAGAAATCCCGTGTGGGAAGAGACTGATGGCCGAGTGATGCAATAACCCCATGCCCCCAGCTTCGTGGGGGATAGAAAGGCATGACTTCACACACCAAATTTGTTTTGATACACTTACAAACCTCTACATGCAGATATATAAAATCATCAATTTTTACAGATGAACTAGAATTTATCATAAACATTCTCATAATAATACACAAAGATAATAATTTTTAGTCCCAATGACATGAGATTTGATATGTTGGCAGTTGTAATCTTGTGATATACTCACCGCTGCAATATAGTAGTAGCAGGGTAGTAACAATATTAGTAGGCTTTGCATAAATAATTAAAGCAAACACAGGACAAAATGCAAAACAGCACGGTTATTACAATGAAGAAAAATACGTACTTTACATCAAATGCTACTGAAATAGGCAATGGGCTTAGCACTGGAAGCTCTGGACCTTTACTGGGTTTTCGGCGATGACGCCGTATTGGCCAAGTTTGTGTCCCACTGGGGCAAGGTTCACCTTCCAGTGCAATACTTGCCAAATCTGAATTGATGAAACATACCAATCAATTATGTCTAAGCACATAGTTACACTACAGAAAATAATTCATGTAAATTATATGATTGCCCAGTATGATGAAATCTTCTATTGGTAGCTTTATGAAATACTGTGACATCCCTGTCACTAGTAATGTCAGCGCAGTTACTAATATTAGTGTTTCATTAAAAAAAATGTTAATTAAAAAAATAACAGGTAAATATTTGACAGCATTCCTCTTGATATAATAACACCTATTTTGCTGTACAACATGATATGTCAATCATGAAATGTAAACAAATTATTACAACTGATGTGAATAAGTAATTGATAGTTGACATTATTGTAAAATAGATTTAAAATTATGTACATGTATTAGCTGTATTGAAGCTGGTGTGTCAATGGTCATATTATTGGCTGTACACATGCAGAAAAAAGTAATATTTAAATATAACTGGAGTAAAAAATATAAAATAGTATACAATGTAATGATAACTTTCAATATTTCAGAAAAAAGAAGCAAAACATGAAGAAAATAAATACATCAATTAAATAATAATTTAAATCTATGTAAATAAATTGCCATAACTGATTTTATTTTTGCAGGGATCAGACTGAATGATCTCTTCTATTTAAAAAATACACACTATAATACACTGTATTTCATATTGGGGTCGGAAGACTGATTCTGTTTAGCGATTATCTTGTTCATCTGAAGACTGTGTTTATATAATAATAACAATGTTTTTGTTTGTAAAATTCCACATTTTTTATGTTAAAATACACCAGTTGAGGTAATGCATCTATTTTTTACAGAATGTTTTTCTTGATCAAAGAAAGCATTGACAATTTGTGCAAATGGGCAAAAAAAAGATAGTATTTCCAATTGAAGGTTACCTGATAATAAGGTAAGTGCAAAAAAAAAAATTGTTTAGAAAGTCCCTTCATAGAAAACTAATAGAGAAAAACCTTTAAATTAATAGACAACTGGTAAGCATTTGATTTCACTAGCTTGACAATACAGGATATTGTAATTTATACCTTCTAGTAAGTTATGTTAACGTAACTGATGTATGTGTTTGCTGTGACCCCGATCATAAGCAAATCTAATTTTACAGATATGAATCAATGTTTGTGCATGAAAAGTCAAATAGAACTGTCTACATAAGCCATGCAATGTAGACAAAACAAATTTCTTATTTACTTCCTTTCCGAAGCATTTCTAAGAATGTTCTAAATTATTACGTTGTTGTGCAGACTAACTACAACAATTTGTTTAGCAGTTGCCGTGACCTGGAGCGCTCCAGCAATGATGTCACTAAGGTCACATGGACCGATTCTGGTGTTTGATAATGGGATATATTTAGTTCTAATGCATACACATGTGAAGGCACAAAGATTTACCAGATCATTGAATTTAAATGAAGATTTAAAAGATGTAATTCGATGGATGGGTCAAATGGCATCAGGTGTGATGCTGATAAAAACTAGAAAGGTCACAGATTTTTGTAAACAAAAAACTGTAGATGTCTCCCCTACAGCTGCATAAACATAAAGGTTGTTAGCTAATAGATGTAGTGTCAATGGCTTTTGTAATTAATGTTATTAAATGGCCCCTGTGGACAGTAGAGAAATGAAATAAATCGGGCTTTAGGCCACCTTTGTGCACATATAGGCTAAACTGGGCCAGGAGAACCTCCTGAGGATGGTGAGATGATTGAGATGACACTGTCCTCCAGACACAGGATTCGAAAATGAGTCCTGGCGGTCTGAGGCCGAGCACGCTACTTCTGGGTCAAGGAGGCTCCCCACGTGAATGGGGAAAAAACAATTTTTGTTTCTTTCAAACCGCCGAGACCGGGAGCCGAACCCCGAACTCTGGCGTGAAAGGCAGTGGTGCTAACCACCACCCTAGGGCCCCCGTCCTGTGGACAGTAGAGACTATGTATCAAACGGAATTCATTATTCTGTTTTGGAACCAGGCCGATGTAGGAAACACAATGTGGCTTGTCAACACTCCCAGCAAACACGAGACTTTGACCCAATGCTGGCCCACCATCTGCGATGCTGGCCCAGCATCAAACCAGCACTGGTACAATGCCTCGTGCTTCGTGGGCTGCGTTCAATAGCAAGCTGGTCTGCTGGTGCTTACTGCTGGCGGCAAGTACAAGCCAACACCGACCCAATGTCAGTTAAATGTTGTGCCAGCGTCTCCGTTGCTGGCCAGTATCCATTCAGCCCTAGTCAGTACTTCATGCTGGCGGTACCGGCACGATGCTTTGAACCAAAGCTGGGTTAATGTTGGCTCGCGGTCTGTAACGCTGGCCCACATTCAGTGAGGCACCAAACACGACACGGTAACCTAATACTGGGCTAATGTTGGCTCAGCGTCGTGGACGATGGGCCAACATTAGCCCAGCATTGGGTCAACATCTCGTGTTTGCTGGGGCAACTTCCGCGGCCTCCGCCTGCACGATAGAAACCGCTGGACAGACGGACAGAACACGACGGACAGAACGCGACAGACACACTGAGCAGACAGTGGTAAACCAACATGTCCCACCTCATTACATGTAGATAGGACAGATAGGTTAGATTCGGACGTATAAAGATGGTCCCCACGCTGCCAGTGTTAAACACGGCGTCATGTCCCCAAGTGCAGCATCATGATGCAGTTTCCATTAGTGTCATGTGTCACGCTATGAAGTAGAATAATTCTTTTGAACCTTGAACATCTTGCCACGAGAAGAATGGAAAACAATGGCTTCGTTGATGGTTATGTTTCTGATGGCTATACAGTATTAAACAGCAGGTAAATGTGTAATTCAAACATACTTAATTCTTAAGTAATCTCAAACACAACATATTTTACAGTTTTGTATTTTTTGTGTTTACTTGTGTAAGTCATATTCTAAGTGCTCCATAGGTTAACCCATTTTTGTTTCATTCTCTGTCGGTCTGCTATTCTGTTGTAAGTGTTGCAATAGCCTCAGATAGAGTTGGCCAATTACAATGTATACACGTATAACTTATCTGCTCCAGGAGACTCTTTAAGTGGTAGGTGGCATCTATATTCATTATTCAATCATTTCATCATTTTGTTCAACAAACAGACGTAAATGCCTTCAGTTATATCTTTCAATAGGAGCTTCATACTTAAGCCCTATATAACCCTAAAATAAAAACTTGTTCTGAAAAAATGCTCAACACTATAAGCTTCCCAATATTCATCGGGGATGCTTAATAAAATTACTCATTCATGCAAAATTTCCAGAAAATATTGAACATCAAATGTGCACCCCTTCAGAGAAAATGTAAAGCTTTCTTCCCAAAATATGCGATTGACAGCACATATGTGACTTAAACTGCTAATAAAACAGACCCTAGACTGCTCAAGTACTACCGGGTATTAATTTCAATTGAACCAGTTTTTGAAAGAAAAAAAATTCAATCTACATGTATAAATGTGTGACTGCCAGTTAAATTTAGTTTTATATAAAATATATAGGAGAAAGTGGTTGAAACTCTCCTCCTTCGCAGCATTTTAAGTAGTGTTTGACAAATGTAAACATCAGGGTACAAATTAAGGCTTAGTTTTTAGAAGGGACTGTCCCCCCCTGGATTTTTTGTAAGGTGGATTTCTCATTCAAAAGGGGGACTGTCCCCTTTTGAATTTCTTTTTGAGGGGGAAAGTTTTGGGGTATAACATTAAAAAATTAACAAGTAAAATGTAATTGAAAAATAAATGTTGTTTTTATTTTTATTGTCGCCATCATGCATTCAGCAAAAAACTAGAAAAAGTTGTTTGGAAACGAACTCGAAAGCAGCCTTCCGTTATCGCTCGACCACTAGTTTAAAATTGTTTGCTCAAAAAAAAAAAAAAGTGGCCGACTGGCAGCCATTTTGGATTTTTTAGTGTGAACTTTGTCATGGGTTATCCTTGTGTGAGACATTACATTTTGTTTTATATTCATGGTCCAGTCATTTTGCATTTTTTGAGTAAATATTACAAAATTTAAAATGGCCACTAAACGGCCATTTTGAAATTGTTTGATCCCAAAAGTTAATCAGGTCATTGGCTGACATAGCTGAACATATTTGCCATATTAAAAGAAGATCTGATAGCAACTTTTTCCTGAAATGAGCTAACGAGCATTTCTTCGTTAATGGCCATAGTAATTAAAGGGGATCTGGGGATATGGGGATCAAAATGTCACCAAAACAACTCTCCGGTGGTATGTGATAGCTATGTGAAGTATGAGGAGGCAGAATTGATAGATTAGTAGCTATCTTGAAAACAAATAACGGCGGCGGACCGTGTGGAATAGAGTAGGCAGCCCGCCTCGGCGAGGGCTGCTTAATAATTGAAATGTGTCTTTGAAATGTCTTTGTATATGGCCAAAGTCCTGGAACGTGGATCCTTCTAACTTGAAGCCTATATGTGGAGACATCACTACCCAGTAAACAAGAAACGTTGGTCCAATGCTGTGTGAATGCTGGTCTGCCAACTGCGATGTCGGCCCATCAATAACTCAGCATTGGACCAACGCTTCGTATCCGCTGGGCATGAGCTGCCCGTGGGAATCATCCAACCCTTCACGTTCAATGGTCCAATAAAGATATGCCCAGATTATGACTCGATTTAATGCTCATATTACATGTAGTAGAAACATACCGCAAGTTTATTTGCATAGCACTAATTACCCCTTTAAGCCCTCTGGATGCATTAAAGCATCATTCTACATCCCTGAAAACAAACTTAATTTTTCTACAACTAGGGGTTTTAAAATGAAAATTTCTATGAAACTAGTTTACCAATACATGGCAATTTTCTTCAATTTCCCACCCACTTCAAATCATCGTCATCCACTAGGCCTACAAGTCGAGAATTGAGACAGCAATTCGCGGCTTGTAGTGGATGAAGATGCTAATGACAAATTCAGGCTTGAAAGGGTTAAACATTTTTTCAACATGATAGTATTTCATTATTGACCCAATGTAATATAAATATGTGCCATGAATAGTTATACAATGTCTAGCACATGTGAATGTCAGCATGTACACAGTTTCATTGTGCATAGGGCAGATGTGGCTCTTTGAAAACAATAGGCCTACATAGGCTGATAATTATGTTACACACAGCCATGTCAGTCTGTCAGCGCACCCCTCTCAATACTTGATACAGAATAAGAGGTTCAGCAATGCCCGTCTCCAGTGAGTGAGTAGAGCAGTCGCTCAATAATTGTCTTGTTTAGAATGCTAAATAAGCACAGCTTACCAGTAGCCCACCTCCCTTCCCTAATAAAAATCAACTGACAACGCTTACTTCACAAGTAAGGAGATACTGCCTTTTGGCTTGGCAGGGAAGAGTAGGTTCGCTAGGATCTTGGCGCTGCAGTCCCATGCCATGTTCGAACTACACTAGGCCTACATTATGTAAGTTTGTGGAGTCAGACCGGCATGTACTGTAGATCTAGTAATATTCGCCAGGATGACAAATTGCGATGACAAATTCGCGAATTCAAGAATCTCACGATTTTTTTTAATATAATAGCGCTACTAAAGAAAAATGAAAATTCACAAATTCTAAACTTCGTGAAAAGTCTTAAAAATCAGAGATTTGCGAAAATTTAAACACGCAAAAATTACCAGATCTCCCCACCGCTGGCAAGTTTCCGGACATCAGAAGCAGATACAATCTTATAATAAGTCTGCAGTAAAGATAAACAAAACACAATTTCCTCAAACAGATTTTTGCCCCCGGAGGCCAGAAATGTGATAACTAATGCGCGGGATCTGAGAAAAAACGGCGGGAATCCTGTGTTTGACCATCCTAATTTGTGCCCTTGACATGGTTGAGATTAAGGTTTCCGAGGCCTAAAATCAGACCTCATCTGGAGAGAATGCTGGACTTGGACTTGGTGGACATCTGCAGCATGCTGCAACAATCATGAACTCCATCAATTAACGCCAGTAGTCTCTGAATGTCATCAGATTTAAACTGCAGAGGCCAACAAACTGGCGATGGAATTACGGTAGGCCTCAGCCTAATGATTGTTTAAAATCGATTATCATTTTAAAAACGTGTATAACTTTTAATCTTAACATAATTTTTTTTGATTATTACCTATCTCATGACCATGTCAAAATAAATGATCACTGAAAATTGTCTATTTTGAATTCATATCCCTCCTTGAAAACGCACATTTTGTTTTGTAGCAATTGTCTAGCTTCATGGCATATCCCTCCATTTAAGTAAATATTAGCTGATAGTCTTCCATTTAAATTTTATCGAGTTGAAATTTTATACGGTGCATTCTTCCATGAAGTCTCATATTTTGTTTATAGTAATGGTCTCTATCTGGCACAGTTTACCAGATATGAGGCAAATTGAAATAAATCATGGTCAGACATTTTGAATTTTCCCAATTAACTTTTTTCAGGTCACATATCTCCCTGAAACCTCAAATTTTGTCTTATAGTATTAGTAGTCGTCTAGCTATCTGGCACGGTTTACCAGATATCAGCGATATTAAAGTAAATAAAGCTATTTTGGTCGAGTGATATAGGGGAAAAAGTAGGTAAAAGGTTATAACCCCTAAAAGGCACATCTACACCCTCTAAGTGATGTGTGTGTGCATTATGAAAGTAATACCACCATGGGCTATTATACAATAAATTAGAAATTATATAAGTGGTAATTATCATATATCATCATAACGTACTTCCAGTATCATGTGTCCCTCACAGCTTTTGTATTACTAAACCAATTAATTGATTTTTTGCAGAATAAGACTTTAACAAATTTGACTTCATGTCTGTAAACCAATGACATTTATAATATGGACTAGGTTTTTCTGAACTATATCAGACAATTCTAATGAAGGATTGTAATTTTCCTGCTATGAATCATTCAAGACAGTCTGGACTATAATGCAGGCTGTTACAAATACTACAATAGAATAAAGTAAACAATGTAAAAAATAAGCTAGAATGTCTAAATAATTGAGGTAATGTACATTTCATGACATTAGCCACAACACATGACATAAAAACGTACACCCGATTTTCTTGGGTAATCTGCATGAGAGAGTCATAGCAGCCGCTTTCAAAGAAAAAGCAATAAACGCACATAAATAAAAAGCTTAATTATTCTGAAGCACATGTAATAGAAATCATGATTAACTTATGTAGAATCATATAAATACAGATCTCCAGCAAACTGAATTATTTATAAAGACAATGCACACAGAAAAACTGACTGCATATAATACTGCAAACTAAAAAAGACAAGAGAAATAAGTATCAGCTGATTATTGATCAGCAAAACATAACATGTAGGACAAATGTTACTCTCCGCAGCAATCATTCAAAATGGAACAACTAGAAGTGGGCAACATTTATAAGAGGGAAGTTATTTCTCTAGAACATTGGAAAAGAATATGCTGAAAGTTCTCTATACAGAAGGCCTACTTTCTCAATCAATAAAAGGTCAAAATCTGGATTTAGGCAATTTTGGGGAAAGGTGAGGCTGGCAGTAAGATGAGGTTGTGTGTACGGTAGATGTAAGTGTTGGTCCCATCTAAACAATTGATGTAAACTGAGGAAATTTTTGATAAATCTGATTATTACTCTTTTAATTGTATAAATCTCAAAAAATGTTTTTATTAAATTTAACAGAGACATACAATATTTTAGGTGATATATATCTAGACACCAAGGATGGCCTTGGTTAAGTTTTTTTGGTAGTCTTTTGTGTGCTATTTGTAAAATGTATACCGCTATAAAACTCAAAAAGAATGAGAGAAAATAACTTTCACTATGAAACATTTTTTTCATAAAGATTGATACATCCGGCCAGCAAATAATAGTGATTGAAATCCTCCATGACCTTACCTCAACAACACTAAAACCTAAATCTTACCACCGAAAGCCCTTACTTTCACAACTCTATGTTTGCTATCTAATTGGTAAATGTATTTAAAACGTGCTGTGTTATTCAGTAACATTTTTTATTCATTTGAAGAGCTCTGGCATTGCTAATGCAATTTTCAGCTTTAAAGTAAAATGTCCTTATGCTTGAAAATTGCGAGTGTTAGAATTTATTTATAACCAATGCTTAATTTCAGATTAAAATTATGTAAATTTGATAATCTCAATCTATGTTTTTTATGTAAAAAAAAAGATTTTGATAATGCTTGAAAGTGTCACCTGTGTGTACAGTGAACTAGATATTCCCTTACCTAAGCAGGTGGCAGTGTTTAAAGATACAAATATGTAGCATTTTCAACAAGTCTGTTTGGGGGAATGTGCCCTACACATCATGTGCTTGATCACTGTCGTCCCAGTAATGGGGCAGCATGGGATATAATGGCCTAACCCTGGTAATTTTGCGAGATAATCACATCTGTGTAACTGTTTACCATGTTTACATTAATTGGTCGTTGTTATAATGGTGACTGTGTGTCATCGCTAGCTTCGCCAAACTGCAGCTGCGAACGGTTAGGCTAGAGTTCGTTGATTAATTGGCTCTGAAGACCGCCGAGTCACGATAATGGAAAATCACTGAAAAAATAAAATTGAAATTTTGTCTTTTTTTAATTTTATTATACCTCCGACCCGCTATGTGTCGATATAAATTGAAATAATAATGTAAATTATGCATTTTTTAGATAAATGTGTTTCGTGTAAGTTCATTATTACAAAATCAAATGAAAAAAAAATTATTTTTATTTTTTTCCTGACCGTCCGCTCTGAATCTTAAATAAAAATTCTTGAGAACCAATTAAAAAAAACAAGAGGCCTGAAGTCCTATATCATCCCCCACCATAAATTAGTTTAAAGTTTTTGCGGTCACAAATATTTAAAAAGTCAACTTGTGGTGGCCATTTTAAATTTCAGTAAAAACTTTAAAACTCAGATGCACATCTCCATATTGTGGGGAATGTGATTGTAAAATTTGAATAATTTCCGACTTTAAGTTCTTGAGTTTTTGCGCCCACAAAAAAAAAATGAAGTTTATCCGTGGCGGCCATTTTGAATTTCAGCAAAATCTTTAAAAATATCACCTACACATCTCCATATCGTGGGAAATGTGATTGTAAAATGTGAGTAATTTCTGACTAATTTTTGTTTTTGCACCCACAAAAAATTGAAGTTGGTCCGTGGTGGCCATTTTGAATTTCAGTAAAAAAATCTAGTGGAGAATGTGAAATGCAAAATTTTAATAATTTCCGACTTAAGTTTTAAAGTTTTTTGCGCCCACAAAAAAATTAGAGTTGTCCTCTGGCGGCCATTTTGAATTTCGGTAGCATCTTTAAAAAATCACTAGCACATCCCCATGTTGCTAGGAATATGATGTTAAAATAATAAAAAAATGACCAAACTAATTTTTTGAGTTTTTGCGCCCACAAAATAATTAAAATTGATCCGTGGCGGCCATTTTGATTTTCAGTAAAACCTTGAAACAGTCACCTGCACATCTCCATATCATGGGGAATGTGATAGTAAAATTTGAATAATTTCTGACTTGAAGTTTCAAAGTTTTTGCATCCACAAAAAATTTTGGAGTTGACTTCTGGCGGCCATTTTGAATTTTGGTAGCATCAAAAAAAAATCACTTGCACATCCCCATGTTGCTAGGAATGTGATGTTAAAATTAAAAAAAAAATTGACCAGTAGTTTTTACGCCCACAAGAAAACGTGATGCCGGACACCAACCGCCGGACAGAATCCTGGCGTCCACAAAAAATTTTGGAGTTGACTTCTGGCGGCCATTTTGAATTTTGGTAACATAAAAAAAAAATCACTTGCACATCCCCATGTTGCTAGGAATGTGATGTTAAAATTAAAAAAATTGACCAGTAGTATTTACGCCCACAAGAAAACGTGATGCCGGACACCAACGCCGGACAGAATCCTGGCGCGACTAAAATCCCCCTTCCCCTACGGGCGGGATGGTAGGGGATAAAAACTGTGGCCTTAGTTGGAGGTAGGCGACAATAATTGGAGGCTTTTATGAACATGGATTTATGTTTGGGGCTGGAAGGGGGCGTTTATTGGAATATTCATTCATTAAAATTCATTTATATATGCTTAAACTTACATTTTACATAAATTTCAGTGCTATAAATAATGCAAGGGAGACTTAGAATAGGCTTTTGAAAAGCCGCTTCCATGCAGGCCACTCAGTAAAAAATGTTTTTGAAAAGCTGCATATGTCATAGGGGAGACAGATATATATATATATGTATCAACACAAAAGAGACTAAACTAATTTATTATATCAAGTTTGAATGCTAATATTGCGGACTGCATAGACTTAACATATAACCTGGTATAAAAAACAAGACATCAACCCAAAGTTGGCGAACCATCACAGGCAGAGAGCCTCACATCTGCCGGGACATAGCAGAAGTCTATTCAGCGAACATTAGTCACAGACCCAAGACCAATATGATGTTAAATTCAATTTATTATTTATCATTCAGTTAGCTTTGATAGCCAGGCTATTTCAATAACGTTACCATGGTTACACAGTATTATATCTATACAATCTTAATTAAAGACCTTCACTGAGACCAAAGAGATTCAATAAGGGGCCAGTGTCACAAACCCGCTGTATAACGAATGAAATGTTTGTTAACATTTATACCAATTAGGTATTGATCATATCGGATTGTATTCATTAACAAGAGAACATTAAATGTTTTTTAATATAGAAAAAAGTTCTTGTGGTTTTCATGATTTAAAATTCTATATAAGAATAATTTATTTAATAATTTAGAATTATGCATGATAATGCAACTGTGCAGCTAATTTTATCATGTTTCACAAATTTAAGAAACCATTTATCCAGAAGATATTTGATATGAGACATATCTCAGTTATTTCAGAAATATATAAGGGTAGTTATTAAAATCAGCCATGATTAGTTTTTTAAGTGATCAAAAGCTAATGAAGATCATATTGAGATAGATTTTATAAAGCTACTGCCTTCTATTTACAAGTACATTCAATAAAATTAAAAAACAACTGAAATTGATTTGCAGTCACTGGCATAATTGGATTTATCATACTTCTTTTGCCAGACTTGAAGAAAATATACACAGAACAACAGATTTGAAATTAAGGCTTGCTGGTCTGGATACGATTTGCATAGGCACTAAGAAAAACATAAGTTGAACTGGAAAAATATGATGCACCATTGACAATCAATACTGAAACAAATTGATTATTTTAAAAGCTGGTCCTTTGAGCAGTACATGTGCTTAACAACATGCATCTTAAATATAAATGATGATCACAAAAAAAATCAAAACCACAAAGATGTCTTATCTACATAATGTAGAGGTAAACATAATGTTGAAAAGTCTCTGTTAGCCACAAACTGGTTTCCCACTGCATAAATATAAGAATGTAGATAGTCATATCATGTGATGTTATACTAACATAACTCGCAAAACACATAAAGCATGAGCAAGCTGATAAAAACACAGTGATAAGTAAATATTACAACTTTGGCCCAAAATAGTCACTTTTTATTACATGGAATTACTTGAAAACTGCCTTTTTATTTTAATATTTGTTTTTCATTTGAATCTGTAATTGCTTATGCTAGTTACAGCTTCCCATAACAAAGTAGAGTCTAGATATTTATCTTCTAGTCTTGTAACATTTAAATACCAGTAAATATGATTGGGGCAATCACACAGTAATTGCTTCATAAGGTAAACAAATTGAGGTTGCAGCATAGTCTCACAAAGATGTGTAAAAAAGCCTTGACATATTTTGAGCCAAATTAAGGAAACCCCTTTTACATGAGAGACGGGCGCCTGTAGCGGGTAGAGTGCTGGAGTCTCCAGCACGTCCGGGCATGTGCCAGCTGGATTTAGGTGAATAATCTGTGGCAAGTTGGCAGCAAATGTAAAGATAAAGTAGGGATCAGTAGTGCATCATTTAAACACAATCATAATAATGGTAATCTCATATTATCACATATTTATATAGATAGAACACCACACAAGAATATCAGTTTTATGGAGCAAGATAAAATCAACTGTTACTATATACACACTGAAGTTTAGCTTCAACCATGTGTTCAACCCTTTAAGCTCCCTTGTCACATTTATGTACCACATAGTATATTTTGAAAAAAATCAGTGAAAGAAAAATAGTACAGTACATGATAATAAGAATGGTTTAAGCTTTCATTTGGGTTATTATACTTGGGTATTGTGTACACGATCAGGACATATTCATTCACTTTGTGATGGCAGTTGCAGTAGGAATTCACATCTCAAGCTGAACGGAAATAAATAGTAAATAGCTGGGAGCTAGAAGGGTTAATAAACAATAACTTAAGATGCATGTACTTACCGGGTGTGAGTAGATTAGGATTTGGAGCACTGTTGTTGCTCGTGGTGCTACCAGTTATGCTACCCTCTGTGGCGAGGCTACTACTAGTGCTACTAGTAAGACTAACTTGGTCTGCCTCTTGAAAACTTAATAAATGAGACCACAAAGAAGACTTCCCCTAAAAAATATTAAAATGAAAAACATTATTCAGAAAATAAATAAATAATTTTACATCTTCCTATTACCGTACTTTCCGGCGCATAAAACACAACTTTCACTTTAAACCCACTTTTGAAGGCTGGTGCGACTTATGCTCTGGTGCAACATATGTATGTTTTTTTAAATTGGCTGAGGACTGTTGGAAAAAAATCTAACAGTCGTTATATCATCATTTGAAGACCATTGTATGTCAGTGTTAATACCATTTGCAAATAATATTTACTTTACTAATTGATTATTTTGCATAATGCAGGAAAACTGTGTATTTAATTTACGCTTGTATTATGAGTATATATTACGAGTTCTATTTTCAAAATCATAGAAAAGGTAGTAGCCAAGCGTCTTCAAGTTCATATTAACCCTTACACTGCTATGGGCAACTATTGTCGCCTAAAATAAACCAAGCATAGCCTGCCGTGGGCGACTGTCGCCGAGTAAATTAAAAAAAAATATATATACTTTTTTTTTGACAAATTGTTTTTGTGGTGTCTTTCTATTTGCGCTTTAAAGATAGCTAACTGACTGATTTTGTAATATAATCTTTCAATATCAGTTGTCCATCACATGTTTTTTTTAAGAAAAAAAGTGCCAGATATTACTCAGTGGGAAATCACGCATGCTACAAATTTTATGCAGCAGTGTAAGGGTTAAGAATAACCGACTATCTAATTCATTACAATCAGCCTACAGGAACTATTCTAAACAATTATGTACTGAAAGTACATAACAACATCATTTTCAGTATGGACAAGGATGAAGTTAGTTCTGATACTGCTTGGTTTTCTTCCTATATGAAGACATCATTCCCATAAACACACATGCCAGCCACCACTGACGGCGGAAATGACTGCAAATGGCCCATGATCGATGACCTATGTCCGGTACACTGTAATGTAATTACCATAGAATTCTGATATACTCCGCGATTTAACTTTGAGGTATATTCGGCTGTCAGGTTAACTCACACAATCCCATGTGAAATAAAATGGGAACACAACATTGTTGATTGTAAACAACTATTGTAAATGCTTGTGATGCTAAACAAACATTAATTAGAATGTAATGAAGTATTTATAAAAAAATATATTTTAACAACACCACTTCAATTATAAAAAAAAGCAGGCATGATGTATCAAAGAGCAAATTTATGGATTAATTCGGATCATCCTAGACTTGGAAATGAGATCGCAATAGCAATTGCCCAGGGCTGGAATAGGATTCAAAATGTTTGTTATCCAGTGGACAACCAACATGACTATTTTGGTTGTCCACCACAATTTTAAGTTGTGCACCCAAAAATTAGAACAAAAGTCAAAACATAATTTTCAAACTATAATTTTGATCACGTCCACAACTATTAACTATGTTTCACAGTCAAAAAACAAATGGTCAAAATTTGGCTAGGCCATTAGGCCAGTAATAGTTGTGGCCCACAGTCAGTGACTGTCACTGTGAAGTGACTGTCACTGTGACTGTTGGATGAAAATCGGTGGTTACCTGGAGGGAGAACCATCAGGTAATGTCACGTGGGTTGTCTGTTTTGTGATTTAGTTGACAAACGGAACGCTCCTATTTCCACGGGTGGCAATAAAATAGACTGCCAATTATCAAGTTACTTCTTCAAAAATAACATCAAAACGTGACTTTTCTAAAATAATTTGTGTGGGCACTTATTAGTCTTCAAGGGTTAGAAACCAAATACTTTCAGTGACCATTGGTTCCGGGTTCAGTTGCCAATGAATTACATTATAGAAATTCTGTGCCGTGATAAACGTAACATCCAAGACAAGTAGCCAGCCATAACAGTGACCGTCCAAGTCAAGTTATACTGTATCCACTTCCCTATTATCTATTAATCACCACTTAGTGCTAACCTTTTTGGTCTGTATTCCATGGCTCCATATCCTTTCCAATAGCTCACATAAACTTGCTATCAAAGTATTCTCCTCAACACCTGATAAAGTGGCCTCTCCGTGACCTAGTTCAACTGCCTCTTGTCCCATCTTCTGAACCAACATCTTTTTTGTCTGGAAGGATAAAATAATGTGATTTGCATATCCAACTAAAATGCATGGCTTCCGGAAATATATTTCAATCCCAATGAATTATAATTAAATAACAAGAACGCACTCGACAATAGTCTGCCACCATTATTGAACTTGGAAGTTATTGTGCCTACAAGATCAATTTATTGACGTAAAATGCCAACAAGAGCACACTCGACAATAGCCCGCCGCCATTATTGAACTTAAAAGTTATTGTGCTCACAAGGTCAAATTATTGACGTAAACAGCAAAAAAAATGAAATGAATCGGGCTTTAGGCCACCTTTGTGCACATATAGGCTAAGCTGGGCCAGGAGAACCTCCTGAGGATGGTGAGATGAATGAGATGACACTGTCCTCCAGACACAGGATTCGAAATTCGAGCCCTGGCGGTCTGAGGCCGAGCACGCTACTTCTCGGTCACGGAGGCTCCCCACAATACAGAGTTTTACACATGGATGAGGAAGAAACATTTTTATTTTTGTTTCTTTCAAACCGCGAGACCGGGAACCGAACCCCGAACTCTAGCGTGAAAGGCAGCGGTGCTAACCACTACCCTAGGGCCCCCGCCCGTAAACAGCAAAAAACACAAAAAATCGGCCATTTCGAATTTTTTTCCAGCCATTATCAAACTTGTCCGAGAACTGCTTATTAGTAACATGCATAACAAATTTGAACAAGATACATGAAAAACTTTTCAAATTATCGTGCCCACAAGGTCAAATTATTGAAGTAAAAAGCGAAAAATCGCAATAAATCAGCCATTTTGATTTTTTTTAGCCATTATTGAACTTGTCCGAGAACTGGTCATTTGTAACATGCATAACAAATTTGGGAAGGATACATGAAAAGTTTTTGACGTTATCGTGCCCACAAGTAAATATTAACACAGACGCCCCAAACTTCAATTTCAATAACTCACATTTTTTTATTAAAATCAAAAGGCGGGCTAAAAAAGGGTTATTTTACACAACTAGCAGATAAGCCTTAGATTGGGACACAGGCAACCATTGGCGGACATAGTTGAACATATTTGCAAAAATTAAAAGAAGATCTGATAGAATCTTTTTCCTGAAAAGAGCTAACGAGCATTTCTTTGTTAGTGGCCATAGTTATTTTGAAAATAGCCATCAATTGATGGCAGGACTGTCCATCAATATCAAGAAATAATGAGAAAAAAATGATCCCCACTACCGCCATGATAATTTTTTTATTTTGTTTTGAATGGATTCTTTCCAAAAATTAATCAGATCATCAGAAATACCTAGAGAACCACCCCACCAAATTTGAATCCAATCCAACCAACGGTTCATAAGTTATTGTGCCCACAAGCTTTTAAGGTGGCCATTTTTTTTTAAATGGCTGCGGCAGCCATTTTGTTTTTAATGGATTCATCCCAAAAATTAATCAGATCATAAGAAATACCTTGAGAACAACCATACTAATTTGAATGCAATCCAAACAACCGTTCATAAGTTATTGTGCCCACAAGCTCTTTAGGCGGCCATCTTGAAAAATGGCCACTTATGGCTTGGTGCCAAAAAAAAATATATGGGATGAATTGCCCAGGCACATAGGTCATGTCTGTAAAAAATAAAAAAAATTCATCAGTTAACTCTTTAGTAAGAGCTGAATTAGTGACTGCTCGTCCGACCGCCCGCCCGACCGCACGCCTGACCGCCCGCCCACCCGCCTCTGGTGATCACTATACCCCACAGCCTTTATGGCTGAGGGGTAAAAAGGGTTGATGATATGGGGATCAAAATGTCACCAAAACAATTCCCTAGTTATAAGTGATGGTTATGTAAAGTATGAGGAAGCAGAAGTTGATAGGTTAGTAGCTATCTTGAAAACAAATAACTACGGCGGGGCAGTGGAATACAGTAAGCAGCCCGCCTCGGGCTGCGTAACTACATTTCAAAAATTTTACCTTAGCCTTTACTTCTTTGAGTAAAGTTTCCACAAATTTCCAGTTAGTTTGTGCCATGGTAGATGGATCCATTTGTGAAAGCTTAGGTTGATGCAGTCCTTTTGATCTGGCTTCTTGTATGTATTTCTTCATTCATGGAAAAGAAAAAAAATCAGTAAAGTAGGAATTCAAAAAATATTTTAAGAAACTTCATATGAAGCTTAATAGTATAAAAACACTGGGGAGCACATATTCTTGCAAATATTAAACCTATAAGCACCAAGTTTTCTTATAATCAAGTTATCTGTGGAAATATATCTTTCATACATATAAGCCTACTACCGTAAAATCTCTAATTGTAACCGCATCTCCAATAGAAGCCGCCCCCCAAACTTAAAAAAACTAAAAAAATTTGACAAAAGTTTCCTAATTGGAAAACCTCCAATTAAAGCCGCAGGGCGACTTTTGAAATTTGTCAAGGACCAAAACTTTTTTCAGCCAAAACTTATTCAAGATTATCAGTATCTTGAAAGGACAACGACCAGGTGTTAATCAAACGTGCCGCCCGCCAACAGAGCACACACTTTATATGCCCAGATAGCTTCTAACACTTTACAGAAAAACTGCAGACATTCACATGTGCTATAGACATTATTATTTATATAATTAATCATGGCGTATCTTCTTATTACATTCTCTGAACAATTTAATACTATTGTATCGTAAAAAAAATGTTTAATTAGCGCTATGCAAAATAAACAATTTTATAAACTTTGCGGACTGAGATTATGTGGGGATTAAATTGATTCATAGGGCATATCTATATTTGACCATTGGACACAAAGGGTTGGGTTCTACCGGCAGCTCACATCAGAGTGATAGACGCATGGTGATTTAATTTTTCACACAAAACCCCCAATACAAGCCGCACATGGACTTTTGGCATTGGGCACTGTAGAATGAGAATTTTCATTCTAATTAAAGCCGCGGCTACAATTAGAAATTTTACGGTAGGCCTTATTAGATGATTTTTATTGTTTCCCACTTCTTTACACACAAAGTAATCATATCACAACATCAAGTGCATACAGGTTGACTAGGACCATTCACTTCGGAAATATTGAGTGAACAGAAAGAACATGGCACATGTATTTAGCCGGGAAAGAATAGTGATTGACCACAAACCAAACAACAACCGTGCACATTATTATCTGCATGACAGCAGAAATGCATTTGACAAATGTGAGGTATCTTATCACAATGATGGATACAACTCGTCTGCCTAGAGCTAGATCTATGAAAACGTAAAATTTTCTGGAAATTAAAAAAAAAAGTAATTGATCCAGAAGATTTTATTCAAATGTATGTAAATATATTTTAAATCTGAGAAGTCATTATTGACTTTCAAGATGATATTTCCTCACTTAAATTTTAGGTGTTTAACTCTCCACTATCAATGATGCACAATAAATTGTACATTAGCCTACAGACCTAGACTATCATCACAATTAGTTTCAAGCTAACAAAACATTTGCATGCAAAGCTAGTATGCCTATCTTTTCAATATGCCGTCTGAGGAGGTGTATTCTACCATTTGTGTTCTCAAAAAACCTGGCAGCTGTTTAGTCTAATTTTAGTTCAACTTTCTTAAAAGGTAAAATTGTTTAAATTGGAAATAAACTAGACTAATGGATAAATACAAAACATATTTAAAAAAAAAACTAGTGTTCCTCAATGCAAACATTCATACCCTACCTTTTTAATTTCGATTTGACTGCAGTCTTAATCGAGAGGTTTGTCATAAACAAATATTTTGGACAAACATCTCCATTATTCTCTTAACAGAAATAAAAATGGTTGTGCTATTATTGTGATAAACCTATAAAAGTTTATGCTCATGTGCTAATGCAATAATCGCATGATTTTTATTTTGTAAGCATAGGTTTATTAGTTATTTCTTCTTGACAGATTATATAAACAATTCTATTTACATTCGGACATTGCATAATGCTATCCCTATGATATATACTATTTAAGCCGTTACATTTTAAACTGTATGAAAACCAAATAAGTGTACCAAGTATGAGAACAGATTATAACATTAGTTTACACAAAAGTACAAATCTTAAAGTTCAAATCTTAACTTTCTCTTACCATTAATAGATATAAAGATGACCAATAAAATGAGCATGTTTTGTGTGGATGCATAAATGTGGCAGGGTTGACAATTTTTTCCTAAGCAGGTTGGTTGAATTACGCTCACTGACTATAAATGTCATCACTGCCCCTTAGGCATCAATAACCAATTGGGTGTGCATTGCTTACATGCTCCCAAGACATTCAATGGAGTTAGAAGTCGATAGAACAAAAAAGGTATTAAGCCTCAAATAGACCTCAAATTAAAATACTGCTAGCGCCTAAATACCCTCAAAATAACTTAAGAGGGTCCATATTATTAATAGAGGATACCAAGGGTTATCCAAAATATAATTTATTAGCTACTTTAATTTCATGATTCATATGTGGTTGGATACTGTACAAGTTAAGAATCATAAAATTATCTCGATCATTGGGCTGTAGATGTTGTCAATTTTGTTTCATCATCAGACTGCACAGAACTGGCGCGATGAAGTCGCAACTAAAATTATGCTATGTATAGCAGATAAATGGAGAAGAGTGACAGCAACACAGCGAAACTATTTGTGATATTGACACACAAGCAAATAGAGTGAGCGTGTTATTGCAGGAAATAGATTTTTTATTACATTAAAACTAAAACAAATGGGCAGTTATTTATATAATATTTTCAACTGGTAGTAAAAGACTAGTATGTGAACATAACTATCACACCAATATAGGGCTGACAGTAAGACCGTATTCATTCTAATAAACGCCTTGGGCATCAGGGGGGTGGGCGCTTATTAGAATATTTTTTTTATGTCTGTATACCCAGTATTGTACCATGATTGTGGATTATATTTTAATATCAGGGGAGTGGGCATTTATTGGAATAAGGGTGTTTATTAGAATAAATACGTAAGTCTTAAAGAATGATCTAAATAATTACGCCTCAATTGTCTACTCATGTACAACTACATGGCTAGGTGAGTTGTATTGTTATTTAATGACAGTCGTTAAATATTACATAGTCATTTCAGACTCTATGTAATACATTTAATAATTGCAGTAGCTTGACCTTCTTGTAGCCAGTTGCTTCTTCTCATGCTTACATTCATCTTCAAAAGATATGATTTCATAAAATACACAAGCATGATATGCTTGAAATGAATGTTCATAAAGTTAAATAAATATGCCTTGTGTTGCATAAAAATTATACTGTTGCTTAAACGATTAATATTTGTCAGTCTATTTCATATTACATAAATGGGAAGTGAAAAATATTTGAGTTCATAGATTGCAAGACTATTTATTCACTGGCACATATAACAAATTATATAACTTACAGGACAGACCAGATTCTATTAATTTTGTAATATTATAACTTGTTCTAGCTAGAATACTTCAGTTCTATTTTTTGCAAATGTTCAACTGATGCAAAATAATTATTGAAATGCAAAATTTGAATTTTAGGACCAGTCAGGCAACGGTTTGTGATTGTGTTGGTGATACAGTGTATATCAATTTATTTAGTGTTGATCCATGTACATTCAAACTCACTCTGGATGAAAAGACTCCAGGAGAAGCTAACCCAGCAAAACTAGAAGTGCATCCAATGTCACTTTAACTTGGATCACCTTCTGCAATGCTGGCCCAGCATAAAAATAACATTGGGTGAACGACTCATGTTTGCACAGAAATTTGTATCAGAAGGCATGTACATGTATGCATGTCAAACTTATGATGACAGAAGGACCAAGGACTCCTCACAAATGACCAACTGACGATATTAAAATCCTAGTAATATCGCAGATAATATTATAAGCTATCATAATATATTACCATTATAGATCAAAAATACTTGATAAAAGATTATCATACAAGCTTCAGATATCCAACAATAGAAAAGTAGAGTTTTTACCACCCACCAGACTAATTTTTTGAACAGAGATGGCAAGAACAGTACAGGTATTAGTCATTTCAGAGGTTAAACAACATCCTACTCACAATCCACATGACAGCATGGAACACTGCATTGTGACGAGTGCGACGGCTGTCTCCTTCCTTGGATAAGTTGTATTAATTAATGTTTATTTTTAAGAAAAATTCCACAAATATCATGAAAGTATATAAATTCAAACCGAAATGAGGACACTTCTCTTTTCAGCATGCAGAAGTTAGTATTTTAACACAGAAAAGGTAAAAAAAAATTATATGCAGCTAGCTGAGAAGCAAAAAAATATAATCCGTCAGGTCATTGAAATTACATTTTTCATCAATAATGCAACATATCTGTAAAACTTATTTCCCAGCAGTGGCATCACAAAATGAAATTTATTTGTTCATTTTGAGTTTCTCTTTTAACAAAATTGGACATCAAAGTTGTTTCAAATATCGGCTAGAATATTCATATTCATATTATTTTAATGAATAAAATTAAATGTATGTGTACAATGTAGGTGTTTGCATTGACCACTAAACACAAAACAACACAACATGTAAAACCATAATGTGATGAACAAAAGCGTTTAAACATCAATATATATTTTGTCTAGACATACCACATAGGACAAAGCCTTATCAGGATCACAGGATGGAGAGAAAGGCCAGGATTTGAAACTGGCATGTTTTAGCTTCGGGCAGCATGGAAAAGTAATATATTCTCCTTCATTATGACTTACTTAGCAAATATAAACAAAAATTGTATGCAGCCATGATGACATTAAAACATATTGCAATCTTCCCAGTTTTAACATTGTCACATTCAACATATTGTATTATACATGCATAATATTCTCAAAAATTTAAGCTCCAGGCTATTTTTCTCAAAAAATGCAATCATATTTGTTGCAATCTGACATTATCCATAACAGGAAGCCCATATGCCAGTGTAATGTAGTATTTGAATATTTTTCCAGTACCTTTTCAATGATCCTAAAATCAGTGGAAATAAACATCTTACGTGTACACTAACAGAAACACTGGTGAATTAATACTAGTATACCAAAAACAATGATGGTAAAAATAGTTTGGCAACGAATTGCATTTGAAAAAAAGAGTTCGTGGATATATATCATAAAAATGTACATGTTTAGGCTTCTTAAATTGATAGGTGGACATGTAACAATTTGCAATGAAGGCACCCCTTCCAGAAACAAGAGCCACATGGTCTTGACACCTGGCAGCAACACTAATGTCATCTAATCTATTCTCTATTAGGTGAATGCTATTCATATTTGAAACAAGCAATTTGAATGAGAAGCAAAGATATATATAATAACCCACCATATCATTGAAGGATAAATTTCGCATTTTCTAACAATAAAAAAACATTAAAAAACAATATATTTTTAAATCACTGAGTGAGTTGAAAATGGCATGTGTTCAAAATTGGCACTACAACTTTTTCATACTTTAAAAAATGACTTACAAACATGTATATCTAATTGCTCCACTATCAATAAACAATTGTGTTGTGTTATAAGAATTACTTCATGAGGCTACTACATGCAGTAAAATCAATTTTTCTCTGAAAGAGATTATAACAATCAATTTTCAGCAATACATGCAAGACATAATGTTAATTGCATTCATTAGTAAATCAAACAATTTTTTTTGCAGTACAATAAATGTGAGAAGGATCTGTGATACATGTACTAACCATTTGCCTTCAAACGGAAACACAATGATGACAGATATTTGTCATATAGAAAAAAGACATTGCTAAGAAGAATTTGTTTTTAATATTGATAGAAATAGATTTTTTAGCTCTTTTTACAGCTCAGTCTCAATGTGTTTTAAACAAAACTCACCTCTCTTTGATCAGAGCTCAGTTGTAAATGTTCTGTGTGCTGCTGCAGTCTGTCTTTTTTTCTCCATCGAGCTCCTTCCCGTTTAGTCCTATGGAAAAGAGATATACAAATCTGTCAAGAACTAGCACAATTTAATGGATGACCCAAATCTATGCATCAGATCAGACTGATAAATATTTCTCAGTATTGATAAGACTTTTACCTTTGCTTGCTGTGCAGATACAGTGTTCAGCACAGGCCGCGATATCGAGACAATTACGCACTTAGAGGTCAAATGTCTCCTTTTTTTACAGGGTAGTGAGGCAAATTACCCCCCTATTTCTTGTCTGTGCTGAACACTAAGGCGTCAATTTCGCACTTAGAGAACAAATGTCTCCTTTGTTTTCAGGGTAATGAGACAAATGTCCCCACCTATTTCTTGTCTGTGTTGAACACTGCAGATACTTTAACCCATTTGCCTGATAATCATGACAATACATACATGTAGTCATTTTTGTTCCATTTTATTAGCCGATTAATTCACTGTTATTAGGAATGAAATGACTTTAAAATGCAAAATCTGTAAATGTTTGGTCTCAAATTTAACAAATACGAGTAGCTTTAAACCACTTAGGGTTGTGTATTGCGGTAGCGAGACAAAACCTCAAGTGGTTGAAAATTTAACTAAATTTACTTAGCAGGATAAGGGTTAAGATATCGGAGTGCATGTAACTCATGCTTACAAAGTGTCAGTGTACATAGTAAATTTACTCCCAACTGTGCTTAGAACGGAGTTCTTATTACAGATGGTAGAGTAGAGCGTCTCCACTAATTAAAGTTTACTTGGATTATTACAGTGGGGAGACATAAATTACCTTGTGAAACTGGTTATTAACATGCATTTGAATAATACACATAAAACCAATATAAAACAAGAGCACAATAGCCTACTGCCGTTATCAAACAAAATGACGTAAACGATGATAAATCGCAATAAATCTGTTATTTTGCGCAATAAATTAGCCATTTTTATTCTTTTCCCAGCCATTTTTGAACCTGTCCGAGCCCTGCTTATTATCAACATGCAGAACATATTTAAGCAAGATACATAAAAAACTTTAGAACTCATGGCATCCACAAGGAACTATTAACGCCGATGGGGTCGCCCACACCGAGCTTCAATTGGAATAGCCCATCTTATTCAATAAAAAATTAAAAGGTTGGCTAAAAACTAAGAAAATACCAAAATTCAAACATATCCATACATGTATATATAAGATTGAATTGTTATATATAAACTTATATTTAAATGCATTTTTACAGCCAAAAGTTTGCTGCACTGACTTATTGCTGTTTGGGTCCCTGAACAGAATTTGCTTTGATAGCGGAGGAAAGCGTCCTGCTTGATGTTTGTGACTGAGACCTTCTATCTGTCGTGGAGGAGGTGCACTGAGATCCAAGTTATTTGCACGCTTCTCAATGTGGTTTTCTGCAACATGTAGAATTTTTCTCTGAACAAAAGGTTATATCTTTTACTGGTTATCACTACCATTTGCAGTTTATTAATGTGCTTTATTTTATTTTTACATATAGTGATTTTCATTTTTAAATACATACATACATAGGTTGTGAAGTAGTAGCAGTTTATATTTATAAATTATGTGCTTAAAGTTTTTATTGGTGATATCCTACCTGCTTCCTTGACAGAGCTAGTTTTCAGATATTTGTGCATGCTGTGCATGCTGTGGTCTCCATGGTTCTCCTTAAACCTGCGGACACGAGCCTCAAAGATCTGAAGGAAAGGGTCAGCCTCTTCCCATTGAGCAATAATCTTATTGTCTATAAATGAGGTAAACATTTGACTCTCGAGAAAGGCAGAAAGGAAGGGGAGATGTGCTTCTGGCTGATCACTCAAAAATGCCGCCTTATCAAAATTGTGCATAGTCTCCCTGGTACTCAGCCATGCATCCATGTCTTGACCAGTTGGTTGAATTACAAAAGCCTCAAAATTAGAAAAAATTTGCATGAAATAGTGTAGAAAAATTTCTCTCACACCAGTTGAAAAAATTAGATCTTTTACACGGTCACTGAGCGGAGGTTTTTGGACAGGGCTTTGAGTTCTAAATATATCATCATTTAAACTGTCACTGATATCTTCTAGAGATGATATAACTCCAGTTTTTTTGGCCAGAGCAGTTATCTTAGCTAATGTTTCACTTTGTTGCAAGATTTCCATCTTATTTGGGATATTCCATAATGATGAAGATGCTGAAACTTCTGTGGAATGTGTACCCATTGTGCCTAGATCCTCACCACCTGTGTAACTGTCTCTGAAGCCACTGTCACGCTCATGTCCATTTTGTTTTAAAGCACCCGACTGCAGTTGAGTAAGTCTATGTTCGACATCATCAAGGAGGCTTTGTTTATGGGGGAATACTGGCAAATCTTCTGGAAGATCCACACGCCCATGATCCACATCCACAAAGCACAAGTTAGCCTGAAAAAGTACACAAAAAGAAATTAACCTTTGAGTGCCAATCTTGACTAAAAATGTTTTATTCAATTTTATCAATATAATAAATAACAGTTCTTGGGTGTGATATTTGCATAATTCTCTTCCACTTAAAAATTGTGGGTTACGGTAATGAGACAACTTCAGGCCAGGTAAAATTTCAAATAAAACAAAAGGCAATTCAAACTGAAAGGGTCAATAATTTATTTTCAGAACTAATGTAAATAACAATAGAGCAACTCAATCAAGGAAAAATAGATCATCTCTGTGGCCATTTTTAATCTGATCCGTATCATTTTTGAACTCGTCCGGCGAATTTGTAGAGTGAGTATGAGAACCAAGTTTCAAGAGATTGAAATAAAAATATGCTAGTCAATTGTGCTTACAAGCTGTTGAAATTATGAATCAAATCCATGTCATATTCAGAACATAAGAATACATGAATATATTTAGCGAGTCAATGGCAGCAACAAGAAGAAGCTGTTTATGTCAAGAGCGGTGGCAATTTTGCATCTGATCTGTGATATTTTTCGAAACCCTCAGGTAGCTGTGTATGGTAAACACATTGGCCGAGTTTCAAAAAAAATTTAACACAAATATATCAATCACACTTACAAGTTATGAGGATGTCAAAGCTCGCTTCTTAGTACCTCAGTGAAACCTCACATTTAGTAAATAGTAATCATCTAGCTATTTAGCATGGTTTGCAAGATATAAGGCATATTAAAGTAAATAATGTCCGCCAGTCAAACATTTTGAATTTTAACCCTTTAAACCCTAGTGATGCATCAAAGCATAATTTTGCATCTCTGAAGAATGATTTAATTTCCTACACCTAAGGGCTTTAAAACAAAAAAATTCATGGAACTGTTTTAATAACAATTCTCAGAAACTGAACGGCCTTGAAGGCGTGACCTTGGGTGCGAACTAGGTGATAGAAAGGCAGTTTGGTCCTGATTTTTCACTATGTCAAGTATAAAAAGTAGCGACGCTAAAACACATCTCCCGAAGTAACATTATGCTTTATGTCGCTATAAACATGACAGTCTAATAGGAATATTATCTCTGTTCATTCATATTATGTTTTTTTAACTCCGGAGAGATTGTATGTAGGCTAAAAACGACATTTATTCAACACGGGAGCACAACTTTTAGTAGTGCTTTTTGTAAGTTGCCATGGTGGCACGTGTGACCTCGTCTGTTCAAAGCCAATCATGATGCCGTCTTGTTGCGTGTCACACCATGCACTCGGGGTCACGAGGTCAACGCATGATAGGCGCGTGGACATGTACTGTTTAGCACATAAAATCTGTCATGTTCTTAAACTTTGTCTGCAATTTGCGTGCATATAATGTAATTTTTTATAGTTTTCAGTGTTTCTATTTGCGGCTAAATATATATTAAAATACACATTGGATTTGAAATGTTATGTTATGACGCGATTCTGGCAAAAACAGGGATTTTCAAGGGGATGTCCCAACTTTTTGACATTAAATCAGTACATTGAAGTATAATCCCTTTGACAGCTCAGGCGTTGTTATCACCTAGTAGCTGTCCCGCAGTAAATGCTGACCTGTGATGACGTAACACCGTTTCTGAGAATTGTTTTTTTCATTTGCCACCCACTTCAAGTCCTCTTCATCCCCTACAAGTCGAGAATTGTGACAGAAATTCGCGGCTTGTAGGGGATGAAGATGGCATTACTAAATTCAAGCTCCAAAGGGTTTATCCCTCCCTCAAACCTCCCATTTATATTAATGGCCTAGCCTTGGTGTGACAGACAGCAGCGTTAACTACCACACCGGAGTTTCCTCATTTCACACCCGGGAGCTGCAGGCACACAAAAAAGCTTTTATTTAGGCCTATTACAGACAATTTCTAGATCCCCAAATAATGCAATAAATGGTGAGCCTAAACCTAAATGAACAAGACTACATAAGTCCAGGAGCTCCCGCTCCGAATTAGAATTTGATTTAAGCAATTTTGTATAGGGTTATTAATGTAGTCTTAGTCTAGGCCAAAAATCAAGACGCAAGACAACTAGGTCTAAGAAGCCCAGTCTAAGAGTAAGATAAGAACTAGACAGTCTGTCAGAGATTGCAAACCTCCATTGAAATTAATGATCCTAATCAGTATCCCAGTAGCCTAATGGTCTACCTATCTGGCATGGTTTACCCGATATCAGGCCAATCGAGTTAACTAATAGCTGATTTACGGTCATTTTGAATTCGATATAAATTAGTTAAAAACTTAGGGTGCATCGTCCCCCGAAACCTCAAATTTTGTTTTATAGTAATGGACTAACATCTAACACAGTTTGCAAAATATTGGGCATGTGAAAGTAAATAATGGCCGATAGGGGGCCATTTTGAATATGAACGAGTCAGAATTTTTCAAGATGCATCCTCAGCTGAAATCTCACATTTCATTCTATAGTAATCGTCTAGCTATCTAGCACGGTTTACCAAATATCGGCCATGTGAAAGTGAATAATGGCCTAAAGGCAGCCATTTTGAATTTGATCAAGTCAAAATTTTCCAAGATGCATCCTCAGCTGAAATCTCACATTTCATTCTATAGTAATGGTCTAGCCATTTAGCACGGTTTACCAAATATCGCCCATGTGAAAGTGAATAATGGCCGATAGGAGGCCATTTTGAATTTGATCAAGTCAAATTTTTTCAAGATGCATCCTCTCCTGAAATCTCACATTTTGTTTTATAGTAATGGTCTAGCCATCTAGTACGGTTACTAAAAACCGGCTATGTGAAAGTGAATAATGGCCGATAGGCGGCCATTTTGAATTTGATCAAGTCAATTTTTTTCAAGATGCATCCCCTCTTGTAATCTCACATTTTGTTTTATAGTAATGGTCCAGCTATCTAACACGGTTTACCAAATATCAGCAATGTGCAAGTAAATAGTGGCCGATGGGCGGCCATTTTGAATTCGATTGAGTCGAAAGTTTTTAAAAGGCATCCTCTCTCGAAACGTCACATTTTGTTTTATAGTAATGGTCTAGCTATCTAGCACGGTTTACCTGATATCAGGCCTATCGAGGTAAATAATGCTGATTGTCGGCCATTTTGAATTCGTAAGTTAAAAATTTTCAGGGTGCATCCTCCCCCGAAAACTCACACTTTGTTTTATAGTAATCAGGTAATGATCTAGCCATCTAGCACGGTCTACCAAATATCAGCCATGTGAAAATGAATAATGGCCGAAAAGGCGGCCATTTTAAATTTGATCAAGTCAATTTTTTTCAAGATGCATCCTCTCCTGAAATCACACATTTTGTTTTATAGTAATGGTCTAGCCATCTAGCACGGTTTACCAAATAACGGCCATGTGAAAGTGAATAATGGCTGATTGGCGGCCATTTTGAACTTTGACAAAATGATTTTTTTCAAAATACATCCTCTCCTGAAGCCTTACAATTTGTTTTATAGTAATGGTGTAGATATCTTGAGCGGTTTTCATGATATTCCACAATATCAGGCCTGTCGAGGTGTATAATGGCTGATAGGCGGCCATTTTGAATTTTATCAACTTCAATTTTTTCAGGATGCATCCTCTCCTGAAACCTTACAATTTATTTGATATTATTGGTGTAGCTATCTTGAGCGGTTTTCATGATATTCCGCAATATCAGGCCTGTCGAGGTGAATAATGGCCGATAGGCGGCCATTTTTAATTTTATCGACGTGAAATTTTTCAAGATGCATCCTCTCCTGAAACCTCACAATTTGTTTTATAGTAATGGTGTAGCTATCTTGTTCAGTTTTCATGATATTCCGCAAAATCTTTCAGTCGGATTTACCGATATTATAAATTAGGTCAAAGTGCTGGGTCAACTTCAAGGTCAAGGTCCAAAAACCTTGATCTGCTCCGGAAACGAAGTGCGCGTCAAAACGTCTAAATAGGTCATAGTTCTGAACCAGAAGTAGGTCAAAGTTCAAATACCCCAAAAGGCACAACTAGACCCCCTAGGGGTGTTGTGTGTAAAATTTGAAGACAATCGGACAAGTACTTTCAGAGATATGCTCCGGAAACGAATTGTTTACGGACGGCCCAACGGCCCAACGCCGTCACATCATCATTTTCTCCTCTGCAACCTTGCGTATTGAATTCAGATTAAAAATATTTTAACCCGTCCATTAGCCACCTGGAAGTAACCCACATACCAAAAATTGTTATCCTAGCTTATTTTCTCACAAAGTTATAGGCAAAAGAAGAGGCAAAAAAAAAACGGAGGTAGAATCCATAGCTCCCTTCGCTCACCTACGGTGACGGCGGGAGCTAATGAGTGCCCTACAAACAATGATTACCTGTGAGCAGACATTGAGGAGATAGGTGTCATCTGTGATGTGATGAACCCCCATGATGAATGGTACTGGTGCATCCAGAAAATGGAGTAGAGAAGCAGGAAGAATAGGTACATAGGTGTGTTGCCATTGAAACGGGAACAAGAGTGCAGTAATACCTTCAGCAACCTGCATTAACCTGCCATAATCTGAAAAAATTAAAACCTTTCTATATAATAGTCCTGAATATAGATGTTACAAAAAAGGAATGTGAAATCATGAATAAATATACAGAGACACCTCAATGTTCCATCATCATCTGTTCCGAAGAAATATGAAGGAGCTTCGAAGACATGGCAAGAGTTTCAGAGCAGCCGCCAAACCCCCCATACAACATAAATATGATAAAAATATAATTTTATTACTTCAAATTTATTTACATGATTATATTTGTACATTTTGACTTTATCTATGAAAAATGTCAGTAGCACATAGTGAAACTAAAATGATTACCATATACAAACTGTGTCTTTTACACTTTTAAATCTGTTTAGCACAGTAAAAGAACAAGTAAATATTAATTTCTCAAATCTGCTTCAATTGTTAATTTAAGCGAATCTATGATGTTTTCATGTTGTTATTGAAATGACTCCGAGCATTATCACTCAACTCAGGTGTCGACAGATCGCCGTGATCAAATCTATCACATTCCACTGTGTAGGCCTATAGCTTGCATTTCTTCAGTGGGTGGCTTATTGCTTCAACTTTCATGTTGCGGGCGAGTGACGATTGTCTTTCTGTTATTGTAGGGGCTTCACATATACTGGTCTTGTTACAATGGTAAAACAATTCAACGCTCAGATAGGTGTTGACACTTCATGCTAACCGAAACACAAGGTATTCACGGCTTAGAACATCAAGGTAAATAATGCCGATTGTTGGCCATTTTTAATTCGATAAGAGATAAAAATTTCCAGGGTGCATCCTCCCCTGAAAAATCACATTTTGTTTTATAGTAATGGTCTAGCCATCTTGCACGGTTTACCAAATAACGAACATGTGAAAGGGAATAATGGCCTAAAGGCGGCCATTTTGAATTTGATCAAGTCAAAATTTTTCAAGATGCATCCTCTCCTGAAATCTCACATTTTGTTTTATAGTAATGGTCTAGCCATCTAGTACGGTTTACCAAATAACGGCCATGCGAAAGTGAATAATGGCCAATAGGCGGCCATTTTGAATTTGATTGAGTTAAATTTTTTCAAGATGCATCCTCTCCTAAATTCTCACATTTTATTTTATAGTAATGGTCTAGCTATCTAACACGGATTATCAAATATCAGCAATGTGAAAGTAAATAGTGGCCAATACGCGGCCATTTTGAATTGATTGAGTCAAAAGTTTTTAAAAGGCATCCTCTCCAGAAACTTTACATCTTGTTTTATTGTAATGGTCTAGCTATCTAGAATGGTTTACCTGATATCAGGCCTATCGAGGTAAATATTGCTGATTGTCGGCCATTTTGAATTTGATAAGAGTTGAAAAATTTCAGGGTGCATCCTCCCCCGAGAACTCATATTTTGTTTTATAGTAATGGTCTAGCTATCTAGCACGATTTACCAAATATTGGCCATGTGATTCATCTGTTTAATGCTATTGTTCTTCCAACGGTGTTATATGGCTGTGAAGTATGGGCACCTGAAGATTGTGTCATTTTAGAGAAACTACAGCTACGTTTTTGTAAATATATTTTATCTGTAAATAAATGTACATACAATAACATGGTATATGGAGAATTGGGTGTTCTCCCCCTCAAGGTACATGTCAAATGTAGAGCCTTATGTTTTTGGGCCCGTTTGATTACGGATCAAAAATGTAAACTTTCATCATTAATTTATAAATTGTTTTACTGTATGTTTGAGCTAAATATTTACGAATCAAAATGGATATTGTATATTAAGGATAGTTTGATAGATTGTGGCTTTCCAGGTGTCTGGAATGCTCAGCACATCCCCAATAGTTTTGAATGTTTCAAGGAGGTAATTAAAAGACGTTTAGAAGATCAATTTATACAGAAATGGTCGGAAGAATTATTTAATAGTGGCAAATGTACAAACTATAGGGTTTTCAAAACTAATTTTATTCTAGAAAAATACCTTTTATTAACTGCACCGAATATAAGAAAATCTATAACCCGTTTCAGATGCAGGAATTCCAAACTACCCATTGTACTCGGTAGTTTTTGTGGTATTTCACGTGATAGACGTACCTGCACCTTATGTCACAACAGATTCATCGGTGATGAATATCATTATCTTTTCGAATGTGGACACTTTGAAAGAGACAGAAAAAATTTATTAAGCTGCTACTTTTATGATAGACCCTCAACATTTAAAATGCATGCATTATTCTCAAGTGAAAACCGGGAGTTATTGTATCACCTAGCACAACTTATTATTATTATAAATAACGTAATGAATGGTTTAAATTAATAACGATTGGCATGCCCTTGTCACAGGTATGTTATATTTACTCACACTGTATCGCACACCTGGCTTCTCATGTCCTACGGGATCCTGAATAAACTACCTTGTTACCTTGTTACCTTGAGAGTGAATAATGGCCAATCAGCGGCCATTTTGAATTTGATCAAGTCGATTTTTTTCAAGATTTATCCTCTTCTGAAATCTCACATTTTGTTTTATAGTAATGGTTTAGCTATCTAGTACGGTTTACCTATTATCAGGCCTGTGGAGGTGAATAATAGCCGATAGCCGGCCATTTTAAATTTGATCAAGTTGAAATTTTTCAAAATGCATCCTCTCCTGAAGCCTTACAATTTGTTTTATAGTAATGGTGTAGCTATCTTGAGCGGTTTTCATGATATTCCGCAATATGAGGCCTGTCGAGGTAAATAGTGGCCGATAGGCGGCCAATTTGAATTTTATTGACTTGAAATTTTTCAGGATGCATCCACTCCTGAAACCTCACAATTTGTTTTATAGTAATGGTGTAGCTATCTTGAGCGGTTTTCATGATATTCTGCAAAATATTTCAGTCGGATTTAACGATGTCATAAAATAGGTCAAAGTGCTGGGTCAACTTCAAGGTCAAGGTTCAAAAACCTGAAAAGGTACAACTAGGGACCTTAGAGAACATGTATGTGCAATATGACTGTCATCAGCCCAGTACTTTTCGAGATCTGCTCCGGAAACGAAGTGCGCGTCAAAACGTCTAAATAGGTTATAGTTCTGAACCAAAAGTAGGTCAAAGTTCAAATACCCCAAAAGGCACAACTAGACCCCCTAGGGGTGTTGTGTGTAAAATTTGAAGACAATCGGACAAGTACTTTCAGAGATATGCTCCGGAAACGAATTGTTCACGGAAGGCCCAACGACCCAACGCCGTAACATCATCATTTTCTCCTCTGCGACCTTGCGTATTGAATTCAGGTTAAAAATATTTTAACCTGTCCATAATCCACCTGGAAGTAACCCACATACCAAAAATTGTTATCCTAGCTTATTTTCTTACAAAGTTATAGGCAAAAGAAGAGGCCAAAAATAAACGGAGGTAGAATCCATAGCTCCCTCCGTCTCACCTACGATGACGGCGGGAGCTAATAATGAGAAAAAAAGGTAAACCACAATTTAGAACACGACCACAATTATTAACTAGGTTTGACAGTGCAAAAAAAAAAATAATAAAAATTTGGTTAGGCACAACCGGACAGACAACCATCAGATAAATGTGGGTTGCCGTTTTGTGATTTAGTCTACTTTGTCCCTGGAGACAAACGTAATGCTCTTATTTCCAGCCCTGAGAATATATCAATATACAGGGTTCATACTCCCATGAAGAAACAGAATTCCAGGACTTTTCCAGGACTTTTCGAGGACCTAATAAGATTTTTTCAAGGACTTACGTGTACACAATAACTTGTACATTTATTTACCCAAAACAACTTAAATCTACATTTTACATATCTTTTAAAATTGATAATAAAATTGGGCGGGTAGATCTATTTCAACTTGTTCTAAAAAGGGTGACTTAATTATTAGACTCTAGAAAAAATACTATTTTTACAATCTCTGTTCTCATTATTTAAAATTCCAGGACTTTCAAGCACTTTTAACAAAATTCCAGGACTTTCAAGGCCTGGATTTTTATTTTTCAAATTCAAAGACTTTCCAGGATTTCCAGGACCAGTGCGAACCCTGAATATATAAAAGTCTTCAACCATAAATTTATCAAATTATTACACCTGTAGAGTAGTCAATTTGAACACAATAAAACATGTGTGCAGTGAAACCCATCTGGTTAGCCCTGTTTTCCCATTAAACAAACATACAATTGTAGTCAAATTCACAATAACCGTGGTGAATGATTATCGCTGATTTCTCGGTCAATTCGCAACCAATTGTCATACAATTTGACAAACAAATATTGTATCTAGTTTAAAAGTTAGTTTATTTAGTATTCAGTAAATAACAAAAATGTTGCAAGCTATGTGTAAACCCTTTAACATTGTCTCAGAATTTCATTAAATGTCAAATGGTCTAACTTTTGAAATACCTTTTGAAAATTCGCAAAAAAGTAGTCGCAGCATGACTAAACAATAGTGTGTACAGAATTTCATTAAAAGAAAATATTGGTTCAGAATTGACTGTGGAATCTGAAAATTTCATTCACCCTGGTTAATGAATAATTTAATGTGAATCTGACTATATAGTCATTATGCTGAGAATCTTGCATAAAGTTATGCATAATCAAATTCACAAAGGTTGAATTAATTCTTTAAAAACAAAAACCACTATCATTATATTATAAAAAGCCAAAATATTACTCAGCTGGTCATTAATGATTTTAATGACAAAGAAAAAAAAATGAGAACTGATTATTAGCAACTTAAATTCGACAACCTGTGGAAAACTTACAAGTTTTGATTTCAATTATAAAAATAGTGTGTCGGTCTACCTTTTGAGTAAAATAGAACTTGATGTTCCAGGAGAACACTGTTGAACACATCCAGAACATTTTTCACTCCAAGTAGAAGTAGGGTCTCTCGCAAACTCACATCAAGCAGAGGTAATTCTGTACCACCTGAACAAAAAAAATTCTTATAGAATGCAAATTTACAGTACTACTCCCTGCATGAAAAAAAAGTCATTCAAGACGGATAGCTCTTCATTGCAGTATTATGGTACATTAAAATTCAGTTGTAAGAACATATATTCCCCACCTGTCATATAGACCCAAGTGTCGATGTCTACTTGTTACATATTTTCCATAATTGCAATGAAGCGTGGGTGGTACTAAAAGTGTGATGGCTTCGTGTCGAGTAATGAAGGAAATCAAAAGACGGTAAAAGAATTATGAGTTTCTTCGTCTCGGCGGTAGTCTTATTTTGTAATATGCAAATACTAGTTATGTCTATGATTTCTAACTTGAGTTGGTCTGTTAGAATTTTAAATTAATCAGCTAGGCTTTGTATTGTGATGGGATTGTTCATTTTTGAATCTGAATGACTGGTGAATTGATACACATTATTACATATGTACACACAGCAGAGTGATAACATGCTGTAGACACTCAGACCCGCTTTTGCCATGTGACGTTACCCAGTGGTTCTACTGTATAGGTGCATTTCAGACAACAATCTCATTACTATGTTTGAAGGAGCCTTCATCAAATTATACAGTAGAACATGGTTATGATGAGCTACATTTAGACATGGAAAAATAGTCTTTAAAAACAAATGAAAGTTCTAGTCGAAATACCTATAATTAGTGATACAATAGATAATTGCAAATAAAAAAAACTTACTAGGACGCTGGCAAGTCAATGTTTGGCCGGCATGTGAAAAGCGCATACTTCTCCCAGGTGGAGGCAAAGGCACCTCATAGATGAGATTGTGGATATAACTTTCAAGTGGCATGGTTGGCTCATCAGGACTAAGAGCGACATCTAAAAGAGCCTGTAAAATCTGCTTGAAAAGTGAATTTAGAGGGAGCTGAGAGATGATACAGACAACTTTACTAACATACAATCTGTCTGTTGAAGGATTGTAAACACGTTCTTTTGTCTTAACATCTTGTTTTTTGTGCAAATGGGGGCTTCTTTTATACACAGAACCTTGTAAATGAGAGTATAGTGTACGAGACTGAGCATTTGACAATTCAGCCAGATGCATAGCTTGAAGGGTCTGCATAGCAGATATAATTTGGGGATTGTCCACCTCCTCAAAAAAAGTGAGTGCTCCACCGTAGATACGACTGCGATCCTCTCTTGTAATAAGAAAAGGGTGAAAATTGGTCAGCTTGTGTTTGTCACGTTGTGTTCTGAATCGAATACCTCGAGGATAACAAAGCTGTAAATAAAAAATACACAATAAAATTATAGCAGAGATTGAAGTTACACTTATGCATCAATCTTATATGAATTGTTTAATTTTATAGAAATAAAACATGATGGAGTTTACAGTAAAGACCAATTCAACTCCATATCAATTTCATTAACATTATTCTCACAAAATGAAGATCAATTTTTCTGAAATTAGCTAAAATATGGAACATTTACCTAAGAATGAATGATAATTATTGTGTCAATTCAGATGTGGCGTTTTACCATCGGCAACAGAGTCGGGACGATATCGACAAATCACTAGTAACGAAAGATATTGTACTTTTTGCAATAGAAATGCAATAGAAGACTAAATTCATTTTTTATATACCTGTAATTTTTATGGTGAGCTGAGAGATACACCTTTTCAGAATTTTAATCCAATCAAACTCTCTATTGTCAGAAATAAATTTAATTACCGGGTATAAGCTTTATAACGAATGCTAAATTTGTAAAATATTAAGCTAATTTTATTTCAAGTGGGTGGTATAAAATGCAAAATGCCTTATTTAACTGAAATATTGAAAAAATCAAGCTATTTAGGCCGAGAGATGTAACCCCCAAAACCTAAAAGGCATGTATAGATCTACACCCTCTAACATGTCTAAGGGATGTGTGTGTGCAATATGAAAAAAATCCCCCCCCCACCAGTGGGTTTTCCAAGATCTGCTCCGGAAATGAAAATTCAGACAGACTGACAAAAATCCAAGGCGACACCATAACCCTGCCCCAACTTCGACAACCATGTACACTCGTCCATAAAGAGTTATGTCATGTGGGATCATGCAGAGTCAGTGAAAAAGCTAATATTATCACAGACTTGTACAGAGGTTTATTCTGTAAGAAAGGCCAGGGTTGAATTGGAGGTGATATATACAATTTAGCTAAAAGGCACATGCCACCTTTAGGATAGATCACAATATTGGAAATACAGCATGACAAAGTCCCATACATGAAGTATTGTGACAAGTTAGAAAACCTAGATGAATCACTGGCTTCTTTAACTGGCCCTAGTCCATGTTCAGAATTTTGCAATTATATATCAATTAGTATTAGGCCAGACTTTCCTAATACTTGTTTTATAGACCCGCCGATATTGATGTTAATAACCAAAATAAAATAAAATTGTCATTTAAAAAAATTCTTTTTTTTAAAAACCCCAACGTGTTATTCCACATAATTTTTTTTTTTGCTTTTGAGAACTCTCTGATTTCCCCATGTTTTGCGGTCCTGAAAACCGACACACACAACTATCTATGGCCTATAAAGACTATGTTCAGCATGCCTACCAGATGGTGAGGTCACTCCCAGAAACCGCTCTCACATCATTTGTCTGATCCACCCCCTTTGAAGAGAACGTTATGCAAAAGTCTTTATTTTTAAGATATCTGTGAATTTTAATCTTATTTTTGTTCTGAATCCCAACATTTCATCCTGAAAATTTCCACCCGAAAAAAATATAATGAAAAAGACTGGCCTTAGTGTAGATGTCATGTCAATAGACTTATTATTAAAAAATTACCAATGCCAGACATTGTTAACTGTCAAGGCATCGCTTATTTGCGCCAAGCTACTGATGGATAAAATTGGACATTTACACTTGTAAGTATTTGCACTAAATAAAAAACATATGTTAGTTACCATGCAGACAGCTGCAGCATCAAAGGGATTGTGTGCCACATCTTCTGGATAATGTGATAATATACGTGGCTTATAAGGTCTGTCCAGTGGTGGTACATGCAGACTCTCTCCTGTAAAAGCAAAGATTTTGTAATTTGTAAAATGAACATGTTCACAGTTGACACTAAGTTGAAACACAGCTTAAGGTTAATAAAAGAGAGTTGTGTAGTGATTTGCATGAATGAAGAGCTATATTGTATGTAGGCCTATCTAAAAAACATGCAGTCATGAGCTTGGACTCTTTAACAGGTTTAATACTATCTTATACTAACAGTAGCCGTTAATACGATCAAGTATTAAGCCTTATTTATAACTGTATTTATTTCTCTACAAGTAAAAGATTGACATATGGCATGAATCACAATAAATGGTGCCAATGGGGTCTATAATGCAAATAGCTTCTAATTATCCACACGTAGCATTAACAGCTATTAAGCCAACAACATAATATTATACCCTGCATAAGTGATTATCAGCACAAACAGTGTGAACGTCATAATTGCTCTCAATCTGAGGACAAGTTCAGTTATTGGTTTTGAACGTCAGCATTTTTGACGGAAAAACGTTTTTTTAACGCCAACTCAATCAAGTTGTATATTTATTATTAAAAGAAGGGAATACTTTAATGTCGATTGCATTGCGTAGTTATGCTCTTATTGTTCACATTCCAACAGATGAACTACTTTTTTTTGTGCCAAAGCTCCGTGTGAATCAAAAATAAGTTGCGAACGTCGTTTCTTTCCGTCAATTTTTTCTGCATTTTGCGGTCTCCCTACAAGAATTCTTGTAAAAACCACAACCAAAAGAGCATTATTATTCTTGTTTATATCTTGTTCTACAAGGACATTGCAATGCAACGTGTACTGTTGCCAGGTAATACACGGCAAAGAGTAAGGGAATTTCAGTCTAAAAAATTCTGTCAATATGCTGACAATCGCAACTGCCTTTCCAAACACATTTTTTTACAACCGCCATGGTGCCTGAGAAGAATGTGGTCGGTGGAAACTTTGAGATAATAATTGTTTAAATAATATATTTATTTACGTTATTCCGTCAAATATCTGACGATCACAACATATAAGTTCCATAACATTAACAGGAGTCATTTTCAGAAGAAATATGACTATTATTTGTGGGTTTTGCTGTCATACTCTTCATTACATAACTATGCATTGCGTTCCAAACCATCTTCTAATGCGAATTTCGTGTCTCTTCTTTAACATGGCAATTTTTTTTGTGTTTCGAACGTCAGGATTTGACAGAATATGTTGCGATCTTCAGACCTTACATTGACGGAACTGATTGCGAACGTCAGGGCAGTATGATAGAATAATATTGGCTGAATATTGGGCCAGCGCTGGGTCAACGTCTGCGTATGCGTCATGTTTGGCATGGTTGTTTGAAAGAAATATTGTATTACCTGTATACATGGTATATAGATGTCAAAACAGAATAGCCTGTAGCACACAAATAATTTGATTATAAATTGATTATGTAGGCCTATACACACTACTTGAAAGTATTTTTGAATGCTTGAAAATAAAACTTCTATTATCTTATTATTTGTGTATTTTTTTAATCTACATATATTTATATGACATGATCACTCAGGCCCATATATACTTGTGGACCACTGCCTGCGACGCAGGCCCAACATTACAGTAGCATTAGACCAATGTGTTGTGTTATGTGGTTAGGTCTAATTAGCAACGGTATTGTAAAACAATTTATTTTCAAATATACATATAGGCCTGGCTAGCTCCATTTCACATTATTATAATATTACATGAATGCATGTAATTACTAATATAACATCATGCATTTAATTCATTAACTATCTTCGCATACTGATTGACAGCTTCTAATGCACTCTTGTAGACTCTCATTCTGACAAGAGTTCACGAGTGAATGTAAGAGTTAATCCTGCATATCAGATGCGATTCATAGCAGCTCACCTGATGTCAACAAATTTACCAGATGAACAATGTTGTCTTTTCTACAACCCTCAGTCAATTCCAATGGCAGGAGGGTACATTGGCATAAAAGGAACTTTTATAATTAACTCTTAAAGCGCTAAATTAAATAATTTATCCCCCGACCTAAAGTTGTGGGCTTCTGTAGCGAGACACAACTTTGAGTGGGTGAATATTACCAGAAATGCATAATATAATACCTGAATACATATATATATGCATTTCTGATATAACCTATATTTCCTAAATTTGTGACTAACCAAACAGGGGTTTGATCTGCTAATAAAACAGATTAAAAACAGCCATAGTCGTTCTTAGCCGTGAAAGGGTAAAGTGCATGCATGTTTAAGTGCGGCAATACTGTATGAAGTTCGAAAATTGGGGTTTAATTAGTAATCATAACAATACATAAACATATTTTATTCACCACCTAGAATATAGCAAATAATTATTTCAATAAAGTTCCTTGAATTTAAATGTGAACATATTTAACATGGTTACCTATAGCTAATGAAACGCAACTCAAGACTGAATATATTGCTTTACGTCACTTTCTGCACAATCATGGCAATATATCAACTGAAGGAAGCTCGATGCCGGGACTAAGCCCTACTCAAGGACTTAGCCAGAGACCCGACCAGCCGTCATTTGGACGGCCTATATTTAGCATGGACGTAATTGCTCTTTTTTTTTCATTTGTATTTTACAATGAATATTCATTTAAGCCTAAATATATGTAAACACATAGTTTCAAGTCAACCCAAAACCATTTCAATCTGTTAGATAAAGAAACTGCAGCACATATAGGGCTACATTATCTGCCCTATCGTCTCAGATTTAAAGTTAAAGTGAATAGATAACGCCTCATGTCAGCAAAGGGTTAGACGCTATCTGGGCTCATATAGCATGTACCCTGCTAGCTTGTTCACCTTAGCTAGCGGTCGTTTGGATTTATAAACACCTGGTAGTTGTCCTTTCAAGATACGGGTATATGTTTTGAGCTAAAAAAAATTAGCAAAACTTTTGTCAAAAAAATGAGATTTTTTCAAAGTTTAGGGGAGCGGCTTCTATTGGAGATGCGGCTACAATTAGAAATTTTAAGGTACTTTATTATTTGTGTCCCATTTAATTTGACAACATTCGCAATTTGGCATTTTATCGCTTATATTTATGGTAGCTAATTACTAAAAAATGTATAACACTCTTGCTATGAAATAAAATTCCATTTCAGACTCTCAAATCCCCCAACAAGATATAGATAAATTGACCCTGTGGGAGAAAACCTGGTTAATGGAGTTTATTCCAATCAAGTATGAAGTCATCTCGGGGACCAGGAAACGAAGTCCAGTAGTTTACAGCTATTCAATGCACAATGAAACATTACAAAGGGTAAGCTCAACCAAATACCTTGGAGTTACCATCAACTGAGATCCAAATTGGAACAGACATATTTCAAACATAACAGGCAAGGCAAACCAGGCGCTGGGATTTTCAAAGCGAAACTTAAATACCAGGTCACAGAAAATCAGATCGAGGGCATACAAGGCTCTAGTGCATCCCTGTCTGGAATATTGTGTCAGTGTGTGGGACCCACATACCAAGTGTGCTGTTCAGAGACTGGAGATGGTCCAGAGGCGAGCTGCGAGATATGTTATGAGACGATATCACAACACCAGTAGTCTTACTCATATATGCTGGATCATCTCCAGTGGTGTTTGCTATGCCAGCGCCCGAGTTGCCTTTGCCTTGTCTTTTATAAATACAAAATTGTAAACCAGCTAGTTGCCATACCACAAGATTTCTATAGATATTACCAGTCATCAAACAAATTTTATACTAGGACTCACATACATGCGTTCTTGCCTTTCCTATGTAACACAAATTTTTACACGCACAGTTTTTCTCAGCAACAGTATGTCAATGGAACACTCTGCCTTACCAAATAGTTTCATCACCATCCCCCAATATCTTTAAGGCTGCAATCACTCAGCATGTCTGCAGTCTCCCATCATTAACCTTGCAAATGCTACAGCATTTTAATCTGCACCCTTAAAGTTCCTTTCTTCCTTTTTTTGTTTACACGACTGGAAGTGTAATTTTTTCGGGTTTGTTCAGTTCTACCCAGCACATTTGAACTTTTTTGCTTTGCCATAGTCATATATTAATAAATGATCACAGAGACACTTTTATAAATATAGCCTAGCCCTAGGTCTAGCAACCAGGCCTAAATACCTGTATAGCCCATATATACATTTTGCATTCAATTTATTTCACCACACAACCCTGGTCCTTTAGTCTTCCCGCAGGAAGTTGTGACAAACATAAGAAGAAGAAAACTTGTGCTCGCTAAATTTTATGGCTGCAAAAATTGCCTGGGACCAATTTCTGGAAATATTTTGAACGCCAACTTAATGGGGTGTACAGAATATAGATTTACAGACCCACATTGTTACGGTGCAGTCAGAATCAGTATAACACAATAAGATCATGGACCCCAAAATTTTCAGCTTTTTCCAAGAGAATTGTGTCATAATTTCAAGCTTTAGGACTACATGGTTTATTAAAAGCAAGAAAGTGTTCTGTGTGTAGGCCTACTTATTGCTTCCGCTGACAACACTAACACCCTTGCGTCTCCTGGCAATCACGCATCAGTTCCGGAAACGCTAGCCGTTATGCCCAGAATGTTAACCCTTCCACCGCTGAATAAAATAATTTAATATTTCTCCCACTTGAAGTGGTGTCTTGCTACACAACTTTAAGTTTTATATTCATCTAAATGTATGTGCCAAGGCAATTGAGCAAAATCACACAGATAAATTTATTTTTTATGTTGTATTTGCAATGTTTTCAATCACCAGGTAAAGGCCGCTTAACCAGAGTTCACTATCATTCAGTGTGGGCGATAAACCATGATTACAAAATTCCGGCTAACGTTAACTGAACGATCGGGAAACTCCGGTGGTGTAGGCAGTCCAATGATCATGACTGTGAGCGATTTCCTCACCCCCCAACATTTTAACTTACGGAGACCGAGTGGCTATTGGTACGGTAGAGTTATAATGGTAGTCAATGAGAGCCCTTCATTCCGTAAACCAGGCTGTCCATAAGAGTTACAATATATATAATCTTGTACAATTTGTATCACAAATTCACATAAATCCTGAAAAAAAATGAAAAAAACACCAAAATGACGTCTTCGGATGTACCTACCTCCGTCATTCAGTTATCACATTTTATCGCCCATACTGAATGACGGAAACCTTTATTATCGCCAAGGGGGTTACAAAAGAAACTCTTTCCTTTGTTGCCAAATTTGCAGTCGATCCCTGTTTTTTAACCCTTACAGCACACTTCAGATGTCAGAATCTGACGCCTGTAGACGTCAGATTCTGACATCTAAAGTCGATTCTCAAATATTCTTCCCACACTGTAAAAAATAGTTATAGACTAATGGCCGCGGACCCATAACATAGTCATAAGTATTCAACTGAATCGGAAAGAGCTAACAAGTCTTACAAGACATTCATAGCGATTTCAAATAGAAAAAACTCTTTAGTTCCCATGGTTTATACAAAATTAATTCAGCGTTGTAAGGGTTACACAAACACGACCTAGGGCGACATTAGCCTCAACCCATTCGTGGGGTAAATTCCCGGTCTGGATACAGGCACGAGACTGTGATTCGTGTGAACAATTGACATGATTGAAGTCAGTGATTTTGAACAGTTTAATGAGCATGTTGATGAATGCTGTTTAATACATATGTATGGTCATGGATGGTCTAGACAACAAACCTAAAAGCTGGTCCGGCTCAAGACCAGATGTAACGTCCAGTCCACTGATTACAAAGTAATCCACTAGCTTTTGTTTGGCTCCCATTTTTGGGACTAAACGTTCTCCATTAAACCATTTTGAGAAAATATTGGTGTTGTTTTCATCTGAGGCCACTCGGTTCTTCTCAGCGCACCCCACCATCTACAAACGACGTCACTTCCGTCGCAGTTGACAGCAGTCCTCAAGGTCTCTCTACCATAATTATTTGTAGTGGTCTATAAGTAGACAACAATAGTCATAACCGTTGTACGGTTTAATAAAAGGCTCTCTCCAGCAAACGAGACGTAGACCCAGTGTTTATTTAATGTTGGGCCAGCGTTGCAAACGCTGTACCAACATTAAATTAACATCGGGTCAGCGTTTTATAGTATAGACGGGGCACCTGTCTGGCACTTCGGGACCGGTTGACAATATTGACTACGTCTAGTAGGCCTATTTGGTCACAATTTAGCAGAACCTTTTGCGCAAGTAATAGAAATTTGCATAACAGGAACACTAATTAATTATTGTATTAATATTTGTAGGCTACTATTTGAAAGGTTACATGTAGATACGTGGCAGACACCGAACGTAGCAACGTGGCAGACACCATCATAGGGATTGCAATAGCCTTTCACAAGTAAAATAATACCTCAAAAATTCAATTTTTAGAACGGATTTTTTTCCAGATGAGTTTACATGTGTTTTTCAATAGTAATTCACAAGCACATGCAATGTAATGACAAATGAAGTATTAAAAGATAATTAAAGAACAATGGTTGATTTTAATTTGACATGTTGCTTTATATGCAAATTAAAAATAAGATTTTTTACATTTAAAAAATACTGCTATCGTTACCATTTCCGTCCTGAAAAATGATTAACGATAGTAATGGGAAACTTGAGGTGTCACAGTTTAGTGTTGATCCAGCGTCGAGACGGTGGGCCGGCATTGAGACGACATTGGGTCGACGTCCCGCGTTTACTGTGTGCTTTGTGTGCCCTCTGAGCACGAAGCGATGGCCATTTGTTTGGGGCGACACTCGACTCGACGACGGTGGCTCAGCGTTGACCCAACTTTTGGTCAGAGTCTCGTGTTTTCTGTGTTTTTTTGCAATCAGGCAAGGAGGGGCATTTGTTTAACAACGGGTTGGGCGAATGCCCAGTCTTACTAACTAACCATCTTATTATTCCATCTCATTATTACTAACTAACTATCTCATTCCTGTACACTATAGATGTATAGATGTATAATTATGTTTAAACTGATTTATAAACCCCAAGTCGGATTGGGTGCTTAAAAGACGGAAATTATATATTTATGTGACGTGAAATGTACATGGAAGCACAAATCAGTATAATAAACGATTACCATATATACCACATGTATAGCGTGAACCCTATTGGAAATTTATGCTATTAAATATAGTCTGGTCAATAAAGAGCTGAGGTAGGAGAAGTTTCGGACAAAAGCTTTTTTGTTGCATCTGGGTATATAATGACCTTGAGGTTAAAGAAAAAAAAGTTTACCAAATTCTATGGTGGGCTAAGGTCACAAAAAGGTCAAATCTAAAATGGCCGCTGGCAGGGTCATTTGTTTAAGAATATACCAGAATGTAGACACAATGGAAAAGATGCATCGTATTACACCTAATTCTACAGCTGAGAAAGTGGAAAAAATCACTTTTATTGTGATGACATAGGCTAATTGCTGGTCATATTTCATTGATTTGACCTTGTGGTGACCTTGACATTTGACTTTGATTACAAAAATAACATGTAAGCTGAATTCTCCTTACAAAATGACATGGAAAAGAGGCATTACACTTGATTTACTAAGTGCTAAATGTGAAACAAATATTTTTGATCATGACTTATCCTGGGTTAATGGCGGCCATCTTGGATTTGACCTTGCTGTGACCTTAGCCCACCATAGATTTTGGTAAAAAAAAATTTCCGGTCTAAGGAGGTCATATAGAAACTATATAGAAAATGAAATCTTTTGTCCTCAACTTTTCCTATCTACCAGGATTTGAGAGCCTTATTGACCGGACTAATATTAAAGCAAAATTTATTGTTTCATCAGTTAAATTTTCAGGTGACTGATGATAATTTAAACACTAAGAAATATAGTCCTACAGTAGGGCACCCTAGTGGTGAAATGAATGTTTCGTCCGAATTTTGTCACTATATCAAAATTTCAAAATGGCCACTGTGGTGAGTTATGTATTTGGTGCAGTCATGCTGCCCCACGATAGAATTCGTCACAATTATGGTACAGAGACCTCTGTATCTGTATATATTACACAGCAAAAATACCGTACAAGCACTCAAATACCCCTCGGCTCATGCAGTGACTCTATATATGCCAGGTTTCAAGGCAATTAATTGAAAATATGAACAATTTATTAAAAATTGATAAAACCAAAATGGCCGCCGCAGCCTCGTTTTCAATCTCATATGAAAACGGACAATACTTCTAGACTTGCAGACCCCGAAAACCTATATATATACCAGGTTTCAAGGGAATTTTAAAAGAAAAAGTATAAAAAAAAATTAGTCGCCAGATGGCGGCCATTTTGATTATCGGTGGAAAGCTGAAATTCTAATCAGGTCATCTCCATACTCATGGGTAACTTCAGATAAAAAATTGGAGAGATCCAAAAATTATTTTTTAAGTTATCGCGTTAACAAGATTTTTTTTAAATCTTTGCCCTGTATCTTTGACCTTGACCTTGGGTAAAAAAAGTGCAGGGAGGGGTTGAATGTTTGTATGAATGAGGAATTTGGGTGTAGTAGCCAAAAGAGTGTGTGCGGCGGCGGCGCACGAAGGGGACGACAATACCCCTTCGGGCCCAACGGGCCGTGGGGTGAAAACCCAATTCGGGTATGACATTGTGGTAGGAAGATGTGTAGGCTAACTAGTAGCGACATTTAGTCGCGCCAAGACATGGGGTCTGGCTGATCCAGAAAATAATTTATTTTTTTCCTGAATGAGTCTAATTTAGTATGCTCCCTGAGGTTGTCTGGGAGTGAATTCCAGTCTCTGATAGTTCTGGGAAAAAATGAATTTTGTCTTTGTTCTAATTTGGTCGAAATATAATTAAAATTTGATTTCCCTCTCCGGATCCTTGAGTCTGCAGGAGTAATTGGTTGGCATCTATGCGAACCAGATTATTTTTAATTTTGAAGAGTAGGGTTATACTTATAGTCTGGCTCTCCTTCTCCTCTCTTCAAGGGATCGCCACTCAAGCCTTGACATTAAGACGCCTGTCACACTGTTGGTTCTGTGGTAGTCCCTTGTGAAAAACCTAGCCGCTCTTGATGGTCTTACACTTTTCAGCTACTAGGTAAAGGTCCCATAATGGAGGCACAATTGTCAAGCGTGGAGGGAACCAGTGAAGAGTAAGCCAACTCTTTGAGTCTCTGAGGGCAATGTTTTAGGTTTCGTTAACAAAGACCAAGAACCTTACTAGCTTTGCTTACAATTTTAGTGACATGCTCCCCATACTTTAGGTCGTGCTAGATGGTGACTTCCAAGTATGGGTACCTTTGGAGTATTTCAAAATGGTGTTGTTCAGTTGATAGAAAAATGGCTGTAGGGTAGTCGAAGATTTATTGATAGGTAATATATGTGGCAATTGTTTGCATTGAAACTCATGCATCATGTTCTGGCATTTATATGGCAGAGAAAGAATAGTGGGCCCAGAACGGTATACTGCGGCACACCTGAGGCTACATGCACCCGCTCCGAGCTCTCCCCATCTACTACTGGAGAAACTGGGTGATCCAGCTGTGAATACCCCCCCCCCCCCCTTATGCCGAGGTGATTTAGCTTTGCCAGCAGTCGACGATGGGGGACTGTGTCAAAGGCTCTGGTAAAGTGAAAAATATTGCAACGTCGATCCGCTCCCCAGCGTCAAGTGATGACAAGAAATCATTCGTTGTTTCTAGGAGCTGTGCCTCACATGAAAGTCCAGATCTGAAACCATGTTGGAACTTGGTAAGAATTTCGTGCAGGTCGAAATAGTTCAAAATGTGTTTCGCAATGATATGTTCTAAAATTTTACATCAGATAGAATTCAAAGAAACAGGTCTGTAGTTTTGGGTTTGATGTCGGTCCCCTTTTTTCAATATTGGTGATACGTTTGCATCCTTCCAGTCTTTGGGTAAACAGTCTGTTTGTACAGATTGTTTAAAAATTATTTGTCATATTTTGGCAGACTCAGATGCTGTATTTTTTCAGAAAAAGGTTTGGTATTGCATCAGGTTCTACTGATTTTTTGGTATTCATATTCTCTAATCATTTGTTATGCCTGTATGTGTTCGTGATTCTAGATTACCTATTGGAGGGTAGGATGGGCCAGCTGGATCAGGGAATTTTTCCTTCGAGGTTTTCTGGGTGAAGACTGATCGGAACTGGTGATTTACAAATTCGGCTTTTGTCTTAGAGTCCAAATGTAGTACTGTTTATACCCTTGTGTTTTATCGGGGCAACCCCGACATTATCCTGACGCAGATTTTGTATGTGTTTACAGAAAGACTTGGTGTTATTTTATTTCAGACTGTCAGCTGAGGTAGTGTCTAAATGACTTTTTAAGCATTGATTGTATGATTTTTTCTCTGTTCTTTGTATGCCTGCCAGTCCGAATCAAGGCCCGATTTTTTTGGTTTGTTTTATCGGTGTTTTATCTGAGAAATCGTTAAATTTTGGATGTAAACCACGGCAGGTTATAACGAGTTGTTTTGTTTTTTAGGCCTATCAGGTATTGGATTGTATGTGGACAAAATCTCTAAACAGGTCACGCCCAGTAACCCGACCATAAAATAACCAATGAAAAACAGATATTTTTTAATTACAACTAAAGATTTCATTTAAAATAAGTACGGGTTCGCGATGTGCAAAAGAATTGAGATGTCATTCAGTCGTCCTATGTATTAATTTTGTAATTACCTACCATAAAATGACCAATGAGAAGCCGATAAAATAAATTTAAGCCATGATCATGTCTAGCGTTGTTAAATTATAAGTGTGACAAATTTCATGTTTTTCTCACAAAGTGAACCCTACCCCCATTTTTTTGCAGGCTAACTATCTGTACTATGGCCTGTATATTATTAATATAAATGACGTCCGTTGTATGTGGAATTTTTAACCCTAAAAATGTAGGGAAAAAACAAAAAAATAGCTCTTTGTTTGCTGTATTATAGATCTAGCCAAATCTGGATATAATTGGTCACTTTGACGGCCATCTTGGATATATATATCTTATTGAGCTTTCACTTCGTAAATAAAAACATTACAAAAGAATTTATAAATCTTAACAACATAGATGTAGATATAGAAATAAGACTATTATGTAAAGCATTATTGAATATAAACCAAGTCTGGAAAGCCATGGGCATTTTGGTGGCCATATTCGATTTATCATAAACTGTGATAAATTACTTATCTGATTATATTTGATTATATTGTTTTATAAAACATTATAAATTAGTATCTTGAGCTGACTCTAAAAACCTGCGCAGTAGGACTGACGACACAGCCAATCTTAATATCATTGTTTTTTTGTAGCCATCTTGGATTTATCTCCTATTAAGCTATGCTACATTACTTATTTGATTATATTGTTTTAATAAAAACATTACAGTTGAGTTCAATGACGCAGCACATAGGTGTTGGCGTAAAGATCGATTTTTATGTACCATTTTGGCGGCCATATTAGATTTTTCCATTATTACCGTCATTTGCTATGCATTAATTTTGTAATTACCATATATAGGCCTACCATAAAATTGCCAATAAGAAGCCGATAAAAACTAAAACGTTATAGCTGAGCAATGGCTTCAACAAGACAAAATGTGTACAGCTAGTTTAGTTTAAACCATGATCATGTCTAGCACTGTTAATTTTAATTTATAGGTGGCAATTATTATTATTATTATTATTATTGTTGTTGTTGTTGTTGTTGTTGTTGTTGTTGTTGTTGTTGTTGTTGTTGTTGTTGTTGCTGTTGTTGTTGTTATTATTATTATTATTATTATTATTATTATTATTATTATTATTATTATTATTATTATTATTATTATTATTAAATATGCTAATTATTAAATATGCTAATTATGTTAAGTAGCTCAATATGAAATTATGTGCTGCACAGAATTTATTCTGTACAAGTTTCTGGGTCATAAACACCAAAGCTGCATTGGCTAACAATTTATTCCAGGCTCAGCTAAGTGACAATCTAATTTCCTAACACTTATTGGTCTCACAGAGTGGCCATCTTGGATTTATGCAAATTAGAGTATGTTAGAGTGAAAAATCTATTGGCACTTCCTCTTATATGATTCAGCACATCAAAAACTATAAGTGTGCCAAATTTCATGTTTTTCCCACAAAGTGAACCCTACCCCCGGCTAACTAGCTGTACTATGGTCTATATATTATTAATATAAATGATGTGCGTTGTATGTTGAATTTTTAACACCATCAAAATAGAAGAGCCCATAGAGCTTGTTCTGTCGAACCCCGCTTTGTACAACCAAACGAAAAAGAAACACAAAGACCAAATATGGACAAGAAATGTGTGACAGAACATTTCTAAGAAGCTAGACGTAGACAGAATGACAGGTAGACCTAGTTATATAGTCTACTCCAGTGGGCAGGGATCTAAATTAACGTGGCTGAAGTGCTACTCTCGCTACAAGCCTATTATAGATAATATGACACAGTATCCAGCCAGACAGGCGCGGATCCAGTATTAAAACATATATATTTTGGCAAATATAGGGTATTTAAAAAAATATTTGGCAGAAATAAAGGGGCGTGCACTCGCACTGTCAGACACTTGCTCGTGTCCCAGTTAAGAGAGCCTCGATCACCATCATAGTCATCACCACCACCAATAATATCACCATCAGTGGCATCATCACCAACCATCAATGACACCATCAGCACCACCACCATCGTCATCACCATCACTACTATTACTACCACCATCACCACTACCACACCAAAACCACCACTATTACCACACCATCAACAATACCACCACCAACACTATCATCACCACTACCACACTACCAACACCACCAACACAGCCACCACCAACACAATCATCACCACCACAACCACCAACACAATCACCACCACCATCACCACTACCATCATCACCACCACCACCACCATCACAACCACCATGACCACAATCACCACGCACCAATGGAAACAAACGCTAACAAACCTTACCTATGGAAACGTAGCCTAACCCTGATCAATTGAGATACACTGCGGCACAATATAATTTTATGTCACATGACGTCTTCAGCTAACTACCGCCGGTCGTTTCGTTGTATAAATAACGAGATGGTGATTATCGATAGTGATTAATAATAATCAGAAAAAGACCAGTGTTTTGCTTTGATTTCAGTTGCTTCAGTTGCCTTTATGATGTTCATATATAAACATGTAAGCTATTTAAATATTTGACCTATGCGGTAAATACTTGACAATATGAATAAAATTGCTAGAGTAGATTTTAGTAACAATAAAAATATTCTTACCTTAAAGGCCCATACGCAGGCTAAAATCATAAAAAAATCGGTGATTTATTTGGCTTCTTAATATGACCATATGGGATGCCAGTCATTTCGACACAGTGCAATCTCGACACAGTGCCATTTCGACACAGAAGAGACACTTCGACACAGAAACACTCCAAAAAGTGAGTCATTTCGACACAGCTTTGGACGTTTCGGCACACTTTCTCACAAATGCATATTATGTGTTTATTTATGGGGTTTCATTACATGGACTTTGTCTCAGTTGATTTAAAAATTCCATAAATTCATCTAATTTGCATAAATTAGCATAAATTAACATAATTATAGCTGAACATGCGCATATGCCAGGTCTGAAACATACAAAATGTTCTAACTTTTCGCCAAAATCACTCACATAGGTGTTCTTGGTGTCTATACCCAGGTTTTTCACCCCATGGACGTCGTTTCATAAAGTTTTGAAGACTTCAGAGCAACCTCATTTGCATAAATTAACATAAATTAACATAATTGAAGCCAAAAAAATATAAAATGTTCTAACTTTTCGACAAAATCACCAACATTGGTGTTTTGGGTGTCACTACCCAGGTTTTACACCCCATGGAAGTCGTTTCATTAAATTTTGAAGACCTCAGAGCAACCTTATTTGCATAAATTAACTAAATTAACATAATTAAAGCCGAAAAAATATAAAATGTTCTAACTTTTCGACAAAATCACCAATAGCGGTGTTTTTGGTGTCTATACCCAGGTTTTTCACTCCATGGAAGTCGTTTCACTAACTTTTGAAGACCACAGGACAACCTAATTTGCATAAATTAACATAAATTAACATATTGAAAGCCAAAAAATAAAAAAATCTTTTAACTTTTCAACCGAGTCACCCACATAGGTGTTTTTGGAGTTTATACCCAGGTTTTTCACCCCATGGAAGTCGTTTCACTAACTTTTGAAGACCACGGGACAACCTAATTTGCATAAATTAACATAAATTAATATATTCGAAGGTAAAAAATATAAAATGCTCCAGCTTTTCAACCAAATCACACACCGAGGTGTTTGTGGTGTCTATACTAAGGTTTTTCACCCCATGGAAGTCGTTTCACTAAATTTTGAAGCCAAAAAACTATAAAATGCTCTAACTTTTCAACCAAGTCACCCACCGAGGTGTTTTTTGGTGTCTATACTCAGGATTTTCATCCCATGGAAGTCGTTTCACTAAGTTTTGAAGACCTCAGAGCAACCTCATTTGCATAAATTACTATAAATTAACATAATTGAAGCCGAAAAACTAGAAAATGTTCTAACTTTTCAAGTAAATTACTCACACAGCTATTTATGGTGTCTATCCCCACCCAATTCCTACACATATACGTCAATGCAATGATTAATACACGGATAGATAAAACTATTTTACATGTACAGTGGAACCAACTCCTTTGGGTTTCAGTAATTCTTTAAGGATAATTTTAGGTTGTAAAATGCAATTATTCATATAAATGTTATTAGAACGATAGAAACTAAATATGTTTTCATTTGTTAAATCAAATAAGTGTCTTCATCAAATACATTCCACCAGTTAATAAATCTAATCCAAAAAGTTTTGACAATAAAGGAAATGCAAAATCTGGGAATTGGTGCATCCACGTTACAGAAAAATTACATATTTCCGAATTTACAATACATTTTATGAAAAAAATCTTTTTTGGTGCTGTCATATATAAAGCTGAAATGATTGCAATTTGTTTTAATATAATCACTTTCTTAAGTAACACGTATTTTGATTTTTCTATTCCACCAATTAATTAGCCGAAATTGACATATTAAATTCTTGAAATGTCGTAAATGCAAGGTCATTGTAAAGTTATGCTGTGCCTAAAATCGTTAATATGTGCATAGGAAATGTACAAACTGTACAGTACTGAACAGTATCGTTTCACCTTTGTCCTAACGCGTGGCCCGTTGATCAGAGCGCACGCTCTCAAGAAATTCATTACACCGATCTCCCCGTCGTCATACTGACGCCACAAATCACAGTACCGCCCTTGTTGGCGTCATTTTTGGCGTTTGTGTCGGCACAGTTTAGACTAGCTGACCAAACGACAGGAGAGAGATGTCCATCTGGATTCTCTCTCCAGCGTTTCGATCAGCCTGTAAAACGGCATATCATATAGGCACGATTTTTTGTGGTAGATTTTTTGTGGTAGATTCTCTACGATATACTCGTAGTTTCTACAAAAAGGGGACGTATTCAGTGACTGAGAGGTAGATTCTAGGAAATTCGCATATAGTTGTAGAAAGGGGAGGAGAGATATATTCTGAGAGGAAGGGGGTGTAAATTCTAGGAGGGGTAGATGCTGGGAGGGTCACATATAGTTGTTGAAAAGGGTGATATATTCTGGGATTGACGGGCAGATTCTGGGAGCCAAATACACTTCACATTATCACAATAAAGGGGGGTAGATCCTGAGAGGGAGGGGTAGATTCTGGGAGCCACCGTAATCTACCCCGACCCTGGGGGTATAGTTCAGGATCTACCCCGGGGTAGATTCTGTGGCACCCACAATCTACCCGAGTAAAATTTCAGACTTTACATCGGTATTCTTTTCCACTCCAAACCACGCCCAGTCCACATTTCCTCAGGTAACAGATCAGATTTTGACAAATGCCGTAGCACATTTACTTGCTAAATATGTCATTGTTCGTGTCTTGGATGTATTTTAAAACGGGTGACCGAGGTAGGACTGGATGTAATGAGTTAAATGATTATCATTTGAAGGTGGTCAGTGGGCGGCCAGTAATAATGCGTGTTTTCTAATGGGAGCGTTCATATGCTTCATTTGCTGCGCAAACAACGAGGCATATTCAATAGGCTAGCCTGATCGGGTTCACGTCTGATCGGGATCACACCGAATGAGCATCTCGCATGGAACGCTTGCGCCGAAAACGGTTTCAGTGGGCCCATCAAATATGATGGGCCCTAGGCCAATGGACTACTGGTAAATCCGGCGCTGGTGGCACGGGATCTGAACAATAATAAAAATAATAATAATAAAATTGGGGGGGGGGGGGCTAGAATAAAACATTTATCAATTAGTAAGTATAACTTGTGATTCTCATTTTATTGTTCATTTAATGCACTAATTCAATAATAAATAATTAATAGTCATATTAATATTCATATGCCTGTTGCTACTGATTAGACCGTTGATTAGCACAACACTATAGTGCCATGCTATGTCCTGCACAGGTTACGCAATCAGAGGGACGTCCTCTCCGCAGCTGGGAGTATGCCCACTAAACACAAGGCGTTGAAACAATGTTGTTTCCAAGTTGTGCCATCGCCTAAGATGCTTGCCAGGCAATATTAAAACAACATCGGGTCAACGCCTTGTGTTCACTGGGTAGTTACATAATCTGTAGACGCCAGCTGAATGGAACTCTCTATTGACAAAGGTTTGGACAGCTAGTTACTTTGCGCTATACACACAATGCACTGTTACAATGTCAGTATAAGGTTGCTTAGTGTTTTGACACTGGCCCCATGCGAGATGCTCATTCGGTGTCATCCCGATCAGACGTGAACCCCATAGTAGGTGAGTGGGGGGATAGCTTGGGGGAGCATGGTGACAGCGTTGCGGTCAAGTCGCTTAAACAAGGCCTGCCCTGATAATTGTTTTTGTTTAATAAACCTTTATTTGTTTAATGAAACTAGTCATTTTGTAAGGTCTGAAAACGATTTTAAAGCATGGAACTGCAATTCACTCCCACTGGCCAATCAAACACATGAAGAATATGCTATTATCTAAGGAGCTGTAGATGTGCTCTAAATGAAAAACAAATTGTTTATCTTGATAATATGATAATACACTATGAAAAAAAGATAATATGGAATAATATATTGAAATATCTAAAAAATATAATATAGAATAATATATAGAAATATCTAAGCCCTCGTTTAAAATAATTTTGACACTAAACTTTAAGGAAATATGTGACTTTCATATTAACCCTTAAAGCGCGAATTAAATATTTTAAATATAAATCATTTTTATTCAATTTGACACCGAATGTATTCAAACACTTATTCCATTCCCAATGATAGTGATTTAACCTGCTAATCATGCTAATAAAACAGAAGAAAAATTACTATAGTCGTGCTAACCCGGCTAAGGAATTATCATTTGAAATTGTATTTATTTATTAAAAAGGCAAAAAGGGGTCCTAGAATATGACAAAATATTTCATGTGATAATTGTTAAAAAAAATATATTAAATACAGCGGCTAGTTAACCATTGCACATTAAAGACATCAAGCCTTTCACATCTCTCACACATGGCTTCCGCGTGTTGCTACATCACTGGATTAATAATTTGACACCTGTCCCAACAATTCTATAATCATCTAAACACAACGACATAACTGGTGGTCGATTTCCCTACAGAGGTGTGATGGTGTCATCGGTGTGATATTACAATCATACACCCCTCTTATTCGCTCTCATCCCTGCCATTGTATTTTAAATTGTTTTAAAGGAAGTCATGGTGTTGTTGTTTTAGATTTTTTGTCAAAATAATTACCTTTCATCCCGGCAATGTTTAAAGAAGACTTGTTTGTTGTTGTTTCAGATCTTTTGATTAACAAAATAATCGTGTGGTTTTAATGACGTCACCGATTAAACCATTTTACTGTTAGAAGCCATTTACCGCATTCAATGTTTTTCTCTAGATCTATGGTTTTCATAACATAAAAAACAAGACAAATTATTCATTGCGACATTTGAAACTTAGAATAATGGAATTCAAACTTTCAACAATATTAAATAACATACAAGATATATCATAGCATCAAATAGCACTATTATAATTCGATTATTCTTAATATTCTTAGATAAATTAAACAGGTATTATTAATATCCATATTTTATTGGATATTGTAAGTATTTAACATAAAAACATAGATGCCGAAAATCAATCTATGAACATATAAACACACTGCGTTATTTTAATGGACATTTTACTATTGTTATTGTACTATTTCTATTGTATTTTATTGTAATGACAATACTTTCTTAGACATATACGTGATCTTATTTTGGTTAGATTATACAAACACGCCTCTACAGGTATCATAGTCATACAGCAACTGGTTGGGGGCCCCTGTGATATAATGATAATTCTCATGATGCGAACGCATGTTTTCCTGATGTCTTTGACATAAACAGCATCTGGCAAGGAGACCTAATTCCTATTCTGTACCGATCGATGAAACTGCTTTACTGTTTAATGCTAATAATTTTCATGAAATTCAAAACTTTCCCTGTATCTAGCTGGCATGGCCGTATGGTCCCTAATCAGCATTTTCTGTCCCGATCGTTGAATAACTGGTTGGCCCCTGTGCTTTACTGACCTATGCTGATAATTTACATGTAATTCATAAGTTTCCCTGTATCTAAATGGCAAAAAGCCCTATTAATCCCTATTCTACCCCGATTGGTGAATAACTGGTATGGGCCTGTAAACCAATATGTATCATACCAAGCCTGGTACATTTGGAGGTTTAATAAACATGGTATCAACATTGCAGTAACAAAAAGCGTTTTTTTTATCAAAAACTAAAGGGTAAATCCATATGTACATGATGTATCATATCAAACTCTGCATCAGTGCATGTTACGTTTCAACGAATTAAACTAATTTTAATAGAATTCAAATTGACCCTCTTAATTGCTCAGAATTAATCTCCAGTAATCTACAAACCCCAGACCGCCTGCCTACCGGGTCCCAATAACTCTTTTGGCCTAGGGCCCTCACACATCCAAATCCGGCGCTGCGTGCCACCGAACTAATATTTTCCCAAACGATTATGTCGCAACTTTGGAAGAAATTGATTTTTTTCATTTTCGTCCCTAGTAAATATAATACACTACACCAACATTGCTCAACTAAGGAGTACATAGCACAGCACTAAGTGTTGTGCTAGTGAACGGTCTAATCAGTAGCACAAGGCATATGACTATTAATTATTCATTATTGAATTAATGCATTAAATGAACAATGAAATGAGAATCACAAGTTATACTTACTAATTAATAAATGTTTTACCCGGGTAAAAATTTATATTTAATGAATGAAATGAACAATGAGATGATAATCATAAGCTCTATAATATTGACAAATGCTTGATTCTATTATATGCTTGATTATATTCTACCATAAGTTTTATATTTTTAAATATTTTTATTGTTGCCATCATTGCCCACTTTAGCTAGGCGAGCACTTTAGCTAGGGGTGCATATAATAAAAAATTCCGTGCAAGCACTCGAATACCCCTCGGCTGATGCAGTGAATCAAAATGTCTATAAATTTGACACAACTGCTTGCAATACGTTATGCCAATAATCGAAGATGAATGATAAAATCAAGATGGCCGCTATAGCCTCGGTTTGGATCGCACATGGAAACGGACAATGCCAATAGACCCAATACATATGTTTCAAGGCATTTACCTGAAAATGAGAAAGATTTTTTTAAGTTGATAAAACAAAAATGGCCGCCCGCCGTAGGCTCGTTTTCGGTCTTACATGAAAACGGACAATGGCAATAAACTTGCAGAACCTGAAAACCTATATCTATACCAGGTTTATTACGGCGGAAAAAAAATTTAGTCACCAGGTGGCGGCCATTTTGATTATTAGAAGAAAGCTGAAATTCTCATCAGTAGTAGGGGAGGACGGGGCATGTTCGAACCCTTAAGACATAATGCATACCTGTTCACTAGATATTTACCTAAATCACTCATTATTTCATACATACAGTGCTTCCACATGTATGATGCCCCACTAAAATTTATAGTTAGGTGTCTTGTATATTTTAAAAAATATAGCGCAAAATGTGATTACAACCAGAATGGTCGGACATGCCCCGCCTCCGGGGCATGTCCGACCAGTACCGTTCGAACATGCCCCGGTTATTAAAGTGCGATACAACAATGACAATAATTGACAATCCTTTATATTTTATTATTGCATTTTGCATAAATAGCAACATTGTGATGTTGCCCTTTACAAGGTAGCAGCACATTGTCAGTCTCCCATAACGTTGCCAGCAGTGGGCAATGGAAGTTTGTCCATCAGGCCACCGGCGCACCACTAGCAGCATTTATCACGGATATCCACCAACCGCCGGGTTACCAGACAAAACAGCATGTGTTGTATGAAAAAGTGTAATAATGTGTGGCTGAGTGAGTCCCAGCATGTAAGGGTGAGTGTGGACATGTGTGAATAAGATAAACTATGCTGCAATTATGACCATTGGTTGTGAGGCTACTTCGGGGCATGTTCACACCCTCTCCGGGGCATGTCCGAACGCGTTTGAACGTGCCCCGTAATGCCATTTTAGCTTCAACCCCAATTATTGTCTGTACCACTTGTGATGGTTCAAAAATACTTTCCCTGTATGTTGTATACCTCTGTGTTCTATTTATAGAACAACAAATGGTTACTTAACTACTAAAACTGTAGGTCACACAGTATTTAGAAAAAATAACCTAAATAACATAAAATGAGACGAAAATCACATATTTTAATCGCGAGCAAAACAAAAAAACTGTAGCTGATGAATTTTGGGAAAAACAGTGACTTAGGGGAGAGGTACATCATGAATTATATTTTTAATTCACCAGGTGGCCCTCAATTCTGAATTACCAGCAGGGTGCGAACGTGCCCCGGTGTTCGAACATGCCCCGTCCTCCCCTAGTAGTAAATGATTGCTTTACGTCACTTTTCGGCACAAATGGTCTTTTAAGTGACAGGGTTCCCACATACATCAGGAAATTAAATTACATGACTTTCCCATGACTTTCCATGACCATTTTTTATTAATTCCATGACTTCGTAACCGAATATTAAATTGTACATTTAAAACTGTAGTGTCCACCACCACAATGATCTATACCCACTTTATAAAGCAGAACCATATCTAGCGAGTGTCGCGGAGTTTCTTACATTTTTTGCATATTTGACCTTGACCTCTAACCTTGGTAAAAAAATTACCGGGAGGGGTTGAATGTTCGTATGATTTAAGAATTCAATCTGTTGCACCATATGTTGGTGTAGTAGACAAAAAGCTGCGTCCAGCGGCCGCGGAGACGGATCCAACCATTCTGACCCGAGAGAGAGGGTTTGACCTGAGCGACATCTATGTGTGGAGAATGGGATCCAACGGGCGGAGTGGTAAAAAATGAGTTCCGGTTGGGCTCGCTAACCATATTTAAAAAAAAACTACCTACCAATCTACCTATCAACTAGATAAATCGATTAGATTAAAAAGCATATAAGCCTACTTTTCACTGATTTTATTATTAGTAACTAATAGCACAATTATGTTATTGCTCTGGGAAATGATATTTCGAAAATCATCTTTGTTTGAATGATGTTGTTACGTAGCGGTAGGCGTCTGGTTGATGGTCGACAGGTTTTAGTGTCGATATATATTATTTAATTCTGGCCAATTGAGAGACGCAGCGGCACAGTATGTCACATGACGGCTGCAGCTAATTAGGATCAATTAGCGCCCGTCGTTGCGTTGTTAGCCTACATAAAGATGTACGATATTAATTATGTCCAGTTACTATGATGCAATCTACCAAAACTGTTTAATTTTTTCTTCCAAGATAACAACTAATAACGATTATTCAACGAATGCGAAAAAGACCAGTAGGCCTGTTATTTTGCTTTGATTTCAGTAAAGGCTGTCAAGATTTGTGATGTTCACATATATCATGAAAATGTAGGCCTATGGGAGACATTTACATGCATATAATTATATATTAAACCAATTATTTTTGTATAAACCATGGAGATCAAAGGTTTTTTTTGTTTAAGCTTTATTTGAAGGCCTGTGTTGTGGGGTCTACGGCCATTACAAATATTTTAATTCTTTTGCTGACTGCATGAAAGGGTTAATAACAGAAAGCAGCAGTGGCGGATCCAGAATGTGCAAGAGGAGGGGGCGTAAGCCACACTTTGGCTGAAAAAAGGTGTATTAGCTTCGCTTTATTACAAAAAATGCATAAAAACTCAATATTTTCACCAATAACGGGGGGGGGGGTCGTACGCCGGGTACGCCCTATGCTGGATCTGCCACTGAGCAGCAAAATGTTTGCTTGTTGTGAATATTCGGATAAAATTTTAACAAACAAGAGTGTAGTTCTAGACTCTTTGGTATTATGTCTTACATTATTATGTCATACACTATGCAGACTCCTTCGAATCCAGACCACTTAATAGCACAGTTTATTAGAAAAAAGGGTTCCAACATGTATACATGTATGCATCTGAAACCCTTCTCCATAAATTTGACATAAAACAAATAACCTTCAAGAAACATTTATATTGTGAATACAGACCAGTAGTAAATAGATGGATCAAGCTATTAGCAGATTGATGAGGATTTAAATCGTGCTTATAAAATGTGAACATTTGTACATTTGTCTTCTAGGACAATTTACTGCCTCCAGTGTACCTCAATCTGCATTCGAAAAATAGTGCATCAGGGCATGTCGTATTTTCTTAGATGATTGCCCCATATTCAGAAGGTCTAATATTCAGAAGGTCCTATGTTCAGAAGGCCTATGTTTATAAAATACATGTTCAGAAGGTCATATGTTCAGATGGTCCTATATTCAGAAGGTCTTATTTTCAGAAGTCCTATGTTCAGAAGGTTCTGTATTCAGACCATCTTTTGTACAGAAGGTCTTATGTTGGAACACATTTCAACCTTCAAGTTTCAGATATGAAAACATTTTTCTATCCCAGTTAATTTCACGTTTCTTTTTTATTTCGTTCATAACTTTATTATTTACTTCTTCTTGGGATAAACGCGAGTGAGTTCCGAAATCCGACGTTCTCGGAACTTCGAGCTCCCCAAGTTCCTGGGATTTGGAAACCCGAACCCAAGTTCCGATGTTCCGAAGTCCCGTCGTCATGCGTGGCGTTTTGCGCTGCCTCTTTTTTGGCAATTGACTGATATTTAAGTTTAACAATGATATCTGACAACACTTCTGCAATAATAGGCCTATTGTAATTTATTGTGCTGCGTCTTGCGTTTAATACATATGCGCTGCGCCATGCGCTGTGATTTGCGCCTCGTCCCTTCTTGCACTGCGTCTTTGCGCCGTGTCTTGTGCCGCTTATTTATCTGTGTCCCAGGTCACGTCTGGCGAGTGTCTTGCTTTACGTAGGCCCCTTCTTCTCTTGAGCCACGTTTTTTGCCTTTTCTTGTGCAGCTGGTGTTTGCTTTTTGTTTCTCGTGCCGCACCTTGCGCGCCTCTTGCGTTGTTTCTTGCACCACATCTCGAACATTCAGAACATAGAAGCTTCTGAAAATAAGAGCGTCTGAACATAAGACCTTTTGAACAAGAATCTTCAGCACATAGGATCTACTGAATATAGGATATTCTGAACATAGGCCCTTCTGAACACAGAACATTCCAAACAAGGACCTTCTGAACATGGAACAGGTCTTAACATAGGATCTTCTGAACATAGGGTTTTCTAAAAATAGAACATAGGACATAAAAAAGTCCTGAACATAGGATCTTCTGAACAAAGGACCTTCTGAACAAAGGACCTTCTGAACAAAGGACCTTCTGAACATATCCGTTAGGACATTCTGAAAAACTTGAACATAATTAAGGCCTTAACCGCACCAGAACTATTTTATTCCGAGTTTATCCCCAAATCATGTAATGTGTGTGACCAGAACAAGAACTAATTCGTGTCTGTACCGGGATTAATCCATTACAAAATATGTTTGTGTCACCAGGAAATGTGGATCCTGCACATAGGATCTACTGAATATAGGATATTCTGAACATAGGCCCTTCTGAACACAGAACATTCCAAACAAGGACCTTCTGAACATGGAACAGGTCTTAACATAGGATCTTCTGAACATAGGGTTTTCTAAAAATAGAACATAGGACATAAAAAAGTCCTGAACATAGGATGTTCTGAACAAAGGACCTTCTGAACAAAGGACCTTCTGAACATATCCGTTAGGACATTCTGAAAAACTTGAACATAATTAAGGCCTTAACCGCACCAGAACTATTTTATTCCGAGTTTATCCCCAAATCATGTAATGTGTGTGACCAGAACAAGAACTAATCCGTGTCTGTACCGGGATTAATCCATTACAAAATATGTTTGTGTCACCAGGAAATGTGGACTTTTGCTTGTTTTTTTAGTCGCCCTCATTAACTTTTTTCAAATAAATCAAAATGTTTTTATTATTTCGTCGCCCTCATTAACTTTTCTAGAAATTTTTCCAATGGTTTTTTATTTCGTCGCCCTCAATAACTTTTCCAAAAATAGGTTCAATGTTTTTTTTCTCCTAATTTTTTTACCGCTCTCCCTCATTAGATTTTAGATTTTTTCTGATCTAAAACAAAGAAATTAAACATTAAGTTACACAGTTAACATAGCCTTACTGGACGACCCACGATACACTGTGGCGAAGGGGATGCCTAATATAACTATGTCTTATATTTATTAACCTTGTAAAGCATTCCCTGTATAAAGATCGTTAATATATATAATCTAATATATAGAAACGTTTTTATTCAAATAGGCTAAAAACATGGCGGGGGGATCTAATTTTCCATCATGTGTCTTGTTCTTCTATCAGTACTAGCATTCCGTCATTTTGTCTTGAAATGGATAATACCACCAGCTTGGATTTAAATTAGGCCTACACTTTCTAATAGACTACATGTATTGATTAGGCCTAACATAATTCACTTCTAGGCCTACTGTGTGTAAAACTGTGCTTGTTATCAATAAAACAATGTATTGAAACTAAGTCATTTTAAAGCGACTCAATCAGGCTAAAATCATCAAAAAATCTGTATTTTTATTTCGGCTTCTTAATATGACCATACGATGTAAACATGTCCATAGACTAGAACTGCAAAAGTTTTTTTATTTTTTGTGTTGCGCATTTACTAGTAAGCGAGATATAGAGACGAAATTTCCGTATTTCTTATTTTTGCCATGGTTGTCAATAATTTAGAAATCTGGAATTTCGTCTCTATATCTAGCCTAACTAACTGGTAAAGGCGCAGTTCTAGTCTATGGACATGTTTACATCATATGGTCATATTATTAAGCTAAAATAAAATCACCGATTTTTTATGATTTTAGACCTGGGCATGTCGGATATCTCGAAAACCCCCTCGACCCACGACCCTCAACTTTAATTTTTTTTTTCTAGTTCTAATTCGAAAATTCGGGAAACAATATCAGGTCAATGCTGGCTCACCGTCTGCGACGCTGGCCTAATATTGGCTGAACGCCTCGTGTATGTTTTGGTGAGAGACACAATACGCAATATTTGAGGGGACTTGATAAGGCGTTAGACTGCCATCTGAGTCCCACCACTGTCTTACGCTGGCCCAACATTGTTCCAGTCAAGTGATATCTTATCTAAGCACAGCCAGGACGAAGCATTGAACCGATGTTGGTTTAATGTTGGCCAACCGATGGCCCACCGCTTTCTTGCGATGCGTGTGCCAATGCGTGTGACTGAATGAAGCTGGTGAGTGGTATGCGGGGTGATATGACTGGTGAAGGTGGCAAGTGTTTTTTTACGCACGAAAAAGCAAGAGGCATGCTTGGGTTAAAGTTGAGCAAGCCTCGTAAACAGTGAACCAACATTAAAATGTGTTTTCTCAGCTGTAGGCCTACATGTATTATCGCACCAATCGGCGGACAACCAGTAATATAAACAAGAGACATTAAACCAACGTCGGGTGAATGCTGGACCAGCGTAAAAGACGGCTAGCCAACATTATTGATAGCCAGGTTAGCATCACAGTAGGCCTGTATAAGTTTCCCGAATGTCATTATTATACAAAAGTTATTATTATATTATAAACAAACCAAAACGTTTTAAAAATTAAGTCGAGGTTCAAGGGTCGTGGGTCGAGGGGGTCGAGGGGGTTTTCGAGATACCCGAGCATGTCCCTTTACCAGGCGCCTAATTAGGCCTATGTGCAAGCGACGAATAGGTCCCAATATAGCCTACATAGGTCCGACGTTGACACAGTGTTGGGTTGACTTAACCATTTAACCGCCGGTGCTGCATATATTCGGGTTTTCATTTTTTATTAGCACATTATGTAGACCTATACGGTGGCCCACAGGTGCCACCAACATCAATGCAAGTTAAAAAACATTTATGCATCTTCAGAAACATTAATGCAAGTTCAGTAATGCAAGTTCAGAAACATTAATGCAAGTTCAGAAACATTAATGCAAGTTCAGAAAACATTTATGCAAGTACGATTGAAAACATTTATGCATGTTCAGAAAACATTTATGCGAGTACGATTGAAAACATTAATGCAAGTTCAGAAAACATTTATGCAAGTTCAGATAACATTTATGCAAGTACGATTGAAAACATTTATGCAAGTTCAGAAAACATTTAAGCAAATACGATTGAAAACATTTATGCAAGTTCAGAAAAAACATTTATGCAAGTAGTCTACGATTGAAAACATTTATGCAAGTTCAGAAAACATTTAGATCTATGCAAGTTCAGAAAACATTTATGCAAGAACGATTGAAAACATTTATGCATGTTCAGAAAACATTTATGCGAGTACGATTGAAAACATTTATGCATGTTCAGAAAACATTTATGCGAGTACGATTGCAAACATTTATGCATGTTCAGAAAAAATTTATGCAAGTACGATTGGAAACATTAAAGGAATAAGCCAGTCATCGCAGAAATCTGATCAAATGGCAGATATATTATTCAGTTAAATAATCCCCTTTTGAAACAAAGGCCAATAAACTGTTATGCGTGTCAAATTTTAAATAAAGTGGTCATTATTCCACCCCACTGGATTCTGCCATTTTGTGCTGGGTGCCTACGTCGGGTAGGTCCCAACCTCTCACTGGAACTTTGGGACCCTTCAGAGAGGGTGTGATCATGTGACCAAGTCTCTGTAGTCTGGTGGTTGGTCGCGTGTAAAACGTCCCGTATTTTGCAGGTTAGCGCTAGAGGTACATGCGCTATCCTATGCACAGAAAAGGCCCACTCCGATTTCTATCCCCAGTGGCATCTGCATCGTTCCGGTATAAAATTAATCCCCTTTAACGACAAAAGTTGTGTTTGTTTAAAACAGTAGAGGCTGTTGTAGACTGCAGTGACAAGTCGCAGCTATCATGGGCCATGATAGCCTAGCTCCTTTTGTGATCTGGTCTACTGGAGGCAGCATGTTTACATAGACTACCCTGATACAGCCAGATAAACAAGCCCCTCGCTCCGGTACGTTACTCTGCATTCAGTTCAACTTCAAGACATTGACAGTTTGCCAACAATTACATTAATCATTTGGCCCATGTAGGCAGACCTAGTTTAGCTGTTTAGAGATGTTGTTGGATTTATTTTAAGTGTATTTTGTGCCTCTCACTCGCGGGCGATAATGGATGTTTTTATCATTCACTGTAAGTGTAACGCTAGTCTATAGATCATCTCAGACAAGTCAGAAATTATTCAAATTTGACTATCACATTCCCCATGATATGGAGATGTGCAGGTGACTTTTTCAAGGTTTTACTGAAATTCAAAATGGCCGCCACAGATCAACTTTAATTTTTCAGGGGTCCTAAAAACATTCAAAAATTGTTTGGTCATTTTTTTTTCAAATTTTGACATCACACTCCTAACAACATGGGGATGTGCAAGTGATTTTTTAAAGATGCTACCAAATTTAAAAATGGCCGCCAGAGGTCAGTTCCAAATTTTTTTGTGGGCACAAAAACTCTAAAACTTAAAGTCAGGAATTATTCAAATTTTACTATCACATTCCCCACGATATGGAGATGTGCAGGTGACTTTTTTAAGGTTTTACTGATATTCAAAATGGCCGCCACAGATCAACTTGGATTTTTGTGGGGGTGCAAAAACTCAAAAAATTTGTCTGGTCATTTTTTTTTTAAATTTCAACATCATATTCCTAGCAACATGGGGATGTGCAAGTGATTTTTTAAAGATACTACCAAAATTCAAAATTGCCGCTAGAGGTCAACTTCAAATTTTTTTGTGGGTGCAAAAACTCCAAAACTGAAATCGGGAATTATCACATTCCCCACGATATGGTGATGTGCAAGTGATTTTTTTAAGGTTTTACTGAAATTCGAAATGGCCGCCATGGATAAACTTCATATTTTTGTGGGCGCAAAAACTGAAAAATTGAAATCAGTAATAATTCACATTGTACAATCACATTACCCACCATCTGGAAATGTGCATGTGATTTTACTGAAATTTAAAAAGGCCACCACAAATCGACTTTTTAAATATTTGTGACCGCAAAAAGTCTAACCCAATTTATGGCAGGGGATGATATAGGACTTCAGTCCTCTTGTTAAAATATGTTTTACTGCACCAAGGCACTGTAAGGTCTTTGTTTTTATATATCGATATTCTTGTAGGAATGTTTCATGTGATTCAAAACGCATGAAATGATCAAGTTTTCAAATTATTTATAGACGCCTAGAAAAAAGCCTACAGCTATGAACTCTATGAGGTGGTAGTCCAGGTCATATAGAATTTGCTCATATTTAAATTGGGGTTTTTAAAAATGTTCCCGATAATGAAATTGGGTGAGGCGCTTAACATTTAAACTGTGACGACAAGATCCTGGGACTGACTGTATGATGCAAAACGTATGAAATGACCAAGTTTCAAAAATATTTATAGACGCCTAAAAAAAATACTATAGCTATGAAACTCTATGTGCATGTCAGAATCACAATAAGAACTTCCGTTTCAACTTTCACAGGTGTGCAAAAACAACAAAAAAGTGACATTTGAGTGTCAATGTATTTTGTCACGTTAGCACGAAGCTAAAACTTTGAAATACACATAACAAATTTTTCCAATGTGTCTGAAAGTGTAGGCCCACGATACTATGATATAAAAATGACATCTTTTTATATATAGTTGTGAAATATGCATATAAATAGAAGGAATGACATATCTTGCAATGCTATCGTGACGGTGTCGAGTCCTTAAATTCGTTCAGGTCTCATAAGTGCTTTGAGATATGAACAAGATTAATCTTTTCTGACTACTTACCATCATGGCAAGATGCCGGAAAAGTTGCAGGCTAGTTGAAATTACCTGCTCTGATGTCTTAAACACTATGATGCTGTGCATAATACTAATTATTGCTTTGTCCATTCACACAATTCCCTGAACATAGGCTGCATTTGTATATGAGCCACAGCAGTCGTAAAAATGTGCGAAGGTTAGATAAGTTTGGTCACCTTTGTGACACATATTAGTGTATCGTGACATGCCCTTTGATCCTTCATATATTAATGTGCCATTTTGTGTGACACTGGAACTGTCAACGTGACAGTGTCATTTATAGGGTAAGTGAGATAGATCCTTCTTCTCATCCCTCAAAAATAAGGTGTCCAAATGTGAAATACAAAGTTTTGTGTTCAGTCCAATTGTGCTTACATATCCAGTAATATATCAGTGGTTGGAAAATGTTCTTTAACAACAGAATACTTTGAGAAGTGTCATTGGCTTATGTCACGTTAGCACTTGATGTTTATTCCAAAAAGCAATATATAAAATCCCGTAACCATTCTACAATGCAACAATATGAAACCAGCCATTCTAGTAAATATTTCTAGCTGCATATATATATTCTGGGCAAGGATGCGACTTTTATGTGACGCTAATGTGACACTAGCAACATGTCAAAATAAATGTCACGTTATCATGACTTAAATGCAAAGAAAACACTTAGCTTTAAAATATATAGGCCTACTTGTCTAATCATAAATATAATCTTCCGCCTTTTAATTTTCACCTGAAGCTGTTTCGTTGTCCCTACATCTTTTAGTTTTAATTGTATTTCTTTATTAATACGATATTTTGTATCCTTCACATTCATCAGATGTCAAATCCTTGACAGTCATCAGATGTCAAGAGTCTTAACTTATGTCACGTTAGATGATGCTGTTTATTGCAAACCATCGAAATACAGTTATTTTAGCCATTCTACAATGCAATAATCTGAAACCAACAATACAAACACTTATTTTGGAGTGGGTGCAGACAAATTCTAGCCAGTGAGGTGGCGTCTAGTAACTTTGTTGCTAACGTGACATTAACAAAGTGTCAACAAAAACGTCACGTTAGCATAATTTTAATTCAACAGAAATGACACTTATCTTTAAACAACCTCCTTGTTTGATCACAAATACACATACAAATCTACAGTCTTTTAATATCAATTTGAATATTGTTTATGGTTGCTTCGTCATTCCAAATTATATCAACAGATGTTATAGTAATTCTAATAAAGCATTTATATTTTTTTCACAAAAATCACTTTCTTGCTCTATTGATTAATTAAACTATCCCATTGACAATTTTTTTTTAAAACTAACATAAAGTACTGCTGAAATGAGTAAATTTTGACAACATTTTGATCATATTTACGAAAAATTATAGTCAGGAAGTCAATGTGACACTTTATCGTATTTGATGTCATATTTCCCATTTTTTTTATATATTTGTAACAGTCAAAATAATTTTATTTTTTACGTGGTGATTTTAAAGAAATTCGCTATATATAGTCAATTATAATGCATAGCAGTATCTAATCTAAATTATTATAAATAGGCCTCCATGCCTAGATGTAAATATTAACTTGGTAAACATTTGTCAGTAACATGATAAGTGACAAACTATTTATTTTCATAAAAAAATCAAGACTTACCGAAGTAGTTTAAAGCACAATGAGGATATATTATATATTGAAAATATAAAATAATAACGTTTTGGATATATATAAACATATATGGAAATATGACAAGTTTTGGATATATGTCCTAAACATATATGAAAATATAACAATCTAAAGATGCAACTATAAGTATAACACTATTTCTCAGAACTCATAGATATTCTGTTGCAGATTACATTTAAACCTATAAAATAATAGACTCAACGTAAATGTATCCCAACAGGTGACCTCATATTTTTTTAAATAGTCTGTATATACACATCTTACCCCCCCCCCCCATCTAACTATTCTCTTTTTCCTCATCTTGATTCTATTTCATTTAAAAGTCGATTACTGTTTCAAATTCAATCACAATGTAATCATGGTAATCAAATGAGAGCAGAGAAGGGCTAAATGCCATCTCTGGTGCAATGGTATGTATTTTTTTTTAACATATTGTATTTTTATATAATATTGTGTGGTTAAAAAACAAGTCTCAGAATCAAAATATACTTAGAGCTGTTTTGTCTTGTGCTTTTTACAATGGGTACAAAGTGTTTGTTGTTCTCCAAAAATACATTGTGTCCGAAGGTAAGGTGGAAGGCATGATCCAGGCTCCCAGGGCATGAGGGCATGGAGGGCATGATGTGACGACCCATCAAACACAATACATTTACCCAAAGCTTTTTGATCAATGCATGCTTGTGTCTCCACCCACCCCACATAGATTTCGCAGCCAAAATACCTCAATCATAGATAAATACAGTGCGAGACTGACTCTAGCTTAGATTTCTACAGGGCCACTTCACGCTGGTCAGATGTATAACTATATTATAGTTGAGTCATCAGCAAGAGAAGTTCGAACATATCAGGAGTTGTAGATTGTAATGAGGTGACACTCAAGGTTTATGAGATCATTTAGAAGAAAAATATAACATTTGCAGAATCCTGTCAGCTGACATTTAATTATGAATATCCATTCATGCTGAACAAACAAGCGAGAATAATATGATCCCAGATTGTAGTTTATTGCCGATAAATAAATAGGTCATTAACACTTCCTTGTAGCAAATCAGTGAAGCGGTCAAGCTCTTGAGAGTAACACAAGATTTTTGCGGCCATCTTGGATTTTTTTGAAAAGAAATAAAAAAAGAAACACGATTCTTGAGACAAATTTCTCAGGGCCAATGAGCATACACAAAAGTAAAAATTGGGGCTGCATAGCTAGATCACCAAATTAAAAAGCAGAAAATTAGCAAAACTGATATGTTTGCTAAAATTCTAAAACGTAAAAAAAAAATTATTATCGGTTATTATCAGTGTCCCACCCAATATTATAAGCACACGTCAAGGATAAGGTCTTCCTATTAAACCTAACATCAAACAAACCCATGAAGCCGTTCAAGCCCTAGAGAGTGACATAGAATTTTGGTGGACATCTTGGATTTTGTTGAAGAAACTGAAAAACGTCTAAAAATATTAGGCAAATAGATGGAATTGCATTCTGATACTTTTATTTCAACAATTGAAAATTGAATATTAACTGCCGTTATAGCCGGTTTCCTTGGTTGTGACCTCTAGATGGTCTTGGTGATTGATGGCCATATATTGTTTTGGATCGTTGTATAAACTGAAAAACGTCTAAAAATAAAATGAAAATGTATGCAGTTGCATTCTAATACTTTTATTTCAACAATTGAAAATAGAATACTGACTGTCGTTATAGCCGGTTTCCTTGGTTGTGACCTCTAAATGGCCTTGGTTATTGATGGCCATTTAAATTTAAAAATAGTCATTCCAATGAAATCAGTGTATTCGGATTAGGTGAAATTGGGGTATTACACAAGATTATATGGTTATTGTGTTAGTTAAAAAATCAAGATGGCCGACGGCCACTATCTTGGTTTTGACCTCTAGATGACCTTGAATTGTAAAAAAATAACCATACCAATGGGACCAGTGTATTCAAATCAGTCAAAAATTATGTATTACATAAGAATCAAGGGCTATTATACCAAAACATTAAAATTCAAGATGGCCGACGACAGCCATCTTGTTTTTGACCCCTAGATGATCTTGGATCGTAAAAATAGCCATACCACTGGGATCAGTGCAGTAGAAGTAGTAGTAAATCTTTGCTTTACGTCACTTTTCGGCACAAAAGATCTTTTATGTGACATTGAAATACGATAAAAACGTTGTAGTCAATTGATGAGATAAAATGATGGACAGATGATGACGTGAGTGTGGGGGTGATAGGCCATGGTGGGTTATTGAGAGCGTTTTCCTTCAGTGCATTTAAATTGGTCAGAAATAAGGTATTACATAAGATTCAAAAAGGAAAAAACACTTAGCTTTAAAATATATAGGCCTACTTCTCTAGTCAGAAACTGCTCAATTATCCTTAGTTCAACTCCGTTACCAAACTGAGGTTTTAGTACGATCATGCTAAAATCCTGTTCTATGTGAGACTGGAAAAAATTGATACAAAAGGTTTCTCAACGGATTTAGAGTATAAATAGACTGTCTGATCACACAGTAAAATGCTAACAGAATCCATCAATGGAATCTATCCGAAATTCAAGATGGCCGCCAAACGTCCTAACATTTCATATAAAAAATCGACTTATTCACTTTTAGGCCTAGAATTAAATGTAATACCACATTTCTAATAGATTTTGGATCGAAGAATCCATTTTTGGCGTTAATTTATTGATTAGATTAAAATCTGGCCATTAAATCAAGATTGATGAAAACAAATCTGCTTTAAAAAAATATATTTGATTTTCTATCCACTGGCTATCATACATGAAACTTGTTGTTGCTGACACTTTGTTGTATATTCATATCACCAATAGACCGCCCTGTTTGTATTGTTGTTACCATGATAACAGTCACTAACAATTAGGAAATATGCATGCTGTTTAAAAATCCTGATGATCACAACCTCTGGCATAATATATCATATACATTTATTATTTAAAAAATAGGGTCGAAATGAATAATTATTTTATTTTGATAATTTTAATCCAAGTGTGTGCTGTTTTCAAATTGTGTACACATTACGTTTTTCAATTTCAAAGGTCATTTTCTCAAAATCACGCAATTTCAGACTTCACATTTCCCTGAGTCGTATTGTTAGTGCTAATCACGCCACAGAAGATATACCATTTTAAAGGTAATTCTGTGCAGATTCAGGATCTGTTATTATCTCTAATATTTAAATCTACTACTCATATGACATCGTACTGGTGTTTCTGTATTTTTATTCTGTATTTGTATTCTGTATTTCACCCATAAGGACTATATATATTCCCCGAGATCCGTGATGGGGGTCAAGCAGAGAGATCCATTGTCAAGTTGATAGTCCTACAAGTGCAGCAGGATCAAACCAAGCCTTGAGCTTAATCCTCACATGACCAGTACAGCAAGTTTGCTATTTTCAGCTCAAAGATTAAAAGAAGCATTACGCATATCAGAATAGTACTGTAACCAAGTATTTAGAAACGTTTGACGATGAAACCATCACCATAAAATATTTGCCCACACATATGATAGATGATACCAAATTAATATATGACATACCATACTAATTATTTCCAACACAAGCTCAAAACCAAATGTTGCAACACTTCGAAAAACTGTGAAGATAATATTACATAAGACAAATGTGAAGTCACAGAACGAATAATTCACTGCACAAGATCTGATTGAGGAAGTTGGAAAAATAATAAGATCTGAAACTAAAGCACAACCTGAAATTTAGTAAGGTAGACGATATGTCTTCACTTAACGCTATGTTGAATTACTAACCCACATCATCGAGATCTCGTATTACCACTATTGTTTAAAGCAGAACATGCAGACCCCCATATTGCTTCTATTGGACAGGCTATCATGCTCGCAACATGTCCATACTTGCCACCCATACTTCTGGGGTTATGTATTACAATTCAGCACAAGTATGGTCATCCATCACTGGGCGATTTGCTTAAAAAGTTTGGCTTTTTTCGAGCTCGTACATGGAAGCTTCAAAATAAAGCTAGCAGCGGGCACACAAGGGGTTGATTTGAACCTGAACGACAATGTTGTTGCTTTCTCGCAATGTATTACTGACAATGTTGATGATGATACCGAAACCCATCCAGGCAACAATACTGTTCACATGGTGGGTATAATGTGAACAGTTACTCCTGGTGTTCGCACTTATCACACTCTGAAACGAAGACATATAAATGACAATGAGATCCATGAAGTAAGGAAGCTCAATTATCAAATTGGTCCAACATCTGTATACCAGCTGTTACAGCTTAGGTAAGTTCTCAAGATCTGAGGACGAGGCCAAAATCAACACCCTCTACTCAACATCACGACACTTCACTTGTGTTCGTAATCTATCATGGTCTGGTCAAATGCATATGCAGCACATAAATACATTCAACCCAGGGCAGGGCGTTCCTCTGAATATTTTCACCCGATGCTGGACCTGGAACTCACTGACCCTGTTTGTATTAGATCTACATTGGAATATCTAATTGCAAGCTCAGAATTATAATACATCTACGGTTATAACGTTTCTGGTGGCCAGCTCAGGCCTACGTCCACGCACCCCATCCACCCGATCGTATTGTTACTTGGTGGTTCCCATGCAGTAGCCAGTTTCTCGGAACCATTAGGATATACAATGGATGGAGCTGGCCTCAAATAATCTATCACAACTGTCTATGAAGGAGGTGTGGATAGGATGCTGAGCGGTAATGCAATCTCGCGGGCAGCTTGTTCCCACATCCTGGTTGATATAATGCTCTTTCTTATTAATTGCAAGGTCACTTTATTTACTTGTTCCACCGATGTCCCTCCTGCTGACGTTTCCTCAGGTCTGTAAATAGTTGAACCACCATAACTTTTTTGTTGTAGTGTACTGCTATAGGTCTACATATTGACCCGGCCGGCCCCGATGGCTGATTCGATCCGGTTGTGGCTCGAAACTCAAAAGGTATGGTTGCGAACCCTGGCCGCCTCGGGTGTTTGTCATCGAGGTTGTGCATATACAGTTCTCAAAGCAGTTGCAAGGCCTGGTGTTTGCAGTGTTGTCTATGGTACTGTACACTATAAAGAATCCTTCAGGGCATTCGATAAGAGTTGGGCATAGTCCCGACGTTGGGCTGACTTCTGTCGTGATATTGCCATGATTGTGCAGAGAGCGACTTAAAGGAATATTCACTCACTCGCTCGAATATTGGCCCTATATTTTGTATAATTTAACGATTGACTGTCTACTAGTTTAATTGTTTGATCACCTGCCTGAAGACACACAAGTGTTTATGAATTACTTATTTAATATAGAAGCTATTGAAGAAGCCAAGTGGAAGTCATCTACAGTCCTGTATAAAAAAACCTGTAGGGGTTAGTCTTGCTTTGGAGAGGGTGAAGTTCAGCAGTAACATAAGTGGCTAAACTTAGTGAGTACTTCCCTCCAGAGAACCTACCCCCAACAGAAGAATCAGCATAGTTACATTCCAGAGTCTTTCTCCAAGTACTATCTCGGCATCAACACTCATAACCCTAACGAATGGGGATATTATGAGCTTGAAGGTGGCCATTTGAGGGTTGTACGCATGGCAAGTCCAGCTGCTCCAGCTAGATTACATGCTGAAGGTGATAATGTGCAACTGTAAAAGTATCTGCAGCACGCGTTCAAATAAGTACATGAAGTATGGTATTACGAAGTTAGCATGAGGTAATTGTAAAATAATGTGCTGCTGTAATCCACCACAATTCGATGATGCTCAAAGTGCTGGTGGTGAAAACATGAGACAATGATGCACAGATTGGTTAGGAATGAACCCAATATGCCTAATTACATTGTAACTTCAATAAACCAAATAACTGTATATAACAGCTTGTTTTATAATCTGATTCTGTGCAGAAATTAACCACAAATGTATATGATTTTACACAAGAATATTTTCATGCCTACCAACTATTTTTGGTGGCCATTTTGAATTTTTCGAAGTCAAATACACCTCGAATCAATTCAATAGATCTAAAAATGGATTCCTTGACCCAAAATTAGTTGGAAAAGTGGTATTTCTTACCACTCTAGTCCAAAGCACAAAAAAGTTAGTTTTTAACATGGCGTTCGATGGGTCTTGGCGGCCATCTTGAATTTTATGTATATTCCAATGGTGGATTATGTTAGCATTTTATTACCAGATTCGGGGGTGCCTGTAGATACTAAAACCGTTGAGAAACCTTTTGTATAAATTTTTTCCTCCCGAAATTTTAATATGATCGCACTATTTTTTTCATTTGTGCGACTGGCAATTTAATTGGAGCTTAAAATGGTATATAAGCTCTATATTATTATTCGAGATCAAATTACCAGACTTTTTTCATTAAAATTAGTAGCCTAATCAACATTATCATAAGTGTACAAGTGTATGCTGAGGGCAGGGGAGGAGGGTGTGCTATGAACATGCTGATATACTATGATCTATCTGGGACATCTGGTGATAAAGACTGAATTCTGTTCGCAATTTTGTTCTGCATTTTTTTTGTCAGTGAAGCTGGTATTCAAAAAGTTGTTTTTCTAACCCTTTTAACGCTGAATTCCTGGGCACACTTGCATTCCCACCGCTGAATTCCTGGGGAGAGATGTAAAAAAATCAGATATTTTGTAATGTCAGATTTGTCTGAAGACACTATCAGGATCTTAGCTTATGCGCAAATAATAACATGGGAAGGAGGATGCCTTACTGGTCCATAACACCAAGGTCATTTCAAGTTCACATCTAGGTCATTTTAAGGTCAAATTGGCAAATATTATTTAAAATATCCACTTTTCATCAACTTCAAGAAACACACTTGTATGAACCAAAACTAGGTTACCCCCATGCCTGCCGGACCACATTGATTATACAGACAAAAATACTCAAAACAACACTCTGCCCGAGATATATCGGGCCCGCGCTAAAAGGGTCAACTGACAATTTCCAAATAGAAAATATTTTGTAATGTATCACTATGACAAATTGCAAAAAAAACACTCTTGAGAGAGATGGACGGGTTCCAAATGTTGCATGAAAAAAAAATCCTACTTCTCACGAAATACAGTCAACTCCGTTACCAAATGTTTGTCTCGACATCAATATAAACTGTATATTCCCTTATAATACAATAGATCATAAATGGGTGCACTATTTATTTGGGAACAACGAGCCATGTTTTAAAAAGACTATACCATCTATCATTATGACAGTAAAACCCATAAAATTAAGTAAGTTATTACTGACCCCTTACTTTTGACGCATTTTTAAATTCGCATATTGGGCTAGGCTACGTACATTTTTTACAACTGCTGCACAAAATGAGAGTAAAAATACGCACTTGCTATATGCATGATATGGGCCTATAGTTTGTCAGCTGAAATTAAGTTATCAAATAAAAAGAGTGGCTCCACGACCTGAGTTGGCAGTCAATCAGTATATTTCCGTATAAAACAAAAAAAACAGTAGGCCTAGGTCTATCTGCTTACCTTACAAGCAAGCAGAGACTGCCTTTTGGCTTCCAAGATAACATTGCTACAATGCTGGTAAATCCGTTCGTCGTGGCTATAATATGTAGCCTACTGTAGGCCTAGACCTTTTGCTGCCCATCACCAATGATTTTATTTATACACTGATATTGTAGGCCCTAACGCCAAGCCCACATATGTATGTTTACAGACTGTCAGTCAAGGGGTGTGCAGGCGAAATGAGTCCTGTCGCCACAAATGACTATTTTTAGGTGCTCTGAATGGTCATTTTTTTATTATTTACATCACAGATATTTTGCTTCTGTCGCCACATGTGGCTACAACTTGCCCACCTCTGCAGTGATAGACTAACAATAATTCAAATCGGGATAAGGACATTACATTTGTAAAATAATGCTACGGGAATTTTAATTTGACATCTGGCTGTGGTTATATTATGTAATTGATATGGCAGGACAAAGGTAAAGACACTAGAATTAAAACTGCATCAGCAGGAAAATCTCTGAATTTGACCTATGGCCGTGTATTAGTTTGTAGGCGTATTCTCATATACTCATATGACTGGGCTCAGTCAACACTGTCAAGTCAGTGTCAATCGGCGGGGACGGGGGTCCGTTTAAAATGATTATTTGACTCCTTTTAAACCTGTTCATAGGGTTTTTATAACTTTTCTCGGTCAGATATTATAATAAAAATGTACCAGGAATTATCATTGACTTCTGGGCGGGCTTTGTTTTTATTCGCAAACATGTTTTCAACCAACTGTCACATCATTTCACCGTGATGAGAGCAATATCGACAAGAAGGGCCGAGGGTGCGCTCAGATAACACTTAAAATATAATAAATAGCGATATAACAGTCACATGCAACCAGATGATTTATTATATAACATACATATTAATCGACAACTGTTATCAAATTGGAATATATAACAATTTATAAGAGGCATTTGAGGAACTAAAGTAGGTGTTGTCCACAGTGACCTGCTAAACTGCATGTTGAATGCTCAACCGGCATGAGGGCTGGGACCTGGTCAACGTCATCACATTTAAATATCATTTGCATAATTTCACTGTATGAAGTAATGGGAAGGAACCAAGATGGATGCCCACATTAAGTCCAATTTCCGACATATTTTAGTTGTATACTCCCATCTCAAACCAGTAAATAAATCATATGCAGCATTGTTTGCTACAGAAACACTGGTTATTTGATATGAATCTAACATGACAGTTCGCTGGCTTTTTCCTTTAATGCAAGTTCAGAAAACATTTATGCAAGTTCAGATAACATTTATGCAAGTACGATTGAAAACATTTATGCAAGTTCAGAAAACATTTAAGCAAATACGATTGAAAACATTTATGCAAGTTCAGAAAAACATTTATGCAAGTAGTCTACGATTGAAAACATTTATGCAAGTTCAGAAAACATTTAGATCTATGCAAGTTCAGAAAACATTTATGCAAGTTCAGAAAACATTTATGCAAGTACGATTGAAAACATTTATGCAAGTTCAGAAAACAATAATCCTGTCAATTTGTTTCCCCATGACCCGGATGTATGACATAATATGTATGACAGATCGGTGGTGTGTATATTGATAATGCCCTGTATATATCATGCCTATGTGGATGTCTGCAGGTGCCGACGGATTGCATGTATCTAAAAGCCAACAGTGGCAGTATTCTTTCCCTCAGAATTTGACCATCTGTCGATTATCAATATATACACACCACTGATCTGTCATACATACATCCGGGTCATGGGGAAACAAATTGACAGGATAAATGTTTTCTGAACTTACATAAATGTTTTCAATCGTACTTGCATAAATGTTTTCTGAACTTGCATAAATGTTTTCAATCGTTGCATAAATGTTTTCAATCGTTGCATAAATGTTTTCTGAACTTGCATAAATGTTTTCAATCGTAGGCCTACTTGCATAAATGTTATCTGAACTTGCATAAATGTTTTCCGAACTTGCATTAATGTTTCCAATCGTACTTGCATAAATGTTTTCAATCGTACTTGCATAAATGTTTTTCTGAACTTGCATAAAAGTTTTCAATCGTACTTGCATAAATGTTTTCTGAACATGCATAAATGTTTTCAATCGTACTTGCATAAATGTTTTCTGAACTTGCATTAATTTTTCTGAATTTGCATTAATATTTCTGAACTTGCATTGATGTTTCTGAAGATGCATAAATGTTTTTGAACTTGCATTAATGTTGGTGGTGGCACCTGTGGGCCACCTACACTGCTCGCCGCTAGGCACTGCTCTGCCGCATGTTAAAATTTGCAGACAGCTGACGTCATATCTCCCCCACTCTCAATTTCAAGTATTGTGGTAAGCTTGTGATTGGCCGGCTGTCCTGCTAAAAGTAGACTACCCTGATTAGCTGCCGAATATATTGTGGAGGAGGAGGTGTGGGTGTAGACAGACACCTGTGTGGAGCTCAACCAACATGAGGATTTGACCCAATGTTGTTTCAATAGTGACTCACCGCCAACGGCACTGGACCAACATTGAAACAACGTTGGGTCAAGTTCTCGTGTTTACTGGGAGAGCTGTCGGCGTTTTGAAACGCGCGGGCCGTCTGTGTCTGGTTGGAGCAGGCTACAGAGTGATCTGTGTATGGGCCACCGTAGACCTACCACTTTTTGAACATGTTAAATATAAAATGTGACATCACTCAGCAATATTTGGAAACAGTTTACCTCCATTTTGTCAAATCTGAATAATTTGAAGTTGTGGATCGCGTCAGCGAGACACAACTTCAAGTGGATGAAAATTCAGATTGAATAATTTGGCGGTTAAAGGGTTAAGTGTCCTACGTCTGCGACCTTATAGCAGCATTAATCCATCATCGGGTCAATGTCTGTTTCATGGGGATCTTTACAGCCGTTGCTCAGTCATCCACAGAAGTGTTGATCTGAGTAGGCCTACCCGTTAGGCCTAATTGTTTTTCAAGTTCAAAGACAATCACATGCCGCCCATGAAGCTTTCTAGATTTTCTCATAATTATTATAGTCTATGCAGTCCGTTCTTTTCCCAGCAAACACAATAATCTTCAATAAATTTCGGCTCGTCGTCTACGATGCCTGCAGCCTAGCATAAATTTAACTAATATACCTAGTAGGCCTATAATCTAGGCCCTATACTGGATCAACTTCCCGTAGATCTATTTATAGGCCTAGTGTAGACTATCTTAGCTAACTCTTATAGTAGGTTAGTAGCCTACCAGTCTGGTGGGTCTCACGTCTGAATCAGTCAAAGTTTACTACAATGATCAGGCCGATGACTGCCCTATGTTCAGAAGGTTTTATGTTCAAAAGGTTCTATGTTCAGAAAATATTTGTTCAAAAGGTTCTATGTTCAGAAGGCTCTATATTCAGAAAGTCCTATGTTCAGAAGGTTCTATGTTCAGAAGGTCCTATATTCAGAAGGTCCTATGTTCAGAAGGTCCTATGTTCAGAAAAAAATTGTTCAAAAGGTCCTATATTCAAAAGGTTCTATGTTCAGAAGGTCCTATATTCAGATATATTCAGAAGGTCCTATATTCAGAAAAAAAGCTTACATCTTTTAGTTTCAGGTAAATTGCAATGCAAGATAACAAATCACAGGCTCTCATTTTAGCTCATTCGGTCAAAGGTCAGATGAGCTTTTGTTGTGGCGCGTTGTCCGTCGTCTGTCCGTCCACAATTTGCCAAAATCGCTATTGGGACTTCAATCAACATAGTGAACAGCCACAAACCAGGAGTGATATCCTGATCACAGAAGGATTGTCCCCGCAATCCAGGAATTTGACACTCCTGTAGATCTGGTAATGTTCACATTTTTATGAATTTCGAATTTTGGGACTTTTCACTTTAATAGTGCTATTAGATCTATAAGAATAATTTTCGCGAGATTCTGGAATTCGCGAATTTCTTCTCGAGAAATTCGTGAAAATTAAAAGCTCGCGAATATTACCAGATATAGGCCTATATTATAGGCTATATCTGAATTCAAATCCACCTAAATCCGGGGTTAGTGTGAACTTGTCCTATAGCCGAGACATGTAAAAAGCTCAAACCAAAAACACCTGCAGTTACAAGATGAGCTATATGCGGCGCCATTGACACTTTTCTTTCTTTCATTTTTTTCTTCTTTTTAGTCTATTCCGGGGGGGGGGGGGTTGTCTGTAACCCCCTGCATATCCCCAAAATGCGTTGTAGGCCCCTATTGTTGAGTTGACCAATTAGAGCCTTGTTTTAACTATATACCTGCCATGGGCCACAATTATTTTGGTAAATCTGTAGAGCATGCATGTTTTACGTCGATTCCGAACCGATTTCTTTGAAATTTTGCACCGATCCTAACACCGGTAAAAATTTACTTAAACCATTCGACATGTAGCCTAGGCCTAATAGAATTCCATAATTAGCGTAAATGGGTTGATAGAGGGACGTCATATTTTCAATTTACTACATGTCAAATTGTCTAATTTTTGAAATAATGCATATAATTTTACGTTTACAAAATTTCATGAAAATCGGGTATCTCGAAAACCTCCTCGACCCACGACCCTCGACTTAATTTTAAAAACAGTTTTTACTTGTTTATATAATTATAACTTTTGTATAATAATAACATTCGGGAAATTATAATATAGGCCTACTGAGTACTGTGATGCTAACCTGGCTATCAAGTGATGTTGGCTGACCGTCTGCTACGCTGGTCCAGCATCCACCCGACGTTGGTTTAATGACTCTTGCTTAATGGGTGGCCATCGATTATAGTTTTATTAATACACGTAGGCCTACAGCTGGCCAAACACATTTGAATGTCAAATCACTGTGTAGGACGCTTGTCTAACTTTAAAGGTGTAGTCAACTGGCAAAATTCGCAGGACAAGGGTCCCCCAGAAGGCAATAGTGCCCGTGGGTAAGCCAAGGCCCTATTCCATAATAATACTAAATATGCGTTTCATACCCAAAGCCTCATTAAGAGCAAGTTCTCAAATCACAGCAAGTTCATATATACTTGAGCGACATCTATGAGGTAATAATTCAAAGCCCTTGTCTTTTGCCCCTACTTGGTCGCCTACTTGCAAACAAACTGACTGTATTACTGCGGGGATTTGGAAACTGCTTGACCCCCAAGTTTGTATTGTCACCCAGTAAACACAAAACATTTGTATGACTTTATGCAATGTTGGATCAACGTCGAAGACGTTTGGCCGACATCGCATAAATGTCATACAAATGTCTTGCGTTTGCTGGGCAGGAGGACTTTCTCTCAAACATTGTACATTTATCTAATGTTGGTTCAATGTTGGGCCAGCGTCGCAGACGTTGGCCTAACATTAAAACAGCATTGGATCAATGTCTCGTTTGAGTAGTATCTTGTAATCAGTTCAGTGGCTATATTAATGCCGTCAATCTGTACTCAATAGGCTACTGCTGGCCTACACTTGACCGTCCCAGGCATGGGCGTTTTGAAGCTGAATGATTCTTTAACTGTTATGTATATTAACCCAAGCATGGGATTGAATGCCTCTTGTTTTTTTGGTGCGCAAAAAAACACTTGCCAGGCATATCACCCTGCATGTCACTCGCCAGTGTCATTCAGTCACACCTTTGGCACCGGCATCGCAAGCGGTGGGCCAGCGTTACAGAAGTTGGGCCAGCAATAATCCAACATTGGTTCAATGCTTAGTGTTTTCTGTGCTTAGCTATCATTGGACTGGAACATTGTTGGGGCAGCTTTAATGTAAGGCAGTGGTGGGATTCAGATGGCAGTCTATACATGTATACGTCTAATCAAGTGCGCGCATCTATTGCGTATCGTGCCTCTATCCAAAATAATATACATGAGGCTTTCAGCCAATGTTAGGCCAGCGTCGCAGACGGTGAGCCAACATTGACCTGATATTGTTTCCCGAATTTTATAAATAGACTATAAAAAAAAAAAAAAAAAAATTGAAGTCGAGGGTCGTGGGTCGAGGGGGTTTTCAAGATATCCCGACGGGTCGATATTGCGCCAGGTCGATATTCCGGCAGGTCGTTATTCCGACAGGTCGTTATTCCGACAGGGCGTTATTCTGACACCGACAGGTCGTTATTCCGACAGGGCGTTATCCCGACAGGGCGTTATTCCCACAGGTCCTTGAGGTAATGAGGATCACCCTCTTTATATTATTATTATAGGCCTATCTACACTCAGACTTCACTTCAACGAAACTAACACGGGATAGGGGCGTATATTACTATAATCATTATTCTACATTAACCAGTTAACCAGTCACGCTTTCTCCACACGAAACAAAAAATATTCTGCGCGGGGCATTAATCAAAAACATTTCTTAACTAACAAAAAATAACACAAATAAACGCACTTATTATTTGTCGAAATTAGTAAATTGTAGCCCACCAGCAACATGTATTTTGGACTGCATTGGGATAGTAGGGAGGTCGCTCAATACGATTTTGTTCAATTTACTAGTTCAATGTATGATTTCCCGATCTGGAAATTTCTGAACAGTCAAGGGAAAAACAGAGAAAGTTGTGGGAATCTTGTATAATTAAATGTATTTATTTATTTATTATAATTAAATATACATAAATAATATAATATTATCATAATTGTAGAAATATGCAATTGCAAATAAAATTATGTACAATCGGATATCAAATACAGATGGTCTACACCCTTACTACGTTTGATATCCAGAATACAATTGATGCACATTATAATTACACTTGAAATTAAGTTAAAAGTGCAAACAGACAAAACAAGGGATCAAGTAATTCCCTAAATAAAAACTATAATCAATTCCGCGTTACCAGGTTACTATTGCAAAGACTATGAGTAATCCCAGAGCTGGCTATGAGTAATCCCAGAGCAAATGAAATTAATAATTATTTTTAACAGTTACACTCTTTCAGAGAGGATGTTTCAAAAAGTGTGATTCAATTATTTGTTTAAACACAGTTTCAAATGAATAATAGGGTCTAAATATCAAAGGGTGATGCAGCACTTAAGCATTAAAAGTGTTCAACAACATTATTTTCAAGATAGATAGCCCTGTCATGGGCCCTCTCGTCTCCATTGCGATTCATCACGACAGTAACTGTTAAAGGGACTGGCCCAGGCTAAAATCATAAAAAAATCGGTAATTTTATTTCGGGTTCTTAATATGCCCATATGATGTAAACATGTATATATAGACTAGAACTGCAAATTTTTATAATTCTCGTGCTGCGCATTCACCAGTTAGACTAGATATAGAGACGAAATTCCCGCATTTCCTATTTTTGACATGGTTGTCAATAATTAGAAATCAGGAGTTTCGTCTCTATATATCTAGCCTAACTGGTGAATGCGCAGCACAGAAATTAAAAAAAATTGCAGTTCTAGTCTTTGGACATGTTTACATCATATGGTCATATTAAAAATAATATCAACCCAAAATAAAATCACCGATTTTTTTATGATTTTAGCCTGGGCCAGTCCCTTTAATCCTCTCTTTCGCTATCATTTTTATGGCGGAATAAAGACTTGTCGGTATAACGACCTGTCGGACTATCGACCTGTCGGAATATAGAACTGTCGGAATATCGACCTGTTTGTCGAAATATTGACCTATCGGACTAACGACCTGTCGGAACATCAACCTGTCGGAACATAGACTTGTCGGAATATTCACCTGTAGGACTAACGACCTGTCGGATCATCGACTTGTCGGAATAATGATCTGTCGGAATAACGACCTGAATCCACCGGTTAGTTCTGTCCTAATGTATAGCGTGGGATGGATGGAGTTAGCCCTGGATTGATTTGTTTCACAGCTTTTTAATGACTGTGAGGGAAATAAGCTGAGCATGCGACATCGTAGCTAAAATGTTACTGATTAAAAAAACTATTTTCTTTAGATATGACCGTCCCACGATTATGTAGGCCTATGGAGTCAATCTGTGGCTGACACGGTTACCTTCATAACCCCCTCGACCCCCTCAACCCTCGAACTTCGACCCACAACCCTCGACCCACTGCCCCCTCGACCCTCAACCCCTCGACCCACAACCACGGCCAATCTGAAATATTTTGTTGTTATGTAGGTTTAGTCTGTAGACTAGGTATTGTTTTTTTTATTATTATATCAATGAATAGATTTTGTCCAAGGCCCCAAGCATCTCATGTTTGTTGGGTGAGGACACTGCCCAGCAAACACGAAAGGTTGATCCAATGTTGGTTTAGGCCTAATGTTGGACCGACATCGTAGACGGCGGGTCATCCTTAAACCAGCATTGGATGAACGTCTCTTGTTTCCCGACACTGGAGTCATATTCTATAAATAGCAAGCATATTTTTTCAGCTCAAACAATACGTACCCAGCAGATTATTGTTTTAGTGTTGGGCAGCGTCGTAGACGGCGGCCCAACTCCAAAAAAGCCATTGGGTCGACGCCTCGTTTCTGCTGGATAAGGATACACGCTATTTTCGACACATTTAGCCTACGTAAGCCGTTATAGTCTACAGTGCTTGATTAATGTTGGCCCAGTGGTGCAGACTGTGAGCAACCATTCATCAATGGTTTTTGTTTGTCGGTTTATTGGCCCAGTGTAGCAGACCATCAGCCGACATTGACCAGACATTGGTTCAACCTCACGAAGGTCGATGGTGTTTTCGTTCGGGCCACCGTGGCACGGGAATGGTCTGCTGTCGGCCTATTTCCGGTGTTCCCCTCAAACTCGAACATTGAAACAATGTCACTTTAAGGTTGTGCCAGCGTCGCAAATGGCGGGCCAACATTAACCCAACATTATTCCATTTTATCGAGGTTTCTGGGGATAGATGTTTCCTGCCTAACTTTCCCAGAAAAAAACAGCAAAGTCATGAAGGTAGGACTACAGGTATAAACCCACCTCTACAGGCTCTAGCATAGGCATATAGGTGTGGGGGGGGGGGGGCTACATTGTAGAGGGCCATCATTGAATCGCCGAGGGTAGGTAATATTTTTAAAATACAAACTCTGCATTAAATAGTCTAGTCTGAATAATTTACTTCAATAGTCTACCCGTTTTTCTAACATGTAGACTTAGTAGGCCTAATCAAATTTGAAATAGTCTTGTTAAAATTATGTGAGGATAAATAATCTAACGCCCACCCCCCCCCCCCCACCCCCCTCCCCCTCAGATAACAGACCATAAATATAGCTCCGATTAACTAATTTTTTATCTGGATTTTTTGTGGGTCGAGGGGGCTGTGGGTCGAGGGGGTTGTGGGTCGAGGGTTGTGGGTGAGGGTTCGAGGGGGTTATGAAGGTAACCGGCTAACACCTATTCCAGTCACCACGGCTAGGATGGAGTTACCCTCTGTTAACTTAATAGGCTCCTATTGTTACTCTGGGGACTATCCGACCCGAGGATATCGCAGCTGTGTGAAGAGCCAAGGTGTTTCAGCATTAGCCTACATTGCATAGCAAAAATGAAATGAATCGGGCTTTAGGCCACCTTTGTGCACATATAGGCTAAACTGGGCCAGGAGGACCTCCTGAGGATGGTGAGATGAATGAGATGACACTGTGAATTGTTTAGACTATTTTAGCTTTTGTATTTCGGAATTTCGGAACTTGAAGTTCCGCGCGGACCTTGAAACTTGGGAACTTGAAGTTCCCGGAACTTGGGGAACTTCGGAACTTGGGAATTTGTTTTAGGGTATATGCCTACTGCTAACCATGCAGTGCTAACCGGCATACCTGAGGGAAGGGCCAGTTCACACCATTGACCACTATAGTATATAATATGTATAGTCTATTACATGTATTAGGCCTTATAGCTAGCCTATAGCCGTGTAGGCCTCTCTATAGCCTATAGACATATAATATAGGCCTACCTATCCCCCACAACTTACCCACAACAATTACATATACAATGGTTCCCAGCTTTAATAGGTCTAGACTATTAAACATACAACATTGTAGAACATGTAGGTCTACAGTGTCACCAACTTTAGCAATGTTTAATATGGTGTGTTGACGTCACAATTTCAATTTAAAGTTCTGTGTTAAAGTCATTGCTCTATTGACTAATGTGACGTCACGTAATAGAAGTTTCACGTTCCCCATGATTATCATAACATGTGTAATATATGGAGAACGGTTTCTATGAAAACATGTACAGTATGTATAGACAATAATAGGGAGGGGGGGCTATGCATGAGGCTATAAAAAGAAATTAAAATTTTTGAAGTTAATTAGCTGAGAACATCGTTCTTGCCAAATTATCGTTTCGGAAAACATCGGTTTAAAACATGTCGTATGCACGAAGCTAGTTTAGGGGTGGTTTAGCTAAAACGATGTTTTAACTGTCTCTAGCAGTTGCTAGGGAGTTTTGTATGCCCAGGTTCCACGAATGTGTAGGCCTACCACCAACCTACCCTGGAGTGGAACTAAAAATAAAATACCGGTACTGAGGTAGTCTAAATGATTATTTTGACTTTTCAATATGGTTGTAGAATGAACAAACAACATGTTTTTGATAAATTCGATTTAGACTAATTCATGAATTTTATAATGGTAAAAATACATTTATTCGTGCAGTCTTGAAATGGGAAATAGAGAAAAAAAAAGTTTGTTGTTTTAATAACAGTCACTCACAAATTTATAATTCACGTGTCCCCGATACATGAAATTCACATAATTTGTAGTAACAGTATCTTTATTTGGACGTACATCTGTACGTAGGCCTATAGTGTAGTGGGTAAGTCTCACGGATGTTTCCCAGATGGATACAAGTCCCAAATTTGGTACAGAGCAAGGTTTTGATATATTAAATACAATTCTGGTCTGAAGCCCAAAAATTTCGGGCCGGAACCTCGTCGGTTGAGCAAATTCAAATTGGCCGCCAAAATGGCCGCCATCGAGAAATGAGATTTTCACAATTATGCGAATAAAAGTCGCAAAGAATCATGTAATACCTCGTTTTGTAATGTTTTCGCGTCACGAATCTCTTGGGGAGAATATTTTACGATTCAAGGGCATCCGAAAAAAGTCATTTTCAAGGTCAAATATGACATAAAAATGTAACAAAAAATGATATATTATAGTCATTTTTAATTTATGTACCCCAGATTGATGCAAGTTTCAAATTTGGCACAGAGCAAAGTTTTGACAAATTAAATACAATTTTGGTCTCAACCTCACAAATTTCAGATCGTAACCTTGCGGGTTAATAAATTCAAAATGGCCGCCATCAAGAAGTGAGAATTTCAAAACTTTACAAATAAAAATCACCGTTTGGGGCGGGCTTTTTTAATCCAAGGTCAAGGTCAACCAAAAAAGTCATTTTCAAGGTCATATATGACATAAAAATGAAAAATATATAAATCATTGTCCTTTTAAACATATTTATTAAATTTAGTTGTTTTTACCATTCTCGTATTATGCATAGTTCATTTCTTGGTCACCCATAATGAGGCGAGAGCATGTACCATAGCACACACCGACAGCCGAACAAACAAATCTCCAAATACAATAAGTACAGTTGTCTGCACATCGCTTTTGGCACTTCAATACTTAAAAACATATATCAACACTATAACAATGTAATAAAATCAAAAGATAATATTTTTGATGAACGTCACAATATTTCACTGTAGTACACATATATATAACTTTTATCTTATAAATTACCTGCTGCATAATTATATAGTGTGATATTTCCCCATCATTTACATCACAGCTGGAATTCGGTGACATAATTGTCAGCTTCAAATGAATGAAAATTACCTCCACGTTTGCAATTACCTGTTATGATCATGAATTGGGATTTTAGATATCAAAGGCCAGTCCGCGAAAACTGGGATCGCGCGATAAATAGATCGCACCGGAATTGATATTACTTGTTGTAGTGATGTCATTTAGACAAAGATATATAAAACGCTTTATCGTCTTAACAAACATAAAACCCTTCCCATAGACTTAGGGCTACATGTATTCTGGCCCATGTGCTCAGGCCTCGCTGCACTCTTTAGGTGGAGAAATGTAAATAAACCCATATATTAGTTTAACCATCGGTCTGTTCTCCTTCAATATAAAACATAGAAAAGGCATGTGAAACTGACGTATTTTTTATTTGATCCCATAATAACCTCTAGCCCCACTCTCCTCTTAGCAACCTAGCAAAAAAATAAGTGCGGTTTTGAAAAGAGCCCTGTTACTGCTAGCGCAAGGACATCCTGTCGCCTTATCTTTGCTTGTTTCGATGCGTTTGTTTCAACAAATCATCACAGAATCGATTCAAATTGGTAGCAAAATTATATATCTGTAATATGTAGGCCTACCATCGAGGCTGCTGCAAAGAGTCACAATTTTTAAGAAAGGACTAACTTTCTTATTCTTAAACTTGCATAATGATATGCCGAATGAATTTGTGTGGTGAGACATTTTCACATTGAAGCACATTTGCGATGCCGCCCAAACATTAATCCACTGCGACTTATCGCGAACTGTGTAAATGGGCTAAATATCGACATGTGTAGCTGTCTTTAACATCTACCTGCACATTTGATGTAAATCAGTTGACGTGTTTTGGAAAACATTTCAACTTCGCCTTGAATCGATAGAATAGTTTATGACAGAAATTTAAATTACGGGGTAGAATAATATACTTGGGCCAAGAGTTGTTAGGTTTGACGACGATGTACTGTATGTTGTTAATATTAGCAAATTTTCGATATTAGTTGTATTCAAATATAGTTGATTTACAATAATCGTTTGAGTGCTGTGTGTGGAACCCTAGCACCCGATAATTAGTTTAATAGTTTCTTCAGATATATAGAAGGCCCTGTCTTTTATTTTTGCTTTAGGGCATGATTTCTTTAACCCTTCATTGATTGCGTTTATTAGGACGTCACTGTCTCTATCTATTTCAATAGGGGTTTCCGCTTTGCTTTTTTTTAAATTTATGTTCTATGTGTTTATTTAATCTTTTCCAGTCTGTTTTTTCATATTGTAGTATTTCTTTTTTGTTTTGCTTTTGGATTTCTGGGGATGTTATGGGTAAGTGAACTGGGAGGTGGTCACTGCCTATATCTTGTCCTATTTCCCATAATTCTATTCTAGGCGCCATCTGGCGGCTGACTATTGCTAGATCTAATAAATCCCCTATGTTGGTGCCTGGTCTATGGGTTGGGGTGTCGTCATTTGTTATTAATAGTTCTAATTCTTCTAATATATCGAATAGAATGTCACCTTCTTTATTTGCTTTTTCACATCCAAAAAATACATGTTTACAATTATAGTCTCCCATAAATATGGCGAGTGGATGTGATTTTAATATGTGTTTAAAGTTATTTTTATCAGGCGTGTTGCCTGGCGGGTTGTATAGTGTGGCCAGGGCTATAGTTTTGCCCTGAGATTTGAAATTAATTGCTAGAAATTTTTCTTCGAAATCTGACGTGTCTATTTCATTATATTTTATGTCTTTTCTAATTAGTATTCCTACTCCTCCTCCGAGATTTCGGTTTTCTTTATTTTTATCTTTATTTTGTTCGTTATTTTTAGGTATAGTTCTATCTTTTCTTACTAGGTGGTAGTTTGGTATCCTAATTATAGTTTGTTCTCGTAGTTTAGTCTCATTTAACGTTACAAAATGAGGTTTACAGTCGTTTAAATAGTTAATTAATTCAGCTTTTCTACCATGTAGGCCGTTTATATTAATGTGGAATAATTTAATGTTGTCTGTTTTGAAAATATTGTTGTTGTCCATGCTGTGTGAGTCGCTGAGTACTGTACTGTACTTTAGAGCGGTCCCTAACGGGTCTCTAGGTTAGTTAGGTGAAAAAGTGAAAGGTTGTCCCTCCACTTAAGTGTATAAGGTTGGTCCACACGGTCTCGATGTCTACTTCAGCTGCAAACGCCCAGTTGACTGCGTCGTTGATGATGCTTGAGACGTGTTCCAATCTCAGCTTTCCACTCTCTTGACTCATCAGGATTCTCAGCATCTGTGTGGACAGACTAATTGATAAACGGGCTAGGTTTTTCTTTGAAAAATTAGAATCAATACTTACTTCTTTCTGTGGTCTCTGAGGTCTCGTTTGAGTGCTTATATCCCGGAGCTTATATACCACTTATCAACCATGTACTAACCTACCCCCCCCCCCCCGCCCAGCAAACACGAGACGCTGTCCCATTGCTGGTTCCATATTGCCCACCATCTTCGACACTGGCCTGGTATTGAGCCAACATTGGGTGTATGTATCTTGTTTGTATGTTGAGTTGTGACACCAGAATAACAGATTCAGAGTCGCTCAATTTGCAGAAAATAAAATCCTGATAGGCCTATATTTTTTTCCACTTTGATAGCGTGCGATTTCGCGACACTTAAATGAAGTGAGCGCCAGGAAAATTACTCTGGATATTAACCATTACAACGATGACATATTTTTGTATAAACCATGGAGACCAAAGGGTTTTTTAATTTGAAATCTTCATACATGTCTTAGTTAGCTCTTCTCGCTTCATGTGAATACCTATGTTGTGTGTCTACGGCCATTATAAATATTTTACTCTTTCAGTGCGGGGATCGACTTTAGACGTCAGAATCTGACGTCTATGCGTTGAGAGGGTTAATATTTTTAATGGTATAATTAGACATAACTGTATGAGCTCAACAAACATGACAAATAGATTACTATTTAATTTCAAAAATAAGTATATTTGCAACGGAATGAAACATTTTCAAAATTCCATAAAAAAAGAAAAAAATAGAAAATCTGTCTGTATATTTTATCACATAAAAAGTATTTCTGAACCAGGGGGGTAGTGCACCAAACAGTCGTTAGTAGGTCGGTCCAGGGTAAATTACCAACGTCGTGTTAACGTCTAAGACGTTGACAAAATGTCTGGTGCACCACTGCGGCGTTTGCAACGCTACTCCTCATCTACGACCAAAATGTCACGTCTACTAGGGGGTAGACGTTGCTGGGACGTTAGCTGTAAAATGTATTAAACGAACTTAATGTGAAGACAATAAATTTAATAAACAGAACAATGTACTAAGTTGAATGAGGATAATTTAAATTTCGACGACTTTCGTTTACTCTGAATGTTTCCTATCGTAACTCCATGAGAGCATTTTGGTCAGTTTGTTAGTCATGTTACTGTTAGCAGTGGACGCTGAGCTGTAATAACACGTTTAGGCCTACACGCTCATCGTCACCGAACTAACAAGGGGGAATACTATCACGGGGTTTTAAAAATACGCTGATTGGTGGAAAATTGACACATTTTTCCAAAATATCATATCTGGTCTAGAATATCGATACAAAATAAATTCAAATGTTTAACTAGTATCTTATAAAGTTGAGCAAGGAACAAAAGTTGATATACTAAAATACATATACAGATTTATGGTAACTTTGCGAACACAGTTTTGATACCTACCTCAGAAATGGGCAATGATGTAATTTATAGGCTAATTTCTTACTTTTATTTGACTTCATACGGTTCATATTGTGATAGAATATGTTCCATTAAGTTTATTCTAAGTCACTGAGACAGTATGTGTCTGTTTAATAGTTTGCTTACTAGCTTGGATAGATAATAAACCTTTTACTGTTGTAAAATCATTGTGTTTTTGATTACCCCGTGTGAGAACGCTGCTCGTTAGTGAGACGTTGCATAGACCTTGTGTTGTGCACCTGACGTGTGTCGGGACAGTCAGTGTCGGTCGCTACAACGTCTGACGTGGGCAATTAACGCCACACGTTAGACGTAAAGTGGTGCACTAGGCCCCTGGTGTTACGGCAGTGCACCAAACAGGCGTTAGTAAGTCGGTCCAGGGTGAATTACCAACGTCGTGTTAACGTCTAAGACGTTGACAAAACGTCTGGTGCACCACTGCGACGTTTGCAACGCTACTTCTCATCTACGACCAAAATGTCACGTCTACTAGGTGGTAGACGTTGCTGGGGCGTTAGCTGTAAAATGTATACAGAGATCGTGACGCGCATTTCATTAGTCCTGACACTTTAATTGTCTACTAATGCCGAGCATTATCCCTCAGTATGCGTCAGGAATATACTGATATCATTTTCTGCTGAAAGTGTTTATATCGCAGGTATGAGATTAATGGTAATCACATGTTTCTATAGATATAGAACAATTGATGTTTCTTTAGTAAACTTTATCTAATGAGCTTGATTCATCATGGTACCGCTGTTATGTTGCACGGATTGCTGCTTCAAACGTAGCTTTCTTAACCATC